>JAIFKI010000009.1:33599555-34799555 GCA_025389145.1 Misgurnus mizolepis | reverse complement strand
AGCAGGAAGTTAACCCTTCTGTCGCGCAAGCGCGAGCATAGACAGTGGTCGCGAGGCCATTCGTACGTCACGTGAGCGCCATTTTCATGATATGACCGTTTTTCCTCAGGCACACTTCAACATTTTCTTCGCATTTAACATCATTATTAACATGTAAATAATATAATTCGTAAACATAACGTTTATGTTCATTTATAATATGTTTTTTTTTTTTATTATTGTTGGCTTTAAGTTAATTTGTCTGTCAGACTCAGTTTGTTCGTGTTGGTAAGTAACTTAACGTACGTTATTAACGTTACGCTAGCCTTTTGTCATGTATGTGTTGTTAGAAACTTATAAAAATACGAATTAATTCACAGATATAAA
Source organism: Misgurnus mizolepis (assembly GCA_025389145.1). NCBI lineage: Eukaryota > Metazoa > Chordata > Actinopteri > Cypriniformes > Cobitidae > Misgurnus > Misgurnus mizolepis. The sequence goes on along the minus strand of JAIFKI010000009.1, from coordinate 34,799,189 downwards.
TAACTTTATAGCTAATACAACTGATAAAATATATTAACTTAATTATCAAACCACTTCGCTATAAAACTTTAAGGCTTCTTGTGAATACCGGTCGTTTACATAACGTTAACTTACTCCAAGCAAGTCGGACGGGAAGATTGATACATTTTATAACTCAAGTAACTTTAAGTTAAACAGGGGCTGGTCTAGGCTAACTTAGCAAATTTTTACCCCACCACCGCTGAGAAAACGGTTACATGTTCAACGTGCCTTGCCTTCAGGATTTGCAGCTCGATTTTGGCTTGCATTGATAAACGTTACAAACAAACAAACCAAAAAAAGAATGATCATATACGACAATCAATCTTTAGATCCACTACATGCATAACATGTTGGTTACTTACCTCTACTGATGAAACTCCTTCGTCAGCGTTGTAACTTCACATGTTGATTTTGGTAAATCACACGAGGCCAAAGATCGAGGTGAAAAAGAGAAATAAATCGTTCTGCGATCGTTTAACGCGATGAGACACGAAGCCTTAAAAGCCACAGGCTACTCCAGGCCAAAGCCCTTGTGTCCGGCTTCACGTGGCTTAGCCTTAACCAGTATGACATCACAGTACCGCGTGATTACACTGTTTCGTGGGCTTTTGAATCACTCTCGCGGTACTTCAATGTCTGCGCATGTGTGCCTGAAGTCAATCACTCATGCTTGTAACAGGGGTAGCGTTTGTGCGCTCAGTGATTTAGGGTGTTACAAAACAAGATTATTACATATATATTATCAATTAGTATTGTAATAAAGCTTTTTAAATGTTTGTTAATGATTAAGTGTCATTAACAAACTCTGATTTAAAACATCAATATATATGCTACGTAAATTTTCCTTAAATCATCAAAACATCCAAAATCAATGAAACAAAAACAACAACAATGTATTTAAGATGAGACACATTCAGCATTTATAATTGTTTCTCTCTTTTTTGTTTGACTTTGTTTTCTACAGTAGCCTGTTAACAGTAGACCAAAGGTATGATGATCAATTATAAATGCAATATGGTTGAAAGGTCAGTAAACAAACAACAAAAAGGTAATTTCTTAATAGAATGTCTATACATTTTTTGCTTTTGTTACATATTTCATACATCAAAATCATTAAACGTTAATAATTATGTATTCCAACTTGTTGCAGCTTGACAAAAATGTAGCTTGAAGGAGAAGGGACAGCTGAGTAACAAAGTCCTGGTATGCAGACGACGATACTATTACACTGACAAGAGTGTAATGATGATGGAGACACAAGCCAGAGAAAAGGGGGACCAAACACCAGGCCAGAATTCTGCATGAGTCAGGTAAGCATAATGAGTTACAGCAGTGGTTCTCAACTCTGTTCATGGAGTCCCACTGCTCTGTGCATTCTGTAAGTCTCTTTGATTTGACAGACTGAGGCTGCGTCCAAATATCACTTTGTGCATCCTATCGTGCATCATGTTCTGGATGTAAAGCATGAGACTTTTAATTGTATGTTAACATTTCTATGGTGTTCACTGCATTATTGTTATGCATTTTGTGAAACATCTGCAACATTGTGTCGTTTATTTAGGGACTACTGAATAAATAATACACTTTAATAAAGCTACATACTCAAAACAAAGAGCTTTTTTACAGGAGCAAAGAATTCTGCATCTAAAAGTTTGATATAAGCAAATGTTAATTTCAGAGTGTTCATTTTATTTACAGAAAAACTTAAAAATGTTAAATATAAATTAAAAGTAGGAAATAAAACACAAATACGTTTTGGTGCAAATTGCTGGCACTACCTGGATTGAAATTTTTACCCATGCTAAGTGTGTCCCATCGGATGAATAATTCTACATGCACGCTTGGGATCTTCACGCCCACTAGAATACTTAGGCCAAATACAAAAAAAAAAAACGTAATGTAAGTAGTCTAGTGCAAAGACAATAAGTGTGAACATTTGGACACAGCCTCAGTTCAGTTCATGAAGATCTCTACTAATGAGCTGATGATTTGAATAAGGTGTGTTAAATAAGGAAGACATACAAAATGTAAATAGCAGAGGACCTCAATGAACAATGTTTAGGTACAGTTACACTGTATAAAACATTAACTAAACAGACAAATTATTTGTCATAGCTTCAATAAACAAAAGAATGTCACCTGCATAGTAGTGTACCCTACTTCACTTGGTCTCTGCAACAGTCCAGTTTAGTTCATGGTAGGGGGGCATATTTAGAAACATAAATATTTTCAAATTATTTGCGACCCTTACAAAGACACTAATTTCCCACAGCCAGCAACAGCACAATGTTTGTCTGACATCACAATCTTACTGTTATTACAACTTTATGATTGTCAACAACTACTACTTTAGACTGAACACCAGTGGGCGGAGCCAACGATATAATGATGTGCTGTGTCTTTCTGTGGGGGAGGTCAAATGAAAATTAATTTAGCTAGTGACATCACTACTCCAGCCATTTTACATTCGTAAAAGAAGAATGCTGTCTGCGATTCACGTATGTTTCCATGATTGCAAAAACCTTTATCAAAGTACATATACAATTGTTTAAGTGTCATAATTAAAACATGCCTAAATTGGCAGTGACCCTGGCTTAAGTCGATACAAAACTCAAGTGCAAATCATGACACTCATATTAACTGTAGTTTTGCAAATTATTGTAACACCGATATCAGATATGAATAGTGTCTTATGTAAATATAAAAAGATCAGAACAAAAAATGAATATAGTCAAAAAAATATGATCTGTGCATTAAGATTTGCATTGTAAATGCAGTCTTATTGTAGGCATGGGCCGGTATAAGATTCTGGCGGTATGATAACCTTTAGCAAAAATACCACGGTTTCACGGTGTTGCGGTATTGCCATTGCAACACTAAAATGTGTTACTTTCAAATGCCAGGTACAATAAAGCCTTTAAATTATAATATGCTTTCAAAACATATATAATATTTTCGTAATATATATTAAATGTAAACATCAAATCAATCACATGACTTCATGATTTAATGAATTTTGTATAATCACAGCTCATACCTTGGAGACGGTATCACAGAACATTTTAGTGGTTTTGAAACCTTGACTGTTTTAAACCTCGGTATACCTTGAAACCGGTAATCGGCCCATGCCTATCTTATTGTTACGAAAAAACTTGGTTATTGCTGGAATCATGAATGGTCTGAATAGGATTGGAGTTTGTTTACTTGTGAAACTTACCTGCACCACCATTTACAGATCCAGTGGGTGCAGATCATCATACAGATGGTTCAAGTGTGGATCCACCTAATATTCAAGGTAAAAGAGCATTTGTTCACAGCATTATCTAAGAAAACATATCACTAGATATTACATATTAGATGTTAATGTCTGACTCTGATCCATACGAAACAGATTTTCTGTCCTGGGACACTCGGCTAACCATCAAGAAAGAACACAGTAGGTTAACAAGAATCTGACCTCACGTTTGATCATTACAAAATTATGGCAGTACATTACACATTTAAGGACTGTTATTCCTCTGGCTGATTTAAAAATACCCAAAAGTTCTTAAAAAGAAGCAGCCCTAGTTATTTTGGCTTGTTAAACATAAACTATATAGACATAACTATTGCGACACCTCCTTCTAATAAACAGGTTTAAATACTTTACTTATTTCCATGAGCACAAATCTTAATGCTACAGCATATGATATTCTAGAAAAACCGTTTGATGCTAAATTTATAGCAAGAGTTTTGGCAGGGCCCTTTTTAATACCAACTTAAGAATGACCCTACAAACAAAATAAGGTTCAAACAGAAAATTAGTGATTCAGTCTGGTGTGGAAGAACTTTGACTGCTCTGAATAGACCTTAACTCAGCTAACACCTTTGATATGACTCAAAGGTTTTTAGCCAAAAACTCATCACCTAAACCTATCAATAACTTGTACAAGAAGCTGTAGTCATTTCGGAACAGAAAAAGGCACTTACAAAACTGTTGCAACAAAAATCAAAATCAAAATTCTTTGTAGTGGTATTATATGGTATAGCATTTATATTTGTTTTGATTGGACATACTGGAATAAATAAACATGTTTATTAGAATGAGGCCTCCCAATACTTTTGTCTAGTGTATTTGCCACAGACAGGGTAACGCAATCCTTAGAGTGTGCTTCTTTGTAAATGTGACAAATGAAAATGACCTGATCCATCATTTCCAGCTCCAGTGGGCATCCATTATCCATCCAGACCCTCATACAGATGGTTGGAATTTTGATTCACCTAAAGTACCATGCAAGGTAAGAGAGCATTTGTTGACATAATTAGGAAGAAAACATAAACGCATTGTTCATGGCATTTAAATACAACATAACACTGTTTAATACTACCTTTTCTGTTCAATCCATAGAGCACTCATTTTCACTCTTGAGACCATGGTGTGACCTGCAAGGTCGAATGGAGAGTAAGTTGCCTAAAAAATTAAAAAAATAAAAGTATTTAAAATTGTCATTAGCTAAACATCAACATGTCTGAGGCAGATGCAGGTCTGATAATCTGTCCAACATTCAAAACCTCACAGTAAATCTACAGTCTTGAGTACTGTTTTAAATCAATGTATACATATGCTCATTATGAATTTTAATAAAAAATACTAAATGTATATAAAAAGCCTCAATTCAATTATTTTTTTGATATTGCAGCTGTAAGCGAGACAATCTTGGAGTCACCTGCATTGACTGGTCCAGTTGTTAGTCCAATTACAGATGGAGATTATAGAAGAGGATGATGTCTTTTCTCCAACATCTTTCTAGACTGATAAAATATCTAGACAGGCTTGAACAAAAGTTAACAGAGGGGCTTATATAGAGAATGGTAAGAACCATTTTATCCGTCAAACTTTTTACCAATTATTGTAAACATAAACAATATTATAGGGCTTAATTTGTTTTAAACATTACTTCAATGTACTGTATCTGTTTAAGGTGAGCAGCTACACATAAAAGAAGAACATGGAGAATCTGCCCAGAGGTGTTAACCAGCAATGCAGCTATACAACAAAATTGATGCAGGCGGAAACAATGTGTGTATGTTATGTCCAAATGTTGTTATGTTCAAATGTTTTACAATATACTTAAACAGGTGGACCTGTCAATATTGCATTAGTCAAGTACAACTGAGTAGGTTGAGTTTACATATCAACGTCAATATAAATAAATATCAGTCTTGACAGCAAACATAATAATGTTAAATAAAATAATAATTACAGCTTTTTAAGAAATTTACACGGGCTCAAACTATCAGTGAAATTAACTATCAAAAACATAAAATAACCACAGACACGTGAATAAAATATCTAACGTGAACTAGCTAGTTACTGTACATACATTGCTAATTATCAACGAAATTTCTAGTTAACTGATCCCACACCCAGCATTATTAAAATGTATTATTACTACATACCTTAAACAAATGTCCCCTTAAATCGCCAGACCAGGACAGGTTTCTTTCTTGCCCTTCTTCTTTTGCATTGCGACGTCGATATAAGTGCATGGTGTGGTGTAGCACGAATTTAACGCAAAGACGCTCATATTAATAAAATACACGATATTGACTATTAATACGGATGATTTTATCTTTGTTTGACATTCTAATCAGAGTTATATTGAGGAAACAAAGAAAACATATGACATAGTTTGTAAAATTCATTTTTCCTTATTTTTGTAATGGTTTCTTTTAGAATGCAGCTGCTGCAGATGAAGAATCCGTCCGTCTACCACTGAAGGAGACGCGGAAAATCGGGAAAAGATGTTCTTTGCCCGAGGAAGCATTTGATTAATTTAAAGATATTGTGTTTCTTTGTATGTTATAGAAAAACGTTGATTTTTTTGCATACACTCGTGTAAATATGCATCTTATGAATGTTTTCCTTTGTCTAATTTTAATAAATTTTACGCAATCAACTGCCTGTTTTATTGAAAATACTGTTTTAATTGTTGTCAATGATATATTGTAATAATGTGTATAACTGTGTAGAAGATGTAGTTTAGAGCAATTTATTTTTAATGATCTTTTAATCGTCTTTTAAAGCTCTCAGAAACATCTTAGAAAGAGCTCGATTAAAGCTCTTATAAAGATCTTTTAAAGATCTAAGAAACATCTTGGAAATATCTTAGAAACATCTGCTAATCATCATTCTAAATATCAAGCGTCTTGAAAAGATCTTAAAAGCGTCTTCAAAACGGCTGGGCTCGTACGTCTCAGATACGTAATTCATATGGGCAAACGACCTTTATAATACGTTTTCCAGACGGAATGGAAATCTGAGTGATTACCTCGCAGATACGTATCTGAGACGTACGTGTGCTATCTGGGTAGAGTGCAGTTCATGGTTCCATAGCACTCTCACCTGTTTTAACTATTTGTTAAATATAGTTTTTTTTAAGTTCAGTACATGTTACTTTTTTAAATTGAGACTTGTAACATTTGGCATCATCGTGTCATTTTTATGATGTAAACTGAGTGAGCAAAAGCAGTATCAGCTCCAAATATCGGCTCATGTATCGGTCATCGGCTAAGGCTGATGAAACAAAACTCTGTATTGGCATTGGCACTGAAAAATCGATCCCTAGTCAGAATAATATTCGGTCGATCTCTACTTTCTTCCTCATTCTGAAGCTCGGTTTGAACTGCAGCAGATCGTCTTGACCATGTCTACATGCCTAAATGCATTGAGTTGCTGCCATGTGCCATTGGCTGATTAGAAATTTTCATTAACGGACATATATACATACATACATACATATAAACATACACATACATACGTCAATTCCTTTTTTCCCTAATAACAACTACTAAGGGTGGACACACACATGAACAATCACAACACTCAGCTAAACCCACCTTGAAGGAGGAGGACAAAATATTGGGGAAAACATTTAAAGAAAATTATACAAAATTAATTGAGAATAATGAACAGATTAATTTGTAGAATGATTAAACATTAAAGATAGCAAAAGTAAGTGATGTATGTTAAATAAAAGTAAGTAGAGGACACCAGTTTTTATAAAACTTGTCACTTGAACCTCTTAAAGGTGCACTGTGTAACTTTTAGAAGGATCTCTTATGACAGAAATGCAATATACATAACTATATTATCAGTGATATATAAAAGACCTTACTTAATAAACTGTATTGTTTTTATTACCTTAGAATAGGCCGTTTTCATCTACCTACACCGCGGGTTCCCTAAAATGGAAGTCGCAGTCATGTTTATATAGTAGCTATAAATGTTCTACACAGCATGTAATAATAACTCCCTCCAGTTAATAGACACGGACACAAAGCGTTCTTCTTTACGGGCATTTATTAGTCATCCTCGATGCCATCAAAACATGCCATCAAACATGGTATAAAGCATGCCCTGAGAACTAAACAAAACACAAATCACATAAGTTACAGAAATAAGAAATATTCTCACAGAGAAAAGCACATGAATAAACAAGCAACACAACAATAAATTGACTGTCAACAAACATTAACACAGTTATCCTTTACAAATAAGAAGAACTATTCATACCTTATTGGCCGCATTAACTCCAAAGGGAATGACAACAAAAAACAGGTAACAGAGGCAACTTCTCTTCCGTGTGTCTCAGTGAACTTATAAATGTAATGACATTATCAGAAACTTAACAAAACCGCAGGCAGCTCGGCCCGTGCGATCTATCTGCAGTCAGTCCACAGGTGCAACCTATTTGCACTACATACTACAGAGCATGTAAATACTATGATGCTGGTGTTACATCAATATGCGTCTGACTCAAACAAACCTCCGAACAATAGGTCCACTATATAAGCTTATACACATATTTCAAAGAAAAAGAAACGCAAATAAACAAATATATTATGATATATTCAAACGTGATTACTTAAGTTAAACGTATTTATGGAACTTATACAACTTAAATTATGAAACTTAAATTATGAAACTTTTTCTGCTGGCAGCTACACCCATGTTGTCTCAGACAACAACCTGTTTGTCCTGTGCCAACTACAACTTGCTTTTGAAATTGAGGGGTCGCGATCTCATCACTACATGCCCCTAAAATGTACACACACCTGTCAGGAAAATGCTCAGAGTCAGAGTCTCATGCAAGTGAAATATTTATTTAAGAGAAAACAGACAAAGAGAGGTAGGCACTGTAGATGTAATAAATGGATATAACAACAGTGTTCATAGGGTTCCTGTCTAAAAACGAGACAACCCATGGTCCACTGAAGAGAGCAAAAAATCCACACTAGCGAGCCTCTGCAACACCCAGCCCTCGAACCCAAAAACAAACCAGCGTGATCAGCGGCATCCTGCCTAAATACAAAGCACTGCCGCGATCTGCTGGAGAGAGAGAACAGTACAAAACAGGACAAATAGGAGAAGGAAGACAAGACACGGCTGGCAAACAATGAGAGAAAACAATAGGAAGGGGAAAGTGCACACATAAGGGACCGTCACTAAACAAAGGTAACCATACACACACACACACACAACCGATCAAACAGGAGTTTGGGAGCTTAGGGCCAGACACAGGGGAATTAATTCGGGCAAAAATCACCGGTTTAACCCTGGATACATGTAAAACAGGGTGAACCCGACCAAGAGCAGGTGGTAACTTAAGCTTCACTGCTACCGGACTGATGACCTTAATAATACTGTATGGCCCAATGAAACGAGGAGCCAGCTCACTGAGAGAGATATCCTTGGTGGAAAGCCATACCCTCTGTCCACAAACATAATAATGTGGAAGTGACCAGTAGCGATCAGCCTCAGCCTTGGTTCGTCTGGAGGTCTGTGATAACCAGAAGACAAGCTGGCTGTAGCGCCGATCTGTCTACAAAACTCCTGCCAAAAACAAGCTAACTGAGGACCCTGGGTAGGGGAATAAAATGAACCGCTTTAGAGAAACGATCCACCACGGTCAGAACAACAGTGTTACCATCAGACGTCGGTAAGCCAGTGAAAAAATTCAAGGGTTATGAGAGACCAGGGGTGGGAGGGCACGGGCAAAGGCTTAACCAGACCAACGGGAGGTTGATTAGAGGCTTTACTACAAGCACAAACCTGACAGGCTAATACAATACTGATTTTTCTGTTTCAGCTTGCAAAAAAAAAAGGAACATCTGTAAACACCAATAATGAGGAGATTAAGAAGGTGCTTGGCATGTACCTGAAGATGGGACTAATGCAAATGTCTGGAGTCCGTATGTATTGCAGGGTTCCTGCGGGGTCTTAAAAAGTCTAAAATTCAGAAAGTTAAATTTAAGGCCATAAAAAGTCTTGAAAACTGCCAGATTTTCATCTTAAATTTAATTAACTCGAGTCTAAAATTTCTTACCTCCGTTTATTCCAGAACCGTTGTCTGCAAAAAATAAAATGGTAATTTAAAATGCTGTAGAACTAATCAGTGACGGGGACGAAAGTGTTTAATGGGCGGGCCTCTTAAAAGAAAAGTTCTGCACTTTGTGCGTCACTGAATCGCACTTCAATCCAGTTTTTAATCATTATTTTATTAAAGAGGATACAAAATGTAGGCTATAATACACGCAATTCATGCCATAAGCTATATTTCCTGTGTTGTGATATGACTGTATACTGTAGGATTGGCGAGAAACAGACTTTAAATGCAGTTTTGTATAAGCAAATTTCTTTTCTGTGTTAATTTAACCAACTAGCCTGTGGCTTATGTGAGCATTTGCCAGGTTCTGAAACAGAGGACCCAGAAGTGAAACAATCAACACTGCTTAATTGAAAATCAACTTAAACAGTCAGGCCGTCGAGTCCCAAGCCACCAACAACGAGTCAACTTTAGTGTTACACAGTTTTTACTTAGAAAGCTTTTGTTTACCTCACTGCTCCATGCGTGTTTACTCTCTTGACTTTAATCTGCTAATCTTGATGACGTATGCAGCCTACAAATGCAACCTTTGGAGGCTACAGCCTTCGGATTTAGAAACGGCCTTGTTAGCAACACACAACAAACCATGAACAGCCTTTTAATGGTAAATTACATTTTCATTTAATTATAGTGTAATTAGAGAGGCGAATAAATGCGATGGCGGTATACAGTAGTGTATATTTATGCATATAACCTATGGGTGGACAAAGTGTAAAGCATGTTTACAAGGCACATTTCAGCAGCTGACCATACTGATTTTATTTTTCAAAAAAATATATATAATAAAAATAAAAAATATAATGTTTGAGAATTTCTGAGATCATTGTGTCGCGTTAGTCTTAAATTTCACTCATAATGGTCTTCAAAAGGTCTTAAAAAGACTTGGTGAAATCTGCAGCAACCCTGTATTGGGAGACAGACACAAGGTACCCCCCCCCCCCCGTTTCTGATGTCATGTCCCACAACAGATTCCAATCTCTGTTGATTTTATTACACTTTACAAACAACTTATCTGTTTCAGAGATGGAAAAGAAGGACAAACTCTGGAAACTCAGACCATGGCTGAATTCATTCAGGGAGAGATGCCTGCAGATGGTACCTGAACAACAAAACACTGTTTCCTTTCAAGGGGAGATTCAGTAACATCAAGCAGTATATCCGTGGCAAACCACATCCATGGGGGTTCAAACTGTGGGTGAGAACTGGAATCTCTGGCATGCTGTTTGACTTTGATGTGTACCAAGGAAGTGTAGATGGAATACGACAAGCCAATTCAGAATTTGGACTGTCAAGTGATGTTGTGATGAAGTTCGTCTCCACACTTCTAGAGGGTCAAAACTACAAGATCTAAGACAACTACTTCACCTGTGTCCCACTGGTAGTAAAGCTCCTTGAGTGTGGAATCCATTATGTGGGAACAGCGAGGCAGGTATGCCTACCAAACTGCAACCTTGAAGATGAGATGAGCTTGACGAAAAAAGGGAGAGGAAGCTTTGATGTAAGAGTGGAGGGGAACCACAACATCTGCACTGTCAAATGGTATGACAACAGAGCGGTCACACTTGTCTCATTCTTTGCTTGACCAGAACCTGTGAAAAAGATTCAGCGCTGGGACAGCTAGTGGTACAAGAAGTCAGGAGACAGGAGGAGGAAGAGCGACATGCCAAAGCTGTCTCAATAGCCAAGCAGGAGAGATGGACCAACTGGGAGGGTCTGGAGAAGAAAAAGCTCAGTTGGCGTGACATCTGGCAGATGGAGGGAGCACGGCTGAGTTTTATAATTAGAGCCACATATGATTCAATTCAATTCAATTTTATTTATATAGCGCTTTTCACAATTTGGTAATTGTATCAAAGCAGCTTTACATAATAGATGTAGTGAAAAGCACAGAAAATCGACAGATAGCATAACATAATACACGATAGCACAAGCAGCTAAATTTGCTGCGGCTATAAATCAACATTATAAGCAAACGTATTACTAATGTAACGTATAGAAGTTAAGCCCAAAAAGGCTGCCTCCCCGGGTTGAAAAACCCCCTAGGAGAAAAAAACCCCGGAATTTTTTCCGGGGAAGTAAAAAAAAGTCCTAGGAGGAAAAAACCCTTGGGAGATATATATATACACATTGAAACGGAAGGAGATTAAGCGGAGATTAAGCGGGTTCTGCGGGTGGTCTTTGGTCAGGCATCAGCTGGACATCATGTTGAAGAACAGCCAGTAGATCAGAGGTGTGCCGACTTTCACATTTACCGGAACTGGATCTGGATCTGTTTGTCTTATTGTCCTCGTGATCGAGGACGAGACAGGGAGAGAGAAACAAAATCTTATTAGCGTAGGGGCCGTTCACATAAAAAGCAAGTGTCACACAGTAATGTGGATTTTAGTCAGCTCGGTTCCGGGCAGGCTAACTATTGCTGGTTAAGTGTATTACATATAGTTGATGATTTTAGTAACAGAACTCGTTTGACTAAGGCCAGACGCCCCACTGCCGTCGTTAATACTAACGTACAGTGGCAAGCGGTTCTGTATGACATACTGTTTTTAAGGCCAGGGGAAAAGGCCAAAAATTGCAAACCGACCATATTTGGCAATTAAGACTCAATCGACAACCAATGCAAAGTTTCAGCATATTACTAAAGAGTATTAATGACATTTACCATGTTTTGGAATGTTGACGAAAAAAAGGTTTTAGTTTAATGATCTGCTACCCTTCCCCCAAAATCTGAAAGAGTGGTATGGAGAAGAATACTGCCTGTTCCCTGTGTCATGTACCTGCATCCCTAAGGCACATACTATCAGGGTGTACTACAAGTCTTACCCAAGGGCGCTATACTCGGCGGCATAACCAAGTACTCAGAGAACTGGCATCAATACTGGAAGAAAAGCGAACCACCATAAACAATCTCCCACAAACAGAGGCAGGACAGGGTAACTTTACAAAGTTCGTACCAGCTGGCCAACATCAAGAGCCTAGTATAACACCAAAGGAGGCAAGTATCCTGCAGTCAGTGCGGGATTGGAAATTGGAAGTAGACCTTAACAAGAAGCTTGTGTTTCCCCCAGAAATAGTGGCTACAACACTCCGGCCAGACATGGTCCTGTGGTACCATGGGAAGATGGGGTTGAAGAGGCTTATGAAAGAAAAAAGAACAAATTTTACGACCTGGCAGCTGAAGCATCTCAGAATGGACGGAAGACTAAAATCTTTCCAGCAGAGGTTGGATGCAGGGGATTTGTTGCCACATCTACCACCAGTTTACTAAAAAAAGTAGGGGTCTAGGGTCACTCTCTCCAACAGGCCATCAGGTCCATGTCAAGTGCTACTGAAAAAAGTAGTAATTGGCTTTGGATCAAGCGTAAAGACCCCAACTGGGCAGTAAGGTCGAGACAGATGGTATGCGGTCAGGCATAGGCCCGACTCAGGGAGAAGGACACCCCTGCCATGCAGAGTCCATCAGGGATATGGAGGGTATGGCATGGAGGGGGGTTTACCTGGGATGCTGGGTACACTGTTGAGCCTTCTGGAGACATTGTGGGCTTTAATCAACTAAACGTCGATGAAGCAGGGTGCCCACCTGATGACCCCAGTGACATACCGTATCCTCCTCTTCACCACTCAACACCGACTGCTACTGTCAAGAGTTTCCAACTACAGGGATTGAAACATCTAGTTCTATTAGCTTTACTTATGAGACTAAGTAAGCAATCAACCGTGCAAATGAATGCTCTGTATATCTGTTCAGACAAAGTGAGTACAAATACAGAAATGATGCTCCTCTCTAGAGCCAACGTTGCAATATTACAACATTTCCATAAAAATGTACTAAAATGTAATTAAAAAAAAATCTTTAATTTCTAGATCAGAGGGCTCCTAAAACAATATCTAAGAGGTAAAAAAAATGCTAATTTTTTTCTATATTTGGGTCTTACAGGGTTAATACGCACCAAGTGATAAGCATTGCGCAGATCTAACTTGGTGAAGACACGTAATAGTTCAAAAGCTGACAACATTTACAGCAAGGGATATTTATTCTTAATAGTAATGTCATTCAACCCTCTATAATCAATACATGGACGAAGCCGTCATCTCCTCATGATGATTGCCAGAAACAAACAAACTCACAGAGGGTGTCGATGGGAGATCACTGCCATATGCTGCCCCTTTAATGTCCAGGCAGATAGAGAAAGAGTTAAGGGGATGGCAGGAATACCCCAGGATTCAGCCAAACTGGTGTCCAAAAAACTTGCCTCTGCCCCAGAGTCCAGCAATGCCTGCGAGGAAAAATCAGAGTTGTTCAACTTAATAAAAACAGGCAACAGGGTGCAGCTTACTGGAGATTTGTCCAAAGAAGAAACGCTCACCGATAGTCCCAAGTCTATAGGCGGGCAACTCCTTTTACCGGGCATGACGCGACCATATGCCCCGCCTTACCACAGTAGAGGCATAATCCGTTGGATATTTAGTGTTGCCTCTCTCGGCTGGTAAGTCGGAGCCTGCCCAGCTGCATAGGTTCCCCCTCTGGCTCGAGAGGAGCAGAAAGTGTGCTTGGGGGCTCGGCTGATGAAGTGATGGCATGACGAAAGGCCGGCGGGGACTACTTTGATGTTGGGTTTCAAATCTCAACGCCAAGTCAATAGCAGCCTCTAGTGACGTAGGCAGGTCCCGTGCGGCGATTTCATCTTAAATGTGGGCGTCAAGATCCTCAAGAAAATTTACGCAAAAAGTGGCATCGTTCCAACCGCAGGTAGCGGCCAAAGTCTTAAAGGCAATGGCGTAATAAGTTACTGATGATCCCTGCTGTAACAATCTGACTAGTTCAGAGTGAACGATCAAACAGTTTCTCCATTTCTACCTCAGACAGCCATTCCCCAGTCTCTTGCTCTCCCGGTCAGCATGTGAGGACGAAAGCCACTTTAGACTGGTGTGAAGCGAATCTTCAGGGCTGGAAAGTGAAGACCAGGGAACACTGAGCTAGGAAGGCCCTTCAGGTGTTGGGATCGCCATCGTATGTAGGTGGTGTCGCTGTGTGGGCCCAATCCAACACAGCCCCCTGCTGGGACAGCGTAGTTTGCAATGAGGCCTGAACTCTCTCCACTTGCAGACTCCATATTGTGACAGTTTCGTTCTGTCAGGAAAACGCTTGAAGTCAGAGTCTCATGTAAGTGAATTTTATTTATTTAAGAAAAAACAGACAAAGATAGGTAGGCAATGTAGATGTAATAAATGGATATAACAGTGTTCCAAGGGTTCCTGTCTAAAAAAAGAGACAACCCATTGTCCACTGAAGAGAGCAAAGAAATCCACACTAGCGAGCCTCTGCAACACCCAGCCGTCGAACCCAAAAACAAACCAGCGTGATCAGCTGCATCCTGCCTAAAAACAAAGCACTGCTGTGATCTGCGGGAGAGAGATACAAAACAGGACCGTAATCCAATAGAAAACAGTAATCCAACAGTACCGAAATCTAAACAGGGAAGTGTAAACTGGAACAGAGACAGGTAATCCAGACTCCAGCAAATGATCCTGTGAGCGAGAGTACAGAGAGTAAAAAGATGGCGGGCAGAAAGAAAACAAACCCGAACTGGCAGCAAGACCGCGATCAACCAGAAACAGCGAGCACGTAACGAAAGATACACGGAAGGGCATTAAATAGGAGAAGGAAGACAAGACACGGCTGGCAAACAATGAGAGAAAACAAGAGGGAGGGGCAAAGTGCACACGAAAGGGACCATCACCAAACAAAGGTAAACATACACACACGCTACAGTTCAAACATGAGTCATGACAACACCACCTTTTAAGGCAAACTTTATTTTTTTAAATATATTACAAAAAATCTTCTTACCACAAAAAGTGGTAGAAGACTTACATTCTATGAGTTATCAGTGTGGCAAAGGCAAGAATATTGGCATTCTTTTTTGTGTTTGTATTCAGAGCCGATGGGACACAAAAAAATAACAATCAGTGGACATGGTTCAAAAGAAATATTCAAAACTTTAGAAAAAGTTTCAAAAACTGAATACTTAACTTTAATGGAAAATTGTACTTTTACCTCATTACAATGTTCACTGTGTGCACTGCATTATAATTAATTAAGAAATGTGTATTTATTTTAAAATTGCCATCTCCTGTTTCTGGGGCATTCACAGATAAATGACAATTCCTTACACAGTATTGCAAATAAATTGAGTTGATTCTTTAAAAAGCAAACGGGACAAACGTTTTAAATTGGTTTGTGAAACTTCACACCTGTACATTATATGATACGTGACCTGTTTGGTGTCATATAACAGCGGAAAAGTTCCCGCGAGCGTTCTCAAGCTTAACGCAGAGTCACGGAACATTAATTTATCTGTCCCAGCTATAAACACGACTGACTGTGATGTATGACATGACTGATTTTGAAGTAAACATCCCGTTGAATTCCTTGATTTCCTTCAGCATAAAAATCTGGATGTGAGCATGTGACACACAGCCAGCTGTACGCATTTGACATGGTTGGCGGTGATTATTCCTGTGTCCACTTCTTCGGTTGAATAGACATTCTCAGCCCTTCAACGAATTCAAACTTTTATGACAGAAACAATACCGGACAGTCTCGACTTTCAGGATTAGCCCACACAGTGATAGAAAGGGACTTTATTGTTGTACAACAGAGTGATTGAACTCTTCTTGAGACTAGAAAGGAAGATGGATTTTGTTCAGAAATAATCCACATGCTAATTTGGTCAGTTTAATGCATTTTATTTAGTTAGCAGATATTATTTGTAAATGTAAATTATGTGAATATCACTTTTTAATAGTAAACCTTTGAAAAACTCTCTGCATTATCTTTAAATAATAGACTGTCAACAAAGTAATTTGTTATACTTTTGATTCTTCAAAACAGGTTTTTTTTTAAGAACCATTTATGCAATTTCTTTAGCAAAAAAAGAGCTTGACTTCATTTCAAATACTTTTCAAACGGGTTTCTGTATAATATTTGCTGCGTCTCATTTTGTATTGTCTTTTTTAATAAAGTACAATTTTACTATTATTCCTTGAGGTGTAAAATACAGTAATTTCTATTTTACTTTGCAATTAAACTGTTAATGTGTTTTTATTGCGGTGACGTCACAATGATGGTTTAAAAATATGTATTCATTTTGCCCCACTTTACACATTTTGAAGGTTTAGAAAGATAAAAAGTCATTAACTTTCCTGTAGATTGCAGTATAGATATAGAAATTTAATTAAGTGCTTTCCAAACTTCGTTGTTTGTTGGCTTGGAGGCAAAACTAGTTGCTTTAACAAAGATATTAAGATTACCATTTACATTTATTCATTTAGCTGACGCTTTTATCCAAAGCGACTTTTGCTATATAATAATATAAGCGATATTTGCTAGACAATTGCTATATTTCTCAGAGGTCGCACGCCTATGGAGCAACTAGGGGTTAAGTCTCTTGCTCAGGGACACAATGGCGTGTCACAGTGGATTCGAACCCAGGTCTCTCACACCTCAGGCATGTGTCTTATCCACACCGCCATCACCACCCCATAATTTCCAGATTATCATTATGTAATTGTCTTTTTTGCAATAATAAAAAATAAATAAAACATATCAAAGTATAACTGTTCTAATGTATGTTCCAACAATAAACAATGGGAAGTGACGTTTACTGTAAAATGGATGTAATATTCCAATAAACTATAAATTTACATAAAACTGATGTGGTTGTTTAATTTCTTTAGTTTAATCTCCTATTTCTTCTGTCTGGATGCCCTTATTATAGAACATTTAATTAAACTGATATAGAGAGGTTTGTTATTGACAAAGAATGCTTTATTTTGAAGGGGTTATTTACTGCGCAGGTCCATTTTTACACATCTACTTGGATTCTACCCCCCTAATTTTTCTATCTAAACGCCCAAAGATTTATTATGTAAAATGCCACATTTTATACTATGACAAAAAAGCTTTATTTTGGGGTAAGGATATGAACTGGGCACTCCTGTTTTAATTATCTGCCTGGATTACCCCCTACACTATTTCTTCTATTTGAATGCCCATATGTATTAACTCTTTCACCGCCAGCGTTTTTAAAAAAAAGTTGCCAGCCAGCGCCAGCGTTTTTCATGATTTTCACCAAAGTTTAATGCCTTCCAGAAAATGTTCTTCTTTAAATATATAAACATACAATATACCAAATGAAAGAACAGACCCTCTGCTTTCAAACAAAAAAAAAACGTTTCATCCTACCTTTAGTGGTTCTTTTGCAATCAGCTTTTGAATATGGGTAGGTTTTTGCAAAAACACCATATTTTGAGCAAAAAGCAAAGATAATTCCATTTTTATGACAGACTTTTCATAGAGATCTTATCCAGAGCGATCTTTAAAACAGACACGGACATGCAGCAGCTTGCCATAGGGCAATACTTCCGGTTTTAAAAAGTTGCGGAAGGGCGCCACCTGGTGGATAATAGCGGTATTGCGGAAAGACGGAAAATCTCGTCATTGGCGGGGAAGCGTTTTCTCTTAATTGACGAGATATCTCGTCAATGGCGGGGAAAGAGTTTAGTACAGTAATCAAGTAAAATTACTCAAGTACTTTACACCTTTCAAACATTTTAGAACAACAAAAAATAATGGAAATTATAATCTCTATTAAATAATAAACAAACATTTTAGCAAAAATGCCTCAAATCTGAATAGCGATGCTAGTACTACAAACGTTACTATGACTTTATTTGCTGTGCTGTAGTAGACGGAGTGACTTATACTAACTTTTAAAACATTTAATTAGGGCCGGCACTAGATTAAAAAAATTTATCTAATTAATTAGAGGCTTTGTAATTAATTAATCGAAATTAATCACATATAAATATTTGACCTGAGAACATTGAGAAGATATTTTTTCACATGGATTTTTAGTATACCATAAATAATAAATGAATACATAAGCTTAAGCAACAAAATATGGTTTATTTTTGTTCAACCAAGTCGTTGTACCCGGAGTCGGGCTAACGTCCATGCTAGCTGCTATATGTTTTGCATTGAGATGATACTTGAGGCTCGATCTGCTGCGGGTGATATGTGAATTCCTTGTTGCATAGCTTACACACAACCATGCTCTTATCGACTCTTCCATCCGTTCGTTTTTTATAAACGAATTTCCCATCCACGCGGCCAACCAAAGCGATCTCATCAAGTTCTTTGTTCATGTTCACTGTGGTTTGTTGTTGTCTGAAGTCATGAACGCTAGTTGGTGCTCCAGTATAATCGGTCCGCCGAAACTCATCCAATGAGAAATGTTCCGCGGTGCAAAAATAAGTGCGATAAAAATGCGTTAAAAATGTTTAACCGGCCCTACTTTTAATAAAAGATTTTTGTCGAAAACTTACCTGAACCACGTACGTCTGCGAAGTCAGCTCCCGCGCTTTTTTCCTTGTTCATGGCAAGACGAGACTGGAGTGGCTTCTTTGGGTTATGGAATATCTGTTGGTTTGGCATGCTCATGACAATGCTTCATACCGGGGTTTTGCGTGTTCGAGTTGACGTGGAATTGTCTGTTTTTTTACGAAGGAACTTAGCAGCTGTGTGTCATTAAAAGCTATGGTGGATTGCAAAAGGAGGAATATCTGGGCACGCACCAACAGAGAGAAGCGCGGCATCGGCCTCCGGTATAGTTATCCGACCCAAAGCCGACGTAACACACAAGCTTGATGAGCGGGAAATACCGTTGACTTGACTGAAGATTTGGCCGATGCCTGGCCGATACTTATTAGATGTTTCAGATAAGGAGGCCGACGTACGCTCTTGAGCCGACGTCGGGCAGACGTACGTGTGCTGTCTGGGTAACTAAGCTGTAACAAACAAGAAAGCAAGAAACTTATGCAAAACTTATAAATATTTTAAACTTGCCTCTAAAACCCCGCTGGCACTGGGGTTGTCCTTTCGCGCCCAAACTTAACGTTATTCTGCACTTCTAAACTGAGTGGCGGTTGGCAACTGAAGGGTCATTACCGCCACCTACTGGACTGGGTGTAGCGCATTTAATAGTCAGTGGGGGAATTTTTTATTATATACTGTGTTCTTTGGGCTATTAAAATTGAGCAATAAATGAAAATTAAAGTTAATTTAAATTTCACACGATTTTTCTATAACACTTTACATAATTATATGAACATTTGCTAGACAAACACTATAAGAGATATAAAAGCAACAAAAATAATGTTAGTTTTTTTATTTCATAACTTTACCAATTCCTGCAAAAATAAAAAGAAATAATAAAATAAAAAATTATAATGTCATAGATTTGTATTATTCATTACACCAAGATGGTTTTTCTGCTGGGCCTTAGGCCTGTCGCACCACCTACGGTGCCTGGAGGACTATGCATGGCAGGGGCGTCCTCTTCCCTGAGGCAGGCCTAAACCTGGCCGCATACCACATGGCTTTGCTGCAGGGTCTTAAGCTGGGGACCACCACTCATTAACGTTTCGCCCCTTGACCCAGTACGTCTCCTGGTGGCGGGGCGGTGACCAAGGACGTCTCCTTGACACCCCCTGCAGCAAAGCCTAATTAACTCCCCAAGCCTTGTCTCGTCATTTCAGCCAGAGCCAGTGGCTTGCTTTCTCTGCTTCCTCAGAGAGCTCTTTGGTGGATCTACTCAGAATGGCTCCCCGTTGTCCCAGGTCCCTGAGCAGGCATGATATTGATCTGCCCACAAAGCCTCTGGCTCCCAC
This sequence comes from Misgurnus mizolepis, assembly GCA_025389145.1. Lineage (NCBI taxonomy): Eukaryota > Metazoa > Chordata > Actinopteri > Cypriniformes > Cobitidae > Misgurnus > Misgurnus mizolepis. The sequence continues at coordinate 34,779,009 of JAIFKI010000009.1, read as the reverse complement.
TTCCACCGGGTACAACCTCACACTCCATCCGCTTTCTCTACACTCCGCGACCAAGTCTGTGTACTTCGCCTTTTTTCTCTCATATGCAGCTTCCAGTCCCTCCTGTGATTATAAATAATATCAGTTTTGACTTATGATTGTTGTTTGTTAATATATACTTAGTTGGCAGTTTTCTGACGATGGTAAACTAAGGCATTTCTGTCTAAGGCATTTAAGTCATTTTTGTTAAACGTATTTAAAATTGCTGTTGATTCCCCAAAATGATCATGATTTGAAATCTTCTTGAACACTCACATATTTAGAGATGATCTGACTATATAATTTTTACTTGCTGTATAAAAGCAAAAAACTTGTCTGATGGTGGTCCTGGGGGGAAAGGTCTTTAGGTCACAAAATGAACAGGACTTTATAGACGGTTTCATCGGACGCACGTGATACACGTCTGGATCCGAACTTCCGGTTTCATTTTTTTAATGGTCTGACTAGTTGCTAAACTGATCTCTTGAACAAATGCCTTGTCGAACATAACAAATGTTTTGGTTTCCTATGTGTTGTTTTTTTGCTTGTTATATAAATAAACTATGTTTAAAGTACTTTGTTGTTATTTATTATTAGGGGAGTTTACCGGAAGTTATGTGCGGACCGCAACTTGTTAGTACTATCTATAAGAAACGCATAAGTACTGTGCGCGTTGTTGGACTTTAAGGCGTCCATTGCATGTTCATTATTTAGAGGAAAGGCACAAGATACGAATATCTAAGTTCAAATATTTATTGATCAGATATGAAAAAGTTTAACAGCGCTGGGTCCTCTCAAGTAGCGAACAACCAGCTCAGGAAGTAACATGCTTATTTATAAAATATGTGACGTCGATCTTTCTTCAGAAAATCTCCACCCACAAAGGCCGTTCCCCTCGTCCATCTGACTCCATCACCACACCCAATTTTAGCCTGTAGGCAAAGATGGACACACATAGACAAAGAAAAACAAACTGTTCTCCTCTCATCCCTGGGAGCCCTGCAGTTCCTCTCCAGTACTCCTCCACTTTGAATAGCATGTTATAATGCTTTCTTAAAAACAAATCATTAATAAAACATTCATTTATAAAAAACATAAGCTGTAAGATGAAAGTGATTATTATGTAAAACATATTTCAATATCATGACATCATTTCATTATTTGTAAAATTGGTTATATGAATAAGGCACACATTAACTTCTTTAGATAGATAAACACATATTCAATCTTTTACTGCAATACTACTTCTAAGCAAACACTTTAATCATTATTAAAAACCATCTGTTAGGAAAGAAAACACACACACACACACACACACACACACACACACACACACACACACACACACACACACACACACACACACACACACACACACAGGAGACTCTGTTTCTTCAAGGTTGAGCTGCCCTGCCCCCATTAGGTTATTCTATATGCAACCTTCATTTCATCATTAATACAAATTTATCAAAGAAAACATCTTATATTTATTACATCAATTATTCAATGATTAATACTGATTAAGTAAGAAATACATTGCACATTTTATCCTGTGAACATTAAAGCATTAGTTAATGAAATAGTTGCCTGTTTGCTTTCCCCCTCAGGCCTCTCTCTTATCTTGATCTATACCAGGCGTAAATTCCTCGCTAATCCTCCTTACAGCACACACACAAAAACTGGTAACTCTCCACTCTCAAACATAAACACTTCATTTCTACATAATAGCTCAGTGCATATATGAAACACACAATGTTTATAGAATAAAATGATCAATTAAAGAAATATAAAAATGGAACAAAATCAATTTCCACAGTCCTTATTTGGACTTCTTTGTAACTTTAACACTTTTAGCAATCAGCATGAAATGTAGGCAGTAAATATGTAAAACATAATTATTCAACAACACAACAGTACTCCATTGTTCATGAATTGGTTAAATGCATTCATTAGTTAAACATATTAATTTTCAATTCAATTCAATTTTATTTATATAGCGCTTTTCACAATTGTTAATTGTTGCAAAGCAGCTTTACATGAGTAGATGTAGAGGAGAACATTGAAAATCAATACATAGTATAAGAAGTAGAATATAGCGGCTAAGGATAAAAAACCGTGTAAGCGAGCATATTAATAATGTAACGTATACAGTAAAGTGCTAAGTTAAGCCAAAGTTGGCTGACTCTCCCTGGGACTAAAAAACCCCCTAGGAGAAAACCCAATGGGAAAAAATCCTAGAAGGACAAAAAACCCTAGGGAGAGATTAATATTTATATTTATAATATATAGACACGGTAGGGATAGGAAGCGTGTAAGCGGATTAAACTGGTTCAGCCGGTGGCCGTTGGTCGCGCATCGTTTGGGCGTCACGTTGAAGGACAGCCAGTTGATTAGTGGTGCGATGACCTTCACAGCAACAGGAACTGGATCTGTTTGTCTCATTGTCCTCAGAGTCGAGGACGAGACAGGGAGACAAAAACAGAATTCTATTAGCGTAGGGGCCGTTCGCATGTAATGCAAGTGTCATACATTATAGTGGTTTAATTCAGCTCGGTTCCAGACAAGCTAACTATTGTGGCAAGAGTAAATTACCCGTATGAGGTATGTGAGTGCTTTGTTCTAGACAAAATAACTACTGCGGGAAAAGTACATTTACTGGACATTCTATGTGAATGCTTTGTTAAAGAAGAATGCCTTAAGTTTAGATTTAAATTGTTCGACTGTGTCTGATACTCGAACATTATTTGGTAAATCATTCCAGAGCTTAGGGGCTAAGTAGGAAAAGGATCTACCACCTTTAGACACTTTTGATATTCTAGGGATAATTAAGTAACCCGAATTTTGTGATCGCAGTTTACGTGGTGGATTGTATTCTGATAGTAGTTCTTTTATATACGAGGGCGCTAGGCCATTTAAGGCTTTGTAGGTGATTAGTAATATTTTAAATTGTATGCGATATTTAACTGGTAGCCAGTGTAAAGATGCCAGAATTGGACTAATGTGGTCATACTTTTTAGATCGAGTAAGCACTCTTGCGGCGGCGTTTTGAACCAGCTGTAGCTTGTTTACCTGATTTGCATGGCATCCCCCGAGTAACGAGTTACAATAGTCTATTCTAGAGGTCATAAAAGCATGGATAAGCTTTTCTGCATCTGATGCAGACAGCATATGGCGTATTTTTGAGATATTTCTAAGATGGAAAAATGCTGTGCGGCAGACGTTGGAGATATGACTATCGAAAGATAGATTGCTGTCAAACATTACGCCTAAATTCTTAACCGTGGAAGATGGCACCACCGTGCAGCCATCTATGGGCAACTTGTAATCTGACATATTATGTTTGGAGCGATTTGGTTCAATAATAAGTATCTCTGTCTTATTGGAGTTTAGCATAAGAAAGTTATGTGCCATCCAGTCCCTAATATCACTAATGCAGTCTGTTAGCTTAGCAAACTGGTGGGTTTCGCTAGGATGTGACGAGATGTAAAGCTGGGTATCATCCGCACAGCAGTGAAAACTTATGTTATGTTTCCTGATAATGTCTCCTAGAGGTAACATATATAACGAGAATAGGATAGGGCCTAGAACTGATCCCTGAGGTACGCCGTATTTAACGGGGGAGTGATGTGACTCTTCCTCATTTACATAAACAAAGTGATATCGATTGGTTAGATACGATCTAAACCAGGCTAACGCCTGACCACTGATGCCAACATAGTTTTCTAGTCTATTGAGTAGGATTCTGTGATCTATTGTGTCAAAGGCTGCACTAAGGTCTAGTAATATAAGGATTGAGATTTCACCACGATCGGATGTTAATAGGAGGTCATTTGTAACTCTAAGCAGCGCTGTCTCTGTGCTATGGTGGGGCCTGAATCCTGATTGGAACTTTTCATATGTATTATTATTCGCTATGAATGTGCGTAGCTGGCTTGCCACTACTTTTTCTAATATTTTAGAAAGAAAAGGTAGATTTGAGATTGGTCTAAAGTTATTAAGATCTCCCTGGTCAAGGTTTGGTTTTTTAATGAGCGGTCTAATAACTGCTAGTTTGAAAGCTGTTGGAACGTATCCTAATTCTAGCGATGAGTTAAAGATATTTAGTACCGTGTCGGACACTACATGAAATACTTCTTTTAGTAATTTTGTGGGAATAGGGTCTAATATACTGGACGATGATTTAGATGACGTTACTAATTTAGAGAGCTCTTCTATTGTAGTAGGTTTAAATGTCTCAAGATGTTCGTATGATAATCTAGTGGTCAATGTACTATTGGGTAGAGTGGTGGCTGCTTGCGTAGTTTCTATGTTTTCCCTAATAGAAATAATTTTGTTAGTAAAGAAGTTCATGAAGTCGTTACTATTGTGTTGGAATTTACTATTGGTTTCTGTTTGTTCTTTGTTTCTAGTCAGTTTCGCAACTGTGCTAAAGAGGAAACGAGGGTTGGTATGATTTTCTTTAATAAGCGTACTGAGATAGGTAGATCTGGCGGTTTTAATAGCCTGTCTGTAGTGTTGAACACTCTCTTTCCATGCTGAACGCCATACCTCTAACTTTGTGTTTCGGTAGTTTCTTTCCATTTTTCTAGCTACTTTTTTAAGGGCTGCAGTATGATGGTCATACCATGGAGCTGGCGTTTTTTCTTTGATTCTCTTTTTTCGTATGGGAGCAACGGCATCCATCGTGCTAGAGCAAACATTGTTCAGGTTTTCTATTATAATATCCAGATCTTCACGGTTATCTGCTACATGTTTCATTTGAGACAGGTCTGGAAGAGTGCTAATAAAGCTATCTTTAGTGGTGGAAATTATTGTTCTGGCTAATCTGTAGCATGTTGTAGACTGAACGGTCCTATCTAGAAGTATTGTGTATGACACAAGGCAATGGTCTGAAACGGCATCGCTCTGGGGTGATATTTCGATGTCATTAATATTGAGTCCGAGTGACAGAATTAAGTCTAATGTGTGCTTATGAGTATGCGTGGGTCCAGACACGTTTTGTTTAATACCGAGAGAATTTAGAACATCCATAAACGCACGTCCTAATGCATCTTTTGAGTTATCCACATGGATGTTAAAATCACCAACGATAAGAGCTTTGTCTACAGTGACTGTAAGCTCAGATAGGAAGTCTGCTATTTCTTTAAGAAAATCTGTGTGGTGGCCCGGAGGCCTATATATGGTAGCTAAAATGAACGAAAGCTGTTTGTTGTTACGATCAGTTATTTCCATGTTTAACAGTATTATTTCAAACGAATTAAATTTTAGTTCTGATTTATGGTTTACTTTGAACATTTTGTTGTATATTGTAGCTACACCACCCCCTCTCCCTTTTAGACGAGGAACGTGTTTATAATAATAGTCTTGTGGGGTGGATTCGTTTAAACTGATGTAATCGTCTGCTTTAAGCCAGGTCTCTGTTAAACAGAGTGCATCTAAGTTTTGGTCAGTAATTATTTCATTGATAATAGGTTCTTTATTGGTAAGCGATCTAATGTTAAGAAGGCCGAATTTTAACATTTGAGTTTCATCTTTTAATGTATTTTCACTTTCTCTAAATATAACATAGTTATAAAGCAAACAACTTGTTTATTGAAACCATCTGTTCTGCGTGTTTTCTCTTCAGGGCTTTGTTCCTACCCCCAACTGGAACAGCCTTTCAACTTTACACACAGACATTTACTCACATATCTCAGCACAGAAAGCATAATGGCACATATCAATTATAACATGACATACTGATTAATAAAACAACATAAAAATCCCACAGCGTGCACATGAAGGAGGGGTGGGCTCCAGGGAGGCAGTCGGAATTAGGCACGACACCTGTATAGAAGCAGATTTAAAGTCGCATGAACTAAACACACAAAGGCACGGAAGACAGATACACTTATTTTTATAGGAAACCTGCAGACGCGCTGTCCTGACAGGCTGGAGTTGTGTAATAATTTATAATGAAAATGATACATTAAAAATACAAAACACACAAACTTGAGACTAGAGACTTACTAAATACCAACATACTCTGCACTGAGCCAAAATAGGGCGTCCCTCTGAACATGTATAATGACAAGTTGTTGAAAAAAGTCTTAAAGACTGTCACCTTTTTTACTAAATTTATGCGTCCAGAGTCTTGTATAAATGTTTACTTTCTCATTAAATTTTAGTATGGTATTTTTATGCAACGTTATTCATCAAGGAACAAGATCTTATCCCACTGAAATTAAGGGGATAAGCTACCAGTGTAGTCATCCTGACCACAAACATAAGATAAGGGTAAATACATTTTGAAAGGGCTAAAATTTGTTTGTTTGTATCTGTTTATTCCCCAGCATGTTTGGCAGTGTGGAACTGGACAATCTAAATCCAAGAATGGTCTCCAACGTTCACATAAAAGTTATATACAATCTGGATGGACCATTTGTGTAAGAGAAAACACATATTTTTATTTGCTTGCTTTGTTCTCATTGTCCTATCACTGGAGCAATTAAAGTATCACCATAATTGTTTTTTGAAATGCTCCATTATTTCTGATCATACACTTGTGTCTAAGACTTCATTCAAAACTGTGAAAGGCCTACTTTTATTTGTGTACACTTATAATTACAACAAAAGTGTGTCCTTTTAGTCTGGCTTTGCAAACGTCTTTACAAAAAATGAGGTTTTATCAGGTTCAGAGACTTTATTGCGTGTTTGGTTGATATCACATAAATGTGATATCAACCAAACTCGCAATAAAGTCTCTGAACCTGATAAAACCTTGGTCTTTGTTGTCATTGTTTGTGGGTGTTTGCATAGTTTGTGTCAAGTCATAACCTATGAATACTGCGCACTGCCCATGGGCGGGATCTACTAAAAATTATGAGGTCAGACAGGAGACACTTTACCTCTCATACAGATTACACAAAAAAGAAATATGGTAATTTGTTTGTTTAAAAGTAAGACATTTCAGGCTTTCTAGACATGTTTTCATGTTTGTGTGACAAGTATTCGCAGAGTGTCATTTTTTGTAAAGACGTTTGCAAAGCCAGACTAAAAGGACACACTTTTGTTGTAATTATAAGTGTACACAAATAAAAGTAGGCCTTTCACAGTGAAAAAAATAAAGTTAAAAATGTTTAAATATTAGGTGTTACCAATTGAAGTAAGTTTTTTTAAGTAGAGCCGCTTTTACATTTTACAGTTTATTAAACTATAAAATGTAAAAGCGGCTCTACTTAAAAAAACTTACTTCAATTGGTAACACCTAATATTTAAACATTTTTAACTTTAATTATTTCACTTAAACTGAGAAATTTAAGTTGAAAATCATAACATCTTTAGTCATTATCAATAATTTGATCCAACTTTAATGTTTTACAGTGTATATTATTCAAATTTATATACATTTAAGTATATACCATTGCTGTCTTAATAATCCCATACAAAATCTTGGTACTGTGCAAGCACTTGTTTCACTAATATACATCTTATACTGTATATTATATTGTTAAATATAATATACATTGTATAAAAAACGTATACTCTTTATATTTCATAATGTTATATTAATTCCTATCTACTGTCTATATACTACTAACATGTATTTATTGTACATTTTCTGCTCTGCAACAATGCAACAATATTTTTTTTCAAAAGTGCTATAGAAATACATTTGAATAAAAGTAATTCTAACACATTCTTTGTTGTAAAGTGCATGATCTCCACCTCTCTGCTGCCCTCTTGTTACTCTTGACTAGGTTAAAGGGACACTTCACCCATTTGCATGAAGCTTTGTATAGTTAAAAACGCAGTCATGTTTTTGAATGGTCATGCATCATTCCCTCTGTTTTCCCTGAGACAGGAGAAATATGGATTTCAGTGTTGCACTTCCTTCTTTCAATGATGTAAAAATCATCATTTTGCATCATTGAAAGAAGGAAGTCCTATATCTTTATAGAGGGAGTGAGGCTACAAACAACCCTTTTCTCAGTCAAATAGGCACCAAATTCTAAATTTATGTTACATTTAGACTAAAAATATGATCCACTTTTAATAAAGATTAATGTTTCCACGGGTGAAATGCTCCTTTAAGAGACCTCCCCAGCTCTCTTAAATAATTTAGGTGCTGAGACCTAGTCTTAACACTTAGGAGGCTTTATAAATCAAACTTTTTCTTAAGTCTAGAAATAAGAGTAAAATGACATCATTCTTAGAATTTTGACACACTTAAGACTTAAATTTTACTCTGATCGGCCTTATACATACGGACCCAGATAAGCTTTTGGGAACCTTAAAGGACAAGTTCGGTATTTTACACTTAAAGCCCTGTTTTCAGATTGTTTATGGTGAAATAGAATGGTTTTGACTGAAATTTCGACATATGCGGCTGCCCTGAGAATTTTCGAATGTTTGTGTTTCATCTCACACCTCTACAATGGGTTTAATGGTGCACTGGAGCAATCCTTCCTAAAATGCATTAAACTTTCGTTTACAAAGACTTGAAACTCACCGAGTCGTCAGGAGTGTTCACTGATATGCTCAAACAAAAATCGCTCAAAAGATGCTTTCCAACAGCTGTTTTAGCATTCGTTGTTAACTTGTGGGCCTATTTTTCCAAACGCCTCACACCCGTACATTCTTCCACTTAGAGCTTGAATAATAGACACTCCAGCCCAGGTGGTGGCGCTAATCTGCCATTGCCAATTGCAAGAATAGAAACAAAGTTCCCGGCGCGGAGTAATACCGTACCTCACAGCACAACTGATACAAGTCAATGGAGTTGGACAAAACTACGATAAAACCTGTTGGAATGCGTATTTTGCAGCGATTTTTGTGTGAGCATATCAGTGAACACCCCTGACCACTCGGTGAGTTTCACGTCTTTGTAAACGAAAGTTTAATGCATTTTAGGAAGGATTGTTCCAGTGCACCATTAAACCCATTGTAAAGGTGGGAGGTGAAACACAAACCCCCCAAAATTCTCGGGGCAGTCGCATATGTCGAAATTTCAGTCAAAACCGTTCTATTTCATCATAAACAATCTGAAAACAGGGCTTTAAGTTCAAAATACCGAACTTGTCCTTTAATGATTACCTGGAACAATAAGGGCCGATTCACACCGGCTGCGTGGCGTTTCTGTTGCGTTTCTTTCGCATGGCAGCTGCGTGGCGTTTTCTATGCCCTGACTTACCAAAGCGTTTCTGACGCGGCACTGATGCTGCTAGCCTATGTATTTTTCCTATTGATAAACTGACGCTTCCAAGACGTTTGCGTGTGGCGTGAAAAATAGACGTCGTCCTATTCCTAGCATGCACACGTTTTCGGCGCAGCTCGAGCCGCACCTGACACGTGCGTGTCATGCAGGCGGTGTGTACGCTCAAACTGACACGCCACGCAGCCGGTGCGCAGCTCACAATTTATGCCTCTGCATTTTGGGAGCCTTGCTAGATTGGGGCCCAAAGCAATTGCAGACCTTTGCCTTATGGGGAAGAAAGCCCCTGCTTTATCATTTTGTGTAAAGGGACTGTCAGAATCCACTCAATGTTTTTACACTAAGAATATCAGGGCCCAGGGTTTTATTATTAGGGAGAGATTTATTAGTAAATGATGAAATCGACATAAACTAAGATGATTAAATGCTGTAGTAGTACTGTTCATTGTTAGTTCATGTTAGTTAATGCATTATACAACACTTATTGTAAAGTGTTACCAAATATTCATATTTACATGGCACACTATTCTTCTGTTTTTGTCTCTTTAGGGAGTCTTGCACTCGTGGTTCCATATTAAGACTCATAGAGGTTTTAGAAACACGGGGGTTCCACTGGACCTGCACAGAGAATGACATGTATGTCCTGTTACCTTTTAAAATATTATTCAAAATTCTGTATTTACCTATAAAATACATAAGTAAACAAAATTTTAATATTAACTACTATTTGTATTTTCTGTAATACATTTTAATAAAATGTTTACACATATCATCAATGAAAATACACTGAACAAAATTATAAATGTAACACTTTTGTTTTTGCCCCCATTCTTCATGAGCTGAACTTCAAAGATCTAATACTTTTTTAATGTACACAAAATAACTTTTTCTCTCAAATACTGTTTAAAGATTTGTCTAAATCTGTGTTAGTGAGCACTTGTCTTTTGCCGAAGTAATTCATCCTCCTCACAGGTGGCATATCACGATGCTGATTAGACAGCATGATTATTGCACAAGTGTGCCTTAGGCTCGCCATGATAAAAGGTCACTCTAAAATGTGCAGTTTTACTCTATTGGGGGGTTGAGGGTGGTCTGAAACCATTTGCCTTACGAAGTGCAACACATTTCCTTCACATAGAGTTGATCAGGTTGTTGATTGTGGCCTGTGGAATGTTGGCCCACTCAATGGGTTCAATGGGTGACATGTCCAGTGAGTATTGTAGGAAAAATGAGGGTGTTGAAGATCGTAAACAAAAAGTAGTTTATTCAATCAAGGTCGAAGTGCAGCAAACTATGTGCTCTTCCGCCATACAAAGTAGTTCTCATTTTTATCCGCTAAATTTAAAATAACGTTTTATTTTGTGCCACCTTATTTGTGTAACTACTCATGTAACAGTCTTTAAATAGGGAAAACATGGAAGTGTTTAGTGGCTTCTAAGTTCATCCTTGTTTGGATCCCAAGGAATGAATGGGTCTAGGCTAAATGCTAAGATCAAGAACTTACGAAAAGGACTGCACATCCAAAAATAAAAAACCGTTACGCCTGTTTCACACATACTCCGTATGCAGTGCGTTTGCGTTGCGTATTGCAGTATGTATGCGGTGGGATCCGTCAAGCATCCGTTGTGCTTTCACACATACTCCGTTTGCAGTGCGTTGCTAACCGCTGCTTCTGCGTATCAAATGATCATGTGATTGACACTTTCTGTTGAAAAGCGCCTCATCAATAAACAATATAATAGCCTGCTGTGTTTTTTTTCACAAAACAATATACTTTAGATATTATTTGATAGACTAGTTATGATGTTTAAAATCTCTAGTGTAGTGGTCAGGACACATGAGTGGATCAAAGGTCTATTTATCTCCACATATATCATAAATATAAATTAGCATTATAACTTTTGAAGAGAAAATATAGGTGACAGGCATGGTTACATTATAGGCGACATTTCCTACAATTTTTATATTTGCATAGACGAGAGTATTTATATAACGGCAATGAACGTCTCATATGGCAAGAAATATTCTCACATAATTAAAATAACAGCATAATGACATGAATAAACAGACAAGGAAGCAAGAGTGACATGCAAATTGTATTATTAGTACTCTGAGGTAAATACGGCAAACACGCTGTTATAACTGCAACAAGTCTAAATAAGATAAATAACAATTGGAAAAAAAACATTATTATCTCCCATAACGTTATATGACAAACATTATATTTAAAGCAAATGTATTCTTACAATCATTCAAGATCCACACATTATTCCATATTACTCCCGTTACTGAGCACGTTCGTCTCTCGCCTCGCTCTGTTATAATAACGCTGATTGACAGGTGCGCTTCCCCGTCTTTCAAACAGATCATTTTGTATAGTTCTTCTTAGAAAAATTGACCATAATTTTAACTATTGACAAAACGGTTTTTGTCAGATTGATTATGATTTGTATTACCTTAGTTTAACAAAAAAATCCATGGTTATGGATATTGTGATGAGAAAATATGGTTACTGTTGTTTTACTACAAATAAAAACTAAAAGACTATGTTAGTATAATTAAACAATGGTAAAATTAATAGCATACTTTATGTATATGCATGTATATAAATACGGTAGAATATTTAAGAAGATGTTATATATATAATTTTTTCAACTCGTGGTGTTTTGCTTTAATTGCTTCATACTGGGATTAAACAAATAAGATTACAGAAAAAACTACTGAAAAACTTTATTTACATCCATTTAGAGTGAAATAACTGCATTTTTGTGTAAATCCGTGTTCATTCTGACTACAAAACATGCGCTATCACTTTAAATCAGCGCGTGCAGCTTGCGTGCTGTACAGCAAAAATAGACTCGCTGCCGAAACGATCGCAGCACTGCTGCACCGCACCGCATCTGCAACGGACCGGACGGACTGCATACATATGCTGTGTGAAAGCTCTAACCTGTTAACATGGCTACGTAAAAAATTACGCACCGCAAACGCACTGCATACAGAGTATGTGTGAAACAGGCGTTAGGGTCAGACCCGGCGCCAGACACAAATTCACGGACGGGCATTTCATTTTCTCAGGGGGGCACAAATTATGAGATCAACCTCACTGAAATGCATAATATAATTAATTATGAATTAAATGGACAAAAAAAACGAGGAAGAACTGACATACCTCTCCATTAACGTAATACAACGGAGAAGTCGTAAAGATTAGACTGCAAACACAAAGTGAGTTAACAGTGGGTTAAACTCAGTTAACATACTGCGCATAAAAATGTGGAGTTTTTAATAACATGATACAGTTAAGCAGCTAAGGAAGCATCACATCACGATTGAAAATGTGAGACCAATTTCTGACAGTTCACTAAACAAGTAATCAATATTTAGTCACTAACATTTTAGACACAATGTTGACTGTTTTTGTTGTTTCAGTCGAGAAGAAATTATTAGTGATGGGTGATACCAGTTTTCTTTTCTTGTCGATCCGATACCAAGTACTTTTAAGACAAGTATCACCGATGCCAATACCGATTAGGATACTTCTATGAAATATTTTTATGTGTGTATTAAATTTTTTTATGGGGTCTTTTGATAGCCATCATTATTGATATCAGATAAATAGACATGACAAATTTTTGCACTAAACACTATTGCAAGATTTCTTCCCTTTATACATTTTGGAGATACAACAAGTGAATGCTGACATTAACATTTTCCTCTTGAGCCTATTTTTTATTTGACTGATAAACTCTACTGCTTTTGAAAATAAAATAAAACCCTGATAAAAGTCAGTAGACTGGAATGCACTGAAAATCCCCAAACCAGGGATGACTGTGAGGCTGGACTTCGTCGTGCTCTGTAAGGCATTTTGCTTTTAGATGCTTTGTCATGTATGTGTGATATTACCACAGTGGCATATTTTTGTTGTTGTTGACAAATGTCACACAAGACTTAACATTATTAAGATAATAACAATGCACTTAAACCCCTTTAAACCCCTGCATCTGCCTGCGCTGACTGAGTGTGCTGGTAGTGCTGAGTGAATGAACGCTGTACAGTGGAAGGAGATGGGACTGAATGAGCGACGAACGCGGAGATACAGCGGAAAAAGATATAGTTCCCACTGACGTTACGATTCATATGTATTTATATACAAAACTGCATCCAACTATTACTTAAAATTCTAAAATCACTTGTTAAAAAACAAACAAACAAACAGAATCGATACTTGTACTTGAGAATCAATCCTTTTAATACAAAGACAGGATCGGAAATATCGATACTTTAGGATCGATCCGCACATCACTAGAAATTATGTTTTTTGAGGAAAACATTGCAGGATTTTTCTCATTTTAATGGACTTTAATAGAGCCCAACATTTAATACTTAACACTTAACAGTTTTTTTCAACGGAGTTTCAAAGGACTATAAACGATCCCAAACGAGGCATAAGGCTCTAATCTAACAAAATTGTCATTTTTGACAAGAAAAATTAAAAATATGCACTTTTAAACCACAACTTCTCGTCTAGGTCCGGTCGTGATGCGCCAGCGTGACCCCACGCAATACGTCATCACGTCAAGAGGTCACAGAGGACGAACGCGAAACTCCGCCCCAGTGTTTACAAGTGTGGAGAAAGAGGACCATTCCGACGTTGTTGAATGTCAAATGATACTAATTAATGTCTTTGTGTCAGTTTATTGTTTAAAATGGTCCGCAAATGTGCGTTTCATGTAACACTTGACCTCCCTACATCACTACGCATTTACGTGAGGTCGCGCTGGACCGGACCTAAACAAAAAGTTGTAGTTTAAAAGTGCATATTTTTTTATTTTTCTTGTCAAAAATGACAATCGTTTTGCTAGATAAGACCCTTATGCCTCGTTTGGGATTGTTTAGAGTCCTTTGAAACTCTGTTGAAAAAAACTGTTAAGTGTTAAGTTAAGTATAAAGTGTTGGGCTCTATTAAAGTCCATTAAAATTTGAAAAATCCTGGAATGTTTTCCTCAAAAAACATAATTTCTTCTCGACTGAACAAAGAAAGACATCAACATTTTGGATGAAATGGTGGTGAGTAAATTATCTGGATTTTTTTAAGAAAATGAACTATTCCTTTAACTTTAAGCGATTGCGCCATGCTTAGCAAACAACCAAACACTTTCGCACTCACTTTCTACAAACCAATCAAATACAATTAAATATATATATTTTAAAATCAGACAAAACACATATTATTTTTATTCAGGAGCTATATGTATACAAAACAATAACAGTAGCCTATTGATAAAAAAAGTGCAAACAAGCAAAAGCTGTTGGTTGGTGGGATATGGAGCTGGTGAACAGGTGAAGGGAGAACGCAGGCTCGTCCAGGGCGGGCACTAGTGACTCACAGGGCGGGCCCGGCCCCCAAATGCCCACCCTTGGTACTGGGACTGGTTAGGATACAGGTGCTGGGCAACAAATTATCTACGAAAAAACAACAGAAAGAAGCCCGCACACTGATAATATGCTCCAATAAAATTATGTAATGGTGCAACGTTTCTACCAACAGGTCTTTGTCAGGCACAACATGAGAGTCACCTTACCTCTATAAATAGAAAACAGGTGTATGCCTTAATTACACAAAATAAGGCACACTATATACATAAAATATTAATCAACTCACATATACAAAATTCTCAAATATACACAGAAGAAAAAATATATATACACAATTACAAAGTTCATATCAACAAAACAAAGATTACAATTACAAGATCTATAAAAAGGGCTAAATGTCAAACTCATCATTGAGTGGTGATAAAGTATTTAAAGTTTAAATCCAATAACACTCCCTTTGCAATAATTTTCTCTCAAAATCACCTCCTCTTGAGGGCTTTTCAACTTTCACAATACCAATATATTGTAAAGCACTAATATTATGACTGTCAGGCTCAGTAAACACAGAAGATCCCAGTGCAGATAACAGAAAGTTTATTTAAATGATAATGTATGCAAAACTGGCAATCGCACGTCTGGGCATAAAGCCACACCAGGGCAGACGGCTAAGGAGGGAAGCACACACATGCACTGGGGCGATGAACCACACGCGTTCGGGCTCCAGCCAGACAACGAACGGTGGGAGAGATTATGGAAGAAATCCACAAAGCACTAGGAGAATAGCGACAACCCGGCAACCGGCACTCGCGGCAGATGGGAGGGAGAGATCCTGCGGCGGGCAGAGAGGGAGAGAACGTTAGTGGTGCTGACGAGAGGAGCTGGGCAGCTCCAGGGCTGAAGGACCCTCCTGCTGGACAGTGGCAATGCCGCGCCGAGCGTCCACTGCTGCAGGAACATATTGGAAGTCAATAAAGCAGGCTGAAGGAGAGTAGTCCGTAACAGATGGAACAGATCAGAGAGCCGTCAGGTGAACTAAGTCTCAGCAAACTCCTGGGCAGCAGAGAGCACAGACTGGGGTGGGGAAGATAAATCTACAAACTAGAAACAGAGACAGGACTGGAAACTAGCAAAGCTAGTCAATTGGCGAGTACACACAAAGACGAACTTGCAATGAACAAAAGACACACAGGGATTAAATACTAAACCGATTGGGCATGAAAATAAGCTGCAGGTGAGGGACGCAGGTGAAGGAAATGACACTAATGACACCCGTGACAGAGACGCGCACGTGTGAAACTGACAACACAAAAACACAAACAGAGAAACAGAAATACAGCAGTCAATCAAACCAAAGTCATGACAGGACCCTCCCCACGACCGCCACCAGGCGGTTCATGGGAGGGCTCACCTCGTCGCCGACGGAAGTCCACAATCAGGTCAGGGTCCAAGATGTCCCGGGCCGGTACCCAACACCTCTCCTCCAGACCATAGCCCACCCAATCCACTAAATACTGAAAACCCCTGGCCCGCCGACGCACATCCAAAAGGGATTTAACTGTAAAAACTGGGGCACCGTCCAGAAGCTGCAGGGTGGGAGGGGTGGTTGCTGAGGGGACAGGGTTGAGGGGGGAGAAAAAAAAACAGGCTTCAGTTTAGACACATGAAAAACTGGATGAACCCGACCGAGAGCAGGAGGCAATCTGAGCTTGACCGTCACCAGGTTAATAACCTTATCAATGCTGTATGGCCCAAGGAAGCGAGGTGCCAGCTTGCGAGATGGCCCTCGGAGAGACAGATCCTTGGGAGAAAGCCATACCTTCTGCCCACAGATAAAACGGGGCGCGGGTCTACGGTGACGAACAGCCGCGGCTTTGGTCCGTCTGGAAGTTTCGAGTAACGTAGTTCTAGCCCTCCTCCAGGTGCGTCTGCAACGTCGAACGAAGGCTAGCGCAGACGGGACCACCGCATCGGGTTCTTGAGCTGGGAAAAGAGGGGGCTGAAAACCCATGGAAGCCTCAAATGGAGACATCTTAAGGGATGAAACAGGAAGAGAATTATGTGCGTATTCTACCCAGGGTAACTGTTGGCACCAAGAGCTCGGATATTGAGATGTCAGACAGCGGAGCGCACGACCAAGATCCTGGTTAGCCCGTTCACATTGCCCGTTGGTCTGTGGGTGATAACCTGAAGACAAGCTGGCTGTGGAGCCGATCTGCCTACAGAACTCTTGCCAAAAACGGGAGATAAACTGAGGACCCCTATCAGAAACAACGTCAGAGGGCAGACCATGTAAGCGAAAGACGTGTTCTATCATGACCTGAGCCGTTTCCTTGGCAGAGGGGAGCTTGGGCAGAGGGACAAAATGCGCAGCTTTAGAGAAGCGATCGACAATGGTCACAATTACGGTGTTACCTCTAGAACTGGGTAAATTGGTAACAAAATCAATGGCCATGTGAGACCAAGGACAGGAAGGGACAGATGAGGGCTTAAGCAGACCTACTGGGGCTTGATGAGAAGCCTTATTGCGGGCACAAACCTGACAGGCTAACACAAACTCGGCCCATAGAGGGCCACCAAAATCGCTGATGGACGGCAGCCAGCGATCTCCGAACTCCAGGATGACAAACTAACTTGGATTCGTGACCCCACCGGATGACCTCGGAACGGAGCGATTTCGGAACCCAAAGCAGACTCGCTGGGCACCCCTCTGGCACTTCCTCCTCCCGTCCGGCCTCCCTCACTCGCTGTTCGATGCCCCAACGCAGAGCACCCACCACTCGCCCCTCCGGGAGAATGGTTTCGTCTCTGCCAGAATCGGAAACATCGAACAGGCGAGAGAGGGCATAGGGTTTAGTATTCTTTGAACCAGGCCGGTACGAGAGGATGAAGTCCTCTCGTACTGGTCATCCGGTGGGGTCACGAATCCAAGTTAGTTTGTCATCCTGACTATTTCTTCTATAACGCACTGAGGCTCTCTGGCAAAGGTGGCGGTCTAGCCATCATTGTCAAGGAATCACTAAGATCGTCCATCGCTACTTTTACTAGCTTTGAAGCTCTGGTTTTACTTTTGAACTGGGACAGTACCGTGGCTTTAGTAGTGATGTATCGACCACCACACGCAACTACAAACTTTATTACTGAATTTTCAGAATTCCTTGGAGACTTAATCACTAAATTTGACAACCTTTTAATTGTTGGTGACTTAAATGTGCATACGTGCTGCCCCGCAAAGCGGCTTTCATCACAATTTCTGAATATTATTGACTCTTTTAACATTCAGCAATGGGTAAAGGTGCCAACACACATTTATGGGCATACTTTGGACCAAGTTCTGTCACTGGGGTTATCTGTAGAAAAAGTCGAAGTTGGAGACTGTATGATTTCAGATCATTCTCCTATTTTATTTACATTATCCCTTCCACAGCTTTCTTACACACATGTCTCAAATTCTATCCAAGCTCGTGCTTTTTTACCCTCTTTTGAGGCAAATTTTACAAAACTCTACAATGAAGTTACTCCGGCTTTATCATTAGATTCTCCACTTTCTGACCTTGATGTGGAACACCATTTCTCTCTGCTAAATAATGTATGGACAGATGTTCTAAACTCTACGGCTCCTTTAAAATCATTTAAGCCTAAATCCCATCTTAAATCAGAGCCTTGGATAGACCATAATATCCAATCTTTGCGACAGTTATGTAGGAAAGCAGAAAGGAAGTGGAAAAATGACAAGCTCCAAGTTTCTTATGAGATCCTTCATGACCGTCTGCTGTCTTATCAAAAAGCTGTGAAGAGTGCGAAGGCCTCCTATTTTATCAGTCAGATCGAGAAGCATCACCACTCGCCAAAAGCTCTTTTTTCAGTCGTCAAACTCTGTCTTAAATCCGCCCTGTAATTCTCTTCAATGCTCGTCTAGTGCTCTCTGTGAGGAATTTGCTAGTCATTTTGTTGATAAGGTATCTAATCTCAGAGCACTTCTTCCTGCATCTGATCAGGTCACTCCCATTACCTTATGCACACCTACCCTCTGGTCATCTTTTGATCCAGACTCACTGCTTGCTGTTAAGGAGGTTATGTTAAAACTTAAACCTTCACACTGTTCGCTGGACATAATACATCCACGCTACCTTAGGCAATTAATTGATGTCATCGGTCCGGGTTTGGTGGCGTTTTTTAATAAATCATTGCGGGAAGGAGTGCTTCCCTCCAGCTTGAAAACTGCCTCTGTCACACCTATTTTAAAAAAAACATCACTTGACACTGCTATTTTAGCTAATTATCGTCCAATATCAATTTTACCCTTTATCGCCAAGGTGTTGGAAAAAATTGTCTTATTACAACTACAGAATTTTTTTAAATGCCAATCAAATCTTTGAGAAATTTCAGTCGGGGTTCAGATCGCTGCACAGCACAGAAACAGCCCTCACCAAAGTTCTTAATGACATCTACATGGCTACTGACTCAGGGAACTCTGTGATCCTAGTAATGTTGGACTTATCGTCTGCTTTTGATACTGTCGACCATCAGACACTTATCGCACGTTTGGAGTCCTATATTGGCTTAGGAGGTGCGGTCTTAAGCTGGTTTAAGTCATTCCTATCTAACAGATGTTTTATGGTGAAATCAGGTGGTTTTACATCATCAGTCCACAAACTGAATTGTGGTGTGCCTCAGGGATCCGTGTTAGCTCCTACTCTCTTTTCTCTTTATCTTCTTCCCCTGGGTTCTATTTTCAGGAAATACAATGTATCATTTCACTGTTATGCTGACGACATGCAAATCTATATCCCACTGTCGAGATCAAAGCAGGGTGCCTTAGACAGCCTGACAGCTTGTGTTGAGGAGACAAGAGCCTGGTTTGACAAGAATTTTCTTTTTGTTAACTCGGACAAAACCGAAGTTATAGTTTTTAACCCATCTGAGACCAGATCAAGAAACGATCTTGACCTCGGTATTTTTTAACAATTTTCGTCTCCACTAGTCTGGAATCTGGGCATGAAAATAGACAGTACTTTAAAATTTGATAAACAAATCAGTGCGGTAGTTGGCTCCAGTTTTTTCTATCTCCGCTCTTTAGCTAAAATTAAATCCTGTCTTCCAAAGCGTTCTCTGGAAACAGCTGTCCATGCACTCATCACGTTGCGCTTGGATTATTGTAACTCCCTTTATTACGGCATTTCACAATCCCAAATGACACGCTTACAGATTGCCCAAAACGCGGCAGCGAAATTCCTGACAGGTAAGAGGAAATATGACCATGCCACCCCGTTGTTGAAATCTATACATTGGCTACCTATAAACTTCAGGATTGAATTAAAAATTCTCCTTCTAGTTTATAAATCTTTAAACAACCTAGCTCCCCAGTTTTTGTCTGATCTCCTACACATATACTCGCCGTCTAGAAGTCTTAGATCTGAATCCAAACTCCTTCTCAAAATTCCATGCTCTCGGTTAAAATCTAGAGGAAATCGTGCTTTTGAAGTGGCAGGCCCGACCTTATGGAACAGGCTTCCACTTCATATTAGATCCGCGCCTCCTCTGTCTCTTTTTAAATCCTCTCTCAAAACACATCTGTTTCATGCTGCCTTTGATTAATTTGATGACTAACGTTTGTTGTTGTTGTTTTTTTATTGCATGATGGTTTTCTTCTTAATAGTTTTTATGCTTCCTTCTCTTAACTTTTTAGAGTTTAGTGTGTATTTATTTGTCTTTGTTAATTACCTGTACAGCACTTTGGTTGGCCTGCGGCCATGTTTAAACGTGCTATATAAATAAAATGAACTTGAACTTGAATCGGTCAAAGAAGAGCGCCCAACGAGCCTGGCGAGACGTTAACCTTCTGGCTGAACGGATATATTCTACATTTTTGTGATCCGTCCAGACCAGAAAGGGTTCCGAGGTCCCCTCCAACCAGTGACGCCACTCACCCAAAGCCAGCTTGACGGCCAGCAGCTCCCGATTTCCTATGTCATAGTTCCGTTCTGCTGGGTTAAGTCGGTGTGAGAAGAAAGCGCAAGGATGCACCTTGCCATCCTTATGTGATCGCTGAGACAGAATGGCACCAACCCCGACATCTGAAGCATCCACCTCAACAATGAACTGGGAGGTAGGATCTGGAATAGAAAGAACAGGAGCAGTGATAAACCGGGACTTTAAATTATCAAAGGCCTCCTGAGCCTCCTTACCCCAGACAAACCTCTCCTTAGTGGAGGTGAGAGCCGTAAGGGGTTGAGCAATCCGACCAAAGTTTCTAATGAATCACCGGTAAAAATTGGCGAACCCTAAGAAACGCAGTAATGCCTTACGAGAGTCGGGGACAGGCCACTCAGCCACCGTTCTGACCTTAGCTGGATCGGGACATATCTCACCCTCGGCTATCAGAAAACCCAGAAACGAAACCGACCTTCTGTGAAACTCGCACTTCTCCGCCTTCACATATAACTTGTTCTCAAGCAAACGGCGTAAGACTTGGCGGACATGCTGGGTGTGTTCCTGCATGGAGGGGGGAAAGATGAGAATATCATCAATGTCACACAGACAAATTTGTTAATCATGTCTCTCAGCACATCATTAACCACAGTCTGGAAGACAGAGGGAGCGTTACAAAGCCCGAAAGGGAGAACGCAGTACTCCAAGTGTCCGGTAGGGGTATTAAATGCTGTCTTCCATTCATCGCCCTCTCTTATGCGCAGCAAATGATAGGCGTTGTGCAAATCTAACTTGGTGAAGAACCGCGCTCCCTGCAAAAGCTCAAAAGCAGAATACATTAAAGGAAGAGGGTACCTATTCTTAACAGTAATGTCATTCAAACCCCTATAATCAATACAGGGACGTAGGGAGCCGTCCATCTTTTTAACAAAGAAAAACCCCGCCCCTGCGGGAGAGGTGGAGGGACGGATGAGACCAGCATGGAGGGCATCATTGATATAACAGTCCATAGCCTCTCTCTCAGGACCAGACAAGGAATAAAGTCTACCTTTAGGCGGAGAAGTGTCTGGGAGGAGTTCGATAGAACAATCGTATGACCGGTGGGGAGGAAGGGAGGTTGCCCGAGCTTTACTGAACACCTGACCGATATCGGCATACTCCGCCGGGACCCCGGTCAAATCAACCACCGAAACCTGAGGGAGAGAAGAAACAGAACCCGAAACAGCAGAATCAAGGCAAGACACATGACAAGACGGAGACCAAGCTAAAATAACATTGAGTTGCCAATCAACGTGGGGATTGTGTTGTGCCAACCATGCATGCCCTAAAATAATGGGTGAGAGGGAGGCATGAAGGATGTACAACACAATCTCCTCACGATGATTGCCGGAAATAAAAAGACTTACAGAGGGAGTGCAGTGTGTGATCTGTGCCATCTGCTGACCTCTGATGGACCAGACATCCAGGGGAACCTCTAAAGGAACAGCAGGAATGCCGCAATCACGAGCCAGATCCTCACTAATAAAATTGCCCTCAACGCCTAAGTCGAGCAACACAGTGGTGGAATGATCGAGGCCAGCAAAGGACAGGGTGACGGGAAGTTGAGTACATGAAGTCGGAGAGGTTTTTCTTGAAGTGGCCTCCACCAGGACTCCCCGGTTCACCGATGGGCGGTCCCTTTTACCGGACAGGATTTGGCAAAGTGACCCGGCTTGCCGCAATACAGGCAGAGGGAGTTCTGAAGACGACGCTCTCTCTCTCTCTCTCTGCGATAGGCACATTCTACCCAGCTGCATGGGCTCACCATCTGAAGTTAAAGGGACACTGCCTTGACTGGGCTGAGAGATCTCACTCTGATGGACAAGGTGACGAAGTGAGCGGCGTTGATCGCGGAACAGCATCCGGGCTTCCACATTTAATGCTAGCTCGATGATGCCGTCAAGGGAGTGGGGCAGATCGTGGGTAGCGATCTCATCCTGAATGCAGTCGCTGAGACCCACAAGAAACTGTGCCCGGAGTGCAGCCTCATTCCAGCTGCAGGTCGCTGCAAAGGTCTTAAACTGGATAGAATAGTCAGTAACCGAACTCACTCCCTGCGCGAGGCGGGCCAGCTGGGCAGCGGCGACATCTCCACGGGCCGAACGGTCAAAAAGCTTCACCATCTCCTCCCGGAACTTCTCAAAAGAATGACAGCAAGGATCCCAAACAGTGGTGCCCCACTGGCGCGCTCTCCCTACCAACAAGGTGATAACGTAAGCGATCCGAGTGCGCTCAGTCGCATAGCGGCGAGGCTGAAGAGCAAACACCAGTGAACACTGGGACAGGAACGCCCGACAGGAGGAGGGATCACCGTCGTACGGTGGAGGGTTGGCGGCATGAGGCTCCGAATCGTGGGAATGGTGAGTCTGGTCCAGACGTGATGAGAGCTCGTTAAGACGAGCGGACAAATCTTCCACCTCTCGGGCTGTTGTCGAGAGCTGATCGGTGTGTCTACCCAGCCAAGCCCCTTGCTGAGCGAACAGAATCTGCATCTGCGGGATCCATGATGGCAAGTTCGTCCTGTCAGGCCTATGTAAACACAGAAGATCCCAGTGCAGATAACAGAAAGTTTATTTAAATGATAATGTATGCAAAACTGACAATCGCACGTCTGGGCATAAAGCCACACCAGGGCAGACGGCTAAGGAGGGGAGCACACACATGCACTGGGGCGATGAACCACACGCGTTCGGGCTCCAGCCAGACAACGAATGGTGGGAGAGAGTATATATGGAAGAAATCCACAAAGCACTAGGAGAATAGCGACATCCCGGCAACCGGCACTCGCGGCAGATGGGAGGGAGAGATCCTGCGGCGGGCAGAGAGGGAGAGAGCGTTAGTGGTGTTGACGAGAGGAGCTGGGCAGCTCCAGGGCTGAAGGACCCTCCTGCTGGACAGCGGCAAAGCCGCGGCTAGCGTCCACTGCTGCAGGAACAAATGGCAGTCAATAAAGCAGGCTGAAGGAGAGTAGTCCGTAACAGATGGAACAGATCAGAGAGCCGTCAGGTGAACTAAGTCTCAGCAAACTCCTGGGCAGCAGAGAGCACAGACTGGGGTGGGGAAGATAAATCTACAAACTAGAAACAGAGACAGGACAGGACTGGAAACTAGCAAAGCTAGTAAATTGGTGAGTACACACAAAGACGAACTTGCAATGAACAAAAGACACACAGGGATTAAATACTAAACCAATTG
Organism: Misgurnus mizolepis; assembly: GCA_025389145.1. Lineage (NCBI taxonomy): Eukaryota > Metazoa > Chordata > Actinopteri > Cypriniformes > Cobitidae > Misgurnus > Misgurnus mizolepis. The sequence goes on along the minus strand of JAIFKI010000009.1, from coordinate 34,755,257 downwards.
GGCATGAAAATAAGCTGCAGGTGAGGGACGCAGGTGAAGGAAATGACACTAATGACCCCCGTGACAGAGACGCGCACGTGTGAAACTGACAACACAAAAACACAAACAGAGAAACAAAAATACAGCAGTCAATCAAACCAAAGTCATGACAATGACCAGCTTGTTTAAAATGAAGCGCTATTTTATTTCTGATGTAATTTTACAAAAAAAGACTGCGAATATCTCCCGTCTGATGCTCACAGATGCGGGAACGCAAGGATCTAGACGTTTTGCCGACATACGCCAAACCACAGGGAAAACGAATAAAATAAACGACATGAGTAGAAACACACGTAATAGTGCTACGTATTTTAATACTCTGGCACACCGTGAGGATGTAATGGCTTTCTAGTCTAAAACCTTTTATGTGCACTGCACACTACACAATGACTTACCATGTCTTCAATACTCTTATACATTCCAGGCAAAAGAGTACCTCTCTTTTGCTCGTCTTCTGCAACTTTCGAAGCCCAAATTGCAGAGCTATCCTCTTGAAGCAAAACTGCTCCTAGATCACTTTTAGAGGCATCTACAGAGACAGTTACTGGTAGACTCACATCATAATAGCGGAGTACTGGGGTTTCTGATAACATAAATTTTCAAAATTAAAAGTATTAAAAAGCTCAACTGCATCTTCACCCGCAACATGAAGAAAAAGGGATGATTGCACTTTTGCTGTTCATGTGGTATAGCCATTTGGTCATTTTAAATCTGTCTTTTTATTTTTTCACTTCTGACACCATGTTGCGTGTGACCAAATAAGATGCCAGAGTCGGAAGGGGAGGAGAGAAGGAATGCAAGCGGTGCTAAATAAAATAAATCAACAAAACCAAACAAATCTAACTCACGTTTAATTATCTAAACTGCCTAAACCCAAAACCAAAGAGAGAAAATAAAATATCTTCAGCGTCCTACCTAAACTACACTATCTAACCAAAAAGTCAGGGAAAACATACAATGGGTGGCACTCGCTCCTTACCTAGTCTACTAATACAGTAAATTTAGAAACACCTACATGTTGCAAAATTTACATTACGTGACAATCAGATAAACAAGGTGACGTACACACAAGATTACCAGCAAAAGTAGCGTACTGTAACAGTGGAGTATCAAAATGAGACTGGGTCTAGGGCGGCCGGTCTGACGCTTTCTTTTATTGGGCAGATCCATTGTCGGCTGGTGGACCAGGTAATGATGTCAGCTGCAGAGGTGGAAACTGAAAGGGATGTTAGCCAATGGCGGCGTTACATACAGACGTAATAGTCCTATTAAGGGCTTTCATGGGCTTTCGTATATGGGACCAACTTGGGTGACTGTAGTAGGCCCCACATAGGTTATAAAACATAGTCTCCCTATATGGGTGCTAGTTGGGATGTTAATGGGAAATGAGAGCAAAGGCTCATAATAGGAAACACATATGGGGCCCTCTTGGCCAACCAATATGGGTCTAAGATGGGCTAACACAATCATTCCCATATAGGCTCCTTATATGGGTCCACAGTGGGACCCACATAGGTTATGAGTAAATGTGATTTAAAAAGGAAACACATATGGGACCCTTTTGGCCAAACCATATGGGCCCATATTGGGCAAACACAATTATTCCTTACTTATTTATTCATTTAGCTGACGCTTTTATCCAAAGCGACTTACAATTGCTATATATCTCAGAGGTCGCAGGGCTCTGGAGCAACTAGGGGTTAAGTGTCTTGCTCAGGGACACAGTGGTGTGTCACAGTGGATTCAAACCCGGGTCTCTCACACCAAAGGCATGTGACTTATCCACTGCGCCATTACCACCCCCATATAGGTTCCTTATATGGATCTGAAGTGGACCCACATAGGTCACCTGTATATGTGTTTTGAATAAGGAAACACATATGGGACCTTTTGGCCAAACCACATGGGTACAACATAGTGGTTTTCATCTTGTCACTTTCTTGGTATAGAAAGTTTTTACCAAAATTTGTCAAAATGGATATATTGCGTTTTGAAACCAAGCTCTTCAAATATTCCTATATATGCTCCTTATATGGGCCGGAAGTGGGACTCACATAGGTCACATGTATATGTGTTTTGAATAAGGAAACAAATATGGGCAGAGGCGGAGTGGGAACAAAAAATCTGCCAGGAAATTTTGTAGACCACCGGCCCTCGGTGGTCAAAAAAAAAAATTTGCTAAAGAATACTACTTACGTCATAGAACCATTGCAAAATTATTTTAAATATATTAAGAAAGCCACCGCTACTGCTGGTCACATCTACGGTTAGATTGATTTGTTTAGATCCAGTGAAATTGTTACCTTGACAACTCTACGTCATGTTTTAGGTTTTGTTGTTCTATGTGTTCTATGGAGTTAATACCCTGCAATCTGCATTTTAACCACTAGATGCCACTACACAAATGCATGTTGATGTTGTAGATCAGGGGTTTTTAAACCTGTCCTGGAGGACCACTAGTACTGCACAATTTGCCTGTCTTCCTCATTAGACACACCTTATTTAAATCTTCAGCTCATTAGTAGAGACTGCAAGACTTGAACTGGGTGTGTAAGGTAACTGAATGAGGTGTGTCACAAAAGGGAAACATGCAAAATGTGCAGTACTAGTGGTCCTCCAGGAAAACCCCTGTTGTAGAAAGTGAAGTTTTTGTGGGTTTCATGAAAATGGTTCGTTGTAAATAAGCAAATGATGAAATCTAAAATTACAATAAAATGACTGCACAACAACATAAAAAAAAACAAGTGTAATAATTATTATTTAAAAGATCTTAAGTCAACAACAGCATACAATAATAACAGAAAACGGATTTTGCTGTGCATACGCATGTTTAGAACAGACCTAAACAGGCCATTTAACAGTTGCTAATATATATGCTTTGACTATACACAAACATAGTGGTATGGGCATTTGAGCACTGTGAGTGTACACACAAACACACACACAAATTTTAAATTCAAATAGTTTTTGTGGCATGACAAAGTACCATTTTGGAATGCCAAACCATTAGAATTTAACATAAAAAAACAATAAGTGAAGATAAACAAGTAAATAAATAAATTAATAAGAGCATGGTAAAATTACTTTTATGACACAGAAAAACTGTACTGTAATGGATTTACAGCATGTATTAACAATAACAAACTGAAGATTGTAGTTTAAACATTTGAATGTGTAATGGTAGGTTGGTGGTGGCCAGTATTGGGGGTAACGCATTACAAGTAACGTGCGTTACGGAATAATATTACTTTTCTGAAGTAACGAGTGAAGTAACGCATTACTTTATAAAAATGTACACATTGATATTTGAGTTTCTTTTAAAAAAGTAGCCTGAGTTACTTTTTTGTTTAATTAATTTGATTAAAAAAAAATTTATGTACTGAATTAAACTGAACGTAGTTACGTAGAATTACGCACTCTATGCGAGCATGCCTGCCTGAGCGGGAACAGTTTGAGACAGAAATGGAGATGGCAGGCCAGGCTTTGACGTTTTTGCAATGGAAATATTCTCATTATTTTGAAATCGTGGAAGAAAAGGAGAAGGGGATTGTCGTCAAGTGTAAATTATGTGTAGGTGAAAAACTCTTGTCAACTGCAAAAAAGCACCACTTCAAACTTAAAAAAACATCTGCATGCAAAACACAGCAATACAGAGTTGGACAAGAGAGCGCTGGATGATACGACCTGCACCCCGCCTCAAGCTAAACAACAAAAGCTTGATTTCAGTTCATCAGGTCAAACAATTAACGTTAGTTCGACTGATCTCAACAAATTAGTCGCCGCTTTTATTGTTGAGGAGATGCAGCCACTTTCCACTGTAGAGGCGCCTACATTTCGCAATATCATCAGCAAAATCTTAGTGACAGGCAGAAGGACGGGAAGCGTGCTGCCCGATTGCAAAACCTTTACAAGCTATTAGGACAATGCATATATGGAAATGGAGACAGACTTAAAGAAAACCTTTGCTGACCTGGAATATGTTTCTACCTCTGCGGATCTGTGGACTGCGCATAATAAAAGTTTTTTAGGAATTACTGTACAGTGGATCGATCCAACTAGTCTTCATCGCCGAAAAGCTGAAATCGCCTGCAAACGATTTCGTGGGAGACACACATACGATGCCATTGCAGCGGAGATTGAGCAAATTCACAGCTCATTTACTCTTTGTGGTTAAATATCTGCAACTGTCACAGACAATGGTGCAAGCTTTGTTAAAGCATTTAGAATGTTTCAAGCTGCTGCTGATGAAACAGAAAATGATGAAGACGACGTCGTCTTTACGGACTTGCACAACGTTTTACGGGATGACAGTGAGACCAGCGAAAGGTTTGTTCTCCCCCCTCATCACCGACGTGCGTCACACACACACTTAACCTTATTTGCACCACCGACGTAGTTAAATTTATCACTGCGAAGGCAGATTGCAAAGCAGTATACAGGAGTGCAACTGGAAAATGTTCAGCTTTGTGGTCAAAAGTTAGTCGATCAACTGTGGCATCTGAGATCCTGGGGGAATTCAGCAAAAGAAAGTTGCTGGTCCCTGCAACTACAAGTTGGAACTCGTTTCATGATGTGCTTACCCGAGTCACAGTTAGTGGATCAACTTTACACTCGCCTGGACATTAGATGCATTACGGAGAGAGAGTATAATTTCTTAAAAGAATATTGCTAGGTTCTGAAGCCAGTCTGTATGGCATTAGATATACCTCAAGGTGAGGACGATTGTTTCTATGGTACCCTTTAGCCTACTCTTGAAATCCTGATGGCCAAAATTTTGGGACTGAAAGAAGGCCTCTCCCATATGATGGCTGACCTCCCAGACCTCATAGTTTAAAGCAACACTATGTAGTTTTTTTATCTTTAAATAATGTCTCTCAAATTATTTCAGTGATAGAACAACTTTTAACTGGACAAATTGTACTGTTGTTGCAACCTGAGCACCCTCCTAGCTACAAGCACACTCTGAAAGTGGCGGTGGAGGGTAGAGCACACAGCCCCGCCCCTCCCCCTGCCTGCAGAAGAGTGTCTGATATCATGCACTGTTGCGCTTTTCAACCACATGGGGGAGCTGTAAGTCATTTTTACATGGAAACTACATAGTGTTGCTTTAAGTAAGTCCTTTTAATAGGCAATTGCATTGTCATTATTATAATGTTGTTGTTGTTTTATCCTATCACTTATAGCACTTTATACAAAGATTCAATAATGCAATCAGAATTCAATTCTGCTGTAAAGCAGCTCTAAAATGAAAATAGACAGTAAACAGACAGTATAAGGTTACAATCAGTTTAGTGTTTATTTAGTTTGGTTCTGTAACTCTAGTTCATCAATAATGAAATGAGTTCAGTAAAGCTATAAAGCAACTTTTGTGAAAAGTGGTGTCAGTGTCATTAAGCTCAGTTCAGTTCTTACACAATAGTGTCAGTACATTCAAGTCGATATGTTTATGTATCTGTTACTTCCCTCACATAATTTTAATATTTTATTGTATGAATGCATGTCTATTAGTTTATAAACTGTTTAACTCAAATAATCTAATCTTTTTTTGCATGCTATCAAGACACGGTTTAGCAATATCATTGACAGTGAGGAAGCTTTGCTTGCTGTGGTAACCCTGCCAAAGTTCAATCTGCGCTGGCTGAGGGATGATACAAGAAAAGACAAGATCAAGATGACTCTGTCAGCACAGTGTGGTGCTCTCAATGTTGAGATACAACAAAAAGAGGCACTGCAGTCTCCTGATCCTGAAAGCAGAGACCATGAAAATGATTTCTTTGCATTTCCTGAAGAGGAGAATCAACATGACAAACAAGCAACAACTGTTGACATGGAGATATGTGAATACCTTAAATCAGCTGATACAGGTATGGGAAATTTACATGATTTCCCCAGGATTTTAAAGGTCTTCTTAAAAAACAACACAGTCACACCTTCCAGTGCGCCAGTTGAGAGGCTGTTTAGTACTGGAAGTCTCATCTTCACCCCAAAAAGGAACCTTCTCACAGACCAGCATTTTGAGTGACTTCAGCTGCTGCTGCGATACAATCGTTACTTTGAAAATAAAATCTAGATGAAATAATGAACTTGTAGTGTTAAGATAATAATACTCTAAAACAGACAAATGTTTGTTGATCATTTGTTTTGTTCTTTGCATTGCAGAAGTGATCTGGACTTTTTTAGTATAAAACAAATTTTGGTTTGAGAACACTTAGTAGAAAACTCAAGAGTTTTTGTCTATTGAAATCAACTTATACATGTTTCGCACTATCATCCTATTGTTCTTTATTAAGTCATAAAAATGTTAAATGTTTAAGATGTGTCTTTTGCCCTGATATAAATCATAATGGCAATTTAACTAGCCTATATTACTTTCTTTATTATTTCAATGGACAGTGAATTTACTTTATGTACCCACACAAAAAGTACAAAACACATTAAATTCAACTTTCAATATTCTGTAATGTTGAGATCTTTTTATATGGAATGCTCTGTGTTCAGGAAGTTTTCAGAATAAAATATTATTCTAGATTATTATTCTATGTGTTTTGTGTTTTTGAGGTGTAGGTTACATAGGCTGTTGTTGAATGCAGAACTTTTCGGTCATAAAAAATACCTGCAAGGCCTGAAAGAGATCAAGCTTTATAAAAAGTAACGCAAAAGTAACTCAAAAGTAACGTAAGCATTACTTTCCATGAAAAGTTACTAAGTAACGCAATTAGTTACTTTTTTGGGGTAGTAACTTAATATTGTAATGCATTACTTTTAAAAGTAACTTTCCCCAACACTGGTGGTGGCGTGTAACAGTAAATTCTCTCTCACACACACAAACACACACACTCCCTTAAAACATTAGGTCACTGGTCTCATAACAGTAGGTCACTGGTCTCTGCAACCTTGTTTAATAACCCCATCAGAATCAAAGGACATCAGAATGTCTTTCTCTGTTGACATAAGCATAAAGGCTTCCAAGTGCTCTTGTGTTAGAGTGCTTCTAAGTCTGTTTTTAACAAACTTAAGGGTGGAAAAGCTCCAGTGGTGTCAAAAGTATTCATATTCATTACTCAAGTAGAAGTATAGATACTAGGGTTTAAAAAGACTTTTGTAGAAGTTGAAGTATCAACTCAAGCTTTTTACTCAAGTAAAAGTGAAAAAGTACTGGTTTCAAAACTACTTAAAGTATAAAAGTAAAAGTAATGTAAGGAAAAAAAATGTCATTACGGAAAAAGCCTAGGCCGTGCCACAGGGGCCTATTGTGCACTACACTATCTCCTCTAAAAAACTATTCTAAAAGCCATAATAACTATAGTGTTATATTAAAATGTTAATGTTAAAAAATTTGGGATGCACTAGGGCCAGGGGTAGGCAACATCAGTCCTGGAGTGCCGATGTCCTGAAGATTTTAGCTCCAACCCTTATAAAACCTTGGCTACCTGTAGTTTCAAGTGACTTTTTAGACCTTGATTAGTTTGTTCAGGTCTGCTTGATTAGACCTGGAGCTAAACACTGCAGGAGTTGCCTACCCCTGCACTAGGCTATGTTTCAACCACAAACGGTATATGCCCATTAAAAATGAACGCATTTTAGTACAATGCAAACAAATACATTAAAGCAGTGGTTCTCAAACTGGGGACTGCGAGATGGTGCCAGGGGCCCCAGTTTTATAATATTTAATGAAATACATTACTTTATTATAAATTCTGTGTAACTAAACCTCAGAAAAATAAGGCTACTAAACAAAAGCAATACATTGTATAATTTAATATGTTTTGTTTAATTCAAATTTTAAGTTTTAGAATGTTTATGTCATACATTTTCTTTTGGGGACCGCGAAGGAATCCACTGTACACAAGGGAGGCCGCAAAAAAACGGTTTGATAACCACTGCATTAAAGAACCATAAATGTGTACTACTGAGCATTAACATGTGTTCCATAGAGAGGAAGATATGATGACTAGTTGCCTATAAATATTGTAATGCTGCAAAAAGTCAAACTTCAGAGCAGGAGATTTGATCATCTGCAGTCAGCTGGGGGGCGGGGATTGCGTACAAACCAATAGGGTGTCGGAATTGTGTATGTTTATACTTCTCATCCAACCACATTCGCATTCATCTGGATGATGCAATTTATCAAGATAGGTTTTTTTAGCTTTGACAAACGAATGTAAAAAAAAGAAAACAAGCCGAAATTAATAGAAGTAACGAGCGATTTTTAAAATGTAAGGAGTAGAAAGTACAGATAATTGCAAGAAAATGTAAGGAGTAGAAGTAAAAAGTCATCTGAAAAATAATTACTTAAAGGTATAGCGGAGGATTTTCTCGAATTTTAGAAAAGAACCGCCTTCTCCACTTTTTAAAAAATGCAATTGCACAACACTCTTGGATTGACAACTAGGAGGACCAATAGTCTTGATGATCCACCCGGAAATAGAAAATCCTCCGCAATACCTTTAAGTAAAGTATAGATACCCAAAATATCTACTTAAGTAAGGTAACAAAGTATTTGTACTTCGTTACTTGACACCTCTGAAAAGCTCCTATCGCAGGCCACTTGAGTGGTTAATAACGTCAACAGAAATTTGTAGGCCAGTCCAATGACATGGTATGCATCTGTCAACAGATTGTATTGTGCCAGGACAAGATACACACAAATATACAGTTTTTACACATACAGGCATTCTTATTAACCAGCTCTGGCCCTTCCACATCATGTGTGTCTTCATTACCACTGCCTTCAGAAGATACATCATCCGCTGTGTATGTTCTCACCTGGTATTCTTTCATAGGGGACCGTTTCAATCTTTCCCACTGTCTGGCAAGGCTTAACAGCTCAGCCTGCAAAGTTCCAGCAGTGGCCCTTGAATCAAATTTCAGCAAACAGTTGCTGAGGTTCTGCATCGCTGATTGAACGAGACCCCTGTCCCTTAACTCAGGGAAGTTTTTTGGGTCAAGGCAGGCAAAATCAGTGCAGAGTTTTTCACTTGCAGCAAAGCGCTAGTGAATACTCTCTGTCACAGTGTCCATTATTACATTATAAACTGTGACCTCAAAGTCTCTCTCAGCTGCAGCAAGTGGTTCATCTCCTGCCACCTCTCCTGGCATGGTCTTCTTCTTTCTCACCCGTTTTTCAGGTAGGGCTACCTGCACCACTATCTCACAGTCCTTTTCCAGAAGCTTGTCATTTGCCCATCTGCTGTGCCCATAACCAGATGCTGTGCTGTGAGTTGACCATTCCGCTTGTCTGGAGATATTTTGATAAGGGTCCATTGTGCTCAAAAACCCGAAGAAAAGTTTGAGCTTTAAGAATGGTCTCATATTTCAGGAGGCCCTCAATGAATCCTGTAGCCTTAACTCTAGCAGTTGACTGCATTGTTTTGTCCTCTACGATTGCTACTAATGTCAAGATCAGGTCAATGAACATGGCACTTTCAGGCTTTCCAAAACACCCAAACACCTTTCTCAGAGCAGCATCCTTTGTCCACCAGCTTGTTTGCTCAATTGGACAAAGACTACTTTGACGGTTCCCAGAATCTTGCATCCGTTTATACGACTTATGTAGGAAGACAGCAACATAATTTAGTAAACCGAACAGTGATGCACTCTGTAGTACAATGCCTGTTGTATCTGACAACACTAAGTTCAGAATGTGTGCATAGCACCACACATGAATTTGGTTAGGGGCCTGCTCACTGAGAAAGGCAGAAAATCCTTTGTACTGGCCCTGCATGTTGGCTGCACCATCTGTTGCACTGCATACACAACATTTTATATCTAGATTGAGTTTTTGCAGAATTTTTTTCAGCAGTTCCACAAAATACTGCCCAGTAGAGGCCTCACAGTCAACCACAGCAACTAATCTCTAATGAATTGCATATGTCACATATCTGAGGATGACAGAGCACTAATCATTGGATGTTATGTCCTGTGTGGTGTCAATTTGGACAGAAAACATCACTGCTGACTTCATTAGCAACTGTTTCTTTAATTAACTGGCTGATAATTGTGATGACTTTTTTTCACTATGTCTTTTGAGAGCAGAGTGACTAATGATCCTCTACCTTTCCCCCAGCCTCATGTTGTTTCTTACTTTTTTCAATGGTAAATGGACTGCATTTATATAGCGCTTTTAACAGACCTAAGGCCATCCAAAGCGCTGTACATGTTGCCTCACATTCACCCATTCACTCACACATTCATACACCGACGGCGGTCTCAGCCATGCAAGGCGCCATCCAGCTCGTCGGGAGCAGCTGGGGTTAGGTGCCTTGCTCAAGGACACCTCGACACTTGGTCCAGTGGAGCCGGGGTTCGAACCACCAACCTTCCGGTTTGTAGACAACCTACATGAACCACTGAGCCACTGCCGCCCCTAAATGCACTCTGTGACATGCAGGAGTCATATCTACTCAGGAAAAGTATCAATTCTAAGAAGTTGCCATGGTCAAAAGTGTTATCTTCAAGGGTGTAGGCAGATTCTGATTTTGAGCCCCTGTAGCTGAGACCAAGCTTTCCGCACACTTTTACAGCATTAACAACATGCCCCATCATTTGTCATTTAATTTTCACTTGTTGTCGATGTAATGAAAGCTGGTTTAAACTTATTCTGCTCACAATGTCTCCTTTACTTGCCATCAGAAAACAAGCCTCTGCACAGTCCCTATGCACTTTACTTCTTTCATGCTCCTCAATCCTTTGATGAACATGTTTCCAGGATTGCATGCCTCCTCTTGCAAAAGTACTTTCTGAAACAGTAGGCTTCGAAAAAGCGAGGCAACAGTGCAATAAAGTGCATGACTTGCTTCACAATATGTCAGCCACTTACGATTAAGCCCATCTTTTGTATAAAAAATATTTGGTAGGGCCCTTTTTGGGGTTTGTTGTGGGTGAAACTTGTAGACAATAATATACACTGTAAAAAGTTAAAGTTGGATCAAATTATTGATAATGCCTAAAAATGTAATGTTTTTTCAACTTAAATTTCTCAGTTTAAGTGGAATAATTAAAGTTAAAAATCTTTAAATATTAGGTGTTACCAACTGAAGTAAGTTTTTCAAGTAGAGCCGCTTTTACATTTAACAGTTTATGATAGGTAAATAAAATACCATTATATGTAAATAAAATCTACAATAAAAAATGTGAAGTATCTACAAGATTTCATTGACACTATTACATGTAAAGTGATAATAATAGAGTATACAACCCTGACCCAAAACATAATGTTAGCAGTGAACAAGCCAAAGGTGAAAGTGACAAAGATGGCAAAAGTTACAATGGTGTTTAAGTGGAGAAATCCAACTTAACTTGATCATTTTGTTTAGGCTTGATCATCATATTTTTTATCTAAGTGTTTGCCAACTTTAGTCTTTTCTTTATAAACAGCTTGGGAGTGAAATCAAAATGATATGATTCATCATCTTAATTTTTTAAATAGCATTATGTTTGTCTATTTCATTAACATGTTGAAACTTCATCAAAATTGTGCAAAATCGTGTAAAATAAATGCATGTACTTATTTGTAATATTGTTAAACATTTTGAGAAGCAAATTTAAATAAAATATTTAAATACTAATATAATATGAATGTCTTCATGATTCATAAATGTATGGTGTCACATGCTGCTGTGACCTGTATACTGTTGCCAGCTTTCTATTGGCTGATTCAGAGGTTAAGGGCGGCCATTTTAAGTTGAAATCATTGTAGTCCTCAGTTTGCGGCACTTAAGTCAGCACTTAAGAATAAGTCTTACACTTTACTGAAAGTTGTTTTCAGCTTCTTTATGGGCTGCTTATACAGAAACCTCCTTGTGGTGCAGCCTGGGAAACCAGTAGGCCAATATCTGTATACCAACCCGAGCAATTTAACAGATGACGATGCAGAAGCGCAGCAGATACTCGCCCCCTCTGGGGCCTGCACTGTCAATCGCCTCAATTAATATTGAAGGTTTCTCCATATGTAAGGCAGACATTCTAGCAACAGTAGTCAGACCCTTCGACATAGTGTGTATGCAGGAAACTCACATTGACCCAGCACAACATCGACCAGCCATCCCTGGAATGAAGCTGGTGGCTGAGATCCATCACAGACAGTATGGGTCAGCTGTATTTAGCAGACCAAACCTTGTTATCGAAGAGGCCTGCACTCACATTACAGAAGGACAAATGGAAACCATCACAATTGCCCTCCCGAATGTCTCTGTCTAATCAGTGTATAAACCCCCCCAAAGTCCGTTCCTTCATCCTGAACTGCCAGATAGATGCAAAAGGAAGTACCACATCAGCATTGGGGATTTCAATGCCCATAGCACACTGTGGGGTTATGAAGTGAACAATCAAGATGGAGATGAAGTGGAAACCTGGCTTGAGTCGAAACACCTGACCCTGATCCACAACGCTAAACTGCCAAAATCTTTTTATAGCTCCAGATGGAAATGAGGATATAACCCAGATCTTGTCTGTGTGAGCAGTGAACTAACATTGAGAGTTGTGAAAGGTGTCCTGGATCCTATTCCCCACACGCAACACCGGCCAATCACCATAACCATCCAATCCGTTCTCCACGCAACTAACGTCCCCTTCCGCAGAAGGCTTAACCTGCGGAGGGGAGACTGGCTGTCATTCCAACAGGAGATTGAAAACTCCATCCCCAGCATTCCATCACACCCCAACAACTACAACATGTTTATAGACAGCCAAGGCGACACATACCAAGAGGATGCCAGATCGAGTACATCCCCGGCTGTCAAAAACATGTAGTGACTTATTGAAAGCCTACCATGAGGCATATCCCGAGGACCCCTTCTCCCTTATCACCATGGAACTCGGAGAGACCCTGCTGAACCAAGTTGGGGAAGACCGAAGGCTAGTCTGGAAGGAGCTGTTAGAAAGTACCAACATGACCCAAAACAGCAGGAAGGCATGGGCCACAATCCACCGCCTCTGCAAAGATCATACCACACCTCCCCAGCTCACAACAGTCACAGCAAACTCAGTTGCAGCACAGCTGGTGGCAAACGGTCGCAGCTAAAACCGCCGCAGACCTACAGGTAAATTCTGCCGTACAGCAGTACCGGATCAACCACAACCAGCCAGAGCACTTACCAAGCTTTTCGACCCATAAGAACTGGAAAGCTGCAATGAACGCACTGAAACCTGGGAAAGCAGCAGGAATTGACGATGAACTGACGGAAATGATACAGCACCTTAGACCTAAAGCAAAGACCTGGCTCCTAGAAATGCTGAACTCATGCATGGCAGAAAAAATAATTCCATCGGCATGGAGAAAGGCCAAGATAGTCGGAGTTCTAAAACCTGGAAAGGATCCATTATCCCCAAAGAGCTACAAGACCAATTTCCCTCCTCTGCATTACTTACAAGCTCTATGAGAGGCTTTTATTAGAAGCGGACCGCCCCTGTCCCGGGTCACGCTCCTCCTAGTTCCACCCCGAGGAGGTCCTAAAACACCCCAATGACCAAACAGAGTATTAAAATTGAACAACTTTTATTAAATATAAAAAATGTAGTAGGGGGATTTAAATATAAAAAAAGAACATCCCAGTCCTCGGGCCTTCGTAGCGGGGGGGGGCATTTGGATCCTCTGCGGCCGGGATTGTAAGCGGAGATAAGAGGTTACACAGGTAACTGCAACTTTAACTTTCTTCTCAGGTTTGGAGCTGTAAGCAGAGGTAAGAGTTTACACAGGTAACTGCAACTTTAACTTCCTTCTCAGGCTTGGGATTGTAAGCAGAGGTAAGGGTTCACACAGGTAACTGAGACTTGAACTTTCTTTCTCTTATACACAACGGTTGGTTTGCACAACTTTTACACTGGGGCAGTGGACTTACGGGGTGAGGCTCCACACAGCAGACATTTGGTTTGACGGGCCTCCAGAAAGGCCGGGGTAACACACGGCCCACCTAAAGCTCACTGTCGGTCAAAGGGACAGCCAATATGCTCGTGTAGAGTCGAACGCTTCCCTTACTCCTCCTCCACGTAGGGTTCCAGAGATGCTGAGCAGGGGCGAACTTTTGAAGAGGCCCCACACACACAAGAGTAGTTAAAGCACACAGCAAAATCACAGGCACCCTTCGTCCAAAGGTAACAACTACCAGATGGTCTACTCACTCTGGTTCGTAGGTATACTTCACCACTGCCCTTCTTCACAGTCAGAAAGGATCCGTCACATTACACTAAGGACGGAGCCAAAACTTGACCCGGATTCGTCGTGTGGCTTGGGGTAGTTCTTAGCGGAGGGGGAAAAAGTGCTTAAAGGGTGAACGCCGAACCTCCTGTGTTTATTCCTGATTATACTCCTTGGCTCGCCCACGCTTCTTTCCACGGTGGGGCCGCAAATCTGCGGTGTTCGAAGAATTCGGTCTGGGCGGAAACCATCTTCGGGCGGAACCAATCTTTGGTATAAAAGTCACCCTGTTACATATACACTCGCAATAACATCCTGCGCAAACTGGTAAACTCAAAATGGGGTGCCGATCCATCAACCATCTGTGCAACTGCTCTAGCTCTGTGTTTCTCCACAGCTGAATATGCATGCTCAAGCTGGAGCCGCTCCCACCATACCAAACTGATTGACACAGCTCTCAACGACACCTGCCGCATTATTACGGGATGCATAAAAACAACGGCTCTACCATGTCTCTACACTCTAGCTGGCATTGCCCCCCCTTACATCAGACGATCCATCATCGCCCAAGACGAGCGGAGAACAGTGGAGTATGACAACAGACATCCCCTGCATGGACACACAGCACCTCCACACCGCCTGAAATCAAGAGCCAGTTTTCTGCTGACAGTCCCACCTCTCCAGACAACCAAAAAAATAGCAAGGACCAACATTTGGAAAGATGAATGGAACCAGCTAACCACACGAGCCCAAGACTGGATGGAGAGAGGAATTACTCCGACTGAATGTCTCGCCAGCGGGCACGATCTCCCATGGCCAACCTGGAAGACCCTCAACAGACTACGAGCAGACTACTGACCTCAAGACAGACGACTAGGGATGGGCATAATTAATCGACGATCGATAATTGATTGTTAAGAATTTCGTCGATCACGTTAATTTGTTATCAATTAATTGAATGCATTTTTTTTATCTAACTCCTGTTTCACAAATACTCCGTATGCAGTGCGTTTGCGTATGTGTGCGGCGAATCCGTCAAGCACCCGTTGCAGTGCCTTATTCTGCATATAAAACGTTCATGTGATTGACACTTTCTGTGAACACTTTTCCGCATAAACAATAGAACAAAGCATCATTTATTTTCACAAAACAATATATTTTAGATATTATTTGACAGACAAGTAAATGTGGATTAAGGATGTTTAAAATCTCTAGCCTGGTGGTCAGGATCTGAATGGATCAAATCAGCAGTTTTGCAATGCTTTATTTATCTCCAAATATATCATAAATAAAAATAAGCAGAGTAACTTTGCAAGTCTACCCTTCCACATTATATATTTCCTACTATGTATGTATATGATTTCCAAATAATAAACGAGAGTATTCAACGACAAAAAGCGTCTCATATGAAAATAAATCCTCACAATGTTATTATTTCTCAAAACTTTATGACAAAAATAAGCAACTGTATTCATACAGTTATTCAAAGACGCACAAATTATTCCGCATATATTTGAATTTTATACAAAAGTACTCATATAACGGCACGTTTCATATGGCAAATAAACATAACATAACATAACAGCATAATGAAATGAATAAACAGACAATGAAACAGGATTGAAATATAAATTGTATTATTATTACCGGAAAAAAGCAACATTGCTAAAATAATCTCTGAGGTAAATGCGTCAAAAACGCTGTTACCCGCACAATAAGTCTAAATGAGCAATTAAAGTGAAAAAAGCATTATTAGGCCATGTCTCAAAACTTTATATGACAAAATATATTTAAAAGAAATGTATACTTACAGTTATTCAAAGATGCACACATTATTCCATATTACTCCCGTTTATGAGCACGTTTGTCTCTGGCCTCGCTCTGTTATGTAATAGATTAACAGGTGCGCATCTCCGTCTTTCAAACATATATAATTTTGTAATTACTACCTTAGGAAAATTAGCCATGATTTTATCATTGTGAAAATGTTTTTTTTTTTTGCAGATTAAAACGATTTGTATTTCCGCAATTTTACTACAAATACCATGGTTATGGTATATTGTGGAGTTGGAGACCACAGTTAATTTGTGTCTACTGTCGTTTTACAACAAATAAAAACTAAAAGACTATGTTAGTATAGTTAAACAATGGTGAATGGGGCTCACAAAACGCACGCTGTTTCACACATACTCTGTATGCGGAATAAGCCAAGTTAGCGCTGAGTCTCGTCAGAGCGGGTGTTTTCGGCGGCGGCTGGACTGACGGTCACCATGGGTTGCGGTCGCGTCTGACCCCAAAACATGCTTTTATTTCTCAAAAAAAATCAGTAGACTGGTGCAGAAATTTTATGCGAGTTACTTAAGTTAGTTATTTTTCACGAGGCTTTAAGTAGCCTAATTTGTTATAGCCTAATGTTAGGAAGGCTAATATCTTGCACTTTCTTCTGGCTTGAATAATTTTGAGTTACATTTTGACAAAACCTTTCAGATCTAAGTATTATGTTTTTTGTTTAATTTAATGTTAAACATGAATTTTTATTTTATTTTGGAACTAACGAGGTCTCTGTTTAAGAACGCTGGCTCGCAGCTGCAGGTTCCGCTGCTTTAGAGCACCGCACATGCACGCACATATATGTTTGAAACATAGTTTAACTGTCTGCCACAAGTTGATCTTGTAATAAAGGTCTCATCGAGGAAAAACACGCTGTATATTTGTATTCATTGCATTTTTTAAGTATAAAAGTTAAATAACAAATTTTATTATAAAAATATTAATGATTAATCTATAGTCGATCGTTAATTCTCCCGACGATCGACAAAGAAAACTTAATCGAATGCCCATCCCTACAGACGACATATGTAACTGCGGAGCAGTACAGACAATGTCCCACCTACTGGAGTGTGAAAATGCCCCCCAGTGCAGTCCCCAGGATCTGGCTGAACCAACCTCATCAGCCGTGACCTGTGCCAGATACTGGCAGAATGACATCTGAAATTGCAATGGATTCGAAGAAGAAGAAGCTTCTTTATAAACGTCTCCTACTCTCAGGCTATGTTTACATTAATGCGTTTATGCTTTCAAACGCGTTACTTTTGCTACGTTTATGCCTTTCATCTACACTACATCACCGTTTTCGACCCTCATAAACGGATTCGTTCGCAAACGCTGAAGACCCTGTTTTAGTTTGAGAACTCAGACGTTGCTCTGAGTGTAAATGAACGTAGACGGAGTCTTATGTAAACGAACAGCTGACATTAACGTGACAGCGCATCATTTTCAAAGTAAAAATTATTTTATTCATGTAAATGTTGGTTTGCAACGGAGGTTTTGCCAAAAATAGTAAACATCTACCAACCAGCTATTATAAACACTATATCGGATTGTTTTAACATGTATCCTTATAGATAATGTCTGTTTTATATTTATGTTTGAGTATTGTTGGGTTTAATGTGTTTATGTTTTGTTTAAATTTAGTTAGCTTACGAAAGATAGACTGTAATTTTAAACGCCATATAGGCGTTGCAAAGGCCAATATGAAGGGAGAATTGTAATGGGTCAGACATTATTTTCCAGTTTAATGTAAGTTTTGTTTGCTACTTTAAAATGAATTTCGTTTCGGATAATTTGTCTCTTAATTTTAATCGATGTTTTGTTGATAAGCTTTGTGAATATAAATTAATAAAAACAATAAACTCAACGTCATTAATATAATGCTCGTTTAGGCGCTTAGCTTTTAGCTATTTGTGTGTTGCTAGCAGAGGACGTGCACGGACCTCGCACACTTTTAAAAATTAATGCAATAAGCATTTCTGGTAGGCTAAAGCAATACTTCACTTCTTACTATGTTTGATTGAAGTTTGCATTTGCTGAAATTAATTTTTGCTTCAAGTTCGCTACTGTTTAGTACTGTTCACTTGAATGCTTTCTTTTTAAATCATAAAGACCTTTCTGTTTAGTTATAAAATCAAAATTAACCTATTAATCATATTAATATGTTGTAGGGGGAGCTAGAACAGTATAAGTGTTTATGTTTTGTTTAAATTTAGTTAGCTTACGAAAGATAGACTGTAATTTTAAACGCCATATAGGCGTTGTAAAGGCCAATATGAAGGGAGAATTGTAATGGGTCAGACATTATTTTCCAGTTTAATGTAAGTTTTGTTTGCTACTTTAAAATGAATTTCGTTTCAGATAATTTGTCTCTTAATTTTAATCGATGTTTTGTTGATACGTTTTGTGAATATAAATTAATAAAAACAATAAACTCAACGTCATTAATATAATGCTCGTTTAGGCGCTTGCGCTTTTAGCTATTTGTGTGTTGCTAGCGGAGGAAGTGCACGGACCTCGCACACTTTTAAAAATTAATGCAATAAGCATTTCTGGTAGGCAAAAGCAATACTTCACCTCTTACTATGCTTAATTGAAGTTTGCATTTGCTGAAATTTATTTTTGCTTAAAGTTCGCTACTGTTTAGTACTGTTCACTTGAATGCTTTCTTTTTAAATCATAAAGACCTTTCTGTTTAGTTATAAAATCAAAATTAACCTATTAATCATATTAATATGTTGTAGGGGGGAAATAGAACAGTATAAGACTTTCCCAAACACATTTTTATAGGTTCAAAAATAGTGTCGGTTATAGTTGCCAGCAAAGGACCCATGTATGACTTTTTGTCAATATCGCACACCCCTAGGCTGCATAAACATGCAAAGGTAAGCTATTATTAGAGTAATAAGTTATTTTACACTTTTATGCGCATGCCCAGTTACGTGATTGGTCATGTTTCATGCGTTTATGGTGGTGTATAGTGTGGATGAAGATTCTTTTTAAAATGCCAGTATAAACGAGGATCGTTTTCATTTTAAAATGCCGTTTTAAAATGCAAATGCTCTAATGTAAACATGGCCTCAGACTGGTCGTACTCCTAACTAAGAATTTTTTTTATGACAAAATTATTCAGAAAGCTATGAAATTCCAAAAGGTTCATATACTTTACCTTGCCATTGTATTTTTTGAAGGATATGCTTATTTTCAAAACGCTCAAGACTGGCTCTAAAATAGTTTTGTGCCATTGTGACATGATGGTTAGTTAAATAAAAATGGAATTTGAAAGGCACTCAGTGTCACTGTGTGCTTTACTTCTTTCTGCCCTGCCAATACAGGGCTTCATCACTCATCTCATTACAATATGCTAACTGGATAACACTGGATATATCTTATTGAATATGCAGTTTACTAAAATAATGTATGTTACCTGCAACATATTAATTACAGCCTAACTAGTTATTGTATTTACTAGCTGCTGATTTATAATTTTAAAGACATCTATATTTTGCTGTACCTTTTGTTGTAAATTGTGTCTTATGTGGTATCTTTTGCCTAGAATTAGTCAAGGGGGTTGTGTGATTCTTTGGTTCACAACTTCCTATTCTGTAAGTTTGATCAATTCCGAAACAAATGTATATATAGTAACAGACTCAAATAGTTGTACTTGTGTACTTTAATGGAAGTTCAGACTAACATTTTAAAATATTTTGGTTCAACCTCTGCCACAGCTTTTCAAAGCTGAAACTCATGTAGATGTAGCAGAAATTAGTGCTTTATATCTTGATTATTAACATTTCTAGGCCTAGTGTGGAACACATATGGGATACATTTTCATGGCACAATAGAGAAACCCAGATGTAACCCATAAATAAGTTGCATATATACAGTCTTGTTCAAAATAATAGCAGTACAATGTGACTAACCAGAATAATCAAGGTTTTTAGTATATTTTTTATTGTTACGTGGCAAACAAGTTACCAGTAGGTTCAGTAGATTCTCAGAAAACAAACAAGACCCAGCATTCATGATATGCACGCTCTTAAGGCTGTGCAATTGGGCAATTAGTTGAAAGGGGTGTGTTCAAAAAAATAGCAGTGTCTACCTTTGACTGTACAAACTCAAAACTAGTTTTGCTTCAGAAACAGCATTTTTGATATCACCCCACAAGTTCTCAATTGGATTAAGGTCTGGAGATTGGGCTGGCCACTCCATAACATAAATTTTGTTGGTTTGGAACCAAGACTTTGCCCATTTACTAGTGTGTTTTGGGTCATTGTCTTGTTGAAACAACCATTTCAAGGGCATGTCCTCTTTAGCATAGGGCAACATGACCTCTTCAAGTATTTTAACATATGCAAACTGATCCATGATCCCTGGTATAGGATAAATAGGCCTAACACCATAGTAGGAGAAACATGCCCATATCATGCTCCATGCTTCACTGTCTTCACTGTGTACTGTGGCTTGAATTCAGAGTTTGGGGGTCGTCTCACAAACTGCCTGTGGCCCTTGGACCCAAAAAGAACAATTTTACTCTCATCAGTCCACAAAATGTTCCTCCATTTCTCTTTAGGCCAGTTGATGTGTTCTTTGGCAAATTGTAACCTCTTCTGCACATGCCTTTTTTTAACAGAGGGACTTTGCGGGGGATCCTTGAAAATAGATTGCTTCACACAGACGTCTTCTAACTGTCACAGTACTTACAGGTAACTCCAGACTGTCTTTGATCATCCTGGAGGTGATCATTGGCTGAGCCTTTGTCATTCTGGTTATTCTTCTATCCATTTTGATGGTTGTCTTCCGTTTTCTTCCACGTCTCTCTGGTTTTGCTCTCCATTTTAAGGCATTGGAGATAATTTTAGCTGAACAGCCTATCATTTTTTGCACCTCTTTATAGGTTTTCCCCTCTCCAATCAACTTTTTAATCAAAGTACGCTGTTCTTCTGAACAATGTCTTGAACGACCCATTTTCCTCAGCTTTCAAATGCATGTTCAACAAGTGTTGGCTTCATCCTTAAATAGGGGCCACCTGATTCACACCTGTTTCTTCACAAAATTGATGACCTCAGTGATTGAATACCACACTGCTATTTTTTTGAACACACCCCTTTCAACTAATTCAACTAATTGCCCAATTGCACAGCCTTAAGAGCGTGCATATCATGAATGCTGGGTCTCATTTGTTTTCTGAGAATCTACTAAACCTACTGGTAACTTGTTTGCCACGTAGCAATAAAAAATAAACTAAAAACCTTGATTATTCTGGTTAGTCACATTGTACTGCTATTATTTTGAACAAGACTGTACATGAATAAAAACATTGTCCAGATGAGTCTTGTTACCCAGTCAGGGACACCTTAACACCCAGCCTTAGCTTTTTTTTTTTAAACCACTTGTGTCAGTTATAGAAAACACATACAATCCCACCAGCAACCCATGTTTTAGATCAGGTAGTCTTCATGTAGCACCCATTTAGAGCTGTAAGATGGTCCCAGATGGGTTTTTTGCTTATGTTCAAGGTTAAGGTAGTTTTTATTGTCTCGTTTGGGAGACATTTTTCTCAGACAAGAGAACCGCTGCAGCGTACTCACAACACAGTAACAAACAGACATCACAATACAACAAGTTATCTAAAAAGAAAAATATAAAAAATATAAAAAAGAAAAAAGCAACCAGTTGTACCAGCAACTGCATTAATTTAGCGTCATAACAAGAGCTCCCAGTTCACACACAGGTTATCAACCAGCATATATGACTATGTTCATGGCAAGAACCCTTTAGTTCACACACAGATTATCAACCAGCATATATGGCTATACTCATGGCAAAAACTAATTAATTCCTAAAAACCCATTCTGTTGCAGTTGCTTGTTAATCGATTTAACTGACAGTGGGAAAAATGAATGTTTGTACCGATTATGCCTGCACAATGGAACCCTATATCTCCAGCCACTGTTCATCAATGCATACTCGGAGTGCAAGACATGTAAAGGGTCCAGTAAAATCTTATTAGCGTGCTGGACCGTACAAATTTCAAAAAATCTGGTAAGGAACTAAGTGTCTTAATCCCCATCATTTTTCCCACTCAGGGCCGTGCACAGACCTTTTGAGGGGCATGTGCTGAAACTGAAAAAGGGCACCCCCTCCAAATAAATATCACTTAATAATCATCTTAATAGCTTTATATTTATTCACTATTAATGATTGAAAAAAATCACTATTAATGAATGAAAAATGACATTTTATGATAGCTTGGCATTATACAGTGCAAAGGATATCTGCCCTTGTAAGTTGGCTTTAACAATTTACATCCTGGGTGTTTGTCTGTATTAGGCCTATTTGTAGTCATGTGTTTGTGAAGTGCTCGTGTGTACTCGCTCTTATTTAATTGTAGAATATATTAATTTAAATTTTTTCCTCTGCTTACATACATAAAGTTACATAAAAATATGTTTGAAGAAAAAAAAGGTATTCTGTTTGGTTTTATAAGCTAATTTGTATTATTTGGTTAACATGTTTATGTATGTGATTGAGAAGAGGGGGAAGTAGGATATTAAAGATCAAAATAGGAGATTATACTATACTATAGCCATACCATAAGCATATTCAACATGTATCTGCCTACCTGGTGCTGAGGACCAGGAACCTTGGTCTTTTGAAGGTGCAAATAACTGCATTACTAAAAATATATACTAAATACTAAGTAGACTTAACTCTATGCAGTTGATTTCAGAATAAAAAGTTATGAACCCTGACATTTGTGCTTTTTTCAGTTGCTTAAAAACATAATAATGGCAAAAGTCTTATAACACTGCATTCAGCACAAACTGGGCTACTATATTATATGATTAACATGTATGTACATGTTTGTATTTTTGAGAGAAAAATGTTTATGCATGGTTTTTGAAAAAGAAAAAAAATTCAGTGACTGATATAAGTCCACAAAACTCATTCTAAACATGTTTTCCCAAGACTTTTCAAAACAGGATCTAGTAGTCTAGAGTTTTTTCTTTAAAATGATGTGAAAATCATTCTGCTTACTCCTTCACATAACACAATATATTGATTTACAATTTCAAAGTCACTTTTTGGTTAGGAAGGCAATATGCAAGGAGACTGGAAGCTCTTGAATAATCTGTGATTGACAGCTGAAGAACAAAACAATTGCATAATGAGCTGCATAATGAGCCTTTAGGCAGGAATGTGAAGACGCCATTATTGTTAAGTAAATGTGATGTTTGCAATCGTCTTTTATAAGAATACCAAAAAGCGCATCAAATGTGAGGCATCGTGTCTTTGTGTGTGCATTTGGACATCGCGTCACACAGACGAAGCACACACACTTGCATCTTTTATAAGAATACCACAAAGCGCGTCAAATATGAGGCATCGCGTGTTTGTGTGTGAGTTTGGACATCGATCCCATCACACTGACGAGGCACACACACTCGCGTCTGTCTGGAGATTTAGGCGCGAGTAAACAGTTATGTGATGTGTGCAATCGCATCTTTTATAATGATACCACAAAGCGCTTCAAATATGAGGCATTGTGTGTTTGTGTGTGCGTTTGGACGTCGATCGAGTCACACTCGCGTCTGGAGATAACTTTAGTTACAGTCACGAGTAAACAAGTAGATGTCATGTTTCCAGCACTCGGATTAAAACTCAACACAGCAGTGAATGGCTGCAGAGACGGAATGTCCATTGACTGTGGGGTTGACTAATGAATATGGATGATCTCTGCTCTTCTCTTCAATGGAGCAGGGCGTGGCTCATTATAGATAATGAAGCAACAGAAGAAAGACGGTACATCTCTCTCTTCTAATACAGTTAAAAACGAATTACAATATTTGTTTTTGATTTCACTTACATCTTCCAAAAGCAGACATTCCAAGCATTATGTAGACATTAATCTTTTGTTTCTATGACAAGTATTCGTTAAGTTACAGTTCATTTTTCTGACGTGTTTCTGAAAGGACTTCACTGAGGGAGAGAGAACAAAACGCGCATCATGTTTATTTTCCTAATTTTGCGAAAAGCACAACATGCTGTTTTTATTGGGAGTGGACAGAAAAAAACTAGACACTTAAACGTTTTAAATGATGTATAAATCATATCTGTATGTCCAAAATCAGCAGAGTTATCTAAGTCTCTTTGGGGAGTGATTGAAAAATAAAGAGTTTGCGGCGCCCGCGCCTCAGCCGACCCCAGAGTGTTAAGTTTATCTTAAAATGGAACACATGACAAAAAACTGAGGTAGAGGAATCAGTGACAAGATAGAACCTATCTACATATGATGTTTCACGGGATATCATTCAGGAAATGTACCCAGCGAGCTGTCTACTTAGAGGTCATGGCAAGGCTCTGGATAACTTAAATTTCAACATGAGTAATGATCGCTTAACCAAATTAGCAGTCATTTCAATAGAAAACAGTGTGGCACGAACTATTTCATATTATGCAATACTAGATAAATGGGCAGGTTAAAAGGCACGCCATGTTACAATTTAGTAGGAACTAAAGAGCACTATAAAATTTATTGTAGCAACATTGTTACTAGTATTGGGCACTGAGAACCGATTCCTACTTGAAATTGATATAAAAATTCAGATTATTTTCTTTTTCGTTTTTTTTTTATTGAAATCCGATCATAATGTTAATGTTTGTCAATTTTTGACTTTTTTTATTTTATTTTGTTAAAGGGGACAGAGAATGAAAAATTTTTTTACCTTGTCTTTGTTGAATAATGGTAGTCTACCCACATTCACAAACATACAAAAAGTGCTATACATGCTAAACATCTCAGTCTCATAGAAATTCCTCTTTTAGAAATGTTAGCCAGAAAACTGATGCTTATGACATCACAGGAATCTAACTGCCCCTCCACTTTCAAATAATTGGCTACATTTTTTGAGTGGCAGCAAAGTCAGCCAATCAGTAATGAGATTGGAAGATAAGCCAGAAGGGGTAGCCAAATAGGTGCAAAACCACTTGTTTAAACCCCCCCATCCTAATAGAGCTACCTGAGAGAGGTTTTTAGGAAGCTTCTAAGGCATTACAGACCCAAACAAATTTTTTTTTTGTCTACATGTCACATCACAGAACAAGGATAAATACTCCGTTCAATCATTCTATGTCACCTTTAACATTGGTAAGACTACAGATGTGGCTCTTAAAAATGCGCGTCTCAGATAGAAGAACCCCACAAGCACTTCCGAACTTCTGTGGGATCATGCATAAGGTGGATTATCTGTTGGGGGCAGAAATTCTAAAACCTGTAGTCGTGTTTGTAATGGTAACCCCCTAAGGGGTACCAAAAAACATATGGCCAAATTAAACAGAGACAGTGTGAGAAATGTCAAAGTGTTTATTCCAAAAAGAAGTAAAAAATAATCCCAAAAATTAGTAAAGCAAAATCCAAAACAAAATAACAGAAAATACCAGAAATACCTGCAGCCTTCCAGCCACACTTCACAGCAGCAGACACAAAAAAAAACCACTCCAAACACACACATTTATACTGGCGGCCAGCGCCATTTTCCCCATGGGGAGGGCAACTCACAGAAAACAGTAAACACAAGTCCTATAAACATTAATTCTGGGAAAAGTATTTGATCACAATAATTAGAACATTTTACTTCTTTTACAATATCTTACCAAGTAGTTCACAATATCCTGAACAATGGAAAATCCCAGAAGCAACTCGGCCGCGTTGTCCCTGAAACCCCCCATGTTCAATTAACATTGGTAGACTCCCAAACAAAATGGAACAAAGGATTCCCGCCACTACTTTCCCAGAGATATAGGACTATAAGACAAACACCACAATGACAGATACATTAATTTTACTGGACCATTAATAATTATAATAAAAATAACAATACAAAATCTTGTGTCTTATTTCTTTGTGTTTGTGTGAAGGTGTAATTAAATATAATGTCCATGTTCAAGTCCCAGTTCTCTGTGTGGTCATAATGTGACCATCACAGTGTTTCATGTAGGACGTACTGACGACAATATGTGTGCTTGACTTCAAGTTGAGCATACAGTACTGATATTGAATATGATATTGAAGTTAAATGACATGGATTAAACTGGTAATTTGCAAAGATCTTTTAAGAGACCCAGAGCCTTTGCGCAATATCATTAACTAATTTATCTAATTTTACGTTAAGTTCCTTTTTGCATTTTGATGTTTTTTTTTTTTTTTTTACAAATTTTAACATGGTTGTAATGTGCCTTTCTTCATTACTGTACTTTTTATATTATCATGTTTCACTTGGTATGAAACACAATATAAAATTTGCAATGGATTTGAATACATTTCACTGGGAATTTGTATGTTATACTTTTAACTAGGTAATAAGTAAATAAAATATATTGCTTTTATTGTCCACCATATATTTTTGTTTTTTAAATAACAAATATGGCCGTTTTAACATAAATTAAGTATTTATTTATTGGAGTACCAATGAGTTATAAGTTTAACGATTTCACATTCAGACTTCTTTTAGACTGTGAATCTGTGTTGTGCTGCTTATTTGTGAATTCATGTGATGCTGGTCACAATGAAAAATATTCGCATTGTATTATTATTTATTCCCCTTTTACGTTAACCCGCATATACAACTACCGTTGTTTTGTCCACAGACCTGCCAACCTTTACGCATTTTGCGTAACAGATACGCATTTAGATAACAAACTACGCTGCTACGATTTGTCACTTCAAAATACGCGAAAAGCCATTGATGGCTTTGAGTTAAACTGTCTGTGCATTTGCGCACTAGGCAACTCGTCTATCTGTGTAACCGCATTGGGCAGCAACCTGTTGGGAAAAGACGACGTTGACCAATCATAGCGCTAGTTTTAAACTCTTCAAAGCTTAGCCGAGAGCAGGGAGCGGTCAACGAATAACGAAAATAATGAACGTTTTCATCTCGGTCCATCTTCATACTGTGACTAGTTTTACAAGGGAAAATGGTTCTAAACACCATTTTAATTAAAGGTTAATAATAATAATAATAATAATAAATTGCATTTTTATAGCGCTTTTCTCAACTCAAAGTTGCTTTACAAGGCAGATAGTAGGAGAAAAAATAAATAAATAAATAAAGGGGGGGCTATGGATAGGCAGAGGCGAAGAGATGGGTCTTGAGGCGAGACTGGAAGATGGTAAGGGATGGTAAGAGTTGCGGATCACAAGGGGAAGGGAGTTCCAGAGCCTTGGGGCTGCCCTCGAGAAAGCTCTGTCCCCAAAACTGCAGAGCTTGGACTTGGGGATGGAGAGGAGACCGGCTGAGGTGGATCTTAGGGACCGTGAGGTTTGATAGGGGGAGAGGAGATCAGTGAGGTATGATGGGGCCAGGTGGTGGATGGCTTTGTAAGTAAGAACCAAAATTTTGTATTGGATCTTGTGGGAAATGGGAAGCCAGTGCAGTTGTTTTAAAACCGGAGTGATGTGGTGCCAAGATGTGGAGCGGGTGATGAGTCGTGCGGCTGCGTTTTGGACCAGTTGTAAATCTTTTTATGTAAGTTGAGCTGACGCCAAGGAGTAGTGAGTTGCAATAGTCCAGTCGTGAGGAAATGAAGGCGTGAATGAGTCTTTCAGCAGCAGGAGGTGTAAGTGAGGGTCTGATTTTAGCAACGTTGCGGAGGTGAAAGAAGGATGTTTTAACCCTCTGGGGTCTAAGGGGTTTTTAGGGCCCTGGGGAAGTTTTGACATGCACTGACATTTGTGCTTTTTTCAGTTGCTTGAAAACATATTAATGGCAAAAGTCTCATAACACTGTGTTCATCACAAACTGGGCTACAATATCATATAATCAACATGTATGTACATGTTTGTATTTTTGAGAGAAAAATGTTTATGCGTGGTTTTTGAAAAAGCAAAATTTTTAAGTCACTGATATAACACCACAAAACTCATTCTAAACATGTTTTCCCAAGACTTTCCAAACTGGATCTAGTAGTCTAGAGTTTTTTCTTCAAAATGATGTGAAAATCATATGGCCTACTCAATCACATAAAGCAATACATTGATTTACAATTTCTAAGACACTTTTGCTTGGGAAAGGCTGTATGCGTGGAGGCGGGAAAGCTCCTGAATAATCAGTGATTGACAGCTGAGAGACAAAAGAGTTGAATAATGAGCCACACAATAAGCCTTGTGGGGATGTTCAACAGGAATGCAACTTTCTCTGTAGTAAAACCATGATAAGGTTTACTTTTCAATATAATGTAAACACACACACACACACACACACTATATATAATGTGTGTGTGTGTGTGTATCTATATAGCCTATCTATATATATCTATATATCTATATATATATCTATATATATATATATATATATATATATATATATATATATATATATATATATATATATATATATATATATATAGAAATATTTTCTATTAATATCACAAGTATAAGTTACCTTTTAAAAACCATAGTAGCCTAATCATGGTAAAGGTACTGTTTGGCCAACATAAAGTGAACACAGGGTTTGTGTTTGGTTGGCCAGCGAGAGGTTTACTTTTGTGCAGTAAAAAGCTCAAAAGAACAACTGCCTATCGTTGTCTGGACTCCTATTTGTGTTTTTGTAATCATTATAGTAGAAACACAACCAGGGACACGCGTGATAAACTTATCAATGTTTGTTTACAGCCGCCGCCATTACCTCACGTGTTGATCATGAAAGCAGTGAATGTGTGCACATGCGAGTGATCCTGTGTTTAATAAACTTGCTGTGCGGAGATATGACGCAACTAAATAAGGATTGTACTGTTTGCAATCGCGTATTTTATAAGAATACCAAAAAGCGCGTCGAGTTTCCTGACTCGCGTGTTTGTGTATGTGCGTTCCCGTCGCCTCAGCTGTTTTACGGAAGACAAAGAAAACACTCGCGTCTGGAGAAACTGACACACATCCGCAAGTAAATAAGGATTTATATGTCGGACATCGATCCCGTCACACTGACGAAGCACACACACTCGCGTCTGTCTGGAGATTTAGGCGCGAGTAAACAAGTATGTGATGTGTGCAATCGCATCTTTTATAATGATACCACAAAGCGCTTCAAATATGAGGTATTGTGTGTTTATGTGTGCGTTTGGACGTCGATCGAGTCACACTCGCGTCTGGAGATAACTTTAGTTACAGTCACGAGTAAACAAGTAGATGTCATGTTTCCAGCACTCGGATTAAAACTCAACACAGCAGTGAATGGCTGGCTGCAGAGACGGAATGGAATGTCCATTGACTGTGGGGTTGACTAATGAATATGGATGATCTCTGCTCTTTTCTTCAATTGAGCGGTGCGTGGCTCATTATAGATAATGAAGCAACAGAAGAAAGACGGTACATCTCTCTCTTCTAATACAGTTAACAACGAATTACAATATTTGTTTTCGATTTCACTTACATCTTCCAAAAGCAGATATTCCAAGCATTATGTAGACATTTATCTTTTGTTTGTATGACAAATATTCGTTAAGTTACAGTTCATTTTTCTGACGTGTTTCTGAAAGGACTTCACTGAGGGAGAGAGAACAAAACGCGCATCATGTTTATTTTCTTAATTTTGCGAAAAGCACAACATGCTGTTTTTATTGGGAGTGGACAGAAAAAAACTAGACAATTTAACGTTTTAAATGATGTATAAATCATATCTGTATGTCAAAAATCAGCAGAGTTATCTAAGTCTCTTTGGGGAGTGATCGAAAAATAAAGAGTTTGCGGCGCCCGCGCCGCAGCCGACCCCAGAGTGTTCATGACCTGACGGATGTGGGGCTCAAGGGAGAGGGTTGAATCAAAGATCACGCCAAGGTTGCGTGCCTGGGGAGATGGAAAAACAGTTGTGCCGTCGATAGTGAGAGTGGGGTTATTGGTTTTGCTGAGTGTAGATTTGGAGCCGATGATGAGGAATTCTGTTTTATTGCTGTTGAGTTTGAGGAAGTTCTGTTGCATCCAGGTTTTAGTAGCTGACAGACAGGAATTGATGTGGGCGAGGGGAGGATTGTGGGGGGAGTTTGTGCTGAGGTAAATCTGGGTGTCGTCAGCATAGCAGTGGTAGTTCAGGTTGAAATGGCGAAATATCTGACCAAGGGGAAGGATGTAGATGATAAAGAGGAGGGGGCCGAGTACAGAACCTTGAGGAACACCTTGGGTGACTGTGGCTGTTGCAGAGGTGTGGTTATGGAAGGAGATGAAGTGGGATCTGTTGCAGAGGTAAGAACGTAGCCAGCTGAGTGCAGTACCCTCGATACCAAGGTTTTTAAGTCTGGTGAGCAGAGTGTTATGGCACACGGTATCGAAGGCTGCACTCAGGTCGAGAAGGATAAGAATGTTAAGGGAACCAGCATCAGCAGAGGTGAGGAGATCATTGAAGACTTTGAGGAGAGCAGTTTCTGTACTGTGGAGGGGGCGAAAGCCAGATTGGAGGGGTTCAAATTGATTATTGGCATGAAGATGGGTTTGTAATTGTAAGGCGACTATGCGTTCCAGGGTTTTAGACAGAAAGGGGAGGTTGGATATTGGGCGGTAGTTATTTAGTGAAGAGGGATCCAAACCCGGTTTCTTGAGGATTGGGGTGACAGCAGCAGTTTTGAATGCAGAGGGGACAGATCCAACAGACAGTGATGAGTTGAAGAGGTTAGTGAGGTAAGGGCAAAGGACAGGGAGGCAGGACTTCAGAAGTGGAGTAGGGAGGTAGTCAAGTGAGCATGTAGTAGGTTTAGAGGAGCTGATGAGTTTATGGATTTCAGGAGTGGTGACCAAGTTAAACTGAGAAAGGAGGCAATGTAGAGGAGGGTGAGTTAAATCAGGAGAGGGAAGGGCAGCCATGTCCGGTGCTGGAGTAGTTACTGGGAGGTCTTTTGGAGAGGATAGAGACTGATAAATTATGCTGATTTTTTCAGCGAAAAAGTGAAGGAATGAGTTGCACAGATCAGGAGTAGAGGTAGGGAGGGTGATGGTCCGAGGCTTGATGAGTTTGTTCATTATGGAGAAGAGGGTTCTAGGGTTTTGACAGGGGTTGGTGAGGATGCTGGAGATATACGTAGATTTGGCAAGGGTGAGGGCGTCTTTGTAGGAAGTGAGATGGAGTTTATAGGCCTCTTGGTGTACAGTAAGAGCTGATTTTTTTTTTGACAGACGTTCTAGTTGGCGACCAGTTTGTTTCATTTTACGGAGTGCAGGTGTGTACCAAGGTGATGAAGTGTTAAAAGTAACAGTTTTTGTTTTGAGGGGGGTCAGGGTGTTAAGGGTGGTACACAAAGCAGAGTTGAGGTGATTTGTGAGATTATCAGGTGAAGTGAGGGTTGGGTCCAGGTTGAGAGTGGTGGAGATCAGGTCAGAGAGATGATGGTGATCAATAGATTTAAGGTTACGGAAGGTGATTTCTCTTTGGAGGCGGGGGATGGAGTTGGAGAAGGAATTGTAAAACGTATCAGTTTATGATCAGAGAGGGGAAAGAGGCAAGGATGGAGGTCAAGCACTGGTTGGTTAGAGGAACAGACCAGATCGAGGATGTGTCCTTTTTCATGGGTGGGGAATGAGACATGTTGGGTGAGAGTGAAGTTGTCCAGTAAAATATTGAATTCAGATGACAGTGTGCAGATAGGAGAGTCAATATGGATGTTCAAATCACCGAGTAGCAGCAGACGTGGAGAGAAAGATGAAGCTAGTGTGAGGAGTTCAGTAAAATCAGAAAGGAAGGAGGGATTTGGTTTCGGTGGTCGATAAATGAGAATAACTGTCATGGATGAAAGAGCTTTGAAGTGAGATATTCAAATGATGATACTGAGGGGAGAGTGAGTTCAGTGATCCGGAAGTTGTGGTTGAAAATAACAGCAAGACCACCTCCACGGCGGGAGGGGCAGGGTTTGCAGATGTAATTGTAGCCAGTGGGGGAAGCTTGGTTGAGTGAGAAATAATTATTGGGTTTTTGCCATGTTTCAGTGAGCAGAAGGAAATCCAAAGTGTTGTCAAGGATTAGTTCATGTAGAGCAAGGGCTTTGTTGTTAAGCGATCGGGTGTTGAGTAGGGCAAAGTTGGCCTGGTGAGAGGGTGTAGAGATGAGTGCAGAAATGGGTGCAGGCTGAAAAAATCTGAGATTGTCCCAGTTAACAGTCCGTGTGTGATGGTAATGCAGTTTTGGAGGGACAGTGAGTTTATTTGCATTTGATTGGAGAATATCTGAGTGAAAAGCACTAAAGTCCAGTCCGGGATTTCTGTCCAGCCTGTCGGTGCGCTCAACACTATGTAATCCAGCGAGGTTAACGTTCCGATAATGAGTAACTGTGCTAAAAGCAGTGTAGTCCAGTCCGGGTTTTCTATTCAGCCTGTCGGTGCGCTCAGCGCTATGTAATCCAGCAGAGAAGGCGCTCCGATGACGTGGGAGAGGTGCGACAGAGCGTGCAGGTGACCAGATGGATGGAATGGATAGTCCGTGGTGAAAGTAAACAAACTTGCGGCGTAAGCTTCTGTGAATGTAACGGGATCGACGTAGAAGTCCGAGCTTTTTTATGACTGTGATGCAGGATGGAATAGTTGATTAGTTCGACCAGTTGCAGGGTAGAGTATGTAAACATGATGCCGAGCGGTGGGACTGAGAGCTCTGTGGTTGCAGTTAGCGATAAACTAAGGACACATAGATGGATGACTGATGTAAGTGCCAAAAAGATCCACAGCATGACAGCGAAAATGAAAGTAGCGGTCACGGCTCGCATTTGTTGGAGGTTGCAGCAGCGGGAGTTACAGCGAAACAGACAGAAGTTAGCTGAACGGAGTGAGCCAGCTAGCGGCTAATCGATGAGGATACAGTCCGGTGTGGGTGCCCAAGAAGCTTCAGGAACCAGCTAGAAGGCTGGCCAGATGGAGAAAGGCTGTCCAGAGGTAGGGATACCGCGAACACAAACAGATAGGAACACAATGAAAAATAGCAGAAAAAATCTGACATGGGGACTTGTGACTTGGACTCGAGTCGACCCGAGTCGCTATTTTTGTGACTTGTGACTTGACAAAAAATAAAATACTTGAGACTTGACTCGGACTTGGAAGTTAAAGACTCGGGACTTGATTTGACTTGAGACACGATGACTTGAATGACTTGAGTGTTAATCACATCATGTTTTCAGTTTAAATATATAAATTAATTTAAAAAATAAAGTCGAGTCTGAGAATGGTGTTGTTATGACTGAATCACGACACTATAATTCGCCATGCCCTATCGTACCTTACGCACACCACGCCCACTTAGAACAGATATCAACATGTCAGCCGGAGTTGTACGGAGGGTCACCAGACGGCAATCTCCAATTTTGGTCGTCATTTAAAGAGCCATTATGCCCAGTAAGTGCTTGTCAATTTGTTAATATCTGGTTAGTTGGTAGTTAGCTAATGTAATAATAGCTAATGTAGCCCTCATCATACTGTGTTGGGGACAAATGTGGGCAAAATTATTTTGATTTATTTTTTTAAATACTTATTTTTATTTTTGAATATTTCTTTTTCAAGTTTGCCACCTGAACACACACACAGAGAAAAATTACTTGATTCTACAATCTTAGGGGCGGTTCACATGTCGCATCTTGTGCGTGCTCCAGTTCGTTATTTCAAATTTAGGCGCGCGAACGGAAGATGTGCGACGCGCTCGTTTTTTCTGGGCACATGTATGAGAGAGAGAGAGAGAGAGAGAGAGAGAGAGAGAAATGTAACAAAGTTTAATGTTGTACGTAAACTGTGTTTGAGAGAGAGGGAGGTGTTCAGAGAGGGGTCTGTTGGATGTTAAGCTGTTATTTGTTTTATTGACTCAATGTGGAAAATTTCAAACACGGCTGGCAGAAGTGAAAAATAAATAATTTATGAAGTTACAATTTTGTTTGATTCCAAGATGTATTTTACTGAACATGAGTACTTACAATGCAAATCCAAATTATTGTAATTTACTGATAGTTACTTACTGTATGTCTTGTCACTTTATTAAGATCAGATTCTGCAGGTAAAATTACAATAATAAGGTGACTTGACTTGGACTTGACTTGACCTACTACAGGACTTGACTTGACTTGACATAGCCTGCGACTCGACTTGACTTGCCCAGGAAAAAAAATACTTGGGACTTACTTGAGACTTGAAGGTTCAGACTTGAGACTTACTTGAGACTTGCACATGTGTGACTTGGTATGGGAATTGTGAATTATATCCATTTCAATAAGCCTGCCAACCAGGGGCGTCTAGACCCCTTTTACTGTTGCACGTGCCCCAGTGTAAATCTGTAGTACCCAATGTCCTATGTTGTGCCTCAAGTTTAAGTTTTTACTTTATTTGGCAGTATAAAATATATGCTCGTAGGTGCTGTACACTTGCAGCAACACTTTCAGTTTTAGTAGTAAAAAGGAGTAAGACCTCTTTGTCACGTGCTGTTTCCATGGTAAATCGTAATATCTGAGATCCATTGATGATGGCTTTTCATTGTGGCTGTGCACGCGCTTAACTCAGAGTCAACCTACTCAGAGTCGATTGAACTAACTGAACAGCTGTTCTGTAACCGAAAACTCAGAGTTTCCTATCTCAGAGTAAGTCAACTCAGAGTTCAAGTTTAAACTCAGGGTTGGTTGAACCTCCTTATTGAAACAGGCCCCTGAATGTTGTGTTTTGGTGCTGTATGCTGGTGACCTGTATGGCAGTGCAGTAAGGCCTCATTTACACTGCAAATCTTGATGCCCAATTCTGATTTGATGCCTATATCCGATTTTTTTTACTGTGCGTTTACACGTTCTTTCAATTGTGACCCATATCCGATTCATGCATTTACACTTGACATACATCTGAGGCTATGTCCACACGAAGCCGGTGCATTCCCTATCCGATCATTTTTTTCCCTTGCTCTAAAAAAATAATCCATAAACACGAAACCACTGAAACCGACTGAAAGCGGTGTAGTATATATGCCAGACCAGTATGGGGCGCTGTAATTCTGCCACAGATACACTATACACGGAGAAGAAGACTTTGAGCATGCGCATAACCAACGTATGGTGTTGTCCATTATCGCTTGTTGGTCACCACAATTGCATAGAAGCAATAGATTTTGCTGTAATAAAGCTAGTAGGCTTTAGTAGCTTCTGTAGCACGAACACAATCACGTAGTCCGCCGTTATTGTTGTTGCTGTTACGTGTGATGCTTCCGACACGTGATGTGATGACGTTTTCGCTTCACAAAATATATGGATTGGCTGTACAGACGAAACTGCAAGGGTGTCGGTTTCAGATTTATCCACTTTAGGACCCGGTTTCAAAAAATAGTGGATTCAGTCTCCCAAAACGCCGGATCCGTGTGGATGAAACGCCAATACGATAACAAATTTATACGTATACAGTGATACGCGTCTCCGTGTGGACAGCCCCTGAAACATTGCGCATGTGTAATAGTGTTCTTGCACCACACATCAAGATGGATAAAGAAAACACAATGAAAATTCTTCGGTGTATTTTTTAAATGATTTAAAGCCGCATCACATTAAAAACCCTGCGTTCTTGATTTCTTAATTATATGTATGTATGAGATTTTTAATGTGTAAATTAAACACAATTCCAAAACATTTCCCCGCAATCTTTCAAACACTTTAAGATCAGTAAAATGTTCTATGATTGGTAGTTAATTATCTGTTTAATGATTGGTTAAAGCCTACGCAGCTACCGCTCACAAAAAGATAAAGGGCGTATTTCAATAGAAAATTGTCATCCCTATGCCCTATTCCCTACAAAGATCAGAACACTTGATGTATAAACTCTAGAGAAAGATGCACAATTGTCTCATAGTGTGGCCAATTCAAATACACTTGGGGCATAGAGCAATGAAATACACACGTCAGTTTCTCTTTATTTGGATTGACTGTGTGACATCCCCTTCCTGAAGTGCCCTTCAAGGGAGCTAAAACGCCATTTGAAATTCACCTCGATTTCCGCATAAACTTGACTGCGCATCCCATCTCAAAGGCCAATAAAACAGCTGGAGTACTAATAAAAACATCAGTAAATATATAGGTTTCAGCAATTCTTCTGAAGCAATGTTACCATATTAGCTTTCTCTGGTAAAATAAGCTGCCTTCAAAGCAAGAGTAATTGCGGCATTCACGCGCTTCTCTGATCTCATTTTCCAAAATGTTCTTTTAAGTCATAATGTAAAAATAACACTGAGTCTGAGACTTACGTTCTTACGAATATGTGTAATATTTTTATTAATAGGGATGTGCAGGTAGAGATTTTTTCACCCTCTGAACTTATTAAACACACCGCATATTTTAAACAAAAATATATAAAGACGTTCATTACTAGATTACTTTTGTTTTTAAAGTTATTATTACATATTTACATTTCTTGAATACATTTTGTTTTAAAATGTTTGTTTATTATTATTCCTAATGAAAAACTCAAAACCAATAAAACAGTACAATGACAAACTCGCTAAACAGCTTGTCTATTAATAAAACAAATTCGACGGATGGTATCTGCGTTCTAACACAAATAAATGAAAGACATAATTTTCCATTACTAGAATGCTTAGTATTTCTTGATTATTATTTTATTATAACAGAACAACAATAAAGGTTTAACAAAAACCAATAGACGGAAAACATTTTACCTGCCTTATAAAATAAACAGATCTAGAGATCCTTAGATTTTTTTAAGAAATGATTGGTTTGCTTTTTTCATCTACAACCCCAAATCAGAAAAAGTTGGTACACTGTAGAAATTGTGAGTAAAAAAGGAATGGAATAATTTACAAATCTCATAAACTTATATTTTATTTACAATAGAGTATAAATAACATATCAAATGTTGAAAGTGAGACATTTTGAAATGTCATGCCAAATATTAGTTCTTTTTGGATTTCATGAAAGCTACACATTCCAAAAAAAGTTGAGACAAGTAGCAATAAGAGGCCGTAAAAGGTAAATGTAAACATGAGGAACAGCTTAAGGACTAATTTGCAACTTATTAGGTCAATTGGCAACATGATTGGGTATAAAAGACCCTCTCAGAGTGGCAGTGTTTCTCAAAACTCAAGATGGACAGATAATCACCAATTCCCCCAATGCTGCAGCGAAAAATAGTTTTCAGAGTTTCTCAGAGAAAAATTGCAAAGAGTTTGAAGTTATCATCATCTACAGTGCATAATATCATCTTAAGATTCAGAGAATCTGGAAAAATCTGTGCGTAAGGGTCAAGGCTGAAAACCATACTGGATGCCCGTGATCTTTGGGCCCTTAGATGGCACTGCATCACATACAGGAATGCTACTGTAATGGAAATCATAACATGAGTTCTGGAATACTTCCAGAAAACATTGTCGGTAAACATAATCCACCGTGTCATTCCCTGTTGCCATCTTAAACTCTATAGGTAAAAAAAAGCCATATCTAAACATGACCCAGAAGTGCAGGCGTTTTCTCTGGGCCAAGGCTCATTTAAAATGGACTTTGGCAAAGTGGAAAACTGTTCTGTGGTCAGACGAATCAAAATTTGAAGTTCTTTTTGGAAAACTGGGACGCCATTTCATCCGGACTAAAGAGGACAATGACAACCCAAGTTGTTATTAGCGCTCATTTCAGAAACCTGCATCTCTGATGGTTTGGGGTTGCATGAGTGCGTGTGGCATGGGCAGCTTACACATCTGGAAAGGCACCATCAATGCTGAAAGGTTTATCCAAGTTTTAGAGCAACATATGCTCCCATTCAGACGTCGTCTCTTTCAGGGAAGACCTTGCATCTTCCAACATGACAATGCCAGACCACATACTGCATCAATTACAACGTCAAGACTGCGTAGAAGAAGGATCTGAGTACTGAAATGGCCAGCCTGCAGTCCAGATCTGTCACCCACAGAAAACATTTGCCGCATCATAAAGAGGAAGATGCGACAAAAAAGACCTAAAACAGTTGAGCAACTAGAAGCCTGTTTTAGACAAGAATGGGACAACATTCCTATTCCTAAACATTGGTCCTCCTCCAGCTGTTCCTTATATGTACATTTAACATTTCCGGCCTCTTATTGCTACCTGTCCCAACTTTTTGTGGAATGTGTTGCTCTCATGAAATCCAAAATGAGCCAAAATTTGGCATGACATTTCAAAATGTCTAACTTTCTACATTTGATTTGTGATCTATATTCTATTGTGAATAAAATATACGTTTTTGAGATTTGTAAATTATTCCATTCCTTTTTTACTCACAATTTCTACAGTGTCCCAACTTTTTCTTATTTGGGGTTGTATATGAAACTACAACAATATAAAAAGTTAAGGGAAGAAATGCAACTTGAATCCTATGCATTTTCAAATAGTGATGGGAAGTTCGGATCATTTTTCTGATTCGGATCTTTGAATCTCGTTCATCAAAATGAACAAATCTTTTTTTGATTCATTTCGTTCTTTTTGTTCATTTAAAATATGATTACCTATAATTTCACAAAAAATTACCCCAAAATAACCACTTATGCAAACAAATATGACATTTCTAACAAGTTATGAGAAATAAAAATCCTTATTTCATTATTTCTTGACACAAGCTCTGAAACATACACAAGAGATAGAAATTATTAGCTTACTCCTAAGTCAGTCCTCGTGTACAAGTCATGGTAATGCAGCCAAAGCCAAAATATAAGAAACGGAACTCCATATTTATCACATTTGTATGCCTCCTCTCGTGTCTAACTTACAGATGTTAGTTGTCAACTCGTCACTGTCTTACTGACTCTCTGTGTTCGGCCAGGCTGTGCCGTATGATATACAGCACAGGACCGGAAAGAGAAATGATTAGTTCATCATTCTCTCGAGTTCGGGATGAGTTCGAGTCTTTCGTTCTTTCTGTCAGCCTCATAGAGGCTATGCTGTCAGTACCGGAAAGATAAATGATTAGTTCATTCAAGTCTTGAGATCGGGTTCGACCGGGTCCGAGTCCTTATGTCACGTGACCGCTGGTATATCACATTAAATACAACATTAGATTCGTATTATTGATTGCGTCTGAATGTATCCTATATTGTTTTATATTTAGTAAATTAAATACAAAATATGTGCAAAAACATTATTTGAAAAATAAAAGTTCCGTCTTATTGAAGAACGAAAAACTCGGACCTGACCGAACCCGAACTCGAAAAGTGAACTAATCATTTCTCTTTCCGGTACTGGTAGTGTAGCCTCTATGGGACTGACAGGAAGAACAAAAGACTCCAACCTGTCCCGAACTCGAGACTCAAAAGAACGATGAACTAATCATTTCTGTTTCAGATTCAGAGCCCATATGTTGCGCAATGCGCATGCGCGGTCAACACAAAATGAACGAATCACTCTCTGAGACAACTCGGTAGTCCCGAGTCATATTAAAGATTCGTTCAAAATAAACGAATCGTTCATGAACGACACACCACTATTTTCAAAGCTTTCCGACTTTCACATTTACGTGAATGTTGTAAGTCAGGAAATTATTTACATCGAGTGCAGTATAATTTAACAATCATCATGTGTCGTGCTGGTGTCATTATCCTTTTTTCCAACCGCAGAGAAGTACTAAATTGTCGCAGTTTTAATGATGTACAGAACGTAATGCTTCAGAAAATCCGATCTGCCCGTTTACACTACAGTCGCATAGGCACATATCTGATTTATTTTTTTATTTTATTTGGGTTTTTTTTAATAGGGACAGATACAAAAAACATAGATTATTACATCAAGAACAATCCGATGCCTGTATCACAGTGTTTATAGCCATGGCTAATTCGCAACACCTGTCCCTAGAAGGGCTTTTCAACAGTTAAGATAGTAAGAGAATAAAACATAAGAATAAAAAACAGCAAATACAATAGAATATCCAAAAACCAGTTAAAACCAGTAAAAATAAATGTAATAATTTAGCACAGTCACTCTAACTCTAACAGATGCACACCTCACACTATACATCTCATAAAACATGATCACACTGCTGCTGCTGTATGAGCCAGGCTTTTGTTATTTTTTTAAAGGTGGACAATTTAGTTAGAGTCTTTATATTTGTAGGAAGCCAGTTCCACAGACTGGCTCCTTTCACCGAGAAAACATTTTGAGCAAAAAATGTTTTAAAGAATGGAACTTTACAGTTTCCACATTTAACTGCTCTTGTTGATCTGGATGGGTCCAGCCTGTTAACAAATTTACGAAGTGGCTCCGGTGCAAGTCCAATCAAACATTTAAAAAACAACATTATATATCTGAGATTAACAAAATTAGCAAAGTTTAAAATTTTATATTCATTTAAAATATAACAATGATGAAATCGAATAGGCTTTTTGACTAAAATTTTTTGAGCACGGTTATAAAGCCTCTCAATAGGCTTTAGGGTAGTTTGGCTAGTCTGGGTCCAAACAGTGGTGCAGTACGACAGGTGAGACAGGATCATAGTGTTCAAAAAAACATGAGCACATTCTAATGTTAGACAGCTCCTAATCATTCTAAAACAGTTCATACTGGCTTTCATTTTTCTTGAGATGTTTTTAATATGACTTTTAAAATTTAACTGAGAATCTAAAATCACTCCTAAGTATTTTTCTTGTTCTACCTGATCAATGAGTTCACCATTCATTTTAATATTAAGGTCATTTATTGTACGCGTTCTTGTTATAGAGAAACACATAGACTTAGTTTTCCTCAGATTAAGTGTTAAGCAGGACTTATTCAGCCAATTAGACACTTTCTCAAGACTTCTAGTTAGTGTACTACCGATAACAACAGGGTTTTTGCCAGACACATAAACCACAGTGTCATCGGCATACATTTGAAGGCCAATTTCAGGACACACTTCAGGCAGCTTGTTCACGTACAGACTGAAGAGAACAGGCCCCAGTATGGTTCCCTGAGGGACTCCGGTCTTAATTTTACATGGGGCAGATTTTACATGATCAATATCTACACATTGTTCTCGCCCCTGTAAGTAAGACTCGAACCATGATAGTGCCTGGTGTGACATGTTATAAGATGACAGTTTTGAAATAAGATGCCCATGATTTACTGTATCGAATGCCCTCTTTAAGTCCAGGAATACCACACCCACGATGTTTCCTTTATCAAGCGGCTGCACAATATCTTCCAGTAATGCACAAATGGCTGATTCAGTAGAATGGTTCTGCCTGAAACCATACTGTTTGGGGTGTATATACTGAAGCATTTCTAGATATTGAGTTAGCTGTTCTGAAACAATTTTTTCTAGTATTTTTGACATTACCGGAACTAGACTTATTGGTCGATAGTTACAAACGTCTGTGGTATTCCCGCACTTAAAGATGGGTTTAACCAGTGCCTTTTTCCAGGCCTCTGGAAATATTCCAGTTTTTATAGAAACATTTATAATATGGGTCAATGGCTGAATAATAATTTGTAGTTATTTGTAGGAAGGTAGTTATTTACCTTAATAAAGTTTTAAATATGGATATTTCTACAACAACACCGTGCGGATTACCCTCAGAAGACCTTTGTTTATCATCCTGGAGCCGTTTGGATTTATTTTTTAAAGGATGGACGCACTTTTTTTGGACTTGAAGGTCATGGACCCCGTAACATTACATTTAATCAACTAAAAATATCTAAAACATTTTCTAAAATATCCGAAAATGTGTTTGTCTGAAAAACGATGGACATAATGCAACTCAGACAGCTTGGGGGTGAGTAAATCATGGGTTTAAAATCATTTTTGGCCGAACTATCCCTTTAAGCTCCCGTGGAGCGAACCAAAAGTCTGTTAATAAAGCAGACTCTCCATTATAACATAGAGGAAATACCGTTTTTTGTTGATAAACTATATTTCTAAATGTCCATGTGAAAAAAGTTTGTGTTCAGTCTGTTAACACTAAAGCCACCAGCATTACATCACTCATTTTTTTGTTTCATAATATTTTGGTTTAATAATTGTGGATATTCTTTGAAGCAAAACACTTTGAGGGAATTTGTAAGTAAAAGTTAAATGTAGGGCTGTCAACTTTAGTCGTTTAGTCGACTAATCGGTCGATGCCGTCTTGGTCGACTGACATTTTCATTGGTCGACCAGTTGCATAATTAATTTATTTTTCCCAATAAAGAAATTTTCATTGATTTACTCCTTGATATTTATTCCTTTATCAGCAATTAAATATTACTGTATTCTAAATATAATTAGCCCATGTTTTATCCCAAACTTTAAATGCTTTAATTTAGGCTATTTTGTAACAGCGCCACAGTTTAGCGCAACACGTAGAACACTCTGGAACCGCACCTGTGGCCGGCTGCACTGCTACTTGCTCAGAAAGGAATATAGGTAGTTCTGCTGTATTCATTCAGTTCATACGCTACCTGTTTTGGCTTTAGTCAGCAAAATGTCCAAGAAATCTAAATCTTTTGTCTGGCTGCATTTTACAAAAAAAGGTCACGGAGTTTGAGTTCGCCTGCTCACAAGGTTTGCGTAAAGTAAATGGTACAGTCTATTTTTTTGTAAATTCTTTCATTCGAATAGTAAATAAAATACAGCAATAAAATAATTAAAATGAAAGTCTCTCCTGATTGTGTTCCAAATTATTAACATTTACGTATTTTAGGCTATAAGTAAATTGCAGATTAAGTTTTGTTTTTGTAAATCCTCAGACATTATTTTTACCACTTAATTAAGTTCTGCTTTATAGAAAGCATTTCTTTAAAGTGAATTTTGTTTTGTATAAATTGATTCTTTATTTTAATAAATGTTTCATCAACCAACTGCATGTATTTAATAAATAAAAAGCAAATATAGCAGACAATATAATAACCGCGCATGGAGGCGCCGGAACGGCACGTTCACTTGCATTGCATTGCTAACTAGAACGCACCTCATTATAAATTAATAAAACTCAGCATATGCCTATATGCCTCATACATTAGCATTAAATATCTTTGCTGTATTCGTTCTAGAAGATGACAAGGGCTTTCTCACACACAGTGAGTTAGACCCGCCTTGGCCGGTGCGTCTTTTTACGCATTCTTAAGGTGCCTATTGTATCCATTAGTTTTATCGGGATGCAGTCTATTCGGCAACATTCCGCATACAACGGGTTTAGATTTGGAAATATATTACATCTACATTTCAGTGGTAACAGATACGGTGACCATCTTCTTTCTTTATTGTAGCACTACCTCAAACTAAAGCGGAGTCTCTTCGCAGCTGTCATTTTCTTAAATGAGCTGCGGTAATGTTTCAAATGAGCTTCTAACGCTAGACAAATGCCCTTTAATTTTAACACGATCACCTCGTACCCAAACCATTTCGAAACTAAGGAGCCATTTGTCCTCCGATTCGGCGTTTGCTGGACTTATTTATTTGTACAGTTGACGCGTTTGAAAATAGCCTAAATAATGTAACAAAACGAAAATAAACCTATAATAGCCTATACAGCCTATTATTATTAGGATTGTTTTAGGCTATTTTTGTGTGTGTTTGTTTTAAAACGCCTAGATCGGCTGGACAAAAGTCAAGCTTAAAATTAAAGAAGAATATACAGGCTGTATAAACGAGAGCTTTTAAGAGTTTTCATTATTTGGCAGTTTTAGCAGTTATATTTTTTGTAGCGTGCGGGTGTGGTCAGGTGCGCGATTGTGACTGTCACTATAGACCTAGTACAGAGCTCCTCACATTGCAGTTAAAAAAATCACTTAATTTTCAAAGAATTGTGTTATTATTATAGTTTTATGTATTATTATTAATGTGTTTATACGTTGTTGTTTTATAAATTCTCTATGACAATTGTTTAATAAATGTTCAATCAAAATGCAAAACATTGCGTCTTTTTTTAAATTTTTAGTCGACTAATCGATGCGCAGGACAGGACTTTGGTCGACTAAGCATTTCTTTGGTTGACTACAGCCCTAGTTAAATGTTTGTCATTTGTCTTTTCTTGATAGGACACTAAAAATCCTACAGTGTATAAAGAATCCCAGATGGGCAAACTGTCAAAATCAAGACCACAACTCTAAGCGTTCAAGTATAATGTCAAAAAAATGTAAGTACAAATTTTAAAGCGTTGTTATCCACAAGTTTCTGAGGCGCTACAGTAAAAAAGAATGTGGGTACAACTGGGGTACAACCAGAGAGGTGGCGGAAGAACAGGTAGCATACCAATGGTATTTTGTGTGCTAATTAGCCAAAAGGCTAAGTGTTATTATCATTATTTACTTTTTAAAATTGCAAACTTTTTATGAGAGATGTTACAGCAATACTTACTGTTTGTTTTTGTAAATATAACTATAATAATCAAATTCAGTG
The DNA here is from genome assembly GCA_025389145.1 of Misgurnus mizolepis. Taxonomy (NCBI): domain Eukaryota; kingdom Metazoa; phylum Chordata; class Actinopteri; order Cypriniformes; family Cobitidae; genus Misgurnus; species Misgurnus mizolepis. The sequence goes on along the minus strand of JAIFKI010000009.1, from coordinate 34,710,948 downwards.
GCTTAAACATGAGTGTTTTGAACACATCAGGGCATGTTATTTCTGACTTGCCCAGCCTTATTGCATTCGCAGCCTAAACTGAATTAAATTAATTTTTTTCATCCAGTCTTACACTAAAGATTTTAAGTGATGGCAACTGTGAAGCAACATTTGGAGAACATGACTGATACACACTTAACATTTCAGTTTAGTATATTTATTAGTTAAAGGTGCTCTAAGCGAATCTGTGTGACGTCACTTCTTGTTGACGCTCGAAGTGTTGTCAAACAAAACGGAAAATAGCTAACTCTTCCCCCTCCCTTCCATGCTTTTTTAACAAGTCATGGGCGCGCCCAACCCCCACTCCCAAATCCTTCTTGTCGTTTATTGGCTGAAACACTTTGTTATGTTTCGTGCTTTTTAGGTTTGACCACTTTGTTTTTGTTTCAGTTTGTGAAGCCTGTGCTGTCTACAGACCGCGTTTTTTACAGTGTGTTCAGAGGACAGGCAGCTAGCAAATAGTGAGGAGATGTTTACTGTATAAAACAAAAAATTTTTTATGGCCTAAAATGTGTGAATTCACTTAGAGCACCTTTAATAATATCATGCAATAAACTCTTTTTTCATGCCCTTAACTCATTCGCCAGCCTTTTTTTGTGATTTTCACAAAAGTTTCACAAAAAGCAAAAAGAAATAATGGATAATGAAATAATTTGATTTTTTTTTAAAGGAATTTTGTTAGAGATCAAATTCAGAACGGTTATCAAAACATACGCAGAGTTTTAAATGTTGAAAATTGTGTATACCTGTCAAGTTTTGGATTTGAAAATAAGGGAAATTTTAAGACGCACACCGCAAGCAGTCCCACCACCCCAACCAAGCTCCAGTATCCCTTACTTTTTAAGACAGGTGTTATAGCCTGAATGACAACACAAAAGGGTATATATGAAGAGCGTGCGTCATTTGCAGGGATATGTTTTCTCTTAATTGAAGAGAACTCGGGACAGAGTTAATTGTCCTTATTTATGACCTTCAACAAAAGTGCTGCTGCTGCATGACTACAACAGCACCCTGGCTCTGTAATACATGAACAATCTGCTGTCTGTACTTTACCTGACAAGAATGCTAGCACCCAAGCAATATGATGTGAAGTGTAGGTTCAGCTCAATGATCGTTTTTAGATATATATGGTCCTTGCCGACAGCCTTGAATAACACTCGATCGACTTTATCACTGTGTAGATACTGGCCATCACAGGCTACTGAATCTACAAAAAAGTGCTACCATACTATTTAATAAACTAATAATGCACTTTTGACCCAAGGTCTCGTGGGGCGTAGGAAACTTGTGGATACATATGTCTTTACGTTTTTTTTTTTTTTTAACAAGATGTGTGTTAATGTAAATTCATTTGATTTCATGTATACTGCATAGAAGCTTATATTCTGAAAACTTAACATAGTTTTGTTTCATGGCAGAATTACTATACTGGGGGCTGTTCTTCATGGATTACTTACTCACTTACCTGGATTTGATTGTTGATGAGCTTGAACCTGGAGTTGCTGTCATAGCATAAAGGTCCATAAGCTTAAACCTGCTATTTCATGTTATCAAGATTTTTTTTTTAAAGATTGGGATACATAAAGTTCAAGTCTGTCGTCTACATTTTTACAAGTTAAACCTATAAAAGGTGCATGATTAATATGAAGAACTTTTTAAATGCAATGTGTATTGCGGGATAGACTGAGTCCTTAAGGGCAAACTTACACTATCCAAACCAAACCGTGCTGAAAACCTTCTTATGCGAGCAGCAGGGTTATGTGAATGTCCGAGCTGCACACGTGACAGACCAACCAGCAATATGATGCCATATGAGAGGGCTGTGTCATCGGACACCAAATGACTCCAAATAAAAAACACAGACTTATCATTATGATGAGTTGCAGTGTTAAGAGAGCATTTTACTTCCTGCTTTGTTCAAAACATTCGCTTTCTAATAATGAAAGGGTGCCCGGCTCAGATCGATAAAAGTACAGTGTGATTGCATGCTTATAAAGAAGTAGGGAGGGGGCACAATCGCGCTGGGGCATGGTTTGGATAATGTCAGTGTGCCCTATGTGATGTGGTTATAAAAAGATATAGTTTTTCTATACTTGTGGAACAATAATTTTGATTTTTCATGTTTGACTGCTTTTTGTTGTAGGAAGCATGTAAACAAAGGTCAGCGTTGTTGCGCTTAAAATTAATCTTAGTTTTACTACAGTTACAACCAAAAAACCATAGTTCCCTTTCAATATGGTTCACTTCGCATTGCGTCAGTTAGCTGACGCTATGGGGGAAACTCCTGTTTACTCCGTGACTGAAGCCTATTGGTTAACGTCTGTACAAAGTACAGACCAATGACGTTTGAACCTGCGCGCGGGATGCACACGTCCGTATATCAGCGTGGTTCAAGCGTCAGGAGCTCATTATTTTCTCCTTCAGCGCGAACCTCTCGCTGCTCCGAAGAAGAAGAAGCCTTACCTCGCCGTCGACAAAAGCCCTGCAGCGGAGTCCAGGCCTAGCGTCTTCCCCTGCCGTTTTCCGGCTGAGAACCGAAGATAGCAGAGTCCAGGTCTAGCGTCTTCCCCTGCTGCTTTCCGGCCGAGAACCGAAGATAGCCTTCGCTTGCTGTGGTACGAGCCCTTTACAGCGGACACATGCCTGATGAGGTCTCCCCTGCGGCTGCCCGGTAAGATCAATATTTTTAATATAAAGCTATAAGCTAAAAGAGCAGGCGCTGTTGCAATAGCGTCCAGCAGAGCGGCTTGAGTAAGCCTCCCTGCTATGAATTTCCAGAGCGCGTCACTGGTCTGGCACCTCCCACGCCGGGACCGCGCTTATATGCTTCGGTTGTCTTATCCATGTTTCGTGCTCCCCCTGCTGTTCCTCGCTTGCCGGGATGAACACACTGCGAGCCATGAGACTAGATGGATGCATAGACAAGCACACACGGACCAACCCCCCCCTGTGTTCTGTCACATCGCAACCGTTCATGCTTACAGAGTCCCTTCGGTCCTCTCACATTCAGTGGCGAGATCTCTGGCACATATATTAATCCCCCGAGTGCATTGGGTGATACCGTTCATACGACGCATGGCTGTTCTGTCTGTGTTGCTGCTCCCCTCTGCCGTTCCTCTCTTGTTGAGATGAACAAGCGGGGGAACCGTAGAACTAGATAGATGCATACGACAAGCAAACACGGGCGGTCTGCCCCGGTTCCCTGTCATAGCACAGCCACTCGTGCTCCACTCTCGCGGAGTCCCTCACTCCTTTCCCGCAGTGGTGAGGTCTCTTAACGGCTTAGTTAGCACGCGGTCTTACGGCTCGCTGCCTCTAAATGCAGCTGTCAACGATTACGGAGCTTCATGCCCCTCCCCTCCTGAAGCGGCGCAATCTCATTCGTCTGCTTGATAGGGCAGATTCGCCGCTATTGGAGCACCAAGAACACTCATTATAAGAGCTTAACCTGCCTGAGTCTGTCTCACTATTCGTCTATACAGAGCTTCATGCCCCTCCCCTCCTGTAGTGGCGCGATCTCATTCGTCTGCTCGATAAGGCGGACACGCCTCTATTGGAGCGCTAAAACACTTATTATAGAGCTTAACCGGCGCGCTCGGAAGAGCTCACAATTAGTCTGCCCGGTCATTTCTCTCTGGTTTAGACGGAATCAGAGGCAGAACGAATTTGTTTATAATATACTGAGGCCCGAATACCTCCCTTTATTCAGTCCCGCCCTATATCAGTGCGCTGAATATTGGTACATTCTTATATACCCGGTTTTTCTGCCCTTTTTAATAAACGACAAAACTGCGGGCCTCACGGCAGACTTCCTCTCTGCGATGGGTTCAGTCTGACATTAAACCACCTAGTCATACTGCTCTGCTCCGTGAGCCGTTCGGGTCACCGCCACTACTGAGGCTCGTGCACCTGAACGGCCGAGCTCTGGTCTTCGCATCAACAGAGAACGAAACTGTCTGGGAGAAGAGGGGTTAAGTCGCGCCTTTGCTGGACTGCCCTGAAATGTTTTCTGTGTGCTGTTTATCCAAAACATACTGTGTAATACTGTCGGTTATGTGACCTCACAATAGTGGCGAACGGTATTGAATTCCTCTAAAAAGAGTAATTTCCGTGCTTACTATACTGTGTATTGACACTCACGGTTGTACGGTGTCTCTAAACACTTTTCGCCTTACTGACAAGCAATCAGTAATACGCGCGCACGGCCCGCTGTCCATAATTCTATCGACGCTTGCCGAAAAAACCCCGGTTTGGCCATATACTGTGTATTGACACCCTACGACTGTACGGTGTCTCGAACACCTTTCTGCCAAATTCGCTCGCAGCCCACCTCAGTTTCTCCGCTACGATGCTTGTGGCGCAAACGAGCACGGTCTTACGGCTGTTATTCTCTCTTCTTAGAGAGACGACAGCCTCAGACTTTTGTTATTGTGATGATGCGGTCGGGCAAACTACGGTGGTTTCATTATTTACCGAACCAGACTGAGATCTCGCCCCCTGTACAAGCTGACGAGTAATCTCCTTTATAAACTCATTGCATCGCTTTATAGACCATTTCAAAAGATGTAAACAACACTGGTCCAGAAGCACTTGCTGTTTAAGTTTTTTAACACTAGATAAACGTTGGGATAAAATACAACCAACAGAACATATAGATCTGAATCAAAAAGTCAAAGAAACACCTTAAAGATAATGATATATGTAAAATAAAATAAAAAACAGTCACAAACTGAAACAGGAAGTGTTTCTGGACCAGTGTTGTTTACATCTTTTAAAATGGTCTATAAGCTATGTTCAATCAGAGTGATACGCATCTCGTGCTTAAACTACCAAGATGCAGAAATATTAACCCATTACGATGGGCGTTGGGAGATTGCATCCGTGGGACACGACCTACATTACGTGCCTTATGACACGTTGACACTAGCTGCTAGGACCCCTTTCGCGAGGCGTCCTTATGCAAAATCTGATCTATTCTGACATGGAAAAGTCTAAACCCCCGCGAATCGTGGGTGGAACACTTTTCTCCTCACTACAGAGGCTCGTGCACGGCGGCTCTCTCCCCTACCTATGTGGCTGTGATAACAGCGAACCACGCTTTTACGACCGACCATTCATTTAATTCATAAGCCTGTCATTTCTCAGATGCAGACTGTGCCCGAGGCACAGCGCTCTGGAACTGTCCAAGGTCCTGTATGACAGATACGTCTGACGTACATCAGACGATCAGCTGTTCATCTGTGCACAGATCACTCACTAGAGCACCTGTCAATACAGGTTATTTATGGATCGTTGACGTTATCACCTCCCGTGACAATTATGCTCACTCGTGGTTAGTCTACTCCATGTATGGATTAGCTCCTCGGGCATGGTCTTAGAGGTTTCTCATTTGACATTTGTGACACGGCCGGCTGGTGAAAATTTGAATCATTTTACATTTAAAATATTTTATCAGTAATTAATAAACACAAATTGAATTGTTTAAGTATTGTGCATTATTTTTTATTATATGGAACCGGAATCAGAACCGGAATCGTTAGGCTGAACCGGAATCGGAAAATTTCTAACGATTCCCAACCCTATTCATGGTGCACTGAAGGGTTCACCCGTGTGCTCACAATTTATTATCAGAACACATGGCGGCGCGCTCGAGAATCTTGTCGGCCTGTGCATCATAACACTCTGATTCATCTATATGCATTCACGATGTATTCAAGTGTTCAACTGTGCCCGTGCAATTAATAGTCAATACACATATAAGGCGCGCTTGGAAAGCTCACCGATCTGTGCACTATAATACTATCTATATGCATCCCGATGCGCTCGAGGGCGCACCTGGGTTCACACTATTGTGGTATCTGTATAATCCCACGCTACGAACCGTTTTGCCGCATATTATAGTCAGATCTGCCGTTCGTGAGCTTCGCAGATCACTCACTACGTATGTCTGTTGCTAACAGTGGTTATTTAGATGGATCGTTGAAACCATCGCACTGGCTCACGCCCCTCTATGAGCTATGTCCTATATAGAGCCCACTCTGTGCGAGTTTGGCTTCTTCATGGACTTGGTCTACAGGGGTATCTATATTTGATATCTGCTACGCGGCCGGCTGGTCTTCGCCGTCTACGTTGTCAGATTGTACAGCTTAGACGTCCCTGCCCTACGAGCTATGTTATGTGCCCCCGGTGCGTTTAAAACCCCACCGTGTGCGCGTCAACATTTTATATGGTGCTTACACATTTGCTTTAAAGCTGTGAATATGCCGGGTATAGGGCCACACCCAGTGTTTCTCCGGTAAGGTACTTCAGTACATTGTGTATGCATGGCGTGATGGGATTACGTTCCCCCATAGCGTCAGCTAACTGACGCAATGCGAAGTGAACCGTATTGAAAGGGAACGCTTAGGTTACTCACGTAACCCCAGTTCCCTGAAATAACGGGAACAAAGCATTGCGTCTCTTGCCGTGCTACAAACGTCTAAGCAGCGAGTGTTATTCGGCTGCGTGCTTCAGTCGAATAATAATGAGCTCCTGACGCTTGAACCGCGCTTATATAAGGACGTGTGCATCCCGCGCGCGGGTTCAAACGTCATTGGTCTGTACTTTGTACAGACGTTAACCAATAGGCTTCAGTCACGGAGTAAACAGGAGTTTCCTCCATAGCGTTAGCTAACTGACGCAATGCGAAGTGAACCGTATTAAAAGGGAACCGGGGTTACGTGAGTAACCTAAGTGTTACTGTAGTAAAACTATAGTGAAAGTGTGTATAGTAATTTTAATTGTCTTGTGGACTGGATGAAGTCTAAGACTGACCTTTCTTTTTTTTGTTTGCACTTTTTTTACAACAAATACCAAGCCGTGTTTTTATTCTTGAAGTGATATTTATCGGTTGCTGTATGATTATTAGTTGAACTGGATTGCCCCCTTGAACTCATACTCACTGATAACGTGCATGCACAGCCAGAGCTTAAACAAGTTAAACATCTTTGCGTCTTTTTTTAATAAACAAATGCTCATATGTCAAAATAGCTGTCTTAGTGATTTTCATTGTAAACAATTGGTTACTGTATGTCTTACACATTCAAACATTTTATTGCATTCAGTCTTGTAAGCCTAACCTCTTAGAGTCTGTCTTTAAAGTTAATTAGATAAAGAAAAAGAAAAGAAAAGGAAAAGAAAATCACTCACTGCTACATCTAAAACTTCGTCAAAAAATCAATAGTTCTTGCTGTCCTCCAAGTTTCAGGATTGCATCCCCGTCACCGTCTACCTGACACACTCCACCCACTTGTTCTCACTCACCAGGGCCCGGTTCTCCAAAACGTTCTTATCGCTAAGTAGTTCTTAACCTATTCCTTAACCTCTCTCTTAACTCTATGGCACGATTCCCAAAACGTTAGTACGCTAAGTATATCGTTTGTAAGTCACACTTTCGTAAGGTTGGTCTGGACCATTCGTAAGCTCTCTCTTAGCCTTGTTTGAGCGCAAAACACTATCGCCGCAGTCTTTAGAAATCAGCGCAGCACAGTACAAGTCAAACTATGGTATGCTGACAATGATTTTATGTTATGGACATTTTTAAGACTTATAATAAAATATGTTTGCAATGGATACAGGACTATTTATGCAGTTGACTTTATTTGGTATCAGAACTAATGAATCAAAGACGGCGCCGGTGTTTGTTCCTCATTGAAGTCTGTTCTCTTTATGTTTATAGCGTTTTCATCACCTTACATTTATAATTTATTTAGAACGATTAAAGATTTCAATTGGTTATACTAAAAAGCAATAATATTATGTATTCTATTATACAATTTATTAAATATTTCATATTTGACAGTTTTATGTCTTTTAACATATAGCCTGTCTTTTTCTTTTCTTTTTTTCTCTACTGTTTGTTTTAAAACTGTTATGTTTCCAAACATAATAAATATATATTATACATATAATATGATTCATACTGTAAAAATAATTGACTTACAATCAAGAACAGTCAAGATACATTACATAAATGCACACATATACATCTCAGTAGCCATTAAAACTTTCAATGTATATAAAGAATAAACGTATAATGTGATAAAAATGCTATAAAAACACTACACTAAAGGGAAACATAGGGGGAACAGACTTTTACACAACACCGGCCGCATAACTGTTTAGTCCATGCCAATTTTTTTATTCGTCAACCCTTAAACCTTTTGACATTTTGACGTGGCTAAATAAAAAAATCGCCTTCCAAGACAACTCATTATGGAGCTGCTAGATCTTCTCAGACCATATTCTCTATCTAACTAGGTTGCTTTTTATTGAAAACATTAATGGTAAGCAATACCGCATTAAACAGAAATACTGCAGCTGCTTGCTAATCAATTCTGATTGTTAAGTACCTTAACATTCGTATAAAAGTGTATTACATATTTTTTAAAGTCAAAACCCATGTCAAGAAGAGGCACAAGTGGCACAACGGGATAAGGAGGGTGGATAAATAGCAAGGGATACACGGTTCGTCTACCCGTATTACTAACAATTTGATCATTTAATTAATAGTCTATATTTTACGGATAACTTAAACTATGTTAAAATAAATGTGACTGGAATAATTTGAGTAATGTTCCATTTGTATATAACGTGTTGTCTTTCTTAACGTCGTAAAGCACCTTCGCGTGAAGTGGAAAATCGATCCCTGAGTGATCGATTGCAAATAATTCATCACCTTCACTTGGGACAGCGCCATTGTACGTCGAACTTAGAGGCAGCGTGTTAAGAAGCTTCCTAAGAGACACTTCGGGGAACACACTTAGGAACATCAACAACTTTGGTAAGATATATCTTTTTGAGTCTTCTTAGCACGCTAAGAGTGAACGTTATCGGGGAACCGGGCCCAGAATATTAATAATCTCCACCTAATCCTCATCACCCCTATCCTTTAAAACCCACTCTCACTCAGCCATTCACCGTCTGGTCTCGTCAGTTATGAGTAGAGATCAACCGATACTCATTTTTTTTTAAACGATGCAATAACAAATATGTGAGCAGCAATGTTCCCTCTAATTTTTTTCAGCACCCCAGATAGCAATGAGTCGGCGGACCACCGGCGGTGCTCTGGAGGCAGTAAGCGTCATAAGGGCGTAATCGCAAACAGGTCTGACAGCGGACCGCCGGCGGCAGCCGCTTTTGCATAAATTAACTCTTTCACCGCCAGCGTTTTAAAAAAAAGTTGCCAGCCAGCGCCAGCGTTTTTCATGATTTTCACCAAAGTTTAATGCCTTCCAGAAAATGTTCTTCTTTAAATATATAAACATACAATATACCAAATGAAAGAACAGACCCTCTGCTTTCAAACAAAATAAAACGTTTCATCCTACCTTTAGTGGTTCTTTTGCAATCAGCTTTTGAATGTGGGTAGGTTTTTGCAAAAACACCATATTTTGAGCAAAAAGCAGAGATAATTCCATTTTTATGACGGACTTTTGATAGAGATCAGATGCAGAGCGATCTTTAAAACAGACACGGACATGCAGCAGCTTGCCATAGGGCAATACTTCCGGTTTTAAAAAGTTGCGGAAGGGCGCCACCTGGTGGATAATAGCGGTATTGCGGAAAGACGGAAAATCTCGTCATTGGCGGGAAAGCGTTTTCTCTTAATTGACAAGATATCTCGTCAATGGCGGGGAAAGAGTTAAGCAGTGGGCAGCCGGCGGCAAATCGCAAGAAAGGGTAGTGACGTATTCGGCGGCAAACGTTTCATCCCCGCCAGCGGGACGCACTATAGCCGACAGCTTAGGGCTGGCAGCAAACAGAAGTCCTGCGGATATTTTTTGCTATCTGGGACTGAGCAAATTCTTTTTTTCTGAGCGCACATTTCAGTACTGTGAGCAATTCGCAACCACACGACCTGCCGAAAATGACCACGAGCTTGCGTTAACCATAGGAGATTCAAAGAGATGACAGTGTAGCGTGTAACGCGGTTTAGTGTATACACACGCATAATGTTCAATGTGGGCCTGTGTATAAATCCCAATACATGTAATTAACACTCTCTTTGAATTTACCAGGTAACTGGGTTTAGCAGAGTGAACCATTCAACTCAAGCTGAAAATCAGTTCTCATATACTACAGTGCAAATAAATAAATAAATAAAATACTTGTAAAGTGTAACACTGTTTCATTTTGTTTGTAATCCAAATTCATGATTCACTTAAATGACTCCGTTGGGTTGAATTCCTGAATCAATTGATTCGGTTCAAAGGACCGTTTGTTCCTTTAAATAGTTCAAATAGTTCAGTTCAAAGTCAGTGTCCTTTGAAGAAAATCCAAGAAAATACGGAAATTTAAGTTTCAGCGAATTCACATCCTAGTAGTTGTCCGAAACAAAAAGGAAAAATATCCTCCTACCAGTTCTGATGAGTTCAAAGCACAGTTCTGTTTGGCTCGCCTTTTTGTATACACCTTCAGTATATGAAGAGCTCTTTTCCAAAACGCTATAAATTAATTTCAATCGTTTTCAGAAAAAGTACATTTTTTACCTAGACCCACACATTTTGTGAATATTCAATTTATCCTGTTAAAATTGTTTTTTTGCTCAATCTAAACATGTTGAATAATGATTATTAAATCAAACAACAATATTGTTGATTATAAATTTAAAGTTAATTTAATTTTTTTTCAAAACGCTATAAATCCATATATTTTTTCAATAAATGTATGTTTATTCTTTAAAAAACAAAAACACAAATAAGAGAACATGCAACATATACTCAGGGACTCTTCATACTATAAATGAATAAGTAAATTATTCAGATTGTGATATACATTGGAGCCAATATGAAATAAACATAATTACACATAACTAACTTGCTATTACTCCCTCCACCATTTCAGTTTTCTCTTTAGCAGGGCGTTAGGAACTTCTTTTGCTTAATATATTTCACATCTCCCTCTCTCTTTCTCTCTCTCTCTCGTCTACACACAGTTGTATTAACCTCACACGCACACACAGCGAGCTCCCCTCGATCTGCTCTCAATGACATACCATGTAACAACGCGGTCATAATGTCCAATACAAAAAGCACAACTTTACAGATGTCCCTGCATTGTTCACTAGCCACATTTTGTACTTTTGCACGACATTGGTCAATGTATCAAACGCCAGTCTTTCTATCAGCAGGCTATTGAACTATTCAGTACTTTTCATGTTACGTTAGCAGGCTTCTTCACAGGAAAAAAAAACTTTATCGCGAACGTACAAAACGGTATTAAACGAGCCAGTTCTGAAACGAAAGTTGTACTTAGAAAACACTTTGATGAAGATCGCCTTGCAAACGGGTACCTTCTCCGGGTGATGTATTAACATGACATAAATCCTCATTTTGAGTAGTGAATGAACATAAACAAACATCTGTTCAGAGCGCCGCCATTGGATTGCGTCGAACGCTGATCGAGTTCTGATTGGTCGAGAGGATAAATCGCTTTTAGGCTAAAAATAGGCTCGGCGCTTATCGCGTTTTGGAAAAGAACGGCATATTGTACCTACATTTTAACAAGGAAATGTAATGATTTGGCATGAAACGTTCATGGAGCAGTGAAAAGGTTCAGTACACAGCCAAATGACATGACAAACTAATTTTTTTAAATGGCGTTTATCGCGTTTTGGAAAAGAGCTCTTCATATACTTAATTGTCTCGCGTGTCCAAGATGGAGCAGGAAAACTTCACAGATGTTCGAAATTCTCACAAAAAAACCCAGCCTTGTAAAAACACAAGCCAGAACAGTAATTAATCTTCAATTCAACAGATTTATCAATAAGCATCATGTAAAAATTTCAAATAACAACCTAACTCAGGGTTTCAACACTTATTGAACATATTGACACTTAAAATGTTATTTTTTAATCACATTTACATTACTTGACTTTTAATTTTCAAATGTAAATAGCTTCAGCTCGTTCGTACTATATACTCATAGTTTGCTGCCAAATTTGCAACACTTATGCCATAATGTCAAGTTAATATTTAGAATATAACTCACCAAAGCATAAATTTTAACTTCTTATTTAAAAGAAGAAGTTCATTTGCAGTGTTTTGATGCTCTGTGATTATGCATCTGCCTCCGTTCTAATTCTCTATTTTGCTCTCTCCTCACTCTAGCGACAGCTTTTCCAAGTTATCGCATCACTTCAGGAATCCAATTATTTGTTTTAAATCACTGTTTTGAATCTGAACTTTTTCCTCTTAATAAATATTTTTTAGTTTCTTGAGATCGACCCGTGCAGCTGCTCATCAGGGCTGCGTTCAGCCCCGACAAAACGTTTCACAACGTTTATTAAACAGAAACGGTGATGCATTGAACACCCTGTTGTGATGACGCAAGAGTTGCAACTACGGTAGCTGAGAGGCCATTATTTGTGTTCTTTTTTAAATGTTTCTGAAGCCTGATGAAATCGTTATAAATGTGTGTTTAATACTGTAAAATACCCTCGATGTTACAGTCACTGACCTTGCCGTCCAGAATGAAAGACAACATTCCAACTTGAACCCATTGAGCGAGCTGTCTCTTTACTATCGCGTGGTTTTATACATCTTGCCGCTGATTGGACCGACATTTCTGACACACCCACCAAACAAGAGAAAACGCTTCTAAAACCTGTTGCATTCTGTTGCACACCGTTTCAAGGAAACATGTCGTTCAACCCGGAAACCGTAGCAAAACGTTGCGCACCGGTGTGAGATTGAACGTGCCCCTGGCTCGCTCTCACTCTGTGCTCGTGCGTGCTGGCAGCGTCACCTGTGTGAACTGAATGCGCTGCTACCATTGGCTCATAAAAGTGTCTGTCACCGTAGCAAGATCAGCGATTGGTTGAAAGTTTCTTCTCCTTCTAGAACACTCACCTTCTCTCTCTCTTAATTCTTTTACAACAGCAAATGCATCAATGTTTATGTGCGGTCTGAAAAATGTGCGCGGTCTGACAAATCTATTGCGCGGCCACTTTGACCGGCCTGCGCAGTTGCGCCGCAGCTTAGAGGGAACATTGGTGACCAGTCACGGAAAGTAGTGACACAAGTCGGTTCTGGGGCATTTTGAGTTATTCACAGATTCTGAAAGTGCAGTTTCTAAGCTTTTCAACGATGTGTAACACATGGAAATCTGATAAGATTTGGAGAAGTTGTGGCCATTTGAATACAAAACATTCAAGAAAGAGAATGTCGAGAAATTTGACTTAACACTTTTCCCTTTTCCCTGCCTGGAGGGACAATAGGGCTCATTTACATCTCATTTAGCTAAGCCATACCCCCTGTAAAGCCGTTTTGAGATACAGATGTTCTAGCATCATATGTAGTATTTTGTGAAAGAAGTCCGGATGAACAATAAACAGAACTTTTTACCTTTGTGGGGATCACAAGTAGAATCCAGTCTGTTTTAGATGTGTGAATCAATGACCAGTTTTGTCCACAAATGCATATAATCCGTGAAATATTGTTTACATCCGATTACGCATGAACTTCTGGTAAAAGAATATAATATACAATCTGAGGACTATTTACATTGTAACAAGTAAGGGTTTATGAGATACATTCCGGTAATTTACGTTCCGTTAAACACATGAACCCGCCTTCAAAGTTTGTATTTAAAATAGGGCGGTAGTATAATAGGTAATCCAAACGGCGCCTTCGAAAACGTGAAGTCCTTTAGAGATGTTACCAATCGCTCGCTCGTTCCTCCATCAGCCAATGACTTCATGGAAAATATTGATAGACAAAACATGTAGCCAATTATATAAAGAAGTCAATGATGATCTCCGTGTAACTTATGTGTGTTTGACTTCATTCTGCGCTGCAAGAACTAAGAGACAGATGACGTCAAATTACCGCGAGAGCAAGTCAAAATTAAACTACTCCGTAAGATTTCTTGAAGAGCTCTCGCGGTACTCTGACGTCATCCAACTGTGGCGCCGCATAAAGTCAGTGACACGGCTGACGTATGATGCAGCTGACTGTTATCTGTTCCGCCCCCCAGCATCTTTTATTTTTCTTTTGTTTTGTGCGCCTGAGCTTCATTTACAGTCTGGGGAAACGCACGCTATAAATTAGAAAAAAAGAAAAGAAAAAAAATTATTACAAACATGTCTGAGGGACAGCCGCATCACTACAGTCACGTGACATCACGCGGTTCACAACAGAGCTGGAAGAGAAGACAATGCTGAATAAAGTCGTAATTCTTGCTATTTTTGGACCAAAATGTATGCTTCAACACATTCAACTGACCCACTGATGTCACATGGAATACTTTGATGATGTTTTTATTACCTTTCTGGGCATGGAAACCGTACATAGATTTTCAATAGAGGAGACAGAATGCTCTCGGACTAAATCTAACGTTAAAACATCTTAAACTGTGTTCCGAAGATGAACGGAGGTCTTCTGAGTTTAGAACGACATATGGGTGAGTCATTAATGACATTATTTTCATTTTTGGGCGACTTGTGTCACTACTTTACGTGACTGGTCACATATACATACAGACAATGACCCCCCGCTGCACGCTAGAATCTCCGGAAAAACAAGCCGATTTAAACCGCAAAATGTACGCTTTTAAATGTACAAAAACTGCTATCTCAAACATGGAGAGGCTTCTTCGTGATCTCAACTAACAGATTCTGCAATAAAACGAAAATCAGAAATGTTGAAAAAAAACTGTTTCTCATTTTCTCGAAACTTGTGCTGCCGACTTGTGTCACTGGTTTCCATGACGGGTCACATATTTGAATGCTTTTGTGCCCGATAACTGATATGCTGAACCGATTTTTATTTACTGTTATACTTCTGTTTTTTTTCCATAATTACTACAACACTACTGAACTGAAAAAACCCTTATAATAATAATAATCATCATCACAATCACTCCCTCTTTGCATACAAAGTAATAAATAGAGGGGTCTGAAAGAGTGAAGAATAATACTAATTTAATGAATAATGTAGAAACTATATTCCCAATGCATGGACTTTCCCAAACAACCCTATCATTTTGTCAGAAATGGACTGATCCAAAGTTCGCACTGGGGTTGCCAGGTAATGGAGCGGGAGAAAGAACAGTATAGCGAAGTTGGCTGCATGTTGTACATAGTTTATAGAGTAAAACAGGTTGATTAAGTACCTTTTTTGAGATATCGTTGTCTTGACCAGCAACCTGTAACTTAGCCTTTAGCAATCCAACCAGTAGTTAGCAAAGAGATTTTACAAATAATATCACTGACTGGAATACTATATTTAGGAAAGTAACAAACAAAACGGCTTATATATCATTGATTTTCTTAACTGGTAACGTTATTTGATGTCAGAATAATTAATATTTTTTGTTATAGCTTATGAAATGGCTGTTGACAGCGCTGTTTATCTATGCATTTACTAACACATTAAATGTATCAAAATGTGACGGCTTGCGGAGGTAATAAATAATTAATTAATATCCACAGATATTTATTTAGATATATTAGCAAAATAATGTCTATCTGGTAAATGTAAATATAACTTTAAACATTTTTTAAAGATAGCTACATTGTGTGGCTGTTCTTCAGCCTTTAACCCGATTATGAACGTGATTTTACAAGGTTAATGATAAGCATAAATAACAGAAAAAACTAATTTAATTTAGCGTTTTTAATTCCACCAAGCATTAATTCATGGCTGTTTTATTCATGCAAAGCAACGTCGTTTTTGGGACCAGATTTGATGGATCAGCGTGACTCTGTGCGTTTGTCTCTATTCTTAGACAAGCTGCATACATTGCTTTAATTAATCAACTTATTTAACATAACATACATTAATGCACAAATAAGATGTGTTATAAATGCCTCATATGTGACCAGTCATGGAAAGTAGGGACACAAGTCGGATCTCGGGCATTTTGAGTTATTCAATTTCTAAGCTTTCTAACAAAGTGTAACACATGGAAATCTGATAAGATTTGGAGAAGTTGTGGCCATTTGAATGTAACACATTTAAGAAAAAGAATGCTGAGAAATTTGAGAAAGAAAAAAGTTAACACTTTCCCTTTTCCCTGGCTGGAGAGACAATAGGGCTCATTTACATCTCATTTAGCTAAGCCATACCCCCTGTAAAACCGTTTTGAGATACAGAATGTTCCTGCATCATATGTAGTATTTTATTTAGGGCTGGGAAAAAAATCGATTTGATTTTAAAATCGAGTTGGCAGGTCAAATCGATTCATATTTTAAAAAAATCGATTTTTTTAGATTTTTTTCCTCCCCCTCTGCAGTATAGAGCAGTACATACAGTGTTTCCCAAACATAGGCTCTACTGGGCATTCCGCCCAGGTAAAATGGACCCGCCCAGGGAAAAAAATCACTTTACGAATTTCCGTATTTTCTGAACTCGACTGGATGACCCGTGTTTTGTTGAGAGAGCCCGTGAAGATGCACGCGTCATAAACTCATTATCCAGCGCATCATAAACTCATCATCCAGCGCGGCAAACTGGATCAACTGCAGCACATACTGAGGTAACTGAGCAGCCAGGGAACTACACTGCGACCAAAATGGTCGCATATGCTTATGTGCATATGTGTTTATAGCATCCAAGTTGGCTTCATTTTGCGTGCAAGCACGTTGTGTCTCTCCCGTTGAGTGTCCGTTCACGTGCTCTTCGTTTCTCAATGAATTGGGTGCGACGCGAAGCAAGCTCAGTGTCACATTGTATCCTTTATGTTTCTGAACTTGAGCAGAGTTTTACCATTAGAGGTCTTTCTTCCCTGAGAGGACCCGTACGGTTCCGGGTTTATATTAGAAATGGTCAGTCTGGTCCGGGTCGGTCCTAGTTTATTACTTTGAGTCCCGAGTATGATTAATATTGTGTGTAAAACCCGATTCGACCGGAGAACTGCCGTGAGCGCTACCTGAAGCTCGAGTGAAGTTTCAGCGTGCCTCTGGTTTCTATGGTGATGACAACTGGCTCTTGTTGCGCCCACGCACTGCATTTTCTTTAATCCATTTTTTTAAAATCTAATCTATACTACTAATAGACCATATCTTTTCTAAAATCTAAAAAGTTTGCACAGAGATTGTAGCAAAAAGCAGTGCTAATGTCAAGCCCATTGCACTGAACGAGCAAAGCTAAAGCTGACTCAGGATATAAAAAAACGCTAAGCTGTAATGTAAAGTCTGTCATCAGGACAGCAAGTAAACTTTTAAATCTGAAATAATGAGTGGATTAAGCTTTTTTAATCGGCAAAAGAGAAATAGAAAGCAGAAGCAGTAAAAGTGCCTATCTCTAGAAATTATTACCATTATAACATCAGTCACATTTATAATCTATAGACCTGCACTGTCTTTTAATATACTGTACATAGTATTGTATATATTGAGTTTGATAAAAGGGGTCGTCAAATTGCTTCATATACCAGTGCAAAAACAGAAAGTGTTTTCGTGGTGCTTTGACAAACAGTGTCAGCTTTGTTCATGACAAAGAAAGTTTGGGGTGGTTAGATTAATGAACTATAATGTGAAATTAATATTAATGTTCAATAATTCAAAGTATTGTGTTGTGTCACACATTATTAGTTCTGTGTCACATGTATAGTAGACCATTTTTTGTCGGTGGATTATAATGATTGCCCTTTTCACCAGCTACCACCACAAGTAAATTTCAGATCTGTGGGAAACACTGACATACATTTTGCATTCGCCAATCTTCATTCCTTCCCAATTTTTTGTTGATGCATTTTAATTAAATATAATAAATATATATTTTAAAAATATATACAGTTTGCAATTATTTTGTTTTAAATGGGGTCGGGGAAAAAAAATCGATTCGAATCGTAAATCGAGTTTTTTATAAAAAAATCTCAGATTTTTTTATGGGGACGAATCGCCCAGCCCTAATTTTATTACATAAGTCCGAATGATCAACATGCAAAAATAAACTGGACTTTTACCTTTGTGGGGATCACAAGTCGAATCCAGTCTGTTTCAGATGTTTGAATCATCCAATGATTTTTGTCCACAAATGCGTATAATCCGTGAAATATAGATATATAGTCTATTGTTTACATCAGATTTCGCATGAACTTCTAGTAATACAATATAATATACAATCTGAGGACTATTTACATCGTATCATGTGAGGGTATATCAGATTACACTCCGGTATTTACGTTCCGTCAAACACATGAACCCGCCTTCAAATTTTGTATTTAAAATAGGGACGTAGTATAATAGATAATCCAAAAACAGCACCGTCGAAAACGTGAAGTCCTTAGGGGATGTTACCGATCCCTCGCTCGTTGCTCCATCAGCCAATAACTTCATGGAAAATATTGATAGACAAAACATGTAGCCAATTATATAAAGAATTCTACGATCTCTGTGTAACTTATGAGTTTGACTTCATGCTGCGCTGCAAGACGTCAAAGTACCGCGAGAGCGAGTCGAAAATAAACTACTCCGTAAGATTTCTTGAAGAGCTCTTGCGGTACTTTGACGTCATCCGACTGCGACGCCGCATAAAGTCAGTGACGCGGCTGACGTACGATGCGGCTGACTGTTATTTGTTCCGCCCCAGCTTCTTTTATTTTTCTTTTGTTTTGTGCGCCCGAGCTTTACAGTCTGGGGAGACGCAGGCTATAAGTTTGAAAAAAAAAAAAACTTAGCAAACATGTCTGAGGAACAGGGCAGCGGGTCACTACAGTCACGTGACTTCACGCTCGAGCCGGAAGAGAAGACGATGCTGAATAAAGTCGTAATTCTGCTATTTTTGGACCAAACTGTATTTTCGATGCATCAACACAATCTTACTGACCCACTGATGTCACATGGACTACTTTGATGATGTTTTTATTAACTTTCTGGACATGGAAACCATACATAGATTTTCAATGAAGGGGAAAGCTCTCGGACTAAATCTAACGATAAAACATCTTAAACTGTGTTCCGAAGATGAACGGAGGTCTTCCGAGTTTAGAACGACATAAGGGTGAGTCATTAATTACATTATTTTCATTTTTGGGTGAACTATCCTTATTTAGTAGTCACGCTGTTCCCTTTGGGGGCGGAGGCGAAAACACAAGCTTATACAGTATGTAAATATACACACAGACAATGACGCCCCCGCTGCACGCTAGAATCTCCGGAAAAACAAGCCTATTTTAACCGCAAAATGTACGCTTTTAAATATTCAAAAACTGCTATCTCAAACATGGAGAGGCTTCTTCGTGATCTCAACTAACAGATTCTGCAATAAAACGAAAATCACAAATTTCGAAAAAAAAACTTTGTTTCTCATTTTCTCGAAACTTGTGCTGCCGACTTGAGTCCCTGCTTTCCGTGACGGGTCACAAATGGTAAGAGATAGTCTTACTGTATGACTTAGTAAATACTTAATGTTGTGATATAAATGAAATGTTGTAAACATAGTCTGAGTTAGCGACGGTACATCAACACCTACTTAGTATAATATTGTAAATTGTAGCAAAATTACTAGCAGTTCGGTCAGGCTGCAAAAGACGACATTTCAACATACGTCACACACTTCGTTGCTCTGATTGGTCATAGGTCTATCCAATTGAGTGGAGAGGCATTTTTCGGTTGAGACACGCCTCATAATTTTAGCTCAATGGAGTAGTATCAGACTCAAATTCTGACTAAAATTGAGTATGACAACGTCAGGCTAGACTAGACTAAGATACTCTAAATACTCACAGGCAAAGGACACAAGAATATGACAAGACGAACGTGCATGGAACAGCAAACACAAGGACAATAAATAGGGAGAACTAATGAGGGACACAGCTGAAATCAATGACAAGTAAGGGAGAGGGGAAAAAGTGACAAGACAAGGGAAACACGTGGCTGGGTAAAAACATTAGATGCCACGTGTTCCCACACAAAACATGGTACCCTGCCACAAAGGCTATAATACAAGACATGATTCTGACAGGATCCTGACAGTACCCCCCCCAAGAAGCGACTACCAGACGCTCCTCAGGGGAACACTAAACATGGGACATAAAAGTCTGACAGTCAGACAAAACCCCAAGAAAACATTACATATAATAACACGGCTGCGGCTAAAATGGCAGCGCAGGTTCTTGCTGCAGCTGGGAAAAAGTTCCCTTCCTCCTCTTCTTCTTTCAAGGCCATGGAGCAGAGAGTAGACGTAATGGTGCAACCAACTCCGAGGAGGACCCCCGGACGAAGACTCCCAGAAGATCCTCCTCTCTCGCTTCCCTCGAAGGGACACAGGTGGGGAGGAGCTCTCTGGAGCTGGAGGAGAAAGTTCTAGGTCGCAAAGCCCCAACATTCCCAATATACGTCCCTCTG
This sequence comes from Misgurnus mizolepis, assembly GCA_025389145.1. Lineage (NCBI taxonomy): Eukaryota > Metazoa > Chordata > Actinopteri > Cypriniformes > Cobitidae > Misgurnus > Misgurnus mizolepis. Next base: position 34,690,577 of record JAIFKI010000009.1, on the reverse strand, counting down.
GGATGGACGAAAGAGGAAGGGGTTCGGCGGTTCTGGTCGGGTTCCGCCTTGAGTTAATCCCGGGTCCATACACGAGTGGATCGAACCAGGTATCACTCGGTTCACACTCCAGGCGAAAGCTTCGACCTCTCCATGCAAGATGGCTGTGCATGTCTTAAGCAAGACACGAACCCAAGTGCAGACGTAGACAATAACAATGCAATTTATTGAACAAAAACAGGGAAAAACCCACAAGGGGGCAAAACAAGACAAGGTAAACACAACACTAAACTGACACTAAACTTAACATAAAACCAACAATAAACTTTTCACAACATATAATTTACTAGACTAAGATACTCTTAATACTCACAGGCAAAGGACACGGGAATACGACAAGACAAACGTGCATGGAACAGCAAACACAAGGACAATAAATAGGGAGAACACAGCTGAAATTAATGACAAGTAAGGGAGTGGGGAAAAAGTGACAAGACAAGGGAAACACGTGGCTGGGTAAAAAACATTAGAAGCCACGTGTTCCCACACAAAACATGGTACTGTCAGAACCCTTCCACAAAGACTATAATACAAGACATGATTCTGACAGATTCTGACATATAGGAATTGTTATTGCACAATCCTGAAATTTCTGAACCCAGCAAGGTTCGTGTTGTGACACGAGCCCCATATATTACAGATATTATACAAATATTATATTATAATATAAAGATATTATACAGATATTATTGAATACCAGTCAGTAGAATACCACACAGTACTAAAGAGACAGCTCGCACAATGGGTTCAAGTTGGAATGTTTTCTTTAATTCTGGATGGCTAATGCAGTGACGGCAGCATCAAGCGTATTTTACAGTATTAAACATGTATTTGTAACAATTTCATCAGGCTTACTTTCATCAGAAAGTTTCCTAAGTTTTTGAAACCGAAAGCAGAGGTTACCTGCCTGCTTACTCCTAAACTTACCCGTGTAAGTCACATAAATAGCTTTCTGGAATACACCCCTGGAAACAACATCTTTGCCTGGTGTTTATTATTTATAAGCGTTTGCCTTTTTCATGTTGTTGCCACCAAGTAGAATGGTCATGTCTTCAGCGTGATTATTTCCAATAACTACTTATGATTGTCATTGCCAGGGTACTGCTTACTGAGAGGGAGAGAGAGAGAGAGTAGTAAGCATTTATCTGTCGATGTGTTTGGCAGGTGCTAGCATAATGTAAGGCCATAAACTTCAGGGCAATTACACCATAGCACTAGCCCTATTCATTTTAATTGAATGCATGGCTAATCTTGAACACAAAAATAGCACATTTACACTTCGAAAGAAAGCTGGATGTTTTGTTTAATTAAATTTAATAGTGAATATGGCATTGTGGTTTATAAATATAATGCCTATTTTATAAGTATTTAGTTAAATATTGATATAGCTAGCCATTTACATTTTGGAATATAAATTCTTTGGAATATGGAAAACATCCCACTTTGTATTTGGTAATATTTAAGTTATTTATATTGTTTTATGGGTTATTAAGTTGATGTATTGTATAGCTTTTTCAACCTACTGCTCAATTTATATACTTTGGAATAGCCTGGGTTTCCCCATGCTGCCTTGCGCGCAAATGTATTCACGCTGCAAGTCTAGCATGGAAACTTTGGCCCTTTTTGCCCCTGAAATAGGGAACCAATCACAGAACGGGGAGGCGGCAGCAAGACGATGATGACGTCTATGCGGCACACAGAGGCAGTTTTGTTATTTGTTATAATACGGCAACAGACGCGAAGTTACGTTTCAATGCCTTTGATAGTGTTCTAAGTAGTTTTAAACGCAAGTTTATTTAAAAAAGAGCAACTTTAAACTGGGCTATTAAATATCCAAGAAGGATGTTTGTGAATGGCAAGACATGATAAACACGGAGTTTTATACGACCAACCTGCTAGGAATCATCGTAGTCGACGAGGTACATTTAACTTATAAATGGTAAGTGGTATTTATTAATATCATTGTCATTATGCGTGTACTGTGGTTGTCATAGTGCCACTAAAATTTGTTGCTTTTCAATACAATATACAGCTACCGGTTTAGTTGCATAGCTTTCAGCTGCACTCGTACCCAATAAAAGTCATTTACTTTTGAATTGATGTCGCTCTACATATGTCATCTGGTAAAATTGAAATGATTGGCTATGAGCTACGTACAGACACATTTGATAGACATTCGTAGCGCTCAATAAACGGCTCTGGGCATTCGTAAACCACGCCTCAAATACGAGAAAATGAGCATATGGTTCCCAGACCACGTCTAATTCTCTATGAGACTGGTCTGGTGTTAGCCAGGCTAACTTTGGACAGGGAGACAACTCAGAAGTAGTCAATTCAGCAAGACACCTCCTACATTTGCTCACAAATGCAATACCTTCCCCTAGTCCTGTTGGGCCCAGTGCCCAACACAGAGCTAACCTTGTTGGTCCCAGTGCCCAACATTAAACTAGCCCAGAGACTCCAAAGTGTTGTCTAGTTTCCCAACAAATGTCACACACACCCAGATTAACATGTATAAAATAATGCGATGCATCTTCTGAACACGGCATGTCATTCTAGCAGACAGGGAAGGGGTCAGGAAAGAGGGAGAGATGGCAGTCCACACAGAAATGACAAGCTCCTTCACTGTATTTGGTTTTCTTGTCAGACTGACGCTTCCCTTACATTCATCAATTTAAATTCTCAAACTATAGCTAGTGAGATATGTACTTGTATTGTGTAACGTCAAATTAAAAAATGATCATCAGAGGCATTTTCCTTCCCTTTTTGGAGCCAGGGGAAGCGCTGGGACGTTCAAGAGCCTTCCAATCACTTGGAAGTTAGAAGTTATATTTTATCTCTCACCCAAGATTGTTGAGCGCACTCCCAAAGGCAGTGAAGAAGTTTTCCATCTGCAAGCTGGTTTGGGACGCAGGTCCGTGCTCATACCAGAGAACTGTTGTAAATATGATGGTATGACTTGTAATAATAATAATAATAATACATTATTTTATATAGCGCCTTTCAACAATCTCAAGGACGGTTTACAAAGATGTGATATACACAGGGTTCCTACTGGTTTGGAAAAGTATGGAATTTGATTTGAGAAATTTCCAGGTCTGAAAAGTATGGAAAAATATTTACATTTCCAGAATATTGTCCCCATTTAATTTTCTTAATATAAAACTAAGAATTTCTAAATGTATATAATAAATATATATTATAGATACAATCATTTTTTTCATTGAGTCCTGGCTCATGGACTTTTCCCCATCCCGGCCCCCCCCTCTCTCCCCACCTCACTTCCTGTCTAGCTACTTTCCTATCCTAATAAAAGGCAAAAACACCAATACTAAATGTTTAGAATGTAACATACTTGTTAGCAGTTCAATTTTAAAAAATGTATCAGAATAAAGTTAAATATGGTCGGAAACATCTGTAGGGAAGTCTGGAAATTTGAGTCTGGAAAAGAATGGAATTTTGAAATGAAAATTGTATAGGAACCCTGTATACAATCATACAGAATCAAAGAGGAATAGAAAACATCATTATACGTATACAAAAACATAGACATAGACCATAGAAAAGGAAACACCACATCAAATATCCCAACAACAAACATGTACATCAGAGCAACAAACATTCTAGTAGAAAATACAGATTGTACACACAGTACAGAAAAGGAAAAAAAGAAAGAACAATGAATGCTCTGACAAAAAGATTTCCAGAGCCTGGGAGCCGCAATACAAAAGGCTCTACCACCAAACGATTTTAGCCTATAGCGAGGAACTTCTATTAGATTAGAGTCAAAGGACCTAAGTGCCTGTGCAGGGGTATATGTGTGGATGAGATCTCGGATATATTGTGGGCAGGAGCCATGGAGAGCTTTAAATGTAGTGAGGACTTCATATTGAATGCGGAAGCTTTGGGAGCCAATGTAAACTGTATAAGGTTGGGGTTATGTGGGAGGATTTCTTTGTGTGTGTTAGCACTCTTGCTGCTGAATTCTGGATATATTAGAATTACTTTAATGAAGTTGATGATAAACCACAGAAAAGAGCATTACAGTAATCTAGACGGGAGGTAATGAAAGCATGGACAAGGGTCTCGGAATCATTGATATTTAAACATGGGCGTAATCGGGCAATAATTCGTAGATGAAAGAAGGCAGATTTTGTGATAGATTAGATGTGAGAAGAGAAAGACAGAGAAGAATCAAACACTATGCCCAGGTTTTTGATAGTGGTTGAGGGTTTTACCTGACAGCCAGCAATATTTATTTTATCAATATTAAGAGATGAAGTACATTTAGGAGTGCCAACTAAGAGCAGATCTGTTTTTTCTGTATTTAGTTTGAGGAAGTTTATGTTACTCTTGAGGGTATGTTCAACCCCCAAAGACCTTTATCCAAAACTGGAAAGTGTGTCTGGGGGCTTGCTGCTCCTCATTACAAAGGAGCAGGTACATAGAACTTACCCATGGCCAATCTAATCTTAGTATACATTTATTATCAGAATCTTGAGTGTTGAGTACTGTCACATTTTAATAGAGTTCAACTATTAAATAACTTTTCTTGTTCGGAGGGTGGGGTTCTAGAAAACGGTATATGGTGTTTCCTGGGGACAGTGGATATACTGGGCAAATGCTGAAGACTGCAAGTATAGGCAGAAAGGATGTCCTATATATTGCTCCAATGCAGGAGGAACTAGACCAGGGGTTCTCAAAGTCCGGACTCCGGTCCGGATCCGGACCCGACGGGAACTTGATCCGGACCCGCGTCCACTTCATATTACAAGTGCATTAATTTCTATGTGATTGATTAAATGTGTGCATTTGCTACTGTACAAATGCATATTAAACTTGAAAACCATTAGTTCAGTTTTTTTTCTTTTTAGATTTAAGAATATTCCTGGTCCGAAAATAAAACAAGTTATTTCAAAATTTCCTGTGTGACGCTGTAGCCATCACACCCAGATATTATGCACACCTACTTCATATACTACGGCTTTTGATCAGTAAGTCCTTATCAATCTGAAATCACTGTTGGTTTGATTCGTTTAAAACATGCATTTGAAAAAGCAACACTGAAACATAATCATTATACATATTCTTTATTATCATGAAAATACCTGAAAAGGTTTGAAGAACAGCAATATAAAAATATATCCTTAAGACATTTCCTGGAGCTGCGTGTTTCTGCTTCTTCGCCTGCAGCGCATATTAAGTTTCTGCCCGAGAGCGCCCCCTGGCTTTTGGATGTAGCGGCATTTCACCGTACTTCATTGAGAAGCATAGCAAGCATCATCAGCCAATTTATAGGTGCACCCCTAATTTTGGTCAGTGTCTCTGCCTACCAACCACACCTTTTTTGCCACGGTTTATGCATCTGATGGAGAACAAACTGTGCCATTTCTCTAATTAGGTTGCTCTGTATTTTGCACCTGGTTACTTTTGGCATATTTCTTGTGTTTATGTTTTAACAAATTTTTTTACTTTAAATGCAAAATACACTTATGTTTTTCCCAAACTATTTGTGTTGATTTGTTATATAAACAAATGATTTACATAAAGTTTTTCCGGACCTATGAAAATGATGAGAATTCAGATTTGGACCTTTGAATGTAAACTTTGAGAACCCCTGAACTAGACACTCAACCACTGCCTCCAGGAGGATTGTCTAGCTGCGGCTTGGGTGTTCCCGTAATGACACAATTGGTAGCGTTTCATCGACCAATCGCGAAGAGTTTCGCGAGCCCCGGTAAAGTAGGTGGTGGAATATGGCGAGTGGATAATGCCACGGATTACCAAGCAAAGGAGACAGTCATGTACTTTTATGCGAGATAAAGATATACGTCGCCTCCATGGATGCGTGACACCAACGTCGTGGATAAGCACGTTGCCGCCACGGACACTTAACTCAAAAGTAGTTGCAAATGCTGTCAGATCTTTTTTAGAAGTGTGTGTGTCCCAGATAGCAGACAGACAGTGAATCAACATTGAAATGATGTTAATCCATCAACCAAATTATCATTGAATCAACATTGAAATTTTATATCAATTTTTCATCAGGTTTGCACCCTGGAATAATGTTATTTCAATGATGCAAAATCAATCAAAATGGCTAAAAAAACTATCTTTCTTCAACATAAATTCAATCACTTAAGGTAGCAGACCAACAGTGAATCAACATAGAATTGATGTTGATGCCATTAACCAAATTATCATTGAAACAACGTTGAAATTTTTAATTGATTTTTCATCAGATTTGCACCCTAGAATAATGTTATTTCAATGATGGAAAATCAATCAAGATGGATATAAAATCAATGTTTATTGAACTTCATTTCAATGGTTTAATTAACAATATAGAAACATTGAAGCAATACTAAAAAAATAAGCTTTATCTACTGCAGGATTCAATGTTACTAAATCAAGTCTGGTTTGACTAGTTTTTAAATCAGAGACCATGTAGGGCTACAATTAACATACTTTAAACCAAAAAGTCACTAACTTGCAATACACCCACACATTTTAAACAGGATACACCACGTTCAAGAAATTAAATACCATGAGCAAATTTAAACGTATATATCGTAAAATACATTTGTATGATTCAAATTTTTTGCCATAAAATACAAAAGTACAAATTAAAATTATAAATATTATTGCCACTAGAGGACTCTGGAAAATTGAGACAACATCATAAACATACATCAGCAAAATGAATTTGGAAAAGCAATTCAATTTTAATGACCACAAATGGAATTTGTTTTACAGTACAGATCTATGGTACAGGTACCATACAAAACTCAAAGACAAACACAACTGTACTTCTTGAAACATTTAGAAATTGAAACATTACCACAGTTCATTGTTTAGGACTAATCAGTAACTGAAGCTCCTCCTCTGATGCAAATGCGATAGATTTTCTTCACATTAAACAGAGACACTGACTGCGTTTACATGCAGCCAATAACCCATTCAAATCCGGAATATTAGCAATAACCCGGTCGCGCACGTCCATGTAAACACCGGCAAAAACCCGAATATGCTCATATTCCTGTTTTTAAAATCCCGAATATTACCCCTGGGTTACCTCTTTTCTAACCTGAAATTTTGGTCATGTAAACGCGCATCGGGATATTCCCATCAAAAGGAACATTGATTTGTGTACTGCGCATGTTCTATTCGCAAGGAATCTTGGTCTTTTGAGTAGAGGAACTTCTTGTATGCGCCAAAAACCCCGCAGGGAGTAGAGGTAAGCATGGTGAGAGAGATGCGCCACACTTTTAGAGCGAGGAGGAAACCAGTTGCAACAACCGCGTTTTTCACGTTAAATTAATATATAGCTATTCTTGTTTTTCAAAGCATACATGTATAATAAAGGCCAAATAGATTGTCAATAGTTATTAGAGTAACTTGTTTTTTTTTGTGTGAATTTGAATTCAAAATGTAATACTATGCTATTCATATTTCGTTAAATACAGTAAATGTGTGAAAAAGTTAAAGATGACAGAATAACTGTAGCGTCGTCTGCATCTTGATGCAGTTTCTAAGATTAAAATTACTTTAATTTAACTGATCAACACAAATACAAAGCGGCATATAACTGATTGCTTACCAGCATTAAAACCACTTAGAATAAAAACCTTTTTTTCTTTGTATACAGCGTCCGCTCCGTGGATAGGATGTTGCAATAACGCCGGTGGCTTTATTATTAACTGACTGAATACTTATACCTGACATTTAGATATGAAAGTTTATCATCAACAGTACCTGCGTGAAACATTATAAACATTGGTGATCATCTGCCGACTCGACTGTTTCTGCACGTTCTCAGTCCGCATAATTAACGGCTTTTCGTTCTATCCGCGTGAGGTAAACATTTTTGTTCTGTACTTTTTTACTTGCATGCATTTCTACATATTTTCGGCCAAGTAACACTCAGGATATAATGTAAGTTATTATAGATAGCATATAAGCTTGTTCTGAAAGGATGACAATTATAAAAATTATCCATCCAGCTTAATTTAGCCAAAATAATGATTTATTCGTTTTCATACTTTATAGATGTTAATTTATCTACTAATATATTATTGAAAATGCCATAAATAAATATTCATTGCCTTCTGTAAGCTATTGCATTCGTTTTGTACATTTACAGGTGCATGAATACTGTCTAATTTTAATTTCTTTAAGACACTGTTGTGTTCTGTATTTACCGATGCTCTGTAAATATGCACTTAAAAAACCTTCTTGTTAGAAAATCGTTCTTCAATAAATTTTTGTTTTTCAAAAATATATTTAGCTGAAGGCTAGTATAGCTTGTTAATCTTTTTCTCATAAAAGGAAAGACATGTAACTTAGCTTACCGTGCTTCTACATCGGTGCAGCTTGTTCTGGATTTAAATAATAATTTTATTTTAGTAAATGCAGGCGGTAAAACCGCATTGCGCAATAGTGAGCCACGCAAAATCACCGCATTTACCTTTAAATCACAGTTTACATCGGGATATTGCTAATTCCATGTATACAGGGGTAACTCTCTCTGCTCACGCATGTAAACGGGTTATTCCGAATGTTTCAGAAACCCGAAACCCGACCTTAACCTGACCATAACCCGAATATTTACAGCATGTAAACGTAGTCACTGTTGAACGCAGGCCCTTTTAAACACCGATCCGTTCATGGGCATAACACAGAGATGGGGACTCGAGTTTGAGACTTGGACTCGAGTGCGACTTAAGTCGCACACACAGTGACTTCAGACTCGACTTGAGACTCGACCCTCAAAGACTTCAGACTCGACTCGGACTCGAGCTGCGCGACTCGTGAACAATGTTTATTTTTAGGAAACGTCTGATGAGGTCGCTGTCATAGCTCCCTCCGTTACCTACAACCTGCCCACGACGTAACACGTGACGTATTTGCTCCGCGCGCGCGGCCGCGAACATACATGTCGACTGTACCTGCAGGCAGCTGCTGCTGTGGCATTCATCTGAAGCTATGGGTAGTGCTGTGACGGATCCGCGGTTCAGCTTGCATGCGATTTGCGGATTAATATGCAATTTAAATAGGGTAAGATTATCATTAACGTGTTTCTAAGGCTTGCAATTGTTTAAATGGTTAAACAATTTAACCGCAAAAAGGGGCTCAAGTGAGCAGATTTCTGTAAGCACATGCGGTTCAGTGTATCCGGTCCGGCTCCAGTCAGGTCCAGAGTTGCGCTACTTTGTGTCATACTGTACCTGCCGAACTGCGCGATCCGATCGGCGTATGAAATCAAATTAATACTATAGCGGATCTAGAATGACTGGGGAGCAGACTGCTGTGGCGCCACAAGAACCCACAGGCGAGTGACAACAAAGTACCGCGAGAGCGATTTCAGTTATCACATGGAGAAATCTGCTTTGAATCGCTCTCGCGGTACTTTGACATCACCAAGAGGTCTGCTTAGCGCCAAATGAACTCGAACCTGCAGTGTAGCTGCTCACGCGACACTGTAAACAAACAGGAATTGTCCACATGGAGCAGTGAACGAGTGGAGCAGTGCTTCAACATGAAATCCGAGAGTTAACAACGCACATGTGAGTAAACAACATTTAAATCATCAGTCCAGTTTAATAGATAAGGTTTCAAGTGCAATAAAATAAGCCCGTGATTATATCCTGATGGTTTAGCTGCCTTCAGCATGTTTGCTTGTGCTTCACAGTGTTAAACTTTTCTTCTCTGTGTTCATTTATATATCTACGTTCAAGATGTATATGATCTTAAACTTCTGTGAGGAAATTCATGTCTGCGTTGATGTTCAGTTCAGACTTGCAAATTAAAGATAATTTTCTTCACTTTGGTTTTGGTGTCTAATATTAGGCTACATGATGGTCTTGTAATAATAAAAGTAAAAGCCTATTTTAATTTTTAGACAATGCTTGTATTATATGCAAAAAATAAGCTTTTTATATCAATGACTATGCAAATTAGAGTTAATTCATGGTCATCTTAAATGTGTATTAATTAAAAACATTTACACCATTAAATTACACATGGTAATGTTATCAATAGTTGTCAGATAATAGCTATTGAAAGAGTGGATATTTTTCTTCTTCAATGCGTGTGTTAGCCACGAATTGAAGATTGTAAACAGTTTATTTAATTTTAATTTGTTGAGTTGAGTAAGTTTTGGCCCCAAGTTAGATGTTGATTAACACTAAACCAGTCTAAAAATCAGTCCAGTTTCCCCAGCTGTAAACCCATTGGCTGTTAAACTCTTTTTTTTTCTTATAATAAATTGACATGTTGATAACACATTCAGTTTATGTGTTTATGAGTACACTTTCAGAATGCTCTGTTACATGAAGATCCATACTGTATGCATCTGTGAGTGTGAGTGGTGTGTTGCGCTGGGACGAGTGTCATAAGGGTGAGAGGGAAAAATCACAGTATACTCACTACAAAAATCTAGACTACACCACTGACCTTACTTAATGTGCAACTTTGTTTTTTTTATAAATGTTTATAATTTCTTTTTGTTATTAGAGTTTTATTTGTTACAACGAGACTTGAGACTTGACTTGGACTCGAGCCCAGAGACTTCAGACTTGACTTGGACTCAAGCTCAAAGACTTCAGACTTGACTTGGACTCGAGGTCAAAGACTTCAGACTTGACTCGGACTCGAGCTCAGAGACTTGTGAACATCTCTGGCATAACATAGCTGTTTTTGCACAGTCACAACAAGGACATACTCTGAGGTCTCCCAGATTTCATTGGTTCTTGTAAGACATCTAAATAATTAAAAACAAGCAGGAAGTTAGAAATGCATACTGTGGCTACATGGAAAAAATATTTCCTAGACAACATAGTATTGTGTATTGAAGAGTGTGGTTCATAATGAGATATCTCACAGTATATATGTGTTTCAGCTTTATGTTTATATTGTTTTTGGAATATACAAATTTGCCACTCATTAATTAGATTTTAACTAAATGCGCACCACAGTTTCAAAAATATAAGTTAAAGTTATTGTTAAAGGTAAAATGCAAACAATAAATAAAAGACAAGTCTTAATAGACAGAATCTTGTTTTTGAATCAGTTATTTTTTGTAGGCTATTAAAGATATACTAAGCATTGGAGATGCACCAAAAGTAAAATTCTTGTCTGAAGTACAAGAAAAATATTTTTCTAATTATTTTGCCAATTTTCTCACCATGATTGCACAATTAAAATTTTCAGAATGTCCTTTTTACTATATTTAGTTTACATTATTTAAAAAAATTTTTTACATTACAGCAGTCATTAAATGTCCTTTTTACACTTGATCACTTCTCTGATCAGATAGCTATAAGACTTTTTAAACTGTTTCATTTACATTCGGTCACATAAATGAGTTAATGTTAAAGAGTAAATCCGATGTACTATTCTGCACAAAGTGCAAATAACATTTTCACTTAGGAAACATTGTACTGTATGTTGAGCAGCAGACGCCGCTGGAGCGATGTAGTTTGACGTGCCATTTGCTCACAGGACAAACAACTTTTATCAGAATGACAAAAAAAGAGACTGAACGGTTAAGGGTCCGTGTAACGCTTCACAATTCCATTTTCAGACCATACAATGTAAATGCAAAAATAAAAAAATTAACCTAAAAAGTAAATTTTTCATTTTTTTCTGGACAACCTTGTCATTGGATAATTGTCATTTTTCTCTCATTTTCTTAATTTTACTTTTACTAAATTGTAATTTAAGAAATGAAACATTTAAACAAATGAAAACTATGCGATTTTCTCTTTTGTGTATTTTTCGTTTATCTGTTTGCTGTGGGTCGTACTATCATTACGGTGATATTTTACCATAATGATAGTAATATGCGCACATATGAATTGGCTATTATGCCAGTCGCAGCTGGAACCAGCTTCCAGAGGAGATCAGATGTGCTCCAACAGTAGCCACATTCAAATCCAGACTCAAAACACATCTGTTTAGCTATGCATTTACTGAATGAGCACTATGCTGCGTCCGAACTGATTGCACTATATTATATATGCACTATTTTAATTCTTTTTATTTCTCTTGTTTTTATCCTTATTTTTAACTGTTTTATACTTTTATTCCTGTTTTATTCTTTTTCACACATTTAAACAGTTTTTATTAAAATCACTTTTATTTTCTTTTAATTGATATTTTAAATTCATGTATTTTTAATATTTGTTTTCTCATTTCTATGTAAAGCACTTTGAATGACCTCTGTGTATGAAATGTGCTATACAAATAAACTTGCCTTGCCTTGCCTTGCCTTGCCCACGGCCCGTCAGTATTGCAATTGATCCAGATCAATATGTCCAGTAATGTTAAGATTAATCAGAACAGTACTGACAGGAAGACGATCACATGCAATGTTTTTGCTATGACGTATTTAATGTACCTTGGCTGTTATTTGGTTTTTTGGCCAAAGAATGTGAGCTAGAAAGACGTATCACGTCAAATGTGTATACGTATAACATAGATGTAAAATACTTGTTAATACGTTAATTTATTTAAGGTTAGATTATAATTATTACTTTAACATGAATTTATAGGGAAAGTTTTGGATTATGTGGACTTGTTAATTCATAACTATTTTATTAGTTATAATAAACACCTTCCAAAGATCTGTGACTACTAGGCAATCTTAAACTTTTGGAAATACCATACTGTAACATAATTTAGTAACAATAATGTAATCAAACATTTCGTTGTTTTTTTTTTAACCTCACATGGCTTGTTATTTGCATCACTGCCTAGGTATGTGAACTGTGATATAGTCCGATTCAGTTGACCATAAGTGAAGTGTCTGCCCACTGTCACTAAGTGCTTAATGTACATAGCAAGATCAAATGAAACAACCCCTTCAAACAGGTCATGACCCAGGCATGGAGGGAGCCCTGGCTGGCAAACATGAAAATATTTCAACTGATTAAAAATTGAGTCAAACTTTACTCCACTGTTTATTTCCTTGTCTACCATGTCTGCCACACTGTCTTCGTAACTCTCTCTAGTTCTTTTAGGAGCAGGTTTGCAGCGATCTGATTGAAAAGAAACTCTGTCGATGACACAGTACCGGCAAAAATGTGTGCTTTTACTGAAGTTTTCAGTAAACCCGCCAATACTGTGTGACCCCAGATTATCTCCAGTAATGGCAATCACAGAGGCTTTTATTTTCTCCTCAGCACCATTTTCAATTCCATTTTCCTCCATTTCTTTTAAGTCACTGACTAAAGTGGAAAAAACTTTTTCTTGACCAAAAAATTGGAAATCCTCCTCTCTGCACAACATAACAAGTTGCATTGGATCAATGGAAGACCTGTTGTGTGGTGCAATTTCTGCAAGTGTCATGTACATGGCCAGTATTATGTGTTTTTTTCTGCCTGAGCCCAGTGAGTTTGCAACTTCGAAAGAATCCTGATACAAGATGAGAGACAATGAAGATGGTGAATCTTGTAAAAGTATATTCTCTTTAAAGTTTCTACCATCTCTCACATCTTCCAGAACATTAGGATTTGTTTCTGTGTCAGCTTTAGCTCTTTAACAGAGTTCTGAGAGAGGAGTGATTTTATTGTATCCTTGATGGGCACATACTGGTAGAACCTCTCTTTGCCTTTAGCATCAATGCCCAAGTAAGTCTTGACTGGCTCAACATAGCTAAATCTGCTCTTAAAGAAGGTTTTACGGGTTTGATCTGTTCTAAACACTCCTTCGTTGCACATTTTCAGAAGTTTATCTTTTGAGAGATTATCAAGGAGCCTCTTAATATCACTTTCAGGTATCAGATTTGTTAACTCTTCATGCATCCTAGACAAAAGATGAGTCAAACCAGTGTTATGCACCTCTTGTATTTCTTCTATTAAGGTTTGAATTGTACTGGCTGGTAACAGCATTTTAGCCTGCATTCGTAGATAAAACATGGCCAGATTGTTCATAAAATCATCTGTGTCCACTTCATCATTTGTGTTGTCATTAGCATCGTCAAAGGTTGTCTCAAAAGTGTGATCTAGTTCACTGTCTGATGACATGGAGGCACAGGTGATGTTAGTACTAGCACTGGTAGAACTTTGGCTAATACGTGGAGAACTAAACATAGCACTACTCTTGTGTTTCCGATTCAAGTGCGAGGCAAATGTTGATCGGACACGGAAATGTTTTAAACAATTAATATAAGGGCATGCCACTTTTGTGCCATCTTTAATATGCCAATGAAGATGTTCATGTAAGCTTGGAAAATTTGCTGACACATAGTTACAACCTTCAACAGAGCAAGCCAAATCAACTCCATCAATTTTCCTTTTAACTCCTGGTTTAGCTGTCTTCTTGTGAAAGCGGTACATGTGGCTTTGAACGGCACCACGCGTCACAAAAGTGGCAAAGCATTTTGCTACGCAACATGGAAATCTAAAGTTAGCTAGATTTCGGTGTATGCTCAAATGACGAACAAATGCAGTAATTGAAGCTGTGGTGAAATTACAGTGCTTGCACGAGTAAATCATTGTTATGGCGAGCTAAAAATTGTATGGCACTGAACTTTTTTTGTTCCTAGTAGTGATAGTAAATCGTAATAAATGTACTTACTGATTTTCTGGAAGACTCTCAATAAGAAGTTGGTGAAGAATCCGCGATTCCAAGATGGAAACTCCGGCAGAGGCCACGGGTGGGAAAAATAGTTAACGGCTGTTAACGGTATCTGTCGAAGCTATCACAGAAATTTTATCGCTGCATATTCCTCTCAGGCAAAAAAATGAAAGATATCAATACAAAGACGAAAGAAATAACAAGACAAAGTCGTGTGTAAAGAAAGGAAAATTTGAGTAAAAGTCTAATTAACGTCGGTGAAAACGTCTCCGTCTGAGCTCTCACGTAAAAGTTTTCGCTGAGTTCCTCTCAGGCAAAAAGTAAAAGAAATCAACACAAAGACGAAAATAACAAAAAATAAATACAACAAGACAAAGCCGTGTGTAAAGAAACGTAAATTTGAAAATTATTGGAGCTTTTCTGTCAGTAACGACGAGTCAGATATTCAAGTGTTGCTTTCGCGCTTTTTCCCCTCAGATTGAACTTTCTAGACTGGGCTGGGTAAACCCCGCCCACTCTGCCGACGCTTTGATTTCGCCCTGCAGCTCAGAAACAGCTCTGGAAACTTGCACGTTAAAAAATAAAATAAAGAAACTTGCACGTTTATCTCTCCTGCTTCCGAAGAAAAAAAAGATTTTTATAAATATATAAAAATCCAATTGTACGTATTTATGAGTTAACCAGACAGCACCAATTTAGTAATGCATGTGAAATGCATAGCCTACTAAAAATAAAAGTAATTTTGAATAAACACGTAACCTTAGAAAGCTTGAGAGTTTTGGTTCAAGTTCAAAACTCAGAATTAATCAGATGTTATTAATATTGAGATATACAAGCTCAAAAATAAAAACAACAAATATTAAGAATATATTAATGTATAAAACTATTAATATTTTAATGTTAATATACATAATTATTTGAATATACTAGGGGTGTGACGAGACTATTAATCCACGAGACGAGATGAGATTTTTACACTTTTAAATAAATCCTCAGTGATAAAATAAATGAATGGGAGACTGAAATCAAATTATTTTGAAATGTTTTAACTAATCTAGGACTGACCTAACAATTATTTTGCTAATTGATCATGAAGTAATTAGATATTTTTTGTTAATAAAAAAATAATCTTTACAATTACATTTATATAGCCTAAAAAAACAATTATGTAATATAACAAATGCCTGCAGGGGGCGCTAAAGGACCCGCTTCAGTTACTTTCACTTTATATGGTTGCTTTTAGCCAAACAACGTTTAAATCAATTTAGCTCCTTAAAGAGTATAAACCCTAAACCTAAATCAACTTTTTTTAGTTAATGATCTGTAAGAATGATGCTTTATAAGTGCTGTTCGTTGATTTTAGTACGTTTTTTGACATTTGGATATAAAGTGTTTCAAACCTACAATATATGGTGTAAAAACGTCTGAGTGCTGCCCTCTTCAGGTTGAACGTTGGCTACTGCAGTTGAATTTTCCTATTAGATGTTGGGTCCAAAAAATGCCTCGTGACGTAAACTGGTTCACAAGCTCACCACGCCCTTGTTACGATCTCACCACACACTTAGTTCGTCCCCTCTATCTCCGTTGGGATCTGCCCACTATTCTTGCATTTTTCAAATATTGCCAGTGGGTGGAGTCAGGCTCTGACCAGGGGTTTAGTTGCGCTTTAATATTTGTCCAATTATTTACAATAGAAATGAAACAGCCACTGTTATTCCTGAGCAAGAACATGCAAAGATACAATCATGTAAACTTAGAGTAAGGGATTAATATGTTGAGACGCTTCAGATCAACAAACACAACGCATCTCAGACGGACATTATTGGCAACCCCATACTGGGTTGCCCACATGAATTTGATATAGAAACTAAGTGGGGCTTATGTGGGGCCCAGCTGGGCAACACACATGGGGCCCATATTGGCCCCACCTAATGAAGCCCACATTATTTACCAGGGCCCAGTATGGGTTTTTAATGGGTACTAGACTGGTCCCTTGTTATGTAATAATTACACTTTTAATGCTTAATTGTAATTTACTTTAATAATATATATTAATATAGTTTTAAATTGAAAACCGATAAAAGCAAAACAATTTCAGTTCGGTAGATATCAGTTTGTTTTCAGCATAAATATTCAACATTTCATTCATCTGTAACATCACAAAACATGAAGGAGGTGCAATATGAAAAATAAAAATAAAACTGTAAAGGTTCAATAAATCAAAATACTTTGTCAATTTATAACACTTTCAATGCTAAAATAATCATCAACATTTCAAAACTGCTAATGCTTGTAATGACTAACAATTTAACATAACACTTAAAATAGGCATTGAAAGAAGTCAAACTCTTAAAATACTTCGAACTCAAAAACAACATTGCTCACTCTTCTGGAGATGGTCTTCTGATCATCAATTAATCTTTGCGCAAACGTTTTATGAAGAACTTCCAAAGCATCCACAGCCAAACTCATTAAATGTCCTTGCACGTTTGCTTTGATTCATCCCTGTGCAGTCCGTAAACTTGTATTACATTTTCTATAAACATAGCTCAGGATAAATTACAAGTGTAACAGTTGTGAGAGACTCCTGCTGCTCCGGTAGAAACCGTATCCTTGCGCCTGAGCGGACATTCTTGTAGTTGAAATGTTTATCATCTTTAAAGTTGTAATTTTAAAAGTCTGCCTATTTTAGCAAAGATTATTTAAAATATGATATTATATTATGTGAAAAAAATCACAATTAAAAACATTTAAAGCAGGACTACTTTGTCAAGCGTAATGTGTCGTAGCAGTGAGCAGATCGTAATGAGGTCTCCTTATATGAAACACCTGACTCCACTAATCAGGCTTTTCAGAATGTTTGAAACATTTCTTTATTTAACAGACTAACAAACTGATGAACTTTCTGACATTTCTTATTTTCACTAATGCTCAGTTGTGCATATTAAAATTAATAATTGGCAGGTTAACATTACAAATATCACAATTAAATGTTAACAATAATGCATTTTTATTTATAATGTTTTATACTGATCATATCCTATCTGTGATATTATTTGCTCTTTGTATAAAAGTGACTATCAACCAAAAGTAATAATTTTAAGAGTTTAACTGTATATAAAATGTATTTTAAGCATGAAATTATTTTGCCCACATAGGTCCCATATGGGTCCAATATTAGCATCCAACATGGGCATACCTATATGGGACCCACATAGTCAACCCACATGGGACCCATATATATTGCCCATGTTAAGCCCATGGCCACATGAAACCCATGTTGCCCATATGGGACCCACGTGGGGCCCACATATCAATGTTAATTAAATGTAAAAAATAATGCATTTTTATTTAAAATTTTTATACTGATCAAATCATATCTGTTATATTATTTACTATTTGTTTAAAAGTGACAATCAACCAACAGTTATTGTTTTAAGATTGTAAATGTATAAAGATGTATTTCAAACATAAAATTTTTTGCCCACATAGGTGCCATGTGGGGCCCACATTATTATCCCACATGGGCAAACCCATATGGGGCCCACATAGGGAAACCCACATGGGACCCACATATATTGCCCATGTGAAGCCCATGCCCACATGTAACCCATGCTGCCCAGATGGGACCCACGCGGGGCCCACATATCAATGTTGGCTGGGATTAAAGCTTCCATAATAACCTTGGGCAGGGCTCCAGACTAACTTTTATCACTAGGAGCACAGTGGTCCCCAACTGTTTGTCAGCAGCCATATCACCCTGTAGCCCAAGACAGCTTGCCCACTGAAGCTAAGCAGGGTTGAGCCTGGTCAGTACTTGGATGGGAGACCACCTGGGAAAACCAGGTTGCTGCTGTTAGAGGTGTTAGTGAGACCAGCAGGGGGTGCTCACCCTGTGGTCTGTGTGGGTCCTAATGCCCCAGTATAGTGACGGGGACACTATACTGTCAAAAAAAAGCACCGTCCTTCGGATGAGACGTTAAACCGAGGTCCTGACTCTCTGTGGTCATTAAAAATCCCAGGATGTCCTTCGAAAAAGAGTAGGGGTGTGCCCCGGCATCTTGGCCAAACTTGCCCATTGGCCTACTAATCATCCCTCATACTAATTGGCTATATCACTCAGTCTCCTCTCCACTAATAAACTGGTGTGTGGTGGGCGTTCTGGCGCAATATGGCTGCCGTCGCATCATCCAGGTGGATGCTGCACATTGGTGGTGGTTGAGGAGATTCCCCCATTCATATGTAAAGCACTTTGAGCACTGGAAAAGCGCTATATAAATGTAACTAATTATTATTATTAATTATTATTTAACTGAAAATTTTAGGTGCGCAACCAGAAAATTTAAGGGCACATACCATAAATCAACTTGCTAACCTGTATTACTAATAAATACTTGGTGTTTTAAATTCAGTGTCACAACACAAAAAAAGGTCACATTTACTGGTCGCACATGTGCGACTGGATGTTAAATTCAGTGGCAAACTCTCTAATTTTGGTGGCAAAATGCAGTCTTGAGCCCTGACCTTGGGAAAGCAGCTGTAATCCACACAAAATCAATAATTCAAAGGTTTATTTTCAATTTAATATGAATGTCAATCTATTTAAATATATATTTATGCCATATTTGTTCAAATGTATGTTTAATTTCATGTGTGCAAATCTGATAAAAGCGCATCGCGGTGCTTCAACTGACTAGGGGTGGCACGGTTCATGAACAAAATCCTAACCATTCGGTTCGCTTGTCTCGGTTCGGAGCGCGTGTGTGTCGCACGGTTCAACGGTTCATGGCATGCGCAAGCCTCATGCCCTGAATGTGACCTCAGATAGCGTGTTTCCCTTTCGCACGAAAGAAGAGGTGACTGGTTTGGAGTATAAATACTGCAGGTTATGTTACGTGTAGAAATGGCAAGTGGGAGAGAAAAAGACGTCTGCCCGCAGTTGGAGGATGCGCCAGCGTCGTATAAGTTTGGTGTGTGGAAACATTTTTATTTCATGTTACCTATGATGACAGCGGAAATAAAACAATAGATAGAACTGCAGTCTATGGGTTGAATGTGTTCAAACAGCCACAGGAGACCGCCTTCTCTCCGACCATTTATCTAATCTGAGGTACTGAACACTGTTTTACGTCTTTTCGTATTCAGCGCTATTTTTAGCCTTTCATTGATAAAACGAAAGCGGCTGATTTCCGCGTAGTTTCATTTTGCTAGCGTGTGAAAGTTGCGCGATCTTATTTCAGAAATTGCCCCTCAAAGTAATCAGGACAGAAGTAGTCAAAAGTGGACAAAAGAGACGGATTTAAATATTACATGTGTAAACGTTATGTCTCTTTCTCGTCCACATATACTCTCTGCATTATAAGCAGCCTCTCAGTCATAAATCTTAGAGCTACACTGAAGTTGGCATTTTAATAAATGCAAGTTATCTTTGTGTGCTAAAAATGCACCTAAAATTCATGTAGATTGCAATACACATTCTCTTTTTTGCCAAATAAATGAAAAGCATGTTAAAATCATTAATGTCTTCCCTCTTTCTGTATCAAAATCTCACATGGCTTTCCTCAGAGATGGTCCCAATAATGTGCTTAAAGTCAAATTCAGTTTGTGCATGATTACATGATATACATTTTTTTTAATACTGTATCCTAAATTATGGATAATTAATACATTAATAAGATAATACATTTCTGAAGTGTTAAAAATTAAAAGAAAAAAACAACAACAAGAACCGTACTGAACCGAGAACCGTGACACGAACCGAACCGAGGTTTTTGTGAACCGTGCCACCCCCACAACTGACGCACACTCATTTGTAACCTGACACCGCTAACCAGCTGTAGCAGAGACCAGCAGACTTATCTTTAATACTGCCATATTTAACTTGTAGCTTGCAGTTTATACTTTGCTATATTGTTACTGCTTACTGCTGTAAGTTTAAATGTTTGGTTAATATATGTTCCGTACTAAGATCATTAACAGTGTTTATTAAGACCTATCCAGAATCAGGGTCTGCGCGAAATAATTTAATTTAGGGGAGGTGGCTTCTTAAAAAAGGATGCTAAAAAGAAAAACAAACCAGAGCCTCAAAAATACCACCAGTTTCTTGATAAATACTAATAAGCAATAAACCTGCTCCGGGGCATCAGATATAATAACTGTCTCATTTCACTGTATTTTAAAGCTAAATGTTGTTGTCTGGTTAAGGGGTACTCTTGAAAGAAAATCATAGGATCATAGGCTTGAAAAAAATCTTAAGAAGGGGTACTTCAGCCAAAAAAGTTTGAGAACCGCTGACTTAAACAAAACACTAAACATTAACTGGAACACAAGATATACAATGAAAAACTCACTGGTAAACACTTTGACGAGCAAAGTAACAATGGCGAACCCGCACTGGTCGACAAACACAAGGACTCTTAAATATGGAGAAAATAAATTACATACACAATTACAGACCTGTAAGAGAGTTATAAACAGCTGTTAGGATAAATTTTCCACAGAAATACCCTTACATACATAACTGATGGGTAAATTTCACTGATAGCACTACATTCAGATAAACTATCATGTACATAAACTAAATTCAGAACATCTCAGATAAACATCTGCAGTGATTAGTTTTATATAAAGCGGTTTTCAGATGCCCATCGCCTGATCGTCTAGTTTCTGTTTATAACGCGTTTCTGTAAGAGCGTATGAACTTTAAAAACACATCGCATATGGCGTCCATGTGCACGAGCTTGCGTCTCCGCGTAAACAACGTGGCGCTCATAAAAAACGGTGTAGCGTGTAAAGCGCATTGTGTGGAATTGCGTTGCATGTAAACAATATGGAATCATATTACAGCAGATCCTGCAGTGCAGCATTACTCAAAGTTGCCATGAAGGATACAAAAGTGAATAACTGTGTCTAACACTGTACAACATGTAACAGATATCTGCCATTACGTGAGATCACACGTCCTCGTTCGTAAACAATGCAAAAATTTTTCAATCCGAAGCGTGCAGTCTGCTGAGGTTGCTTATGTAGGCTGAACTGCACAAGCCATATTACATGGTAGCAAATATAAGTGAGGATAAATTAATGTTACTTACTTCAAATATCCTCCTCCAGTGCGTCTTCCATGGTTCTTCTTCTTAGGTAACGTTAAAGATAAACGCTTCTTTTCCTCAATGTCCAGACATAAATGAAGATATTCCTCATGTGTGTGTATAAAGTTTATCATCCAAACTTGCGGTAAAGTCTTTAAATCTGATCAAACTTTACGCTTTGTTTATTATTGTTGGAACTGCTTGTCTACTCATTACCATGTCAACAGCATGTACCGCCTGTGGGCGTGACCGCATTAAAGACAATGAAGTCAGCCAGGAAACACAGTACTCTCTTTACTTCCATGCAGATTATATAAAAAGGCAATATTTGTTTCGATTATAATTAGCTTGTTTATAAGAAGACATTTCAGGCTTTCTCTGGATATGTGTATCATGTTTGTGTGACGAGTATTCGTGGAGTTTCAACTGATTTTTGTAATGTGATTTGAGAGACAGCTGGCGGATACAAAAATGTCTGGATGCGCACCCTGTTTATTTTCTTTATTTGACAAAAACACTAAGAACCCTTGTTATGTGAATGTACCCTAATTAACACTCTGGGGTCGACGGTGGCGCAGGCGCCGCAAACTCTTTATTTTTCAATCACTCCGCAAAGAGACTTAAATTACTCTGCTGATTTTTGACATACAGATATGATTTATACATCATTTCAAACGTTAAAGTGTCTAGTTTTTTTCTGTCCACTCCCAATAAAAACAGAATGTTGTGCTTTTCGCAAAATTAAGAAAATAAACATGATGCACGTTCTGTTCTCTCTCCCTCAGTGAAGTCCTTTCAGAAACGCGTCAGAAAAATAAACTGTAACTTAACGAATACTTGGTGTAGAAACAAAAGATAAATGTCTACATAATGCTTGGAATGTCTCCTTTTAAATGATATAAGTGAAATTGAAAACAGATATTGTCATTCGGTGTAAACTGTATGAGAAGGAGGAGAAGTACCGTATTTCGCCAGTTACCTCATTATCTGTAATGAGATCGGATCGCCACACCCCCGCGCCATTGAAGTGAATGAGCAGAAACATCCATATGCATGACTCGTGCCTCCTGCAGTCAATGGATATGCAATCCACAATCCAGTCTCTCCATTCCTTGTTGTTCCATCCGATTGCACCAAACATGAAATAAATCCTTATTTACTTGCGTATGTGTGTCAGTATCTCCAGACGCGAGTGTTTTCTTTGTTCTTCCGTCAAACAGTTCACGCGATTGGAACACACATACACAAACACGCGAGTCAGGAAACTTGACGCGCTTTTTGGTATTCTTATATAATTCGCGATTCCAAACAGTACAATCCTTATTTAGTTGCGTCTAAGCGCATATCTCCGCACAGCAAGTTTATTAAACACAGGATCACTCGCGTGTGCACACATTCACTGCTTTCATGATCAACACGTGAGGTAATGGCGGCGGTTGTAAACAAACATTGATACGTTTACCACGCGTGTCCCTTGTTGTGTTTCTACTATAATGATTACACATACACAAATAAGAGTCCAGACAACGATAGGCAGTTGTTCTTTTGAGCTTTTTACTGCACAAAAGTAAACATCTCGCTGGCCAACCAAACACTAACCCTGGGTTGAAGTGTGTTCATGTTAAGATGGCCAAACAGTATCTTTACCATGATTAAGCTACTATGGTTTTTAAAAGGTAACTTATACTTGTGAAATTAATAGAAAATATTTCAATAGAAATATATATAAATATATATAATGTGTGTGTGTATTTACATTATATTGAAAAGTAAACCTTATCATGGTTTTACTACAGAGAAAGTTATTCCTGTTGAACATCCACACAAGGCTCATTAGTGGCTCATTATTCAACTCTTTTGTCTCTCAGCTGTCAATCACTGATTATTCAGGAGCTTTCCCGCCTCCATGCATACGGCCTTTCCCAAGCAAAAGTGTCTTAGAAATTGTAAATCAATATCTTGCTTTATGTGATTGAGTAGGCCATATGATTTTCACATCATTTTGAAGAAAAAACTCTAGACTACTAGATCCAGTTTGGAAAGTCTTGGGAAAACATGTTTAGAATGAGTTTTGTGGAGTTATATCAGTGACTTAAAAATTTTGCTTTTTCAAAAACCACGCATAAACATTTTTCTCTCAAAAATACAAACATGTACATACATGTTGATTATATGATATTGTAGCCCAGTTTGTGATGAACACAGTGTTATGAGACTTTTGCCATTAATATGTTTTTAAGCAACTGAAAAAAGCACAAATGTCAGTGCATGTCAAAACTTCCCAAGGGCCCTAAAAACCCCTTAGACCCCAGAGGGTTAAAGAGGACCCTTCAGAGTTTCAAATGATGTCAAACACGTAAGTGTATGATTATTAATTATGGAGTATTTTAAGTTGATTATGCCATGATAAGGAGAAAACACGTCAAAACGTGTCGCCGCGTTTTTGGACCCTAGGGGGTTAAACTGTCAAAAAGTATTCTAATATTCACAGCTTTGTAAAGCCCATTGAGTCAATTTTTGCAAAGACATAATTGTTGTCGCCTTGTCATATGAGCTTCATCTTTGACTAATAATGGATAAATTAAGTCTCAGGTGTGTATAAAAAGAACCCCAGTACACTAGACCTTCACATCAACTGCTACTAGACCTCTGCAAACATGCCTAAGACTCACCCTGAGATTAAAATTTTGATTATTAAGAGGCTGAAGACCAGATCCACTGCTGATGTGGCAGACACCTTCAATGTGTTTTAACGTCAAGTAAAGAGGATAAAAAAGGTTTGAAGAGACTGGAGACGTTTTTGACAAGCCCAGGTCAGGGAGACCCCGCAAAACAACTGCTTGAGAGGACCGTTTGTTGTCTGGAAAATCCAAGGCCAGCCCATTTTCCACTGCGGCAGAGCCCCACGAGACCTGCTCACCTGAAGTCCCTGTGTCAACCAGAACAGTTTGTCGGTTTCTGTCTCTAAATGGCCTCGGTGGACGAATCAGTGCCCAGAAGCCAGCCCTAAACAAAAGAAAAGTGAAAAACCCTGTGGCATTTGCCAAGGCCCACAGCCTGCTAAAAGGATGGACACTGGAAAAGCAGAAGGTTGATTCTTCAGATGAATCTTCTGTTGAATTACACCACAGTTGCCTCAAATATTGCAGGAGACATACTGGAGCCCGCATGGATTCGAGATTCACCCAGAAAACAGTGAAGTTTGGTGGCGGAAAAATCATGGACACGTTACATCAAGTATGGGGGTGTGCAAGAGATCTGCAGGGTGGAAGGCAAGATCAATAGTCTAAAATAACACAAAATCCAAGCTACCTCTTATATTCCCAACCATAGAAGATGCCAAATTCTGCAGCAGGATGGTGCTCCATTGCATACTTCCATCTCCACATCAAAGTTCCTCAAGGCCAAGAAGATCAAGATTCTCCAGGACTGGCCAGCCCAGTCACCAGACATGAACATCATTGAGCATATGTAGGGTAGGATGAAAGAGGAAGCATGGAAGATGAAACCAAAGAATATTGTTGAGCTCTGGGAGGCATGCAAGAGCTTTCTTTGCTATTCCTGATGACTTCATCAATACATTGTATGAATCCTTGACAAACGGCATGGATGCAGCCCTTATAGCTCATGGAAGTCATACATGATATTAAATTTGTATCTCACAGCACCACTACTTAATTTGTTGACATATTTTTGTATTTGCAGTAAATTTGTTCAATTTCTGTATAGGCAACAAAACGTTTGTCTTGCCAAAATGTTACCTTTCTGTCTTGATTAAATGATAAATATTTTTTCAGTGAAACTAATTTATTTCAGTGCACTAAACATCATTTGGGAGGGTTTTAGCTTTTCATATGAGCTATTTCTTATATCAATTGATTAATTAAAAGTCAGGTTAATAGCAGGTGTTTCTACAAAATAGATAAGCAACAAGACTTTTGTCAGGGAGTGTACATACATGTAGCTCATATAATATTGTAGCCCAGTTTGTGCTGAACGCAGTGTTATGGGACACTTGCCATTAATATGTTTAAAGCAACTGAAAAAAGACCAAATGTAAGAGCATGTCAGAACCTCTGACAGTGTCCTAAAATTGTCGGACCCCAGAGGGTTAAGGGTGTGCGATAAACCGGTAGATATTATAAACGGGTACATATTTGTCAACCAGTAGAGATTTTGGACTATCGTCTCGGTTATGTGCCCACGTCACTTTGCTGTGCGCGTGGCCACGAAAACTTAACGTTTGTACATGTATTTAAGCACCGCAGTTTTAAAACAAGTGATTTTAAGCTTTTAAAACACGATTGAAACACAAGTGTGCTATTGGCACATGCTTCTTCTGTGTGAGAGGAGCGCGCACCTCGCATATTATTAGGCTCTTAAGCATTTTTGCCACTTTATTGGATGCATAAATACACATATGCATCGAAATTTCTGTCCTTGCAAGTATCCTCCTAAACATAACCATTTAGGGCCAGTGTTGCCAAACGCACAAAAACCCGCCCAAAATATTTAAATCAACATTTTGGTTTAATTTGATTAGCATTTAGTTATTTTAACTGCCACAATTAATGCATCATATTATAGCTTGCGACACCAGAACAAAACCACACCAGCAAACTGTCAACTTGTTCACATATACAGCTAACATTATGCCCACACGGACAATGCACTTTTACAGCGTATTTTTAAGTGGTTTTATGATCATTCAAATACCCAATTTGTTAATAAAAATTTTCAACAATGTCTGTTTTTAATCTATTTAGATTATTATTAAGAATGTATTTTTACTCCTGATAAATAGGTATGTGTGAGAGAGAGAGATCGTAATATAGGCTTACTTTAAAGGCGTTCTATGCATTTTCGGCGTTTTTGTCAAACAGCGACCCCTAGAGTAATTTCCCACCCCCACTCTGTACACCCTGTACACTCTGTATGTCTACTGTATAATTTCTACTGTATAATTTCATTTGTGTTCTTTTATTGTAATGTAAACATTACAAAATGCCATGACAAAGTTTATTGTGTACGTTGCATTATTTCATATTGGTCGTTATAATGTCACTATACATGATTATTGCTATTTATCATAATAGTTTGCAAAATGCGTATGTTTACACTATTTACAACCGCTTATTTATGTCCTGATAATTATGTGAGATATTGACAACTGTTGTCATGATAATCGCATGACATACTACAAGCAAGAGGAACAACATAGACCGCAAACAAGTTTACAAATAAGAGAAATTTACTTACTAGTCCATCAACAGAGTCGCCAGATCAGCATCCCTGTTCCATACAGTGCGGTAAAAACCTGACTGTAAAAACCTGACTGAGTGGGACTCTTGTCCTGTTCCTAACGTGGTCATATTCTCTTTTCCTTTTCCTACTCCCTTCCGAACGCGCTTTCTTAACTTTTAAATAGTTTAGCATCACGTCTCAAATTTGCGCATGCAAACAAGTTTACAAATAAGAGAAATTTACTTACTAGTCCATCAACAGAGTCGCCAGATCAGCATCCCTGTTCCATACAGTGCGGTAAAAACCTGACTGTAAAAACCTGACTGAGTGGGACTCTTGTCCGGTTCCTAACGCGGTCATATTCTCTTTTCCTTTTCCTACTCCCTTCCGAACGCGCTTTCTTAACTTTTAAATAGTTTAGCATCACGTCTCAAATTTGCGCGTGCAGTTGTTGTTATAGGCTTGATCGACTTCATGCGGCGCTGCAAGAACCGATAGCCGGATGATGTCAAAGTGCCGTGTTGGATCATTCTCGCGGTACTTTGACGTCATCCAGCGGTCGGTTCTTGCAGCGCCGCACGAAGTCGAACAAGCCTAACGTGTGTGACATCGTTGCCGTAAAGCAAGTCATGATTCTCGCGAGATTTGTCAGGGGCGGTTCTCTCAAGCTTGCATTGCTGGTTTTGCTAGCGGCGTCCTCCCCGAGCTTCAACAAGAGGATGATTCGCCCTACTATGACATTGTTTACCACCGAAATAACTTTGAAGCTGTTATATTAAGGTAAAATAACTGCATAGTGTGTCTTTAAGTAGTAATTGCAGAACAATAATAGACTGTTGGTGGTACGTTAACTTGCAGGGATGCTGAAGAACACTATATGAACATCTGAACTTTTCAGAACTATGTACAGTCTGGCTGAAGTTCATGGTGCCAGAAATGACAGCCGAACATTTGGTTCTGTTTACCTGAAATGCTCCGATAATTCATCCATGGCTCAACCACTTGTAATTGATGTTCGTTTCTCATTCCAAAGGCTGCAGCCTGCGGAGGTCACATATGCAGGGTGCCTACGTCATCAAGCCTGGTTTATTATGTTGGCTTTGAAAAAGCCAATATATTGTTATTGCTATTAAACTTATATCTTATTCTTTTTCTGTTCCAAAATTTCTGACACTAACTCGTCCTAGAGCTTTCAAGCTACATGCACCAAATTTTCCACGGACCTTCAGACTGGTCTGACTTAGTGTGCTATATCTTTTCTAACTGATGGGACCTTCCGAATTCCTAAACGGGGCGCTCAAAGACCCCAAAATTCCCATTGACTTAACATGGAGACAAACTTTGACGGGTCATAGCTGTGAGTGAGAAACTTTTAGAAACTTGTAGCTTACCACATTTAAGGAGGCTGACAGGCTGTGTAAGAACATACCTCACAATGGGGTGTAAGCTGTACCCCTGGGGTGTAAGAGGCCCCCAAAATTTCCCATTGACTTATAATGGGGCAGGAAACATGCCCATATAAGGGAATAAAAGCGTCCCAGATGGAATATCTTTACTTTAGAGTGTCGTAGAGACATGGGGTTTGGACCGTTTTACTTGTGGCTTGAAGGTTGATCATTATGGGATGCCATTTTTCTCCCTAGCAACCAAACTTAGTACCCTAGCAACGGAATTAATAAAGCCTTATATCTCCGCTTCAGAACATCTTAGAGACACGGGGGTTGGACCGTTTTACTTGTGGCTTGAAGGTTGATCATTATGGGATGCCATTTTTCTCCCTAGCAACCAAACTTAGTACCCTAGCAACGGAATAAACAAAGCCTTATATCTCAGCATCAGAACATTGTAGAGACACGGGGGTTGGACCGTTTTACTTGTGGCTTTAAGTGTGATCATTATGGGATGCCATTTTTCTCCCTAGCAACCAAACTTAGTACCCTAGCAACGGAATAAACAAAGCCTTATATCTCCGCTTCAGAACATCATAGAGACACGGGGGTTGGACCGTTTTACTTGTGGCTTGAAGGTTGATCATTATGGGATGCCAATTTTCTCCCTAGCAACCAAACTTAGTACCCTAGCAACGGAATAAACAAAGCCTTATATCTCCGCTTCAGAACATCATAGAGACATGGGGGTTGGACCGTTTTACTTGTGGCTTGAAGGTTGGTCATTATGGGATGCCAATTTCCTCCCTAGCAACCAAACTTAGTACCCTAGCAACGGAATAAACAAAGCCTTATTTCTCCGCTTCAGAACATCTTAGAGACACGGGGGTTGGACCGTTTTACTTGTGGCTTGAAGGTTGATTATTATGGGATGCCAATTTCCTCCCTAGCAACCAAACTTAGTACCCTAGCAACGGAATAAACAAAGCCTTATATCTCCGCTTCAGAACATCATAGAGACACGGGAGTTGGACCGTTTTACTTGTGGCTTGAAGGTTGATCATTATGGGATGCCAATTTTCTCCCTAGCAACCAAACTTAGTACCCTAGCAACGGAATAAACAAAGCCTTATATCTCCGCTTCAGAACATCATAGAGACATTGGGGTTGGACCGTTTTACTTGTGGCTTGAAGGTTGATCATTATGGGATGCCAATTTTCTCCCTAGCAACCAAACTTAGTACCCTAGCAACGGAATAAACAAAGCCTTTTATCTCCGCTTCAGAACATCTTAGAGACACGGGGGTTGGACCGTTTTACTTGTGGCTTGAAGGTTGATCATTATGGGATGCCAATTTCTCCCTAGCAACCAAACTTAGTACCCTAGCAACGGAATAAACAAAGCCTTATATCTCCGCTTCAGAACATCATAGAGACACGGGGGTTGGACCGTTTTACTTGTGGCTTGAAGGTTGATCATTATGGGATGCCAATTTTCTCCCTAGCAACCAAACTTAGTACCCTAGCAACGGAATAAACAAAGCCTTTTATCTCCGCTTCAGAACATCATAGAGACATGGGGGTTGGACCATTTTACTTGTGGCTTGAAGGTTGATCATTATGGGATGCCAATTTTCTCCCTAGCAACCAAACTTAGTACCCTAGCAACGGAATAAACAAAGCCTTATATCTCCGCTTCAGAACATCATAGAGACACGGGGGTTGGACCGTTTTACTTGTGGCTTGAAGGTTGATCATTATGGGATGCCAATTTTCTCCCTAGCAACCAAACTTAGTACCCTAGCAACGGAATAAATGTTAGCTTCATTCTAGCTTCATGCTAATCATGTTAGCTTCATGCTAGCTTCATGCTAATCATGTTAGCTTCATGTTAGCTTCATGCTAATAATGTTAGCTTCATGCTAGCTTCATACTGATCATGCTAACATCATGCTAGCTTCATGCTAATCATGCTAGCTTCATGCTAATCATGCTAACAGCCAGATAGCCTACTAAAATAAACTTCTGTCAAACCATTTTAAATGTTCAGGCTACGCTTTTTCAAGCCAACATAAAGTTTGTCCTCAAACTTTAATATCTAGTTTAAGTTAACATAGCATTACATTCACAAGTCATAAGCAAATTACAACTATTTACTATTAACTAAGAATAAAAGTCAACTTTATAATTATTAATATTCTGAAACAAGACAGTCTTGATGACGTATGGAGCCTAGAAATGCGACCTCCGGAGGCTGCAGCATTCGCATTGAGACATAGCCGATGTGTGACAAGCAACTTAAATGTTGCTATCCGGAGTGTTGCATAATTTTCAGTGCTATTTTCCAATTTAAAGGCATTATCCATTGCTTCAGGCCCGGGTCACTCTCCCACTCCTATCTGCAACTTTTTTATATATTTTCCAACTTCGAAATCTTGATTTCCTGCTGGCTGGCTGCTATCACTTGTGGTTGGCTAAACGCGGGCTCATCATCAGCGTGGCGTCAACACAAACACATGCAGTGGGCGTGTGTTTAGTAAAGTCAGATGAAATACATCTTCTGTTAAATAATTAGCTTATAAAATGCACGTTTCAAACCAGCCCAACTGATCCCAAACCCGCCCAAAGTTTGCACACCCGCCCAAGCCAATTTTTACCCGCACAATCAAATTCAAAACTGCCCAACTGGGCAGGAACCCGCCCAATCTGGCAACAATGAGTGCTTTTACATGCACAGTCTTACGCCGATTATGCTTAATAAACTGATAAATGGTAAATGGACTGCATTTATATAGCGCTTTTAACAGACCTATGGCCATCCAAAGCGCTTTACAATTAGCCTCACATTCACCCATTCACTCACACATTCATACACCGACGGCAGTGTCAGCCATGCAAGGCGTCAGTCAGCTCGTCAGGAGTCTTGCTCAAGGACACCTCGACACTTGGTCCGGTGGAGCCGGGGTTTGAACCACCAACCTTCCGGTTTGTAGACAACCTACATGAACCACTGAGCCACTGTCGCACTGATAACACGTGGGGTCATGTAAACGCGTAAAACTGTTTTCTTCGGGGAAAGCTCATAAACGGCGTAAGCAAAAACCGATCGGCACAGGTAGTTTTTTGCTCATTACGCCGATTTCGCGTGGCATGTAAACACCTTAACCGGCTTTCTCACGGTTTTGTCCATGTGCGCATGTCTCCGAGTATGAAAGATAAATGTTACATGCGGTTGTAAGCGCAAAGTAACGCATAAAAGTCTCTGCTCGACAAAAGCAGTTGGCAGAGAAACTGTGAAAATAGAAGCTCATGTTACATTTACAGGTTCTGCACACACGCGAAGAGATACAACAATATAGCTTAAGACAGATATGCCGTCGGCTTTTTGATCGACTATTATGTACTGTAGGTGGTGACGTCACTGCCTGCGAGAAAACTGATAATTCTCCAAGTCCCATGTAAACGCAGTTGACTGCATAGCCGGCTTATTGATTTGCATGTAAACGCATGAAAACAGTTTTCTATAATAAGCAGATTTTTAATAGTTATCCGCTTATTCTGTGCATGTAAACGCACTCAGTGTTTAGGGCAGGGCTATTCAAATCTTACCCTGGAGGCCAGAGCACAGCATAGTTTAGCCCCAACCCTGATCAAACACACCTGAGCAAGCTAATCAAGGTTTTCATGATCACTAGACAATCACAGGTGGTTAAGTTTGATTAGGGTTGGAGCTAAACTCTGTAGTGCTTGGCCCTCCAGGGTAAGATTTGAATAGACCGGATTTAGGGCTTCAGAGGAAAGAAAAAGCTGAAAGAGAAAACACATGTTTGGATCCAAACTGTGGTCTTCAAGGGCATGTTAATCAGACAAATAGTATTGCAAATCTCTCACTGCTCTTGATTAAATCACCTTTCTACCTTTAATACCAGATTATATATAATATATGAGATATACATAAATATATTATTATATACATTCTAGATGTTTTGTTGCTTTGCCGAGGAATTGATGCTAGACCAACAAATGTTTTCACATTAAAAATAATAAATGTGCTTCATGATGCCATAGAGGAACCAGTTTTGCCTGAATGGTTTCATAAAGAATCTTAAACATCTGCAAAACCTTTCTGTTTAAAAAACCTTCTTTAGATTATAAAATATATGAAATAAATTGTTCTTCCAAGAAACCTTGACTGAATTGCTCTTTGAGGAACCAAAAATGTTTCTTCTATGGAATCGCTATAAAGAACCATTTTGAACAGCTTCCCAGGATAAACGTCTACTTGAGAAATTTAGTTTAGTCTAGCTGTCTGTTTGCATGTTTAAGTATGAAGTTAACATGAATTACCATAAAGCTAACATGATTTACCATAAGGTTAGAATGAAGCCAGTATGATTTAGAATAAAGTTAGCATGATGCTTACATGATTCAGCATAAATTTAGCATGATGCTAACATGATTTAACATGAAGTTAGTATGATGTTAACATGATTTACAATAAAATTAACATGATTTACCATGAAGTTAGCATGAAGCTTACATGATTTAGCCTGAAGTTGGTATGATTTAACATGATTTACCATAAAGCTAACATGATTTTCCAAGAAGATAGCATGAAGCTTACATGATTTAGCATGAAGCTGGCATGATTTAGCATGAAGCTAACAGGATGTAGCATTAAGTTACCATGATTTAACATAAAACTAGCATACTTTAGCATGAATTAACATAAGGCTTGAATGATTTAACATGAAGCTAACATGGTTGAGCATGAAGCTAGCATGATTTAACATGAAGCTAAGATGATTTAGCTTGAAGCTAGCATGATTTAACATGGAGGTAACATGATTTTGCATAAAGCTAACATGATTTAACATGAGGTTAGCTCTAGCATGATTTAGTATGAAGTTAACATGATTTAACATGCAATGTTAAATGATTTAAAGGTTTTAATGGTTTGAATGGTCCATGTTAATATGGTTTAACATGAAGCTAGCATGATGCTAACATGATTTAACATGATTTAACATGAAGTTAGCATGATGCTAACACGATTTAGCATGAAGCTAGCAGGAGTTAGCATGAAGCTAGCATGATTTAACATGACGCTAGCATGATGTTAATGTGATTTTAAACAGACAAACAACATTGAAAATCTTTCACTGCTCTTGATTAAATCACTTTTCTACCTTTAATACAAGATTATATATAATATATGAGATATACATATATATATATATGATTATATGACTTCCTGCTTCGCAACTTTTTAACACAGATGGTATCCACCCAAACAAACTAGGTGCTTGGTTGCTTAAAGACAATATATTTTTCTCCATGCATCATCCATCAGCTGAGTGTGCCAGTCCACTACTGAACAGCGGAAATGACCACAGGATTTTACACCAGCACCTGGATGGACATTCAGATGACAAGGATAAAACTCTGCAGTCACAACAACTACTGTTCACAGACACAGCTCAAGCTGAGCGCTGCCCACAGACCTCGCTACAGCTGGATTGTGAATCAACACCCAAGGACGTTTCTGTTGATAACAACAACCATGGAATTCATGATAACACTCCCTCCCAGCCTTCAGGAACATCAGAATCACAGCTGATGTCGTCACACTCTCTCTCCCTCTCTCCAACATCACCCCTTCTGTGCTTTTCAGAGAAAATGGAGAAACTGGTATTTGCTGGAACAAAGATCTCCCACTCTATTGCTGCGAGTCCCCAAATATCAACCAAGAAACGGCGGGCTACTCAACCACCAAAGCCTTCGGGCCCAGCCCGCCCTCCCCCTCCATCTGAGAGAGCACTCCGAACTCTGCCTCAACGTCAGGAATCACACCAGCCCTCATCTGCAAACAGCACTGGTAACTGATATGTGTTGGGTTCCCGCTACGTCAGAAGTAACAATCATAAATATTGTAAGAACAAGCGGGCGCCCCATGTCCCTTTAGCTTTGCCTATCTCTGTCCTGACATGTGATAGAAAGATGAAGGCCGTCTCCAGCCGCACAGCAATTCTATCTAATCTACTGCCTATTATACGTCATTCTGAGATTGATACAGTGCCAAAACCAGTTACTGTTAAATTAGCACTTCTGAACATCCGTTCACTAAAGAACAAATCATTTTTAGTTAATGATCTTATCACCACTGACAACCTGGACTTTATGTTTCTAAATGAAACCTGGTTAGATGACAGCTGCAGTGCTACAGTCCTCAATGAATCAGCCCCACTCAACTTTACTTTTATAAGTGTCTGTAGAGCTGTTAGAAGAGGTGGAGGAATAGCTGCTTTATTCAAAGATACATTTCAATGCAAGCAAGTGTTACTTGGTGATAACCAGTCTTTTGAATATTTGTGTATTGCTTTAAAAGGTACACCACGCATCCTGTTTACAATTATTTATAGACCTCCCAAATACACCTCAGCCTTTGTTGATGAATTCACAGAACTTTTATCAACAATTTCCTCTGAATTTGATTATTTTGTTATTGCTGGAGATTTTAATATTCATATAGACAATGCAGAAAACAATACTGCAATTGAACTGTTAAATGTTTTAAACACTTTTGATCTGACCCAGCACGTGCAAGGTCCTACACACAATAGGGGACACACTCTTGATCTGCTCATTAGCAAGGGTCTAAACATTTCATCCACTGTAATCAAGGATGAAGCGCTATCTGACCATTTCTGTGTTTACTTTGATTTACTGATCTGTCCTGCCACTGATGCTAGATCTGTCAATGTCAAAAAAAGGTTCATAAATGAGAACACCAGTGAGGTATTTATGAATGCTATATCAATGTTGCCAAACATATCAGCAGACTCTGTTAATGTTCTCCTTGAAAACTTTAACATAAAAGTTAAAGATGCCATTGATGGTATAGCTCCAGTAAAGGTCAGGGTGATCACTGGCAGACGTAAAGCACCCTGGAGAAACACAACAGCAGTACAGCACATGAAAAGAACATGCAGAAAAGCTGAACGTATGTGGCGGAAAACAAAACTTGAAGTACATTATAGCATCTATAAGGACAGTCTTCGTGCTTTTAATGTAGAACTAGGCACAGCTAGACAGACCTTCTTTTCAAACATAATAAACAACAACATAAACAACACTCACACTCTTTTTGCTACTGTAGAGAGACTAATAAACCCCCCAAATCTAGTGAAATGCTCTCTGACAACAAATGCAATGAGTTTGCAACCTTTTTCTCTGAGAAGATCAGTAATATCAGAATGGCGATCAATATGGCCTCAAATTGCACTGTGGTCAGTCAGATATCATTGCAACAAACTCAGAAATTAGCCATTCTCTCAGAATTTGACAAAATTGATATAAAATCCTTGGAAGAAACAGTACAACATCTTAAAGCATCAACTTGCAGCCTTGACACGCTCCCCACATCTTTTCTCAAAAAGGTACTTAACTGCTTAGAAACTGACCTTTTAAAAATAGTAAATACCTCTCTGATCACAGGCACTTTTCCAGAGTCATTAAAAACAGCAGTTGTTAAGCCTCTCCTAAAAAAAGAGTAACCTAGACAAAACCATACTTAGCAACTACAGACCAATCTCAAATCTTCAGTTTATAAGCAAAATCATTGAAAAGGTTGTTTTTAAATCAGCTGAACAAATTCTAAAACTCAAATGGCTATCTGGACAATTTTCAATCTGGTTTCCGTCCGCATCACAGCACAGAGACAGTGCTCATAAAGATAATGAATGCAGGGTACCCCCAGGATTGTCAAACCTAAATTCAAGGCTTTTTAAGACCTTTTTAATACCACTTCAAATGAAATTTAATACCTACATCGCACCCATTCGGGTAGAATAAATCATTTTAAATAATGTAATATAACTCAAATAATTACTATTTACAAGTGTTTGAACATTCATGACAACATGCCTCTGAAAGGCTGAGTCCAAGGCCCAAACAGCCTATTATCTTTACCCATCAATCAAAACCAACAATCAAATAGATTTAATAGATTTAAATGTACATTTATTGTAAATTTGAAAATCCCTAAATCAGGGATGGGCAACTGGAGGGCCAGGGGCCACATGCGGCCCGCCTCTTTATCTTGTGCAGCCCGCCACGTTTTAATATGACCATTATGTCAGATAAGGTCATATATGTTAAAACAATAGCCTTGTTTGATCCATGAAATAGGCTGCAAACCAAACAATAACACCAATTTTAAGGTATTAATTTTTTGCTGTTTAATATAGTTAAGATAATAACAACATCTAATAACACTCATCAGTAATGCTCTGAACCAGAATAATACTGACAAACAAAATTAACCATATTATGGCAAATGAAACAAAACCCCTCAAACACAACAACAAATTAAAATGTAATGCTATTTTGACCCTAAAAAGACAAGAGATCTGTTCACTGCACCAAACAAAAAACTGGACACAAGCTCATATATAGATATATTTCTGTCAATCTTTTCTGTTAATCTTTATACAGGACCATACTAAAGTTTTCTAATGCTAACTTAGTGTGACATTGTAAATATGTAGCCTATAGTATGTATTGCAAGTTGATATCATCTAATTAAACAGTAAACAAAATATATAAAAGCTTTCAAATTTGCGTTATTGTTGCAGCTTATTATTGCATGGATCACACAAGACTTATTGTTTAACATATAAATGACCTTCTCCGACATAATGATCATATTAAAACATGTCTTTTCTACCTAGATTTACTAGAGACGGATTGTGGAACAGAAGATTGTGTGTGTCACTGATTAAATCAAACAACCGATCACAGGTGCGAGGATTCCCGTCATTGTCCGCCCCCACAGTCCCAAAGTCAACTTGATCGAGCAAGTGCGTGTTGTGCAGCTGCGAGCGCATAGAGAGAGTCGAACGAGCGCTCATCCCAGCCTTTACTTTATCATCCCAGCCTTTTCACTTAACTTTTTACTTTGCTCGCTTGACTGCATTTGTGCGCTTTGAACAGAGGTGCGCTCTCGGGAGGACGTTTTTCATCGCGCGAATAGTGTTCTGTGAACACGCGAGAATGCTTTCCTGCGCGCGAGTAGTGTTCTGCGCGCTCGCTAAGATGCTTTTCCAAACATGGATAGTGTTCTGCGCTCGTACCTGTCGCTCGCGCGTGGTTTTTGTGCACGCGAGTTTTGTGTCTGAATTAACAGCATACAAATCTATTGATCATTTGCAAAATCAAGACCTCCGTGAAAAATTCAAGATTTGAGGTGAAATTCAATACCTTTTAAGGCCTTAATATGGGAAAATGAAATTCAATACTTTTTCAAGACTTTTAAGACTCCGCGGGTACCCTGTGAATGATATTCGCTTAAACTCTGATTCAGGTAAAATATCAGTGCTGGTGCTACTAGATCTTAGTGCTGCCTTTGACACAGTAGATCACACCATACTCATACATAGATTCGAAAACTGGGTAGGGCTCTCTGGGATGGTTCTCAAATGGTTTAAATCATACCTAAAAGGGAGAGGTTATTATGTGAACATAGGTAATCATAAATCTGAAAGGGCACCCATGATATGTGGAGTCCCACAGGGTTCAATTCTTGTACCGCTACGGTTTAATTTGTATATGCTCCCACTTAGTCAAATAATGAAAAAGAACCAAATTGCTTACCACAGCTATGCAGATGACACCCAGATATACTTAGCCCTGTCACCCAATGACTACAGCCCCATTGACTCTCTATGTAAATGCATTGATGAAATTAACTGTTGGATGCGCCAAAACGTCCTCCAGTTAAACAAAGACAAAACTGAAGTCATTGTATTTGGAAATAAAGATGAAACTCTCAAGGTTAATACTTACCTTGACTCTAGGGGTCTAAAGACACAAAATAAAGTCAGAAATCTTGGTGTAATTTTAGAGTCTGATCTTAATTTCAGTAGTCACGTGAAAGCGATAAGCAAATCAGCTTACTACCATCTAAGAAATATTGCCAGAATTAGTTGTTTTGTCTCAAGACAGGACTTAGAGAAACTTGTTCATGCTTTCATCACAAGCAGGGTGGACTACTGCAATGGACTCCTTACGGGGATCCCTAAAAAGACCATTAGACAGCTGCAGCTCATACAAAACACTGCTGCCAGAATTCTGACCAGAACCAAAAAATCTGAGCACATCAATCCAGTCCTCAGGTCCGTACACTGGCTTCCTGTCATATTTAGAATAGATTTTAAAGTATTGTTACTCGTTTATAAATCACTTCATGGCTTAGGACCCAAATACATGATAGATCTGCTAACTGAATATAAACCTAATAGATTACTCAGATCATTAGGATCTGGTCAGTTAGAAATACCAAGGGTTCACTCAAAACAAGGTGCGTCAGCATTTAGTTATTATGCCACCTCTAGCTGGAATCAGCTTCCAGAAGAGATCAGATGTGCTTCAACAGTAAACACTTTTAAATCTAGATTAAAAACACATCTGTTTAACTCTGCATTTACTGAATGAGCACTGTGCTGCTTCACACTGACTGCACTTTGAAGGTCACTTTTACTCCTGTTTTATTCTTTTTAACATTTTAAACTGTTTTTATTAAAATCACATTTATTATCTTTAATTTTTATTTTAAATTCTCATGTATCTGGGATTTTATCATGTATCTCTTATTTTTACATTTTCTTTTTTTATATATTGTTTTCTCATTTCTGTGTAAAGCACTTTGAATGACCTCTGTGTATGAAATGTAGTATACAAATAAACTTGCTTGCCTTGCCTTGCCTATACATTCTTGTTATATTGTTGCTTTGCCAAGAAATTGATGGTAGACTAACAAATGCTTTCACTTTAAAAATAAATGTGCTTCATGATGCCATAGAGGAACCAGTTTTGCCTGAATGGTTTCATAAAGAATCTTAAACATCTGCAAACCTTTCTGTTTAAAAAAACCTTCCTTAGATTATAAAATATATGAAATAAATTATTCTTTCAAGAAACGTTGCCGGAATTGCTTTCAGTTATGAAATTTAGCATGAAGCTTACATGATTTAACATCAAACTAGCATAATTTAGCATAAAACTAACATGATGTTAACATGATTTAAAATGAGTTAACATAAAACTAGCATAATTTAACATGAAGCTAGCATGATTTAACTTAAAGCTTGTATGGTTTAAAATGAAGCTAACATGCTTGAGCATGAAGCTAAAATGATTAGCATGACGCTAGCACGATTTAGCATAAAACTAGCATGATTTAGAATGAAGCTAACATGCTTGAGCATGATTTAGCATAAAACTAGCATGATTTAGCATAAAACTAGCATGATTTAGCATGAAGCTAACATGATTTTGCATGAAGTTAACATGATTTAACAGGAAGCTTACATGATTACGCATGAAGCTAACATGATTTAGCATGAACCTAGCATGATTTTAACATGAAGCTAACATGATGTTAACATGTTTTAACATAAAGTTAGCATGATGTTAACCAGTGATGGGAATAACGGCGTTATAAGTAATTGGCGTTAGTAACTGCGTTATTTTTTTCAGTAACGAGTAATCAAATAAATTACTGTTTCCCCGGTTATAACGCCGTTATCGTTACTGACATTAAAATGTGGCGCGTTACTAAAATTGATCTTACTGTAGTGATTTTCAGCCGCGTATGCTCACTCTCTCAGCCAAACACTGTTTTTCTCTTGTGTGTGTTGTGAGAAACATAACGAATGATGATTGGCTTAATTTCCATCGGTAGCCAACCAGAGGCAGAGTTCACAAAAAGGCCCGCCCACACGCACAGTCCAAGTCAGAGGAGCGAGCAGCAGTGTTAAAAAGTCTGAGCAACTTGGTCACTTTGTCGCTAGATTTAGCAACTTTCTATCACTTTAGCGACTTTATAGGACAAATCT
Source organism: Misgurnus mizolepis (assembly GCA_025389145.1). Classification (NCBI taxonomy): domain Eukaryota; kingdom Metazoa; phylum Chordata; class Actinopteri; order Cypriniformes; family Cobitidae; genus Misgurnus; species Misgurnus mizolepis. The sequence continues at coordinate 34,650,338 of JAIFKI010000009.1, read as the reverse complement.
AGCTATCTTTTCTGGCGTGGTTGGAGACTTTTGTAGACTGACATGAAAATACGTGTCGTTTTGTCTTCTCAACGAGCAGCCGTGCTGCTGCTGTCTGTGCCCCATCTCAAAGCACTGACCTGCAGCCCGGTCATCGCGCATCAATCACTCCGAAAACACCGGCGACAGGGCGATGGCAAGTACAACAAGTTCAAAGGTAGCGGTCGCAAACACGAAGTATAAAGCACTACTTTTCCATTGTTGAGGTGAAAGGCAAGAATGTTTGTGTAATGTGCAACTTATGCCCATGAAGAAAAAGTCTCTCCACGTCTGTGGCAAGTAATTCTGATCTAATAAAGCACCTCACATCGTTACATGCTGCCACAAAATTAGTGATTTCTCTTTAGTATCCATTTTAATAATTTAACATATTTAATTTTGTAAGGGGCATTCAAGTTATTTGAAATTTTTTTTTAAGTAACGCAGTAATTACTTTTCCTGGTAATTAATTACTTTTATAATAATGTAATGGAGTTACTAACTCAGTTACTATTTGTGAGAAGTAATTAGTAACTATAACTAATTACTTTTTTAAAGTAACGTTCCCAACACTGATGTTAACATGATTTACCATGAAGTTAACATGATGTTAACACGATTTACTATGATTTAGCATGTAGTTACCATGATTTAACATGCAGTTAACATGATTTAACATGAACCTAACATGTTAATATGGTTTAACATGAAGTTACATGAAGTTAACATGATTTAACATGAAGTTAGCATGATGTTTACATGATTTAGCATGATTTAACATGAAGTTAGCATGATGTTAACATGATTTAGCATGATGTTAACATGATTTAGCATGATTTAACATGAAGTTAGCATGATGTTAACATGATTTAGCATGATAACACATGAAGCTAGCATGAAGTTAACATGAAGCTAGCATGATGTTAATATGGTTTAACATGATTTAGCATGAAGCAAGCATTATTTAACATGAAGTTAACATGATTACACATGAAGCTAACATGATGTTAATATGGTTTAACATGATTTAGCATGAAGCAAGCATGATTTAAAGGAGTAGTCCACTTTAAAGATGGGGCCCATTGACTTACCATAGTATTTTTTTGACCTACTATGAAAAGTCAATGGACCCCATCTATAAAGTGGACTACTCCTTTAACATGAAGTTAACAAGATTACACATGAAGCTAGCATGATGTTAATATGGTTTTACATGATTTAGCATGAAGCTAGCATGATTTAACATGAAGTTAACATGATTACACATGAAGCTAGCATGATGCTAACACGATTTAGCATAATGTAGGGATGGGCGATGTGGTGTCATATTTCAAATATGTTTGACGTTTAATCACTTCTTTGACAAGCATTCAAGTAAATTATAAATTGTACCTTTGAAAGGGAGATATGGATGGATGGTAGACAGGCTGGCAGGATAGCAAATAGGCAGGCAGACAGGCAGGCAGGCAGGCAAGATGGCAAACATGAATAAAAAAGGATGCTCCAATGGTTTAGGAATGATTAGCAGGCAAGGTGATCAAAGTGGTACAAAGTATATCCAATGAGAGATCAAAATAAACTAAAATATATCAAAATTCGAAAAGGCTTGTAAAGAACTATATGCCTCAAACGTCTTTCCTTTGTTCTCTTGATTAAACACAAAAGGTGTGCGGCGGCCATCTTAACTTTAAGGCCCTCTTGGCTCTATCAAACTAAAAGTCCTATTCAAAATAAAAGTAACAACTAAAGGGTATGAGTGCTCCAATGGCACATATTAACATTTTACCTCTAACCAAAAAATGGCTCTTACATATCCTGCCCTTTATAGCTACCGCGAGAAGCAAGCTATAATCAAATCAAATGCAAATTCTCTAAAGAGCCATAATCTATTTACAAATTAGAATTTATTGTATGCAAAAAATCAGTGTATGCATCTGAGTGAGTGTATGCACGTGCGCAAGTCCATATTGGCCTTGTCAACCTTAAGGTTGCTGGCCTTCTACCAGCAAGGAGATCTTGCTGACGGGTCTCTGAAGTTGACTTGTTTGGGTTTGAAGTCGCACACTGCGAACCAAGCCCTGAGAATCAGGAAGGGCTTCAGTGACTCGGGCTAACATCTATGATCCTCATGGTGCAGCGACATCTGCTACCAGTACAATGTCTCCTTGTTGGAAGTTGCGTCTGACGCAGGTCCACTTTTGCCGCGTCTGTAGAAGAGGTAGATATTCTTGGACCCAGGGCTTCCAGAACAGATCGACAATGTACTGCACTTGCCTCCAGCGGCGTCTGACATACAAATCTTCTTTTTTAAACAACCCTGGAGGTAGAACAGGCTGAAACTTAAGCTGTAAAAGATGATTAGGTGTTAGTGGCTCTAAATCATTCGGATTGTCAGATATTGTTGTAAGTGGACGGCTATTAAGAATGGCCTCAATTTCACACATGACTGTTTGAAGGCCTTCATCATCCAGACGTTGATGGCTGGTTACTGACAGTAATATTCTCTTGACCATGCGAATGAGCCTCTCCCATATCCCTCCATAATGAGCACCATGGGGAGGATTGAAGGTCCATTTCACTCCCCTTTGAAGCAGACTTTGTTCTATCTGCTGTAAGTTCCAAGATTTCAGGGCTTCTTTCAGTTCCTTTTCAGTTGAGACGAGGTTTGTTCCATTGTCAGACCGCAATTCAGACACTTGCCCTCTTCTAGAAATGAAACGTCTGAATGCGTGTATGCAGGAGTCAGTATCAAGCGATTGTGCAACTTCCAGATGTATAGCGCGGCTGGCAAGGCAAGTGAAAATCACTCCGTAGCGTTTAACAATATTACGCCCTCGCTTTATTTCCAGTGGTCCAACATAATCAACCCCTACATAAGTAAAGGGTGGTAGATCAGGGGTCAGTCTGTCAATAGGAAGATTTGCCATTTTCTGTTCGCCAACCTTTGAATTGACCTTTCTGCATGTAGTGCACTCATTAATTATCTTTCTGGCAAGAGAATTGGCACAGGGAATCCAGTATTTTTGTCTAAGCTTAGAGAGCATAAAATTCCTTCCACTATGTCTAACTTCTTGATGGATGTGGCAAAGTATGAGTTTGGAAACATGATGGTTTTTTGGGAGAATTGCAGGGTGCCTTTGTTCAGCAGACATAGGCATTTTGCTCAAACGACCACCAACCCTCAATATGCCAACGTCAAGGAAAGGGTCTAGCCTATAGATTAAGCTGTTTCTGCTTACACATTGCATGCCTTTCTGTATGCTAGTTATTTCTTGTGAAAATCCATGCATCTGGCAAAACTGCACAATAACCATCTCTGCATTCTCCATGTCACTGACAGATAACACATATGAACCAGTTTTCACTTGCTTTCCTTTTCTTCTGACCATTGTATGTTTGCTTTGATCCATTCCCATCTTGTGTTTTTTAGACAATTCCAAAAGAATAGACTTTAACCTGAGAAACCATGCCACTGCTTTCTTAAGCTTTGTCCATGTTGAAAAGTAATTCATCAGGTAAGTAGTGGGGTCACAGCTGTCCTTTACAGCCATATTTATTGTGATAACTTTTCTTAATTCAGGATCATCTGGGGAGAGGACAAGCTCGGATGGAGGGTCTGGCCAGCAATCAGGTGATTTCTTTAAGAAATCTGGACCACTGATCCAGGACTGACCTTTCAGAAATGTATCAATGTGCAGTCCCCGTGATGCACAGTCAGCAGGATTTAGTTTTGTGCTTATGTATTTCCACTGAGACACCTCCGATGCACCTCTGATGACATTCAGACGGTTGGCAACAAAGGTTAGAAATCTTCTGTTTTCATTCCGTATATACCTCAAAACAGTCATGCTATCTGTCCAGAACAGAGACCTTTCCATTTCCATATGCATTTCATCAGATAGCATTTTGTCCATACGTACTGCCAGGACTGCAGCGGTAAGCTCCATCCGTGGTGTGGTCATCAGTTTCAATGGGGCAACTCGGGCTTTTCCCATCAAAAAGGCAACATGAATCTTGTTGCTGTTGCTTGTCAGCTTAAGGTAAGTGACTGTTCCGTACCCAATGTCACTTGCATCACAAAAGTGATGCATCTGGGCTGTTTTGACAATTCCAAAATTGTCTGGGACTAAACCACGACTAACCTTGAACTCCCTCACTCTTGGAAGATCTTGCCACCATTGCTTCCAGGTTTGGACATGGACCTCTGATAATTCTTCATCCCATGATATGTTCTGCTTGCATAACTCCTGTAGAATGCACTTTGCTGGAAATGTGATGGGTGCAAGAAATCCAAGTGGATCATATATGGAGCTGACCGCGGAGAGAATTCCACGTCTGCTGGTTGGACACTCTTTGATGATTACCTGGAATGTGAAGGCATCTTCCTTGATACACCATTGCACACCCAGCGCTCTTTCAATGGGCAGATCCTCAATGTCAAGGTTTAGATTTTGTACATCCTTCGCCCTTTCAGACTCAGGAATAGAGGCTAGCCTTGTTATTACTAATCCATTTGGTTAATTTGAACCCTCCAGCTGCACAAAGTAACTTCAGATCCTTACAGAGTTTGATGGCATGCTTCTCTGAATCAACGGCCTTTAGCAAGTCATCTACATAAAAGTTGTTCTTAACTGTTCTTGTCGTTTCAGCTGAGAAGCACCCTTTGTTATCCTCAGCTGTTCTCCTTAACGCATAACTAGCTGCACTGGCTGATGACGTTGCACCAAAAAGATGTACAACCATCCTGTATTCCTTCAGTGGCTGAGTGATGTCCCCATTAGGCCACCAGAAGAAACGTAGGAAGTTTACATGTTGAGGCGAGACTTTCACCTGATATTACATTTTTTCCCCATCAGCCATGATGGCAATTTTGCCTTGGCGAAAGCGGACTAAAACTCCAACTAGAGTATTTGTAAGGTTCGGACCTTGAATGAGCTCAATATTCAGTGAGGTCCCCTGATATGCTGCAGAACAATCAAATACTACACGAAAGCTACCCTTCTTAGGGTGAAACACACCATGGTGGGGTATATACCACACCTTTCCATTTTCTTGGTTCAGCTGGGTTTGGGGTACAAGTTCAGCATGTCCACTGGATAGCACTGTTTCCATAAAGGCCCTATATTCCTTGTGAAAGCCACTGTTCCTCTGAAACTTTTTCTTTAGTGCCAATGTCCGTTGTTCTGCCAGGTGACGGTTGTTTGGCATTGTAGGGTTATCCTTCTTGAATGGTAAAGGCAGTTGATAATGTCCATTAATTATCTCAGCAGAGCTGTCCATAATCTGCATAAATTTGCAGTCTTCCACTGACATTTGTTTATTTTCATCAAACCTCTTCTCTGGGAAATCATGGTTGTATTGCTGAATCAAAAGTTCACTCAGTTTGTCGACGTGAATGCGATGTGCGTAAACATGCCTTTGACCTTGCTTGTTAACATATGCATCCTCACTATGAAGAAATCCATTTACTACCCAACCTAGCAGTGTCTTTATAGCGAAGGGTCCATTACCCTGGCTATTGATAATTCTCCAAGGTTCCATAAATTTGGGTGCATTTATTCCTATGAGAAGGTCAACTTCTGCATCAATGTTTGGTAATTGAACATCCTGGAGGTAAGGCCATTTTTGTAGATCATCTTGTCTAGGGAAGTGCTCCCTGCTAACAGGAATTTCTTGCTGAGTGTAAGTTTCTGGTAATTCTATGAAATCATTTCCTTCTAAAGCACAGACTGCATTTCTTTTGTCCCATTGTGCGCAAAAGTATTTGCTGTTGCTTGCCCACTGCATTCAATCTTCTTCCAAGCTGTTCTGTGCAAAATGTTGCGGAGCTCCCTGGGTCTAGGAAAGCATATGTCTGAACTACGCGGTTTGAGTTATTCAGTTTGACTTGAACTGGGACTATTGCAAAGGTACAGTGTTCATTGGTATGGTCGAATGCCTCTGCTTTCAGTGAAACCAGCCCATTGCTCACTGTTTTTCCAGGATCCCAGCCTACATCTTCTGATGAATTCTGAACTTTCATTTCATTCTGAAATATGTGCAAAACAGTTGGATGGGTTTTAGAGCACACTGAACATGTTTGCCTATTTTTGCAGTTTCGACTCATGTGCCCTTTAACCAGACAACCAAAACAAATGCCTTTAGTCTTCAAAAGATCAACCCTTCCGTTATGAGACCTTTTTAGCAATTCTTGACATGACACAATCCCATGCTCTTTATCACAAACAGAACAAAGTTTTTGCAGACTGGACACTTTGGGCACTTGCACAGCATTCTCTGGCTTATAACACTCTTCAGTGTTTTCTGGTACTTTAGCTACAGTTGTGGCAAAACTGGTCCCTTTACTTTTCTGCTTTAAACTCAAAATGGACTTTGTGATGGTGGACTTTGGTGGTCTTTTGGATGCAGAGGCATCTTGAAGGTTTCCAAAAATGGGGTAGAATCCTAGCCTGTCTTTCCAGGAAGTGAACAAGATCTCCAAATGAGGCCTTTGCTCCTGATTTTTCTTTTATATCATAAGCGTGTGTTCTCCATTTTTCTCTAATTTTGTATGGTACCTTGGAGACAAGAAGCCTCATATTTGATGGCAAATTTAATTCATCCATGTACCTCAAGGTACGCATTAAAATACAACAGCCACGGAGAAAGAGACTGTAACTCTGTAGGGCCTCACCATTGTCTGATGGAATGCTATTCCAGTTTAAGGCTTTATCTATGTAAGCACTTGTAATCTTGAACTCATCTCCAAAATGAAGTTCCAGTAACCTCTTTGCCTCTGCGTACCCCCTGTCTGCACTCATATGAAGACAACTTCTAACCAACTCCTTTGGCTGGCCAGAGGTGAATTGTTCAAGGTAGTAAAGCCTGTCTTGGCTACTACTGGTGTTATTTTCAATGCGGTGTTCAAATGCTTGCATAAATGGTCTAAAACTGAGAGGTTCTCCATTAAAAACACGCAGATCTCTAGTTGGCAGTGAATTCACCCTTTGCTGCTGCACAATAAGATCAGCAATAGCACTCATGTCAATGTTGCCTGAGGTTGAAGGTGCAAGTGGAAGGGAAGTGCCTTCATCAGCTTGACTGTTCCGTATCAGCTGCATCGTTTGAACTCGCCTCGCAGTCATTTGTGGCCGTGTGTCTTGTGTTAAGGCTCTTTGCAGTGGTGTTTTGGGAATGCCGGCAATTTGATTGTATTCTACAGGTGATGGTTCTGACTGAAGACCTCCCTTTACTCTTTCATATTGGCTTTCCAGATATACATTCATACCATCTCCTGCTGAATCTGAAGATTTTGTTGATGTCAGTTTAGGACTCATCGGTAGAGTGTCGATGCTCTGTAACACCTGTATTTTGGCATCAGTTGCAGCCAATTCGGTTTCAAGTTCAACTCTTTCTATTGCATTTTGCACATCAATTTTTTGTCTTACCAGGGCATGTTTTTCCTGAAGTGACTGGCTGCGTCGTAGCAGGGCTGCCTTTTCAGCTTCTGCCTTTAGGCGAGCAGAAGACACTGATGAAGATTTAGAAGCATGGCTCACAGAACGTGAGGGTCCCATTCTACTGGCCGACACATTAGATATGCTGTCCAATGGTGAAATCACATACTGTGATTCACTTTGAGCACCTTTCCAAATGTCTACCTCCTTCAGAAATGCTTCAAATGTTTGCATCTTTGGTTCATACCACTTATTGTCATTTTCCCTTTCATCTTCAATAAGTAGCACTTGTACAGACTGGTGAGCATCTTTAAAATCATTTAGTGCCACATTTAACTGTTCAAGACCTGTGTTAACAGTTTCAATATCTCCACTCTTCATTAATTCCTTTAGTTCATTCATTCTACGTGTACACACCCCAAGTTTTCCTCTGCGCGTTGCACAAAGCGCATTAAGTTTGTCATCAGCCATGTTTTAAGTTTAATTAACAAAGGATTAAATATTCTTCAAATTTATGAAATCTGGGATATGTTCCAATAACAAATTCAAATTTCAACAATCTGGCACTCCAATAGTGAATCAACTTTAAAGTTTGGCTTCAAAGTTCAAACTTCTTCAATTCTAAGTTTTACTCAAACATTGGCTTCAACTGCAGTCAACGAGAGATTCCATGATTTCCAAATAATTTAATCAAGTCCAGTGCAAATAATAGCAAAGTTCTTTACCTTTGTGGTGTCATATTTCAAATATGTTTGACGTTTAATCACTTCTTTGACAAGCATTCAAGTAAATTATAAATTGTACCTTTGAAAAGGAGAAATGGATGGATGGTAGACAGGCTGGCAGGATAGCAAATAGGCAGGCAGACAGGCAAGCAGGCAGGCAAGATGGCAAACATGAATAAACAAGGATGCTCCAATGGTTTAGGAATGATTAGCAGGCAAGGTGATCAAAGTGGTACAAAGTATATCCAATGAGAGATCAAAATAAACTAAAATATATCAAAATTCGAAAAGGCTTGTAAAGAACTATATGCCTCAAACGTCTTTCCTTTGTTCTCTTGATTAAACACAAAAGGTGTGTGGCGGCCATCTTAACTTTAAGGCCCTCTTGGCTCTATCAAACTAAAAGTCCTATTCAAAATAAAAGTAACAACTAAAGGGTTTGAGTGCTCCAATGGCACATATTACCATTTTACCTCTAACCAAAAAATGGCTCTTACAGGCGATATGCCTTAAAATCCATATGGCAATATGCATTGCTGCCTCTTGCGATAGCGATATGTATTGCGATATGTTAATTTTAATAGACTTGTTTCAGAACAGGTCATAGACCCTTAGGAAAGCCAAGCTGCTAAATGTATTTTTTTTAAGTAAACCGTTATGGCCCTGGTAATTTCAATCCATCGCGGGCTCTTCTACTAGAAAATGACAACAGTATCAGAAGCATACAAATCAGCACTACGCTGCCTCTCTCTCTCTCTCGTTTGCTCACACACACATTCTGGTTTCCATGTTTTGTGGGGACATTCCATAGACGTAATGCATTTTATACCATACAAACTGTATATTCTATTCCCCTTACCTGCCCCATTCCCTAACCCCAACCATCACAAAAACCTTTCTTGTACCTTAGATTTTCAATAAACATCATCTTGTTTGATTTATAAGCTTGTTTCCTCATGGGGACATCAAAATGTCCCCACAAGGTCACAAAACACTGGTATTCCTATCTTTGTGGGGACAATTGGTCCCCACAACGTGATAATTACCAGGTACACACACACACACACACACACAGTGGATCAGCTCCTGCTTGAAGGCAAGAATGCACATCCTGGTGAATTTTGGAAGTTAGACTACTGAGCTGCCGCTGCCTGGCATAAGATTTATAAAAACACATTTGAGAAGAAAGGCGCAACAACTCAAAAAGACTTGCGTGTTTCACAATTAAAGACCATAATGCTAATTTTGCACGTCGAGCAGCAGTTAACTTATGTGCGATGTACCGGCATTGCCTTTGCGATTGACTGGTCAATCGCGATCGTCGTATTGGACACCCCTGCTCTACAGAATATATTTTCCTGCTGCTTGTTGGACAGCTTAAATCCAAACCAAGTCCAAATAGTAGATTTTTCACCAGTCTTTTCACAAGCTCCTCTGTTTCGCTTGACGCTTTCAGCCATGTTTATTCAAAATGACGAATATGATGATACGTTGCAGCCGGCTGCAGCTCGTGGCTCTAAATTTTGCGTGTAGATTGCGTAATTAACATGCATTACCGCGATAGTGCAATATTAAAATCTCTATCGTATGCCAATTTTGTATTGTTTATATTGCATATCGTTTATATTGCACATCCCTAGTATAATGCTAACACGAAGCTAACATGATGTTTATATGGTTTAACATGAAGCTAGCATGATGCTAACATGATTTAACATGATGTTAATATGGTTTAACATGAAGCTAACATGATGCTGACATGATTTAACATAAAGTTAACATAATTTAACATGAAGTTAGCATGATGTTAACATGATTTACAATGAAGTTAACATGATGCTAACACGTTTTAGCATGCAGTTAACATGATTTAACATGAAGTTAGCATAATGCTAACCTTATTTACTATGATTTAACATGCAGTTAGCGTGATTTAACATGCAGTTAACATGATTTAACATGAAGTTAGCATGATGTTAACATGATTTTACATGAAGTTAACATGATGTTAACCCTCTGGGGTCTAAGGGGTTTTTAGGGCCCTGGAGAAGTTTTGACCTGCACTGACATTTGTGCTTTTTTCAGTTGCTTAAAAACATAATAATGGCAAAAGTCTTATAACACTGCATTCAGCACAAACTGGGCTACTATATTATATGATTAACATGTATGTACATGTTTGTATTTTTGAGAGAAAAATGTTTATGCGTGGTTTTTGAAAAAGAAAAAAATTTAAGTGACTGATATAAGTCCACAAAACTCATTCTAAACATGTTTTCCTAAAACTTTTCAAAACAGGATCTAGTAGTCTAGAGTTTTTTCTTTAAAATGATGTGAAAATCATTCTGCTTACTCCTTCACATAACACAATATATTGATTTACAATTTCAAAGTCACTTTTTGGTTAGGAAGGCAATATGCAAGGAGGCTGGAAGCTCTTGAATAATCTGTGATTGACAGCTGAAGAACAATACACTTGCATAATGAGCTGTGTGATGAGCCTTTAGGCAGGAATGTGAAGATGCCATTATTGTTAAGTGTTTGTTTGTGAAAGCAACACAAAAGAAATGCCTTCACATGCATGATCCTGCGTTAAATAAATGTACTGTGCAGAGATATACGCGAATAAACTGGGTTTTAGATGTGTTTAGATGCGTCTTAATACAAAGTGCGTCAAATATGAGGCATTGTGTGTTTGTGTATGCGTTTGGCCGTTGATCGCGTCTGACGGAAGCACAAAGAAAACATAAGCGCATGCAGATAACTTTTATTTACTAGGCGATAGTAACCAAGTAGATGTGATGTTTGCAATCGTCTTTTATACGAATACCAAAAAGCGCGTCAAATGAGGCATCGTGTCTTTGTGTGTGCATTTGGACATCGCGTCACACAGACGAAGCACACACACTTGCATCTTTTATAAGAACACCACAAAGCGCGTCAAATATGAGGCATCGTGTGTTTGTGTGTGCATTTGGACATCGCGTTACACAGACGAAGCGCACACACACACTTGCATCTTTTATAAGAATACCACAAAGCGCGTCAAATATGAGGCATCGTGTGTTTGTGTGTGAGTTTGGACATCGATCCCATCACACTGACGAAGCACACACACTCGCGTCTGTCTGGAGATTTAGGCGCGAGTAAACAGTTATGTGATGTGTGCAATCGCATCTTTTATAATGATACCACAAAGCGCTTCAAATATGAGACATTGTGTGTTTGTGTGTGCGTTTGGACGTCGATCGAGTCACACTCGCGTCTGGAGATAACTTTAGTTACAGTCACGAGTAAACAAGTAGATGTCATGTTTCCAGCACTCGGATTAAAACTCAAAACAGCAGTGAATGGCTGCAGAGACGGAATGGAATGTCCATTGACTGTGGGGTTGACTAATGAATATGGATGATCTCTGCTCTTTTCTTCAATGGAGCGGGGCGTGGCTCATTATAGATAATGAAGCAACAGAAGAAAGACGGTACATCTCTCTCTTCTAATACAGTTAACAACGAATTACAATATTTGTTTTCGATTTCACTTACATCTTCCAAAAGCAGACATTCCAAGCATTATGTAGACATTTATCTTTTGTTTATATGACAAATATTCGTTAAGTTACAGTTAATTTTTCTGACGTGTTTCTGAAAGGACTTCACTGAGGGAGAGAGAACAAAACGCGCATCATGTTTATTTTCTTAATTTTGCGAAAAGCACAACATTCTGTTTTTATTGGGAGTGGACAGAAAAAAACTAGACACTTTAACGTTTTAAATGATGTATAAATCATATCTGTATGTCCAAAATCAGCAGAGTTATCTAAGTCTCTTTGTGGAGGGATTGAAAAATAAAGAGTTTGCGGCGCCCGCGCCGCAGCCGACCCCAGAGTGTTAAAATGATTTAGAAAGAAGGTAGCATGAAAGATCATGAAGCTGAAAGAGAAAACACATGTTTGGATCCAAACTGTGGTCTTCAAGGGCATGTTAATCAGACAAACATCATTGCAAATCTCTCACTGCTCTTGATTAAATCACTTTTCTACCTTTAATACCAGATTATATATAGTATATGAGATATACATAAATATATTATTATATACATTCTAGTTTTTGTGTTGCTTTGCTGAGGAATTGATGCTAGACCAACAAATGCTTTCACTTTAAAAATAAATGTGCTTCATGATGCCATAGAGGAACCAGTTTTGCCTGAATGATTTCATAAAGAATCTTAAACATCTGCAAAACCTTACTGTTTAAAAAAACCTTCTTTTGATTATAAAATATATGAAATAAATTGTTGTTCCAAGAAACTTTGACTGAATTGCTCTTTTAGGAACCAAAAATGTTTCTTCTATGGAATCGCTATAAAGAACCATTTTAACAGCTTCCCAGGATTAACGTCTACTTGAGAACTACTGCTTTAGTTTAGTATAGCTGTCTGTTTGCATGTTTAAGTATGAAGTTAGCATGATGTTAACATGAATTACCATAAAGCTAACATGATTTACCATAAGGTTAGGATGAAGCCAGTATGATTAAGCATTATGCTTACATGATTCAGCATAAATCTAACATGATGCTGACATGATTTAACATGAAGTTAGTATGATGTTAACATGATTTACCATAAAACTAACATGATTTACCATGAAGTTAGCATGAAGCTTACATGATTTAGCATGAAGCTGGCATGATTTAACATGAAGCTAACAGGATGTAGCATTAAGTTACCATGAAGCTACCATGATTTAACATGAAGCTTATGTCACAAGGTGACGATCTTTTTGGGCGGAACCAAAAGTTGGGAAAGTTTGGTTCCGCCCGGATGTTTCCGCCCAGACCGGGAAGAGGAAACACCGGACATCCGGTAGCATCGCGAGGGCTGTAATCAGCCAAACGAAGCACAGCTGTGCGTTGTTAAGAGGAGCGCCGGGTGATTGGAAGACGGCAGCACCCAGAGGAATACTTAAGAGCAGTTTGAATCACAGTTTGGGGTGGTGTTGGTGTGTATTGAAGTGCTGAGTTGTGCTCGCCTGATATGCTGATCGATCGCTATATTTGCTCTCTCTCTCTTCTTGTGCTGTCGATGTATGTTGATGGAGATACCGAAAACCTTATAGGTTGAAGAACGAACGAATGCCGACATCTAGAGAGAGAAACAAAGGAGAAAGAAACGTATTGCTGCGAGTATACACCTGTGGAAAAGTGTGTTTTACCGGAAGTGTGGCATACCGGTTGGCGACTGAAAAAAAACGCCCTGCTAGTGCATCTGGAGTGTTTGCAGCGTGGATTAACGTAGAGAAACGTGGGACGAAGGAAGTGCAGCAGCCGTGAGTAACAAAAACCTATTCCATTGGAACCAATGTGTATCTTTGACTTGTGCATTTTCTGAGTACCTCCAGGAGATGGAGGGCGGCCCTACCCCTGAGACAGCATGGTGGGTGAGCCGAAGGATTCTTTTTATGAAGCAGCTACAGCAACGAAACAAACACTAGGCCGTGTTATCCATCGCCGTATTCGCCCAGAGCGAAGTAGAGGAAGACGGGCGTCCTTTGTGTGCACCGAGTGTGGTGGGTGAGTCTTTTGATGTAGAAACTTGCACGTTGAAGTGGTGCTGTGTATTGCCGTGTACTGCAGTGAAATTGCTGTGTGTCTTGTCAGACGTACCCCTTCTCTCATTTCGTCGAGGAAAGACGAAGAGGCAAGCGGCCCTAGAGAAACCTGTAGATATTAATGCTGTGAGTGTGTTTCAGTTTCAAACAACGGTGTGGTATCCTGGTGTGACTTTCCATCTGGACATTTGGTGGACTTTATAGAGTGGTGGTGAAGAACTGCAGAGTTAGTAGTGTGTGAGTATGACTTCGGGCCAATAACATTGCTACCTTACCGGTGTGATTTCCATTGTTGCAGAGCTAGAGGCGAAAGAGGTCCACCGCCCCGAGGTCTCTACAAAGGGGCGCCCCTGTCCAGTGTTCGATCGCCCGACGGGTAGAGAGGAAAGGGCAGCGCTCAACCCGGTAGACGGTGTGACGTTCCCGCCCCTCTGCAGACCAACGAGCTCGCCGACAGGGTCTGTCCCCGGCGCTCAACGGGAACTATTGCTTATTTGACACACTGCGGACACCAGCTGTCGTAAGTCCGCCACCCTGTAAAAGTATACTAACCTGTTAACTCTTTCACCGCCAGCGTTTTTAAAAAAAGTTGCCAGCCAGCGCCAGCGTTTTTCATGATTTTCACCAAAGTTTAATGACTTCCAGAAAATGTTCTTCTTTAAATATATAAACATACAATATACCAAATGAAAGAACAGACCCTCTGCTTTCAAACAAAAAAAAAACGTTTCATCCTACCTTTAGTGGTTCTTTTGCAATCAGCTTTTGAATATGGGTAGTTTTTGCAAAAACACCATATTTTGAGCAAAAAGCAGAGATAATTCCATTTTTGTGACTGACTTTTCATAGAGATCCGATTCAGAGCGATCTCTAAAACAGACACGGACATGCAGCCGCTTGCCATAGGGCAATACTTCCGGTTTTAAAAAGTTGTGGAAGGGCGCCACCTGGTGGATAATAACGGTATTGCGGAAAGACGGAAAATCTCGTCAATGGCGGGGAAGCGTTTTCTCTTAATTGACGAGATATCTCGTCAATGGCGGGGAAAGAGTTAAGCCTGTTTGGTCAACAGAGACAAAGAGTGTGCTGTGTACATTGACCTGAGAGGAGCCACTGTTGAAACCACGTACTTACAGTACGTTACGCCCGGAAAGAGGTGAGAGCTATCCAAGTCAGATTAATTGTGTCCTTGTGTCCCAGTCGCCGCCTGTGGAGAGAGAACAAGAGGAGCATTAAGAGAACGAGCTGTGAGAGAACCTGCACTTACCAAGAGCTGTAGCCAGCGAAGAGGTGAGAGCTGTCCAAGTCAGATTAATTGTGTCCTTGTGTCCCAGCCGCTGCCTGTGGAGAGAGAGAATAAGAGGAGCATTAAGAGCACGAGCTGTCAGAGAACCTGCACTTACCAAGAGCTGTAGCCAGCGAAGAGGTGAGAGCTATCCAAGTCAGATTAATTGTGTCCTTGTGTCCCAGTCGCCGCCTGTGGAGAGAGAGGAAAGGAGAGTGAGCCGACGACAAAGAGTTGTGCGAGTCCAAGCGGTGAAGTGCCGCGAAGCGCCATACAGGTACGCAGACAGGAGAAATCAATACCAACACTCATTGTACTTTATTCTGCCTCCAGGAGTGAAGAGGAGGGCGCCACGGGTAGAAGGAACCAGGCAGGAGCCTGTTCTTCGACGTCCCCCCCCCGGTCGCTCACTGGGCCATGGCCCCCCCTGGAGGGCGGAGCCAGACTTTAGTTTTAATTCCCCAATCCCCAGCACATTTTAAATATTTAATAAATAAAGAATTATTTTATACTTACCTGTCCTCGTTGTTGTCTGGTCATTGGGCTGGCTTTGGGGACCTCCTCGAGGTGAAGTTTGAGAAGGGGCGTGGCTTTAGCTATTAGCAGCCAGCCCCTGGGCGTGACACTTACATAATTTAACATCAAGATAGCATGATTTAGCATAAAGCTAACATGATGCTAACATGATTTAGCATGAAGTTAGCATGATTTAACATAAAACTAGCATAATTTAGCATGAATTAACATAAGGTTTGAATGATTTATCATGAAGCTAACATGATTTATCATGAAGCTAAGATGATTTAGCATGAAGGTAGCATGGTTTAACATAACACTTACATGATGTTAACATAATTTAGTTTGAAGCTAACATAAAGTTACCATGATTAGCATGAAAAAAAATGAAGCTAACATGATTTAACATGAGGTTAGCTCTAGCATGATTTAGTATGAAGTTAACATGATTTAACATGCAATGTTAAATGGTTTAATGGTTTTAATGGTTTAAATGGTCCATGTTAATATGGTTTAACATGAAGCTAACATGATGCTAACATGATTTATCATGAAGCTAAGATTATTTAGCATGAAGGTAGCATGGTTTAACATAACACTTACATGATGTTAACATAATTTAGTTTGAAGCTAACATAAAGTTACCATGATTAGCATGAAAAAAACATGAAGCTAACATGATTTTGCATAAAGCTAACATGATTTAACATGCAGTTAGTATGATTTAACATGAAGCTAACATGATTTACCATGATTTAACATGATGTTAATATGGTTAAACATGAAGCTAGCATCATGCTAACATGATTTAACATGAAGTTAACATGATTTAACATGAAGTTAGCATGATGTTAATGTGATTTTAATCAGACAAACAGCATTGAAACATTTCTTACTGCTCTTGATTAAATCACTTTTCTACCAATTAATACAAGATTATATATAATATATGAGATACATTCTCATTATATTGTTGCTTTGCCGAGGAATTGATGCTAGACCAACAAATGCTTTCACTTTAAAAATAAATGTGCTTCATGACGCCATAGAGGAACCAGTTTTGCCTGAATGTTTACATAAAGAATCTTAAACATCTGCAAAACCTTTCTGTTTAAAAAAACCTTCTTTAGATTATAAAATATATGAAATAAATTGTTCTTCCAAGAAACTTTGACTGAATTGTCCTTTGCGGAACCAAAAATGTTTCTTCTATGGAATCGCGATGAAGAACCATTTTTAACAGTTACCCAGGATTAACTTCTACTTGAGAAATTTTGTACCGCGATACGTTGACATGATCCTTCTGTCGGTTCTTGTGGGCCGCAAGAAGTCGAACACGCATAAAATTGCTGACCTCCGAGCACTCGTCTCTGCTCCTCGACATAATGGAGCAGCTGTATTTGCAAATACAAACACACAAAACAAGTTTGCATGAACATAAATGTGATCTTGGAAGCGTTTAGATAGCAGTCACATGTAAACATAGGTTGCACTTTTGACATAGGCACGAGCTCTGGCGCATACTCTGTGACGTTGCCTGCTTTTTGTCCGTTTGTCTCAGTTTACCTGCAACCGTGCAACCAAAGATTTTTTAAAGCTGATGCAGTGCTGTCGATAGTTCCACCAGTTAAAAGGATAACAACAGGCACACTTAATCCGGAAAGGCAGGGACCATCATGAATAAAAGAATGGCTGATCATTCGACCTGCCATCTGTAAAAGATTTCTGTCATAAAGTACAGCAGAAGCTGTGGGGACACAACGGTCTTTCTCCCCTTCAAAAAGTGCAGCAGATGAGCCTTTAAAGGGATAATAATTAACCTTAATTATTAATTGCAGTATTTTTTTTTAAACTTAAAAAACCTAAATTTAACATGAACCCAGTCTTTAACTCTGCAGGACTCTCCTGATTTGAATCATAGAGAAACTTAGTCTGGTAAGAAACAGTATTGAAAACTTAAAATGCATACTGTGCTGGACTACATAACATGCATATGACAGTCATGCATTGAGACTGTGATGTTGATATTTTATTTTAAAATTTGTCTCAAGTATAAACTGTTTTTTTTTTTTTTGTTACATACTGACACAAAGGAACTAACTACTCCTCTCTGCAGCTGCTGCCAGACAGAAATATCACATGTATCTTGATGACCAAAGACGTCTAAAGCAAGATAACCAGAAGGCACAAAAGAGAAAAGGACTAATGGCAGAGATAACAGAAATAAAATCCAAAAAGAAGAGACTAGAGGAGGATATGAGGGTCCTCTTGATGTCTGCTGATGACAATGCAGAAAAAGCTGAATCACATGGAAAACTAAGCTTCATTTCGAAGTCCAATGGTCTTCGAAGAGCAGCAAAGGACAAGGAAAAAAGTCTGGAGACTTTAGAAAAACAGCTAATCGAAAAACTGAAAGAACTGAAGTACACTCCTTAATACTGCAGGTCTTACTGTTTGGCATAACCTTGGTTAAGCCAACTATATATTTTTTGCTCTACTGATTTTGTTGTTCATTGCAGTTTCGTTTTGAACCGTCTTTATTGCAGTTTCATTTTTGCACAATTTTCATTGTAGTTTTTTGTACTTGTGTTGTTCATTGCAGTTTATTCCCAACTCAACACCTTAAAGGGCACTTACAATGCCAATTTTAAGTTATTGATAGTTTTATGGCAGAAACAGCTAAACGAAAAACTGAAGGACAGTCCTTAATAGGTCTTACCCTGTTTGGCCTAACTTTGGCAAAGCCAACTATGTACTTTTTGCACTACTAATTTTTTTGTTCATTGCAGTCATTTTTTGAACTGTCTGTATTACAGTATAATTTTTGCACTATTTTCATAGCTGTTTTGCACTTATGTTGTTCATTGCAATTTTTCTCCAACTCAGCACCTCAAAGGGCACTTACAATGCCAATTTACGTTATTGATAGTGTTATGGCATTTGTTTAAAGGCAAAAAAAAAAAAACAGAAGACAGAAAACGGATGTTCAATAAAGCATTTATTGAAATTGAAGTTATTTGTCTAGTAATTATTTGTAATTTGTTATCAACTAATCTAGGTTATATAGGATGCCATGTGAACTTACAGACAGGTGATGCATTTTAAACATCTTTTCCTTAAAGTTGTAATTTCATTTTAGGTCTTATTATAGCAAAATAGATTTAATGTAACAAAGTACATAAATGTGTCAACATGTAATTTACCACAGTTTTAAAGTGCTGAAAAATTATGAGTATGCACTTTGAAAAATGCTGGAAAAGTGCTGGAATTTGATGTTGGAAAAGGTGTACGAACCCTGCATGAAGGATACGAAAGTGAATAGGGGTGGGACAAAAAATCGATTCTTAGATAAATCGCGATTCGGACGTGGGCCGATCCTGAATCGATTCACAAATGTCAAGAATCGATTCTTAAATGTTAGTTTACAAAATAATAACGTGATGCTATCAGAACCAAAAGGCGGAACTCAACTGGGGGAGCGGTGATGCACACGGACAACTTAAGAGAGCGCGCACTGCATGAGCACATAGCGGAGCTTACAAGAGCAGAAGAGAAAGAACACTTTAAATGCTTGTAGGACTATACTGCATATATCTATACATTGAATTTAGGGCTGTCACCATTACTCCTAATCTTTTTGAGGAGTTTTTAAAAAAATCCTTGAGTACATGTCGAGTACTCCTTAAAATAGCGGAGATGCGGTTTAGTGAAACAAACTAGAAAATTACAACAGTATCAGAAGCATACAAATCAGCGCTACGCTGCCTCTCTCTCTCTCTCTCGTTTGCTCGCTCACACACACAGTGCGCGTGCATCAACTCTTGCGTGAGGCAAGAATGCGCATCCTTGTGAATTTTGGAAGTTAAAGACGACTGAGCTGCAGGGGCCTGGCAAAACACAGTTAAGAAGAAAGGCGCAGCAACTCAAAAAGACCTGCGTGTTTCACAATTACTATAAAAGACCATAATGACAATTTCGCGCGTGGAGCAGCAGTTAACTTATGTGCGATCTACCGGCATTGCCTTTGCGATCTAAGTATTTGACACTCCTGCCCTAAACCATCCACTGACTGTTTAGATATAACATGAATACTTCTGTAAAAATCTGCACATAGTTTGTTATTCAGTCGCTGGTTGCGCTGCATTATATAAATACAGTAATACTGCCAATCACTGTGTATAATGATGATGATTAGACGCTTAACGTTAGTCAGTTCGTGGAAGTTTATGCCGGTTAACATATAGGGCCCTATCTTGCACCCAGCGCAATTGACTTTGTCAGTGACACATGTATCATTCGTATTTTGCAACGGCGCACAGCGGGTTTTTCCCTCCACAGACGCACGTCGACAAACTAGGGAATGAACTTGCGCTCCCTGGGCGTTTCAGCGAAAAAAAAGAGGCGTGTTCCGGCGCAAACCATCCCTGATGCTATTTTGCAGTTTCAAAAAACAATTGCGCCACTGACCAGAAAAAAAAAGTTTAAAGTCAGTGGCGCGTTGCGCGTTGTTCATTATGCTATTTTAAGGGCGCATGCTTGACCATAATGTATAGTTACACTTTGCATCTAATCTACACAGATGCAACAGTTATTTTTGCAAATCATAAATTGTTACACTAAAAAATATTAATACACGAGATAAGGGGAATCATAGTGGTGAGCATTGTGGTGATAGTTTTTATTTATTGTGTGGCTGCGTTAAAAAATTCTCATGCAAATAACGATAAAAATATTTTCATAAGTTTGTTGTGTGGCTGTTTTACGTTTATTTTATGTAAATAATAATTTAAATGTTTTCATAAGAAACCTTAATGTATATGAACTTGATTTGTTAGTCTACTTTGGGGTTGGACCTTGCGTTTCTTGGGTCCGATTTCAAAGCCCCCAAACCCTTTCAGCGGTGAGGGTGGACGCAGCGATGTCCTCTGCTGGCGTCAGGTCCTGAGGCAGATCCACCTCCCGTTACACGGCGTGCCCGATTTATGCTGGCAAGCTTGGGATTCCCCCGTACAAGGACGTCGGTCTCCTCGGCTGTGAACCGCTCCTGGCGTGCGCCTGGTAAATCCGTCATAATAATAGCAACCCGCCACGGAACTTGCGCCCTTGCGTTTAAAGGGAATGTTGGATAGCGTTCTGATTGGTTTATTTGACGTTACGCCCAAACCACACCTATGAATAATGAACCTACTTCAGACCAACCCCTTATTGATTTGCGCCCGGCGCAAGAGTTATTTTTCACGCCGGGAAAATAGCAACAGCGCCCAAGATCCGCCCACAAACTCACTTGCGCGTTGCGCTTCGCACTTGCGTTTCAGATCATTAAAATAGGGCCCATAGAATTAATATGTCACATTTAATTACTATTTTTACTGGTTTTAATGTCTTACAGAAACAGGACATGTATATAAGAATGACATTATTTATCCCTTAGTTGCATTAAAGTCCAGTATATGACAGTTCAGAGACTAGTAGCAAAATCGCAAACATTAACCTGGCTTTGAGAGCAAATGTGGCGTAATGATGTCACAGATATGCAAATTAGTACGTCAAGAATCGATTCTGAATCGATTCATGAGAGTCCAAGCGATTCCCACCCCTAAAAGTGAATAACTGTGTCTTACACTGTACAGCAGTGGTCTCAAACTCCCGGCCCGCGGGCCGCAGAGAGGGGGAGGGCGGGCCGCAAATGGCCCGCGGGCCGGGAGTTTGAGACCTCTGCTGTACAGTGTAAGACACAGTTATTCACTTTTAGGGGTGGGAATTGATTGGACCAAGGCCGCCTTAATGCACGGGCTTACCTGGGCTGAAGCCCAGGGGCCTCCCAAGTTCACGTTCATATTGTTTTGTAACTTGTCAGGTTATCTGTCAATCACTCTAACTGCACGTTACATGGCTGCTGATTGGTCCGTGGTAACTTACCGTGAAATAAAATATCAGACGTAACAGATTTTTCTATTCCGCGTAATGTAATTAAGTGCGCGTTGTCAACTTGGCATTCCTGCATGTTAGACTGAGTGTGACAGAGAAACGGGAAATAATCCACCAACAAATTAAAGAGTAATTTCTGAAATGTCATAATAAGCACTGAGGTGCAGGTCTCTCTCTCTTTCGCACGTGCGCTCGCTCTCTCTGTGCTCGTACAGCTGAGTCTCTGGCATGCAGGAGTCTCTCCAACTGTGCTCAAGATACTCTGCCGCCAAATAAAGAAAGGAGTTGCCGAACATATTAATGCTGTTCGTTGTTATAAAGTTTAAGTTTACTCGCGTTTATATCAGTGACGGTGCGCAGCCGGAGCGATGTAGTTTGACGCGATGTTAGTTCACAGTACACATCTGTTGGTTTAGAAAGACGACACAACGGTAAATGTGCAAGTCAAAGCGCGACAAGACCATCTCAAATGATCATCCCCTGATCGCACAATTCATATTTATAATCTCCTTATCTAAAGATGTTATATACATGTATGTTCCCTTCTGTTCTGTTTTGTGTTTAATTCATACATGTTCGTTTTACATGCGTAGTATGCATAAATACTAAATACAATGCATACTATATCTTCAATAGCCTACAAAATAAATAACTGATTAAAAAACAAGATTCTGTCTATAAAGACTTATCTTTTGTTAACATTAATGCATTTAACAATATTCTGTCTATAAAGACTTATCTTTTGTTATTAATGCATTTTCACTTTAAAACTAACTTTAACTTATATTTTTAAAACTGTGGTGAGCATTTAGTTAGTGTGCAATTTTCTGCAAATTTGTATATTCCAAAAACTAAATAAACATAAAGCTTATAAACATATATACTCTCACACATTTTGGTTTTATTTTCACCACAAGTTGCTGTGTGTGATTGTTAAATAAAGTGTCTTGTGTTTATGCTCAAGTGGGCTCAGTGATATGTATTGGTGTTTTCTGGGTCAAAGAGGGAAAACTCACTGTTGTATGTATTGAAAGAAACTAATGCATTTTGTGATGTAGATTACCTAGATATTACACTTTTTTTTTTAATGAGACTATAAATTGAGGGTATGGGGGGCCTCCAAAACCTCTCAGCCCCAGGGCCTCACATTAGTTTAAGGCGGCCCTGGCTTGGACTCTCATGAATCGATTCAGAATCGATTCTTGACGTACTAATTTGCATATCTGTGTAGTCATTACGCCACATTTGGCACCTTTCAACAATATAACATAATCTGGCCCGCCGAAAGATTTTTATTCACTTTGTTTCATATTCATTTTATTTTTAATTTACCATTTAAGGGTTCGTTCACATGTCGCGTCTAACAACACGCGTTAAAATGAGTCAAGGAGTTAATTTTTTTCTAAAGTGCTCGGGCGCGGAAGTTGCGTTCCATGGCGTGGGTCGCGTCACCCGTTGCTATGCAGCCATGAGCCGTGCGCGCTACATGATTGCGAGGATAACGGAATGCGTGATCGGACTTTAATTCCTCATCTGAACCTCGCGTCAATCATATCATTGTCACCATGCGATCAGTTAATCTGGTCGGGACTTTGTAGTGTTTGTCCAGAGAAGATTTGTTACTTCCGGGTGAATATCAGCTGTTACTCAGAGAAGAGCTGCGGTGGGGCTCACATCAACAAGTCACAACTTCTAATGGAGACACCGCATAATATGAGGCAGAGCGGTAGATGTAATGCAACACATAAACTACAGATAAGAAAAATTGCCATCAAAGTGCCCAGGTTAAAAGAGGAAAGATGAGGAGAAACATACAGAGGATAAAAGTATGTATACTGATATATATTAATGAAGTGTAATATATTATTATGTAGCTTGCTATGCAATTACACCTAGCAGTATTATATTTTTTTTCTGTTTAACTAGCTTATGTAACATTGACAACCCATTCAGAAGTTTTAGGATCACTTTCACTTATTCATATTTTTTCACATATAATAGCAAATTCATTAAAACTGTGGAATAACAAAGATGGAACATAATAAAGTAAATACTATGACTGTAAACAATCCAAAATAAATCAAAACACAAACACTTACCGATGGTAATTTTTTATAATAGTTTATAAATGAATACAGAAATGTTATTTGTTAGTTTAGTGCAAGGTTTTAATAGGCCTTAGTTATTAAAGGGAAGGTTAAGAAATTATTTACTTATATAAAATAATGTATATTTATATATATTTATAAACCACTGCTTTTATTATACATTAAATAATAGAATTTTAACAGTCAATTTACAGAAATATTGTACTTTTTTAACCTTAAAATAGCTCTGCGACCCTCCGATTAAATGTCAATCTCAGAAATGGCCCCAAGCCAATTTGAGTTTGAGACCCCTGCTGTACAGCATGAAACAATGAAATCCGCCATTATGAAATCACGCGTACTCGTTTGTAAACAATGCGAAAGTTTTTCAATCCGAAGCGTGCAGTCTGCTGAGGTTGCTTATGTAGGCTGAACTGCACAAGCCATAACATATTACATGATAGCAAATATAAATGAAGACAAATTACTTACAGTTTCTTCAGGAATATATCCTCCTCCATTGCGTCTTCCATTGTTCTTCTTCTTAGGTAACGTTAAAGATAAACGCTTCTCTTCCTCAATGTCCAGACATAAATGAAGATATTCCTCACGTGTGTGTATAAAGTTTATAATCCAAACATGCGGTAAAGTCTTTAAATCTGATAAAACTTTACGCTTTGTTTATTATTGTTGGAACTGCTGGTCTCTTCATTACCATGTCAACAGCCTGTGGGCGTGACCGAATTAGAGATAATGAGCTCAGCCAGGAAAAACGGTACTCTCTTTACTTCAATGCAGATTATATAAACAGGAAATATTTGTTTTTGATTACAATTAGCTTTTTTAAAAGTAGATATTTCAGGCTTTTTTTGGATATGTGTATCATGTTTGTGTGACAAGTATTCGCGGAGTTTCAACTGATTTTTGCAACGTGATTTGAGAGACAGCTGGCAGAGACAGAAATGTACAAATGCGCACCCTGTTTATTTTCTTTATTTGACAAAAACACAAAGATCTATTGTGAATGTACACTAATTTAAGAGGACCCTTCAGAGTTTCAAATGATGTCAAACACGTAAGTGTTTGATTATTAATGATGGAGTATTTTAAGCTGATTCTGCTATGATAAGGAGAAAACACGTCAAAACTCGTTCCTGCGTTTTTGGACCCCTGGGGGTTAAAAGTCTTTTTCTTTCAGTCATAGAAGTACAAATAGCAGGCTTCGAATTGCTGTAAATGTATTGATATCCTACATAATCATTGTAATCTCATAAAATAATTTGCAAATATGCAAAAAAAGGTTTGTACTCTAAAAATACAAACAAGAGAGAAAGGATTTACAAACGAGCAGAGAGCCGAAGGGTTTCAGCACTAGAACAGCGCCATATGGTATTTTTACAAAGCATTCCTTAAAATGTTTCTCATCTCACCATATCCACAGGTACAGTGTCATCATGTACAATAAATCCGTAAGCTAGCATTTAAAAACTTAGATGCAATTGTGAGGAAAAAACTACAGCTTCCCATGACTATTTCCAGAGCCATAAGGATAGCACACAACTGTGAGTTTTTCCCAGCTAAGCTGGACAAGGGTTTTCTGAAATGGACAGAGAGGGGTTTAGTGGTTTTGGATCAGTTGTTTGACGGAGCAGCCTTGAAATCATTTGAACAGCTCAAAGAGAAATATGATTTCCCAAACCAAGATTAAAGTGACTTTGAAAGTGGCATGGTTGTTGGTGCCAGATGGGCTGGTTTGAGTATTTCAGAAACTGCTGATCTACTGGGATTTTCACACCAACCATCTCAAGGGTTTAAAGAGAATGGTCCGAAAAAGAGAAAATATCCAGTGAGTGGCAGTTCTGTGGGCGCAAATGCCTTGTTGAGGCCAAAGGTCTTAGAAAAATGGCCAGCCTGGTTCGAGCTGATAGAAAGGCAACAGTAACTCAAATAACCACTCGTTACAACCGAGATATACAGAAGAGCATCTTTGAATGCACAACACGTCTAACCTTTAGGCCAGGGCTATTCAAATCTTACCCTGGAGGGCCGGAGAACTGCAGAGTTTAGCTCCAACCCTGATCAAACACACCTGAGTAAGCTAATCAAGGTTTTCATGATCACTAGACAATCACAGGTGGGTAAGTTTGATTAGGGTTGGAGCTAAACTCTGTAGTGCTCCGGCCCTCCAGGGTAAGATTTGAATAGCCCTGCTTTAGGCGGATGGACTACAGCAGCAGAAGACCACACCGGGTGCCACTCCTGACAGCTAAGAACAGGGAACTGAGGCTACAATTCGGTTTTTAAATTCACAGTTGTTTAGTCGTGTTGTTTGTACATTGGTTTTGTGTCATTTGGATTATTGTTCTGTTGTATGGTTTTGTGTCATTTGGATTATTGTTCTGTTGTATGGTCTGCTGCTTCTAGCAGTCATTGTAAAAAAAAATACAAGTGGCTCAAAACAAGGCTGCAAGGCTTGTTCTAAAGCGTTCTTTGAGAACTAGTGTAGCAGAGATGCATGAACGTCTTCCTTGGCTGATTGACTTCTACCTCCTATGTCAGCTCTAGCCACTGAAAAGAAATAAGCAGAGAAATCAGGTCAGTGTGACGTGGAACTGATCAAGCTCATTATCAGCTCTTCCACTTGAGACCGCGCCCACAGATTTCGTTCAGCTTTGTGAGTTTTCTATACTGCAAGGATAGCTGAACGTCAACGGGCTTGTGCCCTATGCGAGAATAGAGGTTCAACTATGCGCATGTTGCCCAAGAACCCAGAGTTGAGAATGAAATGGCTTCAGTTGGAACAATGTCAAAACAGGATCGTTCGAATGTATTTCTATGTTCATCACATTTCGAAGAGAGTGACTTCATCAACTTCAGGGAGTACAGCAAAGGCTTCACGACACGGTTGCGGTTGAAGCCTGGAGCAGTACCATCGCGGCAGTCTACGGCCAGTGTCCAGCCTGTAAGTAAAACAATTATCTCAAGGAAATGCTATATTATACAGGTTTAATGCACTCGCTAGCCTAGCAGGTTTTATGTTGATTTGGACTATTCTAGCACTCGCTAGCCATGCTAAGTTCATCCGATAAAGATAAGATTAGTTGATAACAGCTGTTGCCAAGCTGTCATGTTATTGATGAAACCGACGCAAAGCATATTTTTGCGAATGATATTATGAATAAAAAAAGTTCAGAGCAATAGTAAATCCTCAGACGTGATTTACGTGACGCTGTTGCACGTCATGATTACCTCAATGTTAAAACATAGCTAATAACTGCAGTTATGCAGTGCTGTAGTTGTGGCTGAAAAGATAATGGTTACTTGGTTCATAAATCTGTCAGACTTCAGAAATAGTGTTTGTCGACCTCAAAATAGAGGTCATATACCTCCTAATATACTATGCACTAAATGCCAACTGGACTTAGAGCTTTGCTAGATATTGTATCCAACTCAACATGAAAGTCTTTGCATTTTCCACATTTAATTTATCCACTCTGCAACACTCCATCTGAGTAAACTTGTAACTGCCACTGGTATTAAAAGTAAAGGAAGACAACCATAATCATCGAACATGGGCTGAATGGGTTTTTAATTTGTATGATACAACATGCTGTCATCCTCCTTATCATGATCACTCATGTTTCGCAGACCACCCATAGTTTACACTACTGAGGCAGTACTTTATGTAACCTGTCTGTTATTGTTATTTAAATTCTTTTACAAACAAATAATATACAGCAATGTGCTTTAGGAACACAAACTACTGGCTGTTCCGAAAGTGTAAACATTGGCACAACTACATTAGATGCACCTTGGGGACCTCTGACCTCCGCGCCAATCAAGGTTGCACATCCAAGGCCTGCTAAAAGAATTCGGTTAGAAGAAGAGGAGGAATGTGACACTAGTCATTCAACAAGCATCCCAGAACTACATGACTCAACATGACCCAGCTATTTCTATGACAGATGTCACTGATGTGACAGACATGACAGATTCATCACAGCTTTTGTAAGTGCCATTGGCTTATTTTTGTCATAGAAAGACAGACACTGTCAATATCATATGAATGATTAAACTAACATAATGTTTTCATTGTTTATGTTACTCACAGTGACAGAACTAGATCTGGCTACAAAGACTCAAAGTTCATTGTTTTTGATAAGTGCCTACTGGCATCTAATTTTTTGTCATCTAAACACATTTGGCCACTAACCAATGGTGTAATGGTTTAAAATTGAAAGTCAGAAGACAATTGCCACGAATACATTTTATTACGTTTCAAAATACTTGATGGTTTACTAGAATGGTTAAATTACCATTCAGATACATTCATGGCTAAACGAGCTGGTTGTGGTTCTTCTGGTGCTTCTGTCTCCTCTTCAGATTCAGGGTCATATATATATATGGCAATATACCTGAAGAAGCCATTCTGCCGCAATTCCAGACAACTGTAAACAAAGTTCATCTAGCCTAGACTTCCTATTGCGCTGTATTCGCATCCTTGCAGTTAGCCAATCGGAGTCAAGCAGCTTAGCTCATTGAATATTAATGAGAACTGGCACAAATCGTGCTGAGTCTTCCTGCAGGATTTCTATACCACGCTATAATGGCTTGAAACAAGGTAACCAAGGCATTTTTTTCACAAAAATTTTACTACAAAAGCAATGAAACACGTGTGGCAGGGCATCTTTAAAAAAAACACAAAGATTGTATTTGTCTTCAACATCATAATATTTTTTGGATTGGTTGAGTAGGGTTGGATTGTGTGTTATGTTGTTTTTATAAAATTATATTATTATAAAATTATATTTATATAAAATTATATTTTATTTGGTAGTAATTGTGATTGTAATTACTGGATGTTGTATGTATTGTTTGGACCCCAGGAAGACTAGCTGTCGTTTCGGCGTCAGCTAATGGGGATCCTTTTCAAATAAATAAACAAATTCGCACAGGCTCACCAAAATCGGACAATAGAAGATTGGAAAAACATTGCCTGGGGCCTATACCATGAAGGTAGCTGAACAAACTCGGGGTTACAGGATTGGTTTGGAGTTGACAAAACCAAACCGATGCAATCAGGCTTTATTGGTCCCATGAAGCGGCTTATCAACTGTCTCTGACAACTCAGGCTTTGATCTTTAGGCTATGATTACTCCACCCGTGCGTGCACATAAAAGAGTGACGTCGGCACCGAACAACCAATCGGAATAGAAAAGGGAGAGAGCGCGTACGAGCAGTGTATTTGTTTTAGCGGAGGATCATGAGCTAATTATACAAAAGTATGAAGATTTATAAAAATTTATTTCAAGAGCGAAATAATACTGCCTCTGCTCTTTTTAATATAAATAACATGTAAATTAACATACTTCATTGTATAATATATTTTTGGTAGGCTACCCAAAGTGAAATATGCTTTTATTAAGTTAATGTACACTGTTAAATTTGTTAATAATCTTACAGGGAATTTTATAAAAACCCTCTTTTAAAAACATGGTCGGGAAATGTCCGGGGAACACTAAGCTGTGTGATACATTTCTTATGTGAGGCTAGAAGTTTGCAAAGATAAGAGTTTCCTACCGTGGAAGATCTAGATATTTCATACAAATAACTGGGCAAGGGAAAACTAAAAACTCTCCTGAGACTTATTTCTGCTTTGGATGTTTAAGACCTCGCCCTCCTTTTTTTCTTAGTTTTTTCCCTCTTTTTTTCTTTAAATGCGGTATCAACACGGAAAATAGTGACTGTTAAATATGCCTTAATGTTTATATTTGAATATGTTCATTAAAAAAATACAAATAAATACAATTTGCGCGGAGACGCTGTAGTTACGTCAGCTATATATTTCTTTGCTCGCAGCTGATTGGTCAAACTGCAGTCTCAGATCTCGAATCCAGAACATAACCTGCCCCGGGGCAGGTTAGCCGTGCAGCGTAAGATACCATGGCGACGAACACTGCTTAAAGCCGCGCTACTTTCATGGTACCTAAAACCCAGGGTTGGCGCAAACTAATCTTAAACTTACCTGGTTATCCACTTAAACCGGCTTCATGGTATAGGCTCCAGGTCTGATCAGTCTTGATTTCTGCTGCGACATTCAGATTGTAGTCAGAATTTGGCGTCAACAACATGAAAGCATGGATCCATCCTGACTTGTATCAACAGCTAAGGCTGCTTGTGGTGGTGTAATGGTGTGGGGGATATTTTCTTGGCACACTTTAGGCCCATTAGTACCAATTGAGCATCGTGTATTGTTTCTGACCATGTTAATCCCTTTATGACCACAGTGTACCCATCCTCTGATGGCTACTTCCAACATGAAAATGCGCCATGTCATAAAGTGCAAATCATCTCAGACTGGTTTCTTGAACATGACAATGAGTTCAATGTACTCATATGGCCTCCACAGTCACCAGATCTCAACCCAATGGAGCATCTTTGGGATGTGGTGGAACGGGAGCTTTGTGCCCTGGATGTGCAGTCGACAAATCCGCAGCAACTGCGTGATGTTATCATGTCAATGTGGACCAAAATCTCTGAGTAATGCTTCCAGTATCTTGTTGAATCTATGCCACAAAGGATTAAGGCAGTTCTGTTGCCTAAATGTGTGTGCAGGCTATTTGATCACGTGAGCTGTAAAAGGGTCTATAATACAAGGCTGAATTCTAAACCTCTAACATTTTAATTTAATTTACTCTCTGTTAATGAAGAAGTAATTTTAGTAGAAGTTGTTCAGGAAATCTAAATTCCATAACAAACCTTAAACTTTTTTCAAAAGAAGAGCTCAACAAAACAAGTAATTTACTTAAAAATAAATATGGATTAATCCTTTTTTTACCAAGTTACAGTCAAGACCAGTGAGTGATTTTCTATTCTTTTGTTTAACGTTAAAGCTCTACTGTGTACTTTATTGAGTTAATTCTTAACAAAAACCCATGTTTTCTTTCAAAAGTATGTGCTCATTCATGTGTAATTACTTCCCACCCACTAATGAAAGTATTCTCGTAAGTGTAGAATCTGCTATTTAAAATGCATACCGTCGAAGCGCTCTCTGGCTGAATCCATGTTGTGCCTCCATCTTTGAAATACATTCGCCGACGAGGGACTAGGCATGGGCCGATTACCGGTTTCAAGGTATACCGAGGTTTAAAACAGTCAAGGTTTCAAAACCACTAAAATGTTCTGTGATACCGTCTCCAAGGTATGAGCTGTGTTTATACAAAATTCATTAAATCATGAAGTCATGTGATTGATTTGATGTTTACATTTAATATATATTACGAAAATATTATATATGTTTTGAAAGCATATTATAATTTAAAGGCTTTATTGTACCTGGCATTTGAAAATAACACATTTTAGTGTTGCAATGGCAATACCGCAACACCGTGAAACCGTGGTATTTTTGCTAAAGGTTATCATACCGCCAGAATCTTATACCGGCCCATGCCTACGAGGGACATTCCTGAAATTCAAGCTCCGCCTTTCGCGCTTTCACTCTACACTCATGCTGGCCGATAGCTGAAGCCTTCGGAGGTTGCATGTGTAGGCGCTATACGTCATCAAGACAGTCTTATTTCAGAATATTAACAATTATAAAGCTGACAATTATTCTTAGTTAATTGTAAATTGATGTAATATGCGTATGACTTGCGAATGTAATGCTCAGTTGATTTAAATAAACCAGGCTTGATGACGTATCGTATCCAGCCTGTGACCTGCGTAGCTGAATCCTTCGGATTTTACAACAACCGCACACCGTGATGAACCTGCGATCTAATGCTTTGATTTGAAAGCCTGTTGAAGACATATTCTCGAGGACATTAAAACAAATCGCCAAGGATGCGAAACGGGGATTTTAAACGACAACGTGACAGGAAAAACATCAAGACCAAAGTCACTATTGGAGTTAGTTTTCCAAGATGGGGCTCAAGGGACACTGACTGACTGGGACACTTTCTATATTCTCCACAGGTAATTCAGCATATTCGTTTACATCTATACAGTCCATGTTGTAAACTTGAAGTTTTATAGTTCCTTGGCTAACTTTAGCATGATTATGCATAACACTTGTTAGTGTAAACATGCATGTGGTTTAATGTGTTGAACAGCCACACGCCGTCTCTCCGCCCATTTATGTAATCTGAGGTACTGAGATAAATGTTTTTCATCTTTTCTGACCTCTAGCACAAACACACGGTGACAGCGCTATTTTTAGCCTTTCATTGATAAAAGCGTCTGATCTGCGCGTCTTTCGTTTCATTTTACAAGCGTGTGAAAGTTGCGCGATCTTTTTTCACCAATATGAGAGAAAGCTCTTACATATACACGGACATGTAACGTTTACTTAAAACATAAGCATTGTACTCTGACATAATGTCTGACATAATAGTCTGATAAAAGCGTCTGATCTGCGCGTAACTTATTTCGTTTCATTTTACAAGCGTGTGAAAGTTGCGCGATCTTTTTTCACCAATATGAGAGAAAGCTCTTACATATACACGGACCTGTAATGTTTACTTAAAACATAAGCATTGTACTTTGACATAATATTAGTTCGCGTCCATTTAAACCCGTCATGGTTGCTTTTTGTATGTGATTTTAAGCGGACATATCATGACAATCAGACTTTTTTCATGTTAAACATAAATCTGTGTGCTTTGATGGATCACAGGCAAAGGACATTGCAAATTGTTCATTTTTTTCTCATTGCTTTTGCTTTGTAGCTACTGGAAGCCATGTTAACCTTGGCATGACACGGCCCGGCCACCGTACGAGTTAAAACGCGTTCCGAATGGGGGGGGCTAGAAAGTATTATTCAGTTGCTTGTCATATAGACTTTCACCGCTAGATGGGAGTAGATCTTACACAGTGGAGCTTTAATGACTTCAGTGGGTATACTGTTTATCAGGCAGGCTTTAGACCAGGGGTGGGGAACCCTGGTCCTGGAGGGCCACTGTCCTGCAGAGTTTAGTTCAAACCCTAATTAAACACACCTGAAAATCTAATTCAAAACTTCAGGATTACTTGGAAATTAAATTCAGGTGTGTTTGATGAGGGTTGGAACTAAACTCTGCAGGACAGTGGCCCTCCAGGACCCAGGGTTCCCCACTCCTGCTTTAGACAGAATGCAATAAAATGTTTACATTCGGTTAGGACATAATCAGTTGTTTACAAAGATACTCACTAAACAGCTACATTCACAAATGTTATGTGAATTTGTTCGTTCAAGCCAAAAGACAAACATGGACTTATTTAAACTCTGTGCACTCGTGCTACCGGTGGATGAAGCGTTGTGCTTCAAGGCTGTAAATCTAATCATTATACAGATGCAGGGCCGTGCAAAGACATTTTGAAGGGCAGTGGCCCAAACCAAAAAGGGGGCAAGGGGGGCACAATTTATATGGTTTTAACAATATGATGTGTTAGAGATTAGTATCAAATAATATAAGTGATTATAATGGAAAATAGACTTTATAACAAGATTTAGAGTGTGACAAAACTTCTTAATATTCTATATGATTTACACGCTGAAGCTTTGAATCCATTTTTGCAATTTTGAACAGCTTTTGCAGCCTCCCTTCCAACTCTGTCTTTTTTTAAAAACAAAGTGTGCCAACAACAGCAAATTTGGTGTTATTTATATTAGATCTCATCGGGTACATTACTCATTAGACAATCACTGTAATTCTAAAAATGTTTGCTTAGTTGTTAATACTTTAAGAAGACAGAGAGCAAATCATCCACAGAAATACAAAAACATAGGAAAGCCGAGAGAGGTCATCCATATTTTTATTTTTGCTGCTTGTTTCATCATGATCTCGAGATAACAAAAGTTGTTTTCTCGCTATCCAGATATAATAATCCAAATGCCATAATGTAATTTCCTGTCCAAAATATTTAATTTATTTTGAAGTGGACTGCTGATGCATAAGTCTTCGCCGTTACCATGCTTTATAAATAACTAAAGTTTGATGTTCGTGAATTTAGGGACCATCTCTAAAGTGCACTGTACACGTTTCTATCTTCAATAGTATTTAACAGTTTATTTGAATAAATATAAAACATCTAAAAAAATGTGCATTATAGTTGACAACCACGAACACTTTACAGTTGGTTTTGTGACTTTTTGTTTAAGCTATTCCATTTTAATGCTGTTTAAAGTAGAAACGTATATGGAGTACTTTAAAGGTAGGGTAACACATTTTGAAAAATGCTAACGGTAGCCGCCTAGCAATGAAATCCCGATCCCACCCTCAAGTCAAATCGCTCTCCAAAGTCACGCCTCTTTCCAAACACATGAACACGCACAGATCAGACGGTCAGGTCTCATGTCTCATTCACCAGTGAGAAAACTTTGCAGTACAAAGTGAATAACACTTCCAAAATAACCAACATAAACAACTGGTTTACATCAGAATTAGTTTAAGCACACGTTCGGTTGTGTAGACGTAGTAACTATATCGTTATGCTAATCCGTAAACGAACACAAATTAGCAACACAATGTTTCATCAAAGTAGAATATCTGAATCCATCTCAATACAAACATATCGCGTACCTACCTTACCAAAATAAACAGTGCAATGACCCTTTCAGACTCTTTGCCTCCTGTAGCTGTTTGCATCTCGTTGTAAAGCAGTAAAGTTACCGATGTTAATTTGGGTTTTTGCTCTTGCTGATCCAGGCAGTTTTTGCTGTTGTTGTTATAAAAGATGCATTTATTTTTGTTGCTCCTGTGTAGGTTGTCAATTCAGCAGAAAAGTTTGCTGTTCTCGCTGTTTACAGACAGAGCGCACGTGAACGCGCCGATGACGTATGGTATCTGCGTGGACTCGCTGCGCGGTGGGAATTCAAATTACGCTTACGTATGAGGGACATAAAAGGAAACGTCCGTTCGGACCGAAATCTATGATTTGTTGAACATTTTTTGGTCCTACGCCTTTCACAGATTACATAAACTTTTACAAATACATTTAAACAACTTAACACAGTGATTGCTATCAGGATATGAGGAGACTTTTAACCAGCATAACTAAAAATGTTTCAGGATCAAATCTGTTACCCTACCTTTAAAGACAGTCCCTAAATTCACCGCGCTATCAAATGGTCAATTATTGACAAATCTGTTTCATCTTGAGCGAATTCCTGATCTAAGTAAAATCTCATTTGTTCATCCATGCTAATTTGCTAAATATGCTTTTCATGTCTAAAAATTATGTTCTATTGAGTACACGTAAGCTTTAATCACATCACAAGAATACAACTTTTGTTATGTCGAGATCACGAGAAAACAGCAGCTTGTTTTCTCGTGATCTCGACATAACAAAAGTTGTATTCTTGTGATGTGATTAAAGCTAAAAGATAACGATAAAATTAAGTAGTGATCACTAGAAAACACGAGCAAGCAAAAATGAATATAGAACACGACCTCTCTCGGCTTCAAACTACCAAATTACTAATTGAGCAGCTCAACAACTGAGGTAATGTAATGAATCTACCTGTTAATACAACAAACTGTCGTCTTCGCCCTTCAAAGAGTGGACACAGAATGTGAGAGATGCTGCGGAGCGGGCGGGAAATCACGAAGTGGATTACCAGAAACAGTGGATCTTTAGACGAGCGGTAACTTTGACTGGGGTTGGCGAGAGGGGCCCCTCAGCCGATTAGGGCTGAAGGGCAGTTGCTCTAGCCACCGGGCCACCCCCCTGTGCACGGCCCTGCTTACAGCTGTATAATAGTCAGCGTTTGATTACTTAAATCTTTCTTGCACTTCCACTTTTCGAGGAATCGCGCAGCTGTCCTCCTTTGAGGTGCACCTTTATCTTACTTAATAAGGTGCAGCGCAGATCTGTTGACATCACACTACCGCGAGATCTAATTAAAAGCATACCAAGTCATTTACTATTGAATCGGTTTCGCTGTCCTAAGACATCACAAATGCCGAAAAAATACAGCAGCGAAGAATGTCTATTTTAGAGCGAGATTTCTTTTTTGAGCGTGAGAGCATGAGATTCAGGCTGAATGCGTGACTGTCACTCCAGATGCGCGAGACCCTGCTGAAAAAAACAGCATCAAACCAGCATGGACCAGCATGGGAATTATGCTGGTCTATGCTGGTTTAGCTGGTGGTCACCAGCATACCAGCACCAAAACACAACATATGCTGGTCTTGCTGGTATGACCAGCATGGGAGGCTGGTGCTAATGCTGGTGCTGATGCTGGTTTAGCTGGTGTTCACTAGCAAACCAGCACCAAAACACAAAATATACTGGTCTTGCTGTGCTGGTTTTTCCAGCAGGGGAGTTGGCAACCCTGCTAAATCATGTTAGCTTCATGCTCAACCATGTTAGCTTCATGTTAAATCATTCAAGCCTTATGTTAAATCATGTTAGCTTCATGTTAAATCCTGCTAGCTTCAAGCTAACTTCATGCTAAATCATGTTAGCTTCATGCTCAACCATGTTAGCTTCATGTTCAGCCCCGCCGCTCCCATAACGCGCATCACGCGCTGTGCGTAGGGCACCAGGTGCTGAGAGGGTACCAAAACAATAGCCTAATGAAAAAAAATTATAATGCTGATAGAATTTCATTAGTCTATAGAAATATTATTAGGCACTTTTTATCCATGTAAATGTTACAAAAAAGGGGGGACGAGATAATTTAATAACTCTAGTATAGAAAGTATGCCCCCCAGCCTTTGATGGTCCGTGTCGGTTGATCGCGCGGGCGCCTGACAAAGTTTGACAGAGGCCGTTTCTCAATCTGAAGGCTGCAGCCTCCAGAGGTCGCATTTCTAGGCTGCATACATCATCAAAACGTTCTTATTTCGTAATATTAACGATTATGAAGTTGACTATTATTCTTAGTTAATCGTAAATTGTTTTAATATGCTTATGACTTGCTAATGTAATGTTCAGTTAACTAAAATAAACCAGGCTTGATGACGTATGCAGCCTGCATATGAGACCTCGCGCAGGTTGCAGCTTTCGGATTGAGAAACGGTCAGTCAGTAGGCAACTTTTGGAAATGGCCCGAAAAGACAGCAGGGGTCAGGATCGGAAAAAAGAAAAAAGATGAAACTGCGGGATGATGCCCGTGCATCACTTGCAGGTAAGTCCATCATGTTTAATTCCTAAATAAGGGAAATGCGCATGGGCTGCAGCTGCTGCTAATCGTAATGCGCCTCGATCTTGCGGTGCTGATATTAATGTTAGCAAACTATTTGCTATAAAACTATAAAAAAGTTATAACTTCAGTGCAAGCTAAATTGAGATTTTACTGTAAAACATTACCTATGCATTTTACAAATAACTGACGGCAGCTGTTACTTTCTTTACTACGTTTTTTTTTTAGATATTGAGCAGTTCGTTTATTTTGTGGTTTATTTTGACGTTAATACTTAGTTAATGTTAGCAGTGCACATGGTAGGCTAACAATTCCTGACTGTTAAATATATATAAATATAAAATGTCATGATATGAAGCAAACATTACTGTGACACTTAGTTCTCTAAATCTTTGTAATATTTAAGAATTTTGAGTATTCTTGTTATTGATGTTTATTTAATGTAATTTATTTAAAGTGACATTGTACTTGGGAAAAACATGTCTGGATTATTTTGATAATTTAAGTTTGGTATTTGTTCTATTTTGGTTTTCTATAAAAGTTTGCCGTTTCAAATGTGTGTGTTGACTAAAGCTGTGAAGATTTTACTCTCTGCTATTAAGTTATATGTTTGGTAATAAAAAGTTAAACTGGCAAAAACAAACAAAAAATTTCTCAGGGTCGGGGGCATTATAAAGGAATTATGCTTAGGGCACCAAAATGGCTAGCAGCGGCACTGTTCATGTTAAATCATTCAAGCCTTATGTTAAATCATGTTAGCTTCATGTTAAATCCTGCTAGCTTCAAGCTAACTTCATGATAAATCATGTTAGCTTCATGCAAAATCATGATAACTTCATGTTTTCAGGTTAAATCATGCTAACTTTATGCTAAATCATACTGGCTTCAAGCTAACCTCATTGTAAATCATGTTAGCTTTATGGTAAATCATGTTAACATCATGCTAACTTCATACTATAAACCATGCAAACAGACAGCTAGACTAAATCAACCCCTCGTTTACACGCAAACGGAGAACTCGCCTCTGAAATCGATTGTTTCTAAAAACTCCGGCCAGAGTGGAGATCTTAATTTCTGCATAACCATAGATAAAACATGGAGGTTCACCCCAGTACCCACAGCTGCATCCCCTTGGAATCACAAAAGTACATTAGAATAATATTTGGTTATTTCAAAAAAGAAAAAAAGGGTCGCACTTTGCATATAAACGTATATTTATTGCACAGACGCGTTTCAGCTTTGCGCCTTCCTCAGTGTGCTTGAGTGAATGAACATTACAAACTTATTCATATATCCCCACCCTTCCATACACCCACACAATTGACCAATGATAATGCACTGTCATCCCATTCAATAATTCAATTAAAACAATTAATACAATCATCACTTCTAATTTTTAACACATTATACACAGAATTTCATCAGAAATACACCAAAGTTACTCAGATCAAGTCAACCAATACAAGTTTTATAAGAAACAGGTCAATGACAGTTCTTCATTCATACCATTAGGTGTGCACATATTCAAATTAAATATATACCACGTCTCCCTCTGTAGAAGGCGGTTCTCACAGTCTCCTCCTCTAATAAGCCGACTAACAGTTTCTAAACCCATAAACCTGAGTGTGTTAGCATCATGTCCTGCACTGTTAAAGTGCCTTGCTACTGGGGACCTTTCATTATTCTTTTTAATGTTACACTTATGTTCACAAATTCTGGTTTTTAATTGACGTTTAGTTTTACCCACATACAATAGCCCACATGGGCATGTCAATAAATACACCACAAATTAAGTTAGACAAGTGATTCTGCCATTCACTCTGAGCGTCCTGTTTGATTTTGGATGCGTAAACGTTTTTTCAGTGAGCATGTAATTGCATGCCACACAATGAAAGCATTTAAAGTTACCGTCTGGGATTTTGAAAGAAAGACGCAGCGGACTTGGCGCAGGCAAATACGATAGCACCAGACGATCTCTCAAATTAGATGCTCTTTTATAACAATATTGCGGGTTTTTTTGGAAAGCATGACCGATTGTAGGGTCACTGCTTAAAACATGCCAGTTTCGTTGAACGATGTGCTTTAATAAATGAGATATGTGTCCATAAGTTGACACAAACTTAATTGGAGTGTCTGAATTTGGCTTATGCAATCTATCAGTCATTGTGTTTGTGTGTTCAATGTTGCGTATCCACTCAAGGCAATCTCGCAATAATGCATCATCATGTCCCCTATCTGCGAATCTTTGACATAGCTCCCCTGCCTGTCTTTCAAAAGACTCTTCGCTGTCACAGATACTGCGTACCCTTACGTGAAACTACGTTTCAGTGATGGTGGGTGAAAACTCTTGTAATCTAGAAACGCGTTCCGATCTGCATCTTTCCTGTAAATCTCAGTGTGTAATAAATTATCAAATTTTTTAACCAATACATCCAAGAAAGCAATGGCATTAGGATCAGAGTTTAAAGTAAACTGAATGGACGGCAGTCTAGTGTTGACATAATCATGAAAAACTTCCAACTCTTCCTTTGTTCCTTTCCATATAAAAAACACATCATCAATATATCTGTACCATCCCCTGAGTAGCGAGTTACAATAGTCTTTTCTAGAGGTCATAAAAGCATGAATAAGCTTCTCTGCGTCAGATGTAGACAGTATATGGTGTATTTTTGAGATATTTCTAAGATGGAAGAATGCTGTGCGGCAGACTTTGGCGATATGACTATCAAAGGATAAGTTGCTGTCGAACATCACACCTAAGTTCCTAACCGTGGAAGATGGCACCACAGTACAGCCATCTATGTGCAATTTGTAATCTGACATATTATGTTTGTAGCGATTTGGTTCAATAATAAGTATCTCTGTCTTATTGGAGTTGAGCTTAAGAAAGTTATGTGCCATCCGGTCACTAACATCGCTAATGCAGTTTTTTAGCTTAGAAAACGTGTGTGTTTCGCTGGGATGCGAGGAGATGTAAAGCTGGGTATCATTCGCATAGCAGTGAAAACTTATGTTATGTTTCCTGATAGTGTCTCCTAGGGGTAACATGTATAACGATAACAGGATAGGACCTAAAACTGATCCCTGCGGTACACCGTATTTAACCAGGGAGTGATATGACTCTTCCTCATTTACATAAACAAAGTGATAGATTGGTTAGATATGACCTAAACCAGGCTAGCGCCTGACCACTGATACCAACATAGTTTTCTAGTCTATTGAGTAAGATTGTGTGATCTATTGTGTCAAAGGCTGCACTAAGGTCTAGTAATATAAGAATTGAGATTTCACCACGATCGGATGTTAATAGGAGGTCATTTGTAACTCTAAGCAACGCTGTGTCTGTGCTATGGTGGGGCCTGAATCCTGATTGGAACTTTTCATATGTACTATTATTTGTCAAGAATGTGCGTAACTGGCTTGCCACTACCTTTTCTAATATTTTCGAAAGAAAAGGGAGATTTGAGATTGGTCTAAAGTTATTAAGCTCTCCTTGATCAAGCTGTGTTTTTTTAATCAGC
The DNA here is from genome assembly GCA_025389145.1 of Misgurnus mizolepis. Taxonomy (NCBI): domain Eukaryota; kingdom Metazoa; phylum Chordata; class Actinopteri; order Cypriniformes; family Cobitidae; genus Misgurnus; species Misgurnus mizolepis. The sequence continues at coordinate 34,610,085 of JAIFKI010000009.1, read as the reverse complement.
GGTTTAATAACTGCTAGTTTGAAAGCTGTTGGAACGTATCCTATTTCTAGCGATGAGTTAAAGATATTTAGAACCGGGGTTGACACTATAGGGAATACCTCTTTAAGTAGTTTTGTGGGAACGGGGTCTAATATACAGGACGATGATTTGGATGATGTGACTAGTTTAGAGAGCTCTTCTATTGTAGTAGGTTTAAATGAATCAAGATGTTCGTATGGTAGTCTACTGTTAAGTGAACTAATGGGTAGAGTGGTGGCTGCCTGGGTAGCTACGATGTTTTCCCTAATAGCCGAAATTTTGTTAGAAAAGAAGTTCATGAAGTCGTTACTATTGTGTTGAAGTTTACTATTGGTTTCTGTTTGTTCTTTGTTTCTAGTTAGTTTCGCAACTGTGCTAAAGAGGAAACGAGGGTTATTATGATTCTCATTTATAAGCTTGCTAAGATATGTAGATCTGGTGGTTTTAATAGCCTGTCTGTAGTGTTTAACACTCTCTTTCCATGCTGCACGCCATACTTCTAACTGTGTGCTTCTATAATTTCTTTCCATTTTCCTAGCTGCCTTTTTAAGGGCTGCGGTGTGATGGTCATACCATGGAGCTGGCGGTTTTTCTTTGAATCTCTCTTTTCGAATGGGAGCAACGGCATCCAATGTGTTAGAACAGACATTGTTTAGGTTTTCTATTACAATATCTAGATCGTCACAGTTATCTGCTACATGTTTCATTTGGGACAGGTCTGGAAGAGTGCTAATAAAGCTATCTTTAGTGGTGGAAATTATTGTTCTGGCTAATCTGTAGCATGTTGTGGATTGAGTGATCCTATCTAGAAGTACAGTGTATGACACAAGGTAATGGTCAGAAACTGCATCACTCTGAGGTGATATTTCGACATCATTAATATTGAGTCCGAGTGACAGAATTATGTCTAATGTCTGCTTACGAGTATGCGTTGGCCCTGTCACGTTTTGTTTAATATTGAGAGAATTTAGAACATCCATAAACACACGTCCTAATGCATCTTTTGGGGTATCCACATGGATATTAAAATCACCAACAATAAGAGCTTTATCTACAGTGACTACAAGCTCAGATAGGAAATCTGCTATTTCTTTAAGGAAATCTGCATGGTGGCCCGGTGGTCTATAGATTGTCGCTAAGGCAAAAGAAAGCTGTTTGTGGTTACGATCAGTTATTTCCATATTTAACAAAATTAGTTCAAATGATTTAAATTTTAGCTCAGATTTTTGGTTTACTTTAAAAATTGTGTTGTATATTGTAGCTACACCACCCCCTCTCCCCTTTAATCGAGGTTCGTGTTTATAATAATAGTCTTGTGGGGTGGATTCATTTAAACTAATGTAGTCGTCTGCTTTAAGCCAGGTTTCTGTTAAACAGAGTGCATCTAAGTTTTGGTCTGTAATTATTACATTGACAATAGCTTCTTTATTGGTAAGCGATCTAATGTTAAGAAGGCCGAATTTTAACATTCGAGGTTCATCTGTTAATGTATTGTTTTCTAATTTTATATTAATCAGATTTGTACCAGATGTAACAAGCGGTGCTCTGTATTTATTTGTTCGGGGAACAGATACAGTTGAAATGTGCTGATATTTCGGTAAGATTGACTCGAGGTGCTGGGATATAAGTGGTCTTGAAATATCACGGCAGCTAACAGACGGACCGTTAAGCCGATCCGTCTGTTTCCTGACCTGGGCCCTGGATAGTCAGACTATATCAGAATTAAGACTGTTGATCAGATTTCTAGTGAGTATAGCACTTCCTTCCGATGACGGATGAAGGCCTTCTCGGGTTAGGAGGAATGGTCTTCCCCAGAAATGCTTCAAATTGTCTATAAACCCTACATTATGCTAAGGGCACCACTTTGACATCCAGCCATTGAGAGACACTAATCTACTATGTGTTTCATCTCCCCGGTAGGCGGGGAGGGGACCAGAGCATATTACATTGTCTGACATTGTTTTTACAATTTCACACATCTCCTTAATAGTATCTTTGGTGATTTCCGACTGTCAGAGCCTGGTGTCAATCGTGCCAGCGTGAATAACAATCTTAGAAAACTTCCGCTTAGCATTAGCCAGCACTTTAAGTTTGGATCTAATGTCAGACGTTCTGGCTCCCGGTATACAGTCGACTATGGTGTTGGTGCCTCAATGTTAGTGTTCCTGAGTGTAGAATCTCTAATGACCAGGGCACTTTTAAAAGGTGTTTCAGCTGGTGTACTCCTTAGGGGATCGAATCTGTTAGAAATTACCGTAACGTTATGGGTCTTAGAAGGACGCCGTATATTACTATGCCGCCTGACAGTCACCCAGTTAGTCCGCCGACTTGACTCTGATGTCGGAACCGAGCCATGTGTATTTTGATAAACACTATGCCCGCTCGATACAGTATTTGTAATATTTACATTAGCATCTGATGTCGGAACTGAGCCATTAGTCTTTTCGCTCGATAGATTATTTGCAACAGTAACATTAGCGGTTTTGCTATCCTCAACTAGCGTTCGGATGCGCGATTGTAGTTCAGCAACCTTCTCAGTTAACCTTAATACTTCAATACACTTAGTGCATGTAAACCCCTCTATGCTAACAGCAGAAGCTAAACTATACATGTGGCAAGTAGTACATGTTACAATAACAAGCGGAGTCTTACCGCTTTCATGCTGGGCGATGGCGTCTTCGTTTACCCGAACGCGGTCCCCGGAGCTGCATCGCGTGGGGTGTTCGGTTGTGACATCCTCGGTCGCCTGCGAACGTCTGGGGCCAGGGTGATGTGGGGCTTGCTGAATCTGCAGCTTGCTGAATCATCGCTTTCATGTTGGGTGATGGCGTCTCCGTTCAGTCGTTCACGGCCCGTGAAGCTCCATTGCGTGGAATGCTCGTTTGTTGCACGCCTCGTTCGCTTATGGACGTCGGAAGGCAGGGTGAATTGGGCGCTGTACCTCGCGTTGGATCTGCTAAAACCGGGTAACAACTCCTCCACAGCTTCCCGCTCAGGTGAGGACAGGTCAGAAAAGCATATATCAGATGAATCCGCCATTAGATCAGAAAATGCTAGCTTCAGCCTCCACCGTTTGTTGATGCTAGCGGGCTATATGCTAACACTGAGTGTTTATTAGTGATAAATAGTTTCACGTGGTAGTACTGCTCAATAATCGTCACGGTAAAGTATTCCTATGTAAAACTAATAAGTTATATTATATTAATAGGAATAAGATGGTAAAAAAAAGGATTTTAGATGATGAACTCGACGAAGCTCCGATGCACGATGCACGATCAGTTCAGCGTGACGTCACAAACCAGATATGGCGAGCAGTGGATCACCCGTAATGCTCGAATTTTCCCATAAGTAAATTAGCATAGTTGGGTGCCATTGGCGAACCCATTGCAGTTCCTTGTGTTTGTAGATAAAATTTATCCTGAAACATTAAATAATTTTTAGTCAAGACATCATCAGCCAATGAAATAAAAAAAGTCAGTATGTTCCACATGATGGGTCTGTAGATTGTATTTTAAAGACGCTAAACCCGCTGTGTGTGGAATGTTCGTATACAAACTTGTCACATCCATTGTACATATCAGATACATTCACTTCTCCTATACTAGATATTTTTTTCAAAAAAATCAGTCTTATCCTTCAAAAAAGAGGGCAGATTATACACTAGTTCCTTAATATGGTAATCAATGTATTTTGAGGCTCTGTTATAGATTGATTGCCAGACACAATAGGACGGCCAGGTGGATTGTTTAGCCTTTTGTGAATTTTTGGAAGGGTAGAAATGACTGGTCGTACTGGGTTAGTCTGTAACAAATTTTTTGTAACAAATATTTTAACATCAATAATTGTGTCACACAACGCTTTTTTTAATTTAGATTTTATCTCATTGCTAAATTTCATAGTCGGATCAGCAGATAAACGCTTGTATGCATTTTCATAACCAAGTTGTCTCTCTATCTCTGCAACATAAGACAACTTGTCCTGGATGACAATAGATCCACCCTTATCAGCAGGTTTAATCACAATATCATTGCCAGCATCATCTGTTTTAAAGCCTCTTTTTCAGAAGTTAAAAGGTTAGACCTAATTGAATAATACTCTCTTCTCACATGGCTAAATGTGTCTTGTTCCACCAATCGGCAAAAGATCTCTAGTGAGGGATTGTTGACCGGAGGAAGAAAAGTACTTCTTTCTTTAAACACAGTCTTTTTTGCAACAGGGGTGCACTCCTGGGTTTGCGTCTCTTGTTGAGTATACAGTCTATCAGTCCCTTTCAAATAAAACGCCCTCAGGTGAATGGATGTAAAAACTTAAACATTTCTACTTTCAAAGTTAAAGGGTCATTTACCTTTTCAGGAACAAATGAAAGGCCCTTAGATAGCACGGAGAGTTGGTCTTCACTTAAATGTTTAGATGAGATGTTAATGACGTTGGTGCTGTCACTTACTATCTTCGCGTGTTTACGTTTCTTCTTCCCCCTCCGCGTCTTGCGGTTGTGTGTTGGTCTATTACTGGGGCAGCCATAGGAGGCGGGTGTCAGTTGCGTAAAAAACGGGTAGTGACGGATGAGTCGTTGTCGGTGCTCAAATCCCCAGAGGAGGCAGTGCTGGTTGCTCTCCGCTGTCTTTGAATAACTCTGCCAGGGCCTTGTTTTCCTTGAAGCCAGGGATACACAGTGTTGTTCCTATAATCCATCGTATCTCTCCGGTATTTGTCCATTTTAATGCGCTGTGTTTTAGTTTTATATGTATTTATTTGCCCTTCACACTTATCCAAAAGTTCTTTGAGCTGTGCCGAGGAAAACTTGCTCTTAAGTTGTGTCTCAAGATCGGCAATCTCCTCTCGAACTGTAATCAGTCTCTTATTTTGATTATCAATGACAACCAGCATCAGATCAAGGGAACATTTGTTAAGTATATCGCACCACTTGTTGCAGAAATCCGGATCATCACGACCCAAAGTGGGTTCCTTCATAATTCGTAATCCTCTCGGTATGCGTTTGTTGCGCCAGCTCTGGTTTCTTTCTTTCTGAGATTTTCCAGTAGATTATATTGCATCTCCCACGTGTCGTTCGGCATTTCCATAGTAGTAAGAGGGAAGAGGATTTGTGTAGAATCATCTTCCCTCTTACTACTATGGAAATGCCGAACATAATGACTGATAGAGTGCATAAGCCAAATTCAGACACTCCAACTTATGGACACATATCTCATTCATTAAAACACATCGTTCAACGACACTGGCATGTTTAAGCAGTGACCCTACAATCGGTCATACTTTCCAAGACCCTCCGCGATATTGTTATAAAAGAGCATCTAATTTGAGAGATCGTCTGGTGCGATTGTATTTGCCTGCGCCAAGTCCGCTGTGTCTTTCTTTCAAAGATGGTAACTTTAAGTGCTTTAATGGTGTGGCATGCAATTACATGCTCACTGAAAAAACTTTTACGCATCCAAAATCAAACAGGACGCTCAGAGTGAAAGGCAGAATCACTTGTCTAACTTCATTTGTGGTGTATTTATTGACATGCCCATGTGGGCTATTGTATGTGGGTAAAACTAAACGTCAATTAAAAACCAGAATTTGTGAACATAAGTGTAACAGTAGAAATAATGAAAGGTCCCCAGTAGCAGGGGACTTTAACAGCGCAGGACATGATGCCAACACACTCAGGTTTATGGGTTTAGAAACTGTTAGTCGGCTTATTAGAGGAGGAGACTGTGAGAACCGCCTTCTACAGAGGGAGGCGTGGTTTATATTTAATTTGAATACGTGAACCACACCTAATTGTATGAATGAAGAACTGTCATTGACTTGTTTCTTATAAAACTGTTATTGGTTGACTTGATCTGAGTAACTTTGGTGTATTTCTGATGAAATTCTGTGTATAATGTGTAAAAAATTAGAAGTGATGATTGTATTAATTGTTTTAATTGAATTATTGAATGGAATGACAGTGCATTATCATTGGTCGATTGTGTGGGTGTATGGAAGGGTGGGGATATATGAATGAGTTTGTAATGTTCATTCACTCAAGCACACTGAGGAAGGCGCAAAGCTGGAACGCGTCTGTGCAATAAATATACGTTTTATATGCAAAGTGCGACCCTTTTCTTCTTTTCTGAAATTACTTATACGTCTGGTCAAGCACTCTTATAATATTTATAAAAGAAATTGAGTGAAGCCTGCTCCCAAGACACAATAATATTTGGTTAACAACCGTTCCATGATATTTAAATAAAAAATAACAAAAACATTTAATAAAGAACATGAAGACCTGGGGCCTCATTTATCAACATTGCGTAGAAAATGTTCTATATTTGTACCTACGAATGAAATTTAGAATGTGCCTAAGTACAAAAAAAAATCGAGATTTATCAAACGTGCGGACGTGGTTCGTACGCACATCAGTAAGTAATCCTTGATGATTAATCCCATGTGTTCTTAAGCACCTTGCTTGTGCACGTTCATGGTCATTTGCATTCTGAAACGCCTCCAATGAACCATATATGGTGACAACACCTCCCGTTATAAGTCACGTGGTTGTGCTTTTTCCCCTCATCGCAATAATGGCAAAGAGAGTGAAAAAGAGGAACTTTACAGACATAGACATTGAGTTACTGGTGGATGAGGTTAAATCCTAATAACACACCATGTTTGGTTCACTTAGTACATGAGGAATGACTAACAAAAGAAAACAAATCTGCATGGGAACATGTTACCAGTGAGTTTAATTCCGTTGGGTACGAGAACACTTCTAGAAATAAAAAAGTGGTTTGACAATTAATTATCAGCCAAAAAAAAAAAAACGCGTCACAGCACACCAACGTGAAATCAGTGCAACTGTAGGAGGACAGACAATGACAGAACTTGGAAAGCCGCATAACCATCATCATCGGCGTGATCTTTGAAAACGCGCTCCCGGCAGAATGGATTATTTGCCAAGTCTTTCAATAATGCAAGATAAGCCATTGCACTGTGTCAAGCATTTGACGGAGCTTTCTTACATAGGGTTAGACACTTATTTCATTAATTAACTTCAACACTGATTTGCAGTTACTTTATTAACAGTAATAATTTTAACACTTGGGGGTGGATAATAAATAGAAAAAGTTTTCTTTTAACCCTCTGGGGTCTAAGGGGTTTTTAGGGCCCTGGGGAAGTTTTGACATGCACTGACATTTTTGCTTTTTTCAGTTGCTTAAAAACATATTAATGGCAAAAGTCTCATAACACTGTGTTCATCACAAACTGGGCTACAATATCATATAATCAACATGTATATACATGTTTGTATTTTTGAGAGAAAAATGTTTATGCTTGGTTTTTGAAAAAGCAAAATTTTTAAGTCACTGATATAACTCCACAAAACTCATTCTAAACTTTTTTTCCCCAAGACTTTTCAAAACAGGATCTAGTAGTTTAGAGTTTTTTCTTCAAAATGATGGGAAAATCATATGGCCTACTCAATCACATAAAGCATTACATTGATTTACAATGTCTAAGACACTTTTGCTTGAGAAAGGCTGTATGCGTGGAGGCGGGAAAGCTCCTGAATAATCAGTGATTGACAGCTGAGAGACAAAAGAGTTGAATAATGACCCACATAATGAGCCTTGTGGGGATGTTCAACAGGAACTTCCTCTGTAGTAAAACCATGATAAGGTTTACTTTTCAATATAATGTAAATACACACACACACACACATTATATGTATAAAAACCATAGTAGCCTAATCATGGTAAATGTACTGTTTGGCCATCGTAAAGTGAACACAGGGTTTGTGTTTGGTTGGCCAGCGAGAGGTTTACTTTTGTGCAGTAAAAAGCTCAAAAGAACAACTGCCCATCGTTGTCTGGACTCTTATTTGTGTTTTTGTAATCATTATAGTAGAAACACAACAAGGGACACACGTGGTAAACTTATCAATGTTTGTTTACAGCCGCCGCCATTACCTCACGTGTTGATCATGAATGCAGTAAAAGTGTGCACATGCAATTGATCCTGTGTTTAATAAACTTGCTGTGCGGAGATATGCGCTTAGACGCAACTAAATAAAGATTGTACTGTTTGCAATCGCGTATTTTATAAGAATACCAAAAAGCGCGTCGAGTTTCCTGACTCGCGTGTTTGTGTATGTGCGTTCCAAGCGCGTGAACTGTTTGACGGAAGAACAAAGAAAACACTCGCGTCTGGAGATACTGACACACAGACGCAAGGAAATAAGGATTTAGATGTCATGTTTGGTGCAATCGGATGGAAATACAAGGAATGGAGAGACTGGATTGTGGATTGCATATCCATTGACTGCAGGAGGCACGAGTCATGCATATGGATGTTTCTGCTCGTTCACTTCAATGGCGCGGGGGTGTGGCGATCTTCTTCTCATTACAGATAATGAGGTAACTGGAGAAATACGGTACTTCTCATTCTTTTCATACAGTTTACACCGAATGACAATATCTGTTTTCAATCTAATAAAAGGCTTCTGAGAGACATGGAAAAGATGGCCCTGTTCAAACATACTGGTGAGAAGTTGCGCTTGTACACTTGTACCGCTGGAAGTCTTTCACAGCGCACTTTTGAAATACCTCCCCAATGTTAGTTCCTGCACTACAATGGTACCACACTGCCCATAGCTGTACATATTTTATCTATATGGTTCTTGCTGAATATGAATATTTATTGTGTTTTTCTTATAATATATTTTGTTTATACACTGCATAAATCAATATTATTTATACTACTATTAGGTTACTGCTACTACATCGCACATACATACATGCTTCATATTACATATCCATATTTATTCTGCTCTTACAAGGTAACAGTTAATAAACTGAAACATTTATATTTTTTTATATTACTCTAACCACCTTCTGTAAACAAACAGTATACTACTGTCTACACTGCACTATATTTTTTGCAGTTCTGGTTGGACACAAATTTTGTACTTGTACTGTAAAGTTGAATCTAATCTAATTTTCTACCCTTTACAGGAGAAGCACGGTTCAACCAAATGTTCTGCAAGAGATCCAAGCAGTGGGTCTTGAAGAAAAGCTTCATACCACACAGTTTGTAGACAAACTCATCCAGAAGGCCATTGACAAAAGACTCAATCTTTGGATTGAGTCTTTTGTCAATGGCGTTCTGGATGAGTTCAACGTGCCAACCTCCCCACTGCCACCCAACATTGCACCAGTGCCTAAACCATCAAAGGAGGCTGCCACGACTTCTTTCAAAAGTCACTTCTGAGACTGACACTTTCTAATAATAATAATAATAATATTAATCACAGTTCTATTGCTGTGTCTAATCAGATTCTGCCACCACATTTATTTTTATATTATTATATACTGTGTGTGTATATACACACATAATTATTATTATGTTTTGCTTTGTTTTTATTTTTTTACATTTTTAGATGTAAATTATGTCCTTGTTTATTTTAATGTGTTCTTTCCACTGGTGGCACAATATTTTTCCTTTTTGAATAATAAAAAATACATTTCTTCATCTAACCCTGTCTTTTGTACACCAAAGTTATACATTATAGACTTGTGGAGGCAATGATTACTGTTACTGTGATTTAGCTGTCATTACTTACTTTACAAAATCATTTGGGTTAAAAATAAAGCCAATTATTATGGGCCCTATTTTAACGATCTAAGCGCATTGTCTAAAGCGCACAGCGCAACGTCTAAATGGGCGTGTCCGAATCCACTTTTGCTAATTTAACGACGGGAAAAATGGTTTGTGCGCCGAGCCATGGTCGAAAAGGGTTGGTCCTATTGTAATGGGAGTATTTTGGGCGTAACGTGCAGTAAACCAATGAGAGTCATAGCTCTCATCCCCTTTAAAAGCAAGTTGCGCTGGCGCTATGTCTAATCCCTATTTAGATGACGAACTTTGTAAACTGAAAAACTAAGCAGAGGAAGAAGATCCCCAGTTTAAGATTAATGTTAAATAATTGTGTTGTTTTTCACTTGTATTTAAATTGTTATTTTTTTTATTAAAACCTTTAAAACCCGTTTTCTCCCTGCTGAAAAAAACAGCATCAAACCAGCATGGGAATTATGCTGGTCTATGCTGGTTTAGCTGGTGGTCACAGCATACCAGCACCAAAACACAACATATGCTGGTATGACCAGCATGGGATGCTGGTGCTAATGCTGGTTTAGCTGGTGCTAATGCTGGTTTGGTGCTGGTTAAGCTGGTGCTAATGCTGGTGCTGATGCTGGTTTGATGCTGGTTTAGCTGGTGTTCACTAGAAAACCAGCACCAAAACACAACATATGCTGGTCTTGCTGGTATGCTGGTTTTTTCAGCAGGGTTTTAGTCCTGGAAGTAAAAAAGCAGGCTTGTAATTGCTTTAAATGTATGGCTATGTAAGTATGTAAGAAAAGGTTTGTACTCTAAAAATACTTTATTTGTAACAAACAGTAGAATTTACTCACGTTTCAGCACTTTGGACAGCGTTTTTTTTTTAGCAAAGAGGTTTTTTTAAGCATTACTTAAAAATGTTTCTCATCTCACCATATCCACAGGTACAGAGTCATCATATACCATAAATCAGTGAGGTAGCATTAAAAAAACATTTAAAAACAGATGCATTTGTTTAAAGCAAAGCATTTATTTACTTACCAGGCTGCAGGTGAAGCAGCTCTTTGTGCCTTCTAACGTCTCATATTTAGTCCTCATTTATGTCCAAGAGACTCAATAATAATCTTTTACATTCAATCCTTTAATCTTTCATATTTAAAAGCATTTTTGTGCTGCTGCTGCGCATTCATGTACTTTGTGATAAGCAAACCCGTGTTGTCCTCCCGTTTATAGGCGCATAATGCGCTCTTTAAATAACATAAAAACACATTGCGCCATTGACTTTAGACTTTAGACCAGGTTTTTGTTGGTCAATGGCGTAGTCTATTTTAGTTGCCTCAAAATAGCAACGCGCCAACAATGCGCCTGAACACACCTCGTTTTCAGACCAGAACGCCCATGGGCGCAAAAGGGGGCGCAAATGCATTTGCTATTTAAACAACGCGGCGCTAAACGTGAAAATTAGGGTGGAAACTAGCGAAAGACACTTGCGTCGCGCATTGCGCTGCATTGCGCCGGGTGTAAGATAGAGCCCAATGTGTGTTACAGAATTTAGACCTAAACTTTAAAAAACGAATGCTTTCCTCAAATTGCAGTAACTGTTTCTTTATAAACTCTAATGTAGCAACAATAAGGACTATAACACGAACCACAACAAATGTGAGTTTTAACTTTTTATTAAAAAACATAAACAACTCCCACTCATAGCTGATCCAGAGCTTCATCCGTTTCTTTATAGCCGATATAATGTCCGTGAGGAGCTGGATATCTACGTCTGATGTCCTGAACAACAGAGGCAGGTAAAACCAATCTTTCGCCTTGCAAAACCCATTCCATGAAATGACGAGGATGTAAGGAAAAACAGTAAGCATGACGTTAGCAATGCAAGCTATTTTCACATACAATAGGCTAACATAGGTGTAAATATAACAACCATAGCTCAGCTGACGGACGTGAAAAACAAAATACTCACTTTATACCCATGCCTCTGTTTCCCGCGGGCTTCAAGAAGAAAATGCTATCGCTGAAATTCGCGACAGCAATATGACTCTCTTTTGGTGTCCATAGGCGCACAGCGAGAGCACGTAAACCACCAGACCGGCCCCACCTCGGCTACAGCAGCCGCGGTGGCAGCCTCTTGTTCCGCAATCATCCGTAACTGATCCTCATTGTATTGCGGCTCGTACAGGTACCACGACCATCAGATTCGGGCAACAGGTCATCAAAATCCCCTTCTGCCATTTGTTTTCAAAACTACACTCTGCCGTCGTGGTTTGTTTACTCGGCTTTCTCCACAAAGCAAGACCCAGGCTAGCTTAGCGAAGATTAAAGATGGCTGACTCTCGTTTTGGTTCGGGCTTTTCCGAATGGACTCGCAGTCCAACCCCTATGGGCGGGGAGAAAACATGCGGAAGTAGCTCCTAATAATGGCTGTAGTCTTTGCCTTTGGCCAAAAACTCCTCTGATGACGCAAAATCGTCATTTTGCGTCATCGGAGGACTTTTTTGGACAACCAGAATACAGATATCTCTCCTCTCACGGGGACATGAGGGAGGGAAACACGTTCATTCAGAAATACTGCCAGGTTTCTACTGATACAACGCTGAATGCTAAATTGGTGAAGTATTCCTTTAACTTGCAATCTCATTACTGATTGGCTGACTTTGCTGCCACTCAAAAAATGTAGCCAATTATTTTAAAGTTGAGGGGCAGTTATATGCCTGTGATGTCATAAGCATCAGTTTTTCAGATTGGGCCATTTTCTGGCTGACATTTCTAAAAGAGGAATTTCTATGAGACTGAGATGTTTAGCTTGTTTAGCACTTTTTGTATGTTCGTGAATGCAGGTAGACTACCATTATTCAACAGAAACACGGTTAAAATGGTTTTTCATTATTTGTCCCCTTTAACTAATGTTAACAGTAAAAATTTTTGATTTCAATAATGTATTAGTATATTCTGAAATTATCATGAAGTAACATTAAAGAGTACTGTACTAGTATTGTTCATTGTTAGTTTAACTTATCTAATGCATTAATGGTTAACAAATAGCATTGTATTGTAAAGTGTCACCAAACAAAGCTTTACAAGTAAAACAAGTAATACACTACGTCTTAGTCTGCGCGTCAGTGGATCCTGCTCATCCACAGAATCAAACTGATTAATGAGAAGTGTCAGACTTGGCTATTTACTGTTTAAATTAAGAAATTTCTCTCGGAAAATTGCATGCCTTCTGGGGATCCATTTCATTTTACCATCCTTAAAAATTTAAAACAAACAAGTTGTTACATAAAACATTTTACGCTCACCTCTTTAATAAAATAAAATAAGACACAGGGAACCAGTCTTTTACGGAGAACTATTCCTACTTAATGTAACATTTTACTTGGAAGTCCCTGCTGTCATTGTCTGTGTGTATTTACATACTGGATAAGCGGTTTTGGTTTGTTTTGTTTTGTTTTTTCCACCGCCCCCCAAGGGAACAGTGTGGCTACTTAATAAGGAAAGTTCACCCAAAAATGCAAATAATGTCATTAATGACTTACCCTTATGTCGTTCTAAACTCAGAAGACCTCCGTTCATCTTCAGAACACAGTTTAAGATGTTTTAACGTTAGAGCTTTCTGTCCCTCCATTGAACATCTATGTACGGTTTCCATGTCCAGAAAGGTAATAAAAACATCATCAAAGTAGTCCATGTGACATCAGTGGGTCAGTTAGAATGTGTTGAAGCATCGAAAATACAGTTTGGTCCAAAAATAGCAAGAATTACGACTTTATTCAGCATTGTCTTCTCTTTCGGTTCTGTTGTGAACCGCGTGAAGTCACGTGACTGTAGTGACGCGCCGCAGTGTGTTTGACTTGCACTGCAAGTACTGACAGTCGGATGACGTCAAAGTAACGTGAGAGCTATAGAAATCTGACTATATACCTATATTTCACAGATTATATGCATTTGTGGACAAAAATGGTCATTGGATAATTCACACATCTGAAACAGACTTGATTCGACTTGTGATCAACACAAAGGTAAAAAGTCATGTTTATTTTTGCATGTTGTCATCCCACTTCTGTCACAAAATACTTCATATGATGCTAGAGCATCTGTATCTCAAAACGGCTTTACAGGGGGTATGGCTTGGCTAAATGAGATGTAAATGAGCCCTATTGTCACATCCAGCAGGAGAAAAGTAAAACTTTTAGAGGCTAATTTATCCGCTTTGACTTTGTTTGAGTTCCTACATTCAAATGGCCACAACTTATCCAAATATTATCAGATTTCCATGTGTTACACATTGTTGGAAAGCTTAGAGAAGACACTTTCTGAATCAATGAATAACTCAAAATGCCCCAGATCCGACTTGTGTCCCTACTTTCCCTGATCGGTCACATATATTGTTTCAGTGAGTGAGTGGGTGACTGCACTCACATGGGATGTGAAGCGGCTCTAGAGAGACTGATTGCTTTGTGACACAAGACAAAGATGTGTGTTGCCTACACTACATTGAACTAGTTTCAAACCCAGGTGCAGCAATGCCAAGAGTTGACCCCGTGCTGCGTTAATGCTTACAGGGACTTCATGTTCAAGGACACGACTACCCTATTCCTAGCAGCGGCGATTCAGCTTCTTGGTTTTCAACATATCACAGGTAAAACATTAATTAACACCAACATATGTTGGTGTCACAAAAAATGAAGCTGATGATACCACCAGGGGAGGCAAGGGAAGAAACATTCCACTCAATTTACATCTGGAGCACTTAAATGGATTTCTGAAATCTTTCCTGAAGGGCCTGGGGCCTAACCTGACTGAGACTTCAGAGACCAGAATACGCAGGTCTATAGGAATCATGAAAGAAATTATGGCAGGCACTGATATGGAGCTTGGCAAATCTGGGCAAACATGTACTCACCATGTGGACATGACCAAAGACATCCTCACCTTGGTGGACACTCTTCAAGACGCAGAGCTTTTTAAAGAACAACCAGGTCGAGTGTATGCTGCCTTACCTGGCTTTCGAAAAAACCTATTAGCAAAGCTAGATCATAAAGCACTGTGGAAACTCAATGAATGGCACAGTGTCCCTTTGTAAACCTTGAGAACATACTCACATTGTGTTAATTGTGCTGTATGTCTATTTAAACATTTGTTTTTTGTGTGTTTTAAACTATCTTAAACATTGTGTCTTGCTCATTGTTTTTTTTTAAAAATGCATGTTTTTAAGCCTTGATGTAAATTTCGACAAAGGGGACCCATTTTTGCATACATTTAGATTAAATGGAAATATTAAACATATTACAACTGTGTAGTGAATCACACTACACAACTGTGTAGTTATTTACAGTGGCTCACTAATTAATCTGAGATTGCAAGCACAGATAAGCTTGACTCAATGCTGCTTAATGAGGTTTCGTCATCCTCATCCTCGACATCAAAGTACCCTGTGATAGTTGTTCAGGAGTGTCTGGGAACTTGCATATCAAAGTCTTCAAATACTTTGTGAACAATCTGTAGGATTTCCTGGCCATGGTTTATGTCGAATACAGGTAGATTTTGCATGACATAGGTGATGTCAAATATTTTATGAAGACTTTCAACAATTGACTCAATTAGTACACTGCTGAAACCGGTGCAGAATGAGGCATTTGTATACAGGTGTTCATCTGGTGGAATTAGACTATCCCTATACTTCTCTAAAAGCTCTCTAACCAATCCTTGCTTATCTAATGTGACTTGTCTGCAAGGTGATGGAATCTTTTTTGACATCTCATAATTAGTTGTTTCTACAGAGCAACTGTCAGAGTTACACTTGCATATTGAATGGCAATAGGTGCAGCGAGAATGTCCAGGCTCAACACTGGATGTATCTTTCTCAAAATGTGAGTATAAGGCCTTCCTAAAACAGCCATTTAGGCTTTTTTGAAGAATGCCCTTTACTGCCTTGTCTGTGTTGGCAAGCTGTTTGTTGGCATAGAGAACAGCATGAGCGGGAGAGCCATCTCTGCCTGCTCTTCCAAGCTGCTGTAGAGTGGCCTCTGGGTCATCTGGTAACCCATACATGACCACATGGGAGACCTTAGGGAAATTTAGGCCAACTCCAAGTGCACTAGTTGCCACAGTCACTCTGCAGCTGCCCTCTCCATTAAATTAAGATATTACCCTACTCTTGTTCACAGGTAGAGTCTGGCTGTGGAACATCCCAATCAATTGGTTTTTTACCTATTTTCTCTTCACCGACCCAGGCGCTCTCCCCAAGTTCAGCCTTGAGGTGGCAGAATACTTGTATACTGGGCCTGAAATTAACACCCAACCATGCGCCAAATGCAGGTGGATTTTGCAATTGGCGGGTAACACTGTCAATCTACCAGCTACATTGGCGGGTAGCCAATGCGAATTGATGATGTGCGGGTCAATGTATAAACAACCCGCACCCGACCGACGTTTAACTAACCCGCCCGCAATTGTTTAAAATAGTTAATTTGCATCTTAATTTCAAACAACCCGACCAACCGCGGCCCGAATATCATTAAAAATATTTTTGGATGACTTGTAACGACGAGTGACCACAAGCACCCGCTCATTTCTTATCAACCCGCGCATCGCTGATGCAAATGAGTGATTAATTGAGAGGATGCGAATGCTGTTTCGCAACGTTCATGCAATTGGAAAGAAGATGAGGCACTTCTCTGACGTTTGGATGTGCGAGTAAGTATTAAACTGTTGGAGATGGGATGAGAATGCAGTGCTGACACAGGCTACATTACAATCACAGTTGCACACACAGATGTGTAGTGCTGTGAAGTGTAAACTTTAGAGAGAGTTGCGCTACTGTGTCTTATACTGTAGTACATTACCATACATTTTGCGAAAATAAAGTAATGAAAAACAACATATGTTTTTCAGGGTGTTTATGTGCGCAGTTTGATATTCCCCCTCCCTCTGTGTGTGCGCGCGCGGGTTTAAGGGCACACAATAGGGCACATGGAGAGACTCGTTCCTAAAAGCATGCGTACAAATCTTTCTGTTTTTGAAAGGGCACATATAAACAAAATGATCTTCACAGTATTCTTTTTCTAATTAAAACTTTGTATCTAAAGTGTATGTATAGAGAGCAGTGTTGGGAACGTTACTTTGAAAAAGTAATTAGTTATAGTTACTAATTACTTCTGACAAATAGTAACTGAGTTAGTAACTGCGTTACATTATTGTAAAAGTAATTAATTACCAGGAAAAGTAATTACTGCGTTACTTTAAAAATTATAATATTTCAAATAACTTAAATGCTCCTTACAAAATTAAATATGTTAAATGACTAAAATGGATACTAAAGAGAAATCACTAATTTTGTGGCAGCATGTAACGATGTGAGGTGCTTTATTAGATCAGAATTACTTGCCACAGACGTGGAGAGACTTTTTCTTCATGGGCATAACTTGCACATTACACAAACATTATTGCCTTTCATCTCAACAATGGAAAAGTAGTTCTTTATACTTTGTGTTTGCGATCGCTACCTTTGAGCTTGTTGTACTTGCCATCACCCTGTCGCCGGTGTTTTCGGAGTGATTGATGCGCGATGACTGGGCTGCATGTCAGTACTTTGAGATGGGGCACAGCAGCAGCACCGCTGCTCGTTGAGAAGAGAAAACACACTGTTGCCAGAACCTGCCCTATCTTAATAATCTTCAGAGAAACAGATACATCTATAAATCTAAATCTTATGCTTAAACACGATCGACTGCTTTCGGGCTGTCAATCACTGAATTTTTTATTTTATCATAAAACTTCAGAGAAACATATTTAATAATGTGTCATGGGCTTTTAATGTCTATAATTGTGTTTTGTGTCTATATCTGTCATTACACGGACCAGAACAGCACAAAAACAATGTGGATTAAACAAATCACAGTTATATAAATTACACTGACCTTCAAAAGGGGTCTCAAAGAGGTTTTGCCCAGGGAAAACACCTGTGCTTCTGGATCTTTGGATGATATTATGCACTGTAGATGATGATAACTTCAATCTCATTGCATGTGAAAAAAAGGAATGTAAACTTGAGATTTTTATACTCTTATTAAACTGCACAGTATGTGCAGCAAACGCAACCGGTGTGAAAGCACAATGGACATGCGCAGCAAACGCTCTCCTCACGCGCTGCTCATGCTTGCGGTGTGAAACCGGCTTTATACATCCCAAAATTTACTAAGTAGCCTTTTCCAGTAATGAACAGTTCACCTTTGTTGATTCTCCTTATAAATATCTTTAAGTAAATGCATTTATTGGTATTTCATTTAATATGCAATAAAATACGCAAACGTGATCTCTGCATCTGCTGATGTTTGTGGTTGACTGAACTGCGAGATTGGTGAAGTGGCAACTTATAACTACAACCCCAAATCAGAAAAAGTTGGGACACTGAAGAAATTTTGAGTAAAAAAGGATTGGAATAATTTACTTATCTCATAAACTTATATTTCATTTACAATAGAATATAAATAACATATCAAATGTTGAAAGTGAGACATTTTGAAATGTCATGCCAAATACTGGCTCATTTTGGATTTCATGAGAGCTACACATTCCAAAAAAAAGTTGGGACAGGTAGCAATAACTGGCTGGAAAAGTTAAATGTACATATAAGGAACAGCTTAAAGGAGACATATCATGCTAAATCCACTTTCTTAGCTCTTAAATACATTTTGTTGTATATTTGTAGTGTTTCTAAGTACAACCCCAAAACAGAAAAAGTTGGGACACAGTAGAAATTGTGAGTAAAAAAGGAATGGAATAATTTACAAATCTCATAAACTTATATTTTATTCACAGTAGAATATAGATAACATATAAAATGTTAAAAGAAAGATATTTTGAAATGTCATGCCAAATGTTGGCACATTTTGCATTTCATGAGAGCTACAAATTCCAAAAAAAGTTGGGACAGGTAGCAATAAGAGGCCAGAAAATTTTAATGTACATATAAGGAACAGTTGAAAGACCAATTTGCAACTTATTAGGTCAATTGGCAACATGATTGGGTATAAAAAGAGCCTCTCAGAGTGGCAGTGTCTCTCAGAGGTCAAGATGGGCAGAGAATCACCAATTCCCCCAATGCTGCAGCGAAAAAATAGTTTTCTGAGTTTCTCAGAGAAAAAATGCAATGAGATTGAAGTTATCATCATCTACAGTGCATAATATCATCCAAAGATCCAGAAGCACAGGTGTTTTCCCTGGGCAACGCTCATTTAAAATGGACTTTGGTAAAGTGGAAAACTGTTCTGTGGTCCAACGAATCAAAATTTAAAGTTCTTTTTAGAAAACTGGGATGCCATTTCATCGGGACTAAAGAGGACAATGACAACCCAAGTTGATATTAGCGCTCATTTCAGAAGTCTGCATCTCTGATGGTTTGGGGTTGCATGAGTGCGTGTGGCATGGGCAGCTTACACATCTGGAAAGGCACCATCAATGCTGAAAGGATTATCCAAGTTCTAGAAACATATGATCCCATTCAGATGTCGTCTCTTTCAGGGAAGACCTTGCATTTTCCAACATGACAATGCCAGACCACATACTGCATCAATTACAACATCAAGACTGCGTAGAAGAAGGATCTGAGTACTGAAATGGCCAGCCTGCAGTCCAGATCTTTCACCCATAGAAAACATTTGGTGCATCATAAAGCGGAAGATGCGACAAAGAAGACCTAAGACAGTTGAGCAACTAGAAGTCTGTATTAGACAAGAATAGGACAACATTCCCATTCCTAAACATTGGTCCTCCTCCAGCTGTTCCTTTTATCTACATTTAACTTTTCTGGCCTCTTATTGCTACCTGTCCCAACTTTTTTTGGAATGTGTAGCTCTCATGAAATCCAAAATGAGCCAATATTTGGCATGACATTTCAAAATATTTTA
Organism: Misgurnus mizolepis; assembly: GCA_025389145.1. Lineage (NCBI taxonomy): Eukaryota > Metazoa > Chordata > Actinopteri > Cypriniformes > Cobitidae > Misgurnus > Misgurnus mizolepis. The sequence goes on along the minus strand of JAIFKI010000009.1, from coordinate 34,590,550 downwards.
CTTTCAACATTTGATATGTTATCTATATTCTACTGTGAATAAAATATAATTTTATGAGATTTGTAAATTATTCCATTCCTTTTTTACTCACAATTTCTACTATGTCCCAACTTTTTCTGTTTTGGGGTTGTACATAAAAGTTGAAATTAGTCTCTTCAGGTGCTTTGTTGATATCTTTATATTCTTTTATGGTCATATTTTCCAACAAGTTCTGATTTTTCTATTATCTATTACGTTTTTAGCGGAACTGCCAAATAAGGACATCGACTCCCAGCCCAACACTTCGAGCAATCCGCCATTTTTTATTTTTCGCTGCGATATTGTAGTCCAAGCTCAAGGATGCAGAAGTTATGAGAGCGTAATAAATGTACCCGAACATTTAATAAATGTAAAGTCATTTTTGTGTGCCCGAAGCACTTCAAGGATAACTAATTCATCAATTTCCGCCAGTATAAAGAATGATTTGCCGATAGACTTCGTCTGATTGAGGGGTCGATTACTTCTATCTTTGGAGACGACGAGCAGAGCACTTCGATAAGCTGTAAATAACTTAAAACAGCAAAGTACATGGTGGTCATGGTTTAGCAGTGCCGTTTCTCAATCCGAAGGCTGCAGCCTGCGGAGATTGCTTTTTGGTCATCAAGCCTGGTTTACTTTAGTTAACTGAGCATTAAATTTGCAAGTCATGAGCACATTACAACAACTTACGATTAACTAAGGATAATAGTCAACTTTATAATTGTTAATATTCTGAAATAAGACCGTCTTGATGACGTATGCAGCCAAGAAATGCGACCTCCGGAGGCTGCAGCCTCACACCATTGCGATACCTCCATATCAAGACGTTGTTCTGCAGGTTCGTCGTCTTCATTTTCATCTCGCTCCGTTTCCGACTCTGGCTCGAACATGTAAGGCTGGATGGACAAGTCTTCCGTTGTTGACATTTTGTGAATAACGAGTGAATAAAAAGTTTCTGTGCCGCTAGATAATAGTATCTCTGCTATAAAACTACAAAAATGGCCGAACGGGGTGGAGTTTAACAGAGTGTCACCTCTGCAACCTGGAGAGGGGGCAGGGTATGACGTGCATTTAAAAAGACAGCACCAAAATGAGTTGCTCTCAGATGCACATCAGAAAAGGGGTAAAAAGGGGGCCTGTGGAGCTATAATAATGAGGAATTTAGAGCCAAGCATTTGCAGTTCCGCTTTAAATAGACCTCAAATAGATGATTTATATATAAAAAGGACAGACTTAAAAGCATGATATGTCTGCTTTAAGGACTAATTTGCAACTTATTAGGTCAATTGGCAACATGATTGGGTATAAAAAAGCCTGTCAGAGTGGCAGTGTCTGTCAAATGTCAAGATGGGCAGAGAATCAACAATTTCCCCATTGCTGTGGTGAAAAATAGTTTTCTGAGTTTCTCAGAGAAAAATTGCAAAGAGTTTGAAGTTATCATCATCTACAGTGCATATTATAATCCAAAGATTCAGAGAATCTGGAACAATCTCTGTGCGTAAGGGTCAAGGCTGGAAAACCATACTGGATGCCCGTGATCTTCAGGCCCTAAGACAGCACTGCATCACATACAGGAATGCTTCTGTAATGGAAATCATAACATGGGCTCAGGAATACTTCCAGAAAACATTGTCAGTGAACACAATCCACCGTGTCATTCGCTGTTGCCAGCTAAAACTCTGTAGGTCAAAAAAGAAGCCATATCTAAACATGACTCAGAAGCACAGGCATTTTCTCTGGGCCAAGGGTCATTTAAAATGGACTTTGGCAAAGTGGAAAACTGTTCTGTGGTCAGACAAATAAAAATTTGAAGTTCTTTTTGGAAAACTGGGACGCCATTTCATCCAGACTAAAGAGGACAAGGACATTCCAAGTTGTTATCAACGCTCATTTCAGAAACCTGCATATCTGATGGTATAGGGATGCATTAGTGCGTGTGGAATGGGCAGCTTACACATCTGGAAAGGCACCATCAATGCTGAAAGGTTTATCCAAGTTTTAGAGCAACATATGCTCCCATTCAGACGTCGTCTCTTTTAGGGAAGACCTTGCATTTTCCAACATGACAATGCCAGACCACATACTGCATCCCTTACAACATCATGGCTGCGTAGAAGAAGGATCTGGGTACTGAAATGGCCAGCCTGCAGTCCAGATCTTTCACCCATAGAAAACGTCTCAGTTACGTATGTAACCCTCGTTCCCTGAAGGAAGGGAACGGAGATGTCACGTTGTGACCGACGAATTGGGAACTCGCTTAGAGAGACCAATCTGCTTCGTACTCTACTAAAACGCCAATGAACTTGGCATTGAGATATTTGCATAATGCTGGTGCCGCCCCGCCAGGTGCGTATATAAGCCACAGGTGCAAATATGGAAATTAGCTTCATTTCGCTGAGAAAGCCGGAAAGTGTGACCGGCCGATAAACAGCAGGGAGCAGCCCTGTGGCGACGGGACGTGACGTCTCCGTTCCCTTCCTTCAGGGAACGAGGGTTAAATACGTAACCGAGACGTTCCCTTTCAGTCAGTCACTACAACGTCACGTCATGATCGACGAATTGGGAATCCCTACCAAAACGCCACTGAGGGCTGACCTCTTCCAGTGTCTGCGTAAAGCCCTCCGGTTCCACTTAAGGATAAGGAGAATTAGGTTTTAAGGCAGAAGGCCGGGCACTAGATGTTCCTTTAACCCCACAGTAGTGCCAGCGACTGGGAAGCGCCCTATCTGAGCAGTATAGGGATGCTGCAGAAGCCACCGCCCCGCCCCGTTAAGGGCTATTGGTGGGAGAAAGTCAACCATAGTTGAGGTATAAATGACAGCCGTGGCTGTGTAAGCAAAGCAGTGCTCGGCTGAGGGAAACGTGGGCTAGTAGGATTAACCCCACGGAAAAATACTCACAAAGAAACCCGGTGGGACGCAGTGTGGATGTCCGAGCCAAACACAGGTTCGCGAGGATGCAGCTAGTGAGAGGCTGGCAGCGGATGCTCCGCAACATCAGGCTGCCAAGGCAGCGGAGGAAGGCAAAACAGATTATTACGCGTTTTTTCCTTGATGGCCTTCCATACTGAGCTCAGTTTGGAGCAGCAGTCAGAGGCTGCAAGCCGACCTGCGAGCCTGTTCTCTGTGCTTCCCCTAACGAGGAAATGGCACGAGAGGAGACAGGCTCAACATGAACACTAAAATCTAATGAACGTATAAGGTGTCGCCCAACCAGCAGCTCTGCAGATGTCTGTTAGCGAGGAACCACGAGCGAGTGCCCAAGATGAGGCAACACTTCTAGTAGAGTGAGCTCTCAGATTAAATGGACAAGGAATGCCCTGCAGATTATAAGCAAGGGCGATAATAACAACTATCCAATGAGACATCCTCTGCTTAGTGACAGCTTTCCCTCTCTGCTGACCACCGTAACAAACAAAGAGCTGATCTGAAGTCCTGAGGCTTTGTGTGCGATCCACGTAGAGGCGTAACGCTCGTACGGGGCAAAATAAAGCCATGGTTGGGTCTGCCTTCTCCGGGGGCAGCGCTTGCAAGCTCACCACTTAATCTCTGAAGGGAGTGGTGGGAACTTTGGGCACGTAGCCTGGTCTGGGTCTCAGTGAGACAGCAGGACCAAACTGAAGGCACGAATCATCAACAGAGAATGCATATAAATCCCTTACTCCTCACGGAGGCCAATGCTAGCAGGGTCAGAGTTTTCATTGACAAAAACTTCAGACTAGCAGACTGCAAAGGCTCGAACGCGGGATCTGCAGGGCTTCAGCACCATGGACAGGTCTCAGGGGAATAGAGAGAGGGCGCGAGGGGTTTAGCCTGCGAGCGCCTCTTAAAATCTAATAACCAAATCATGCTGACCAACTGATCTGCCGTTAATAAGTGAGTGATGAGCAGAAATAGCGGCGATATCAATTTTAATGGTGGAGGGGGACAGCCTACCATCTAACCTATGTTGAAGATATAAAAGCACAATGTTAAGCATTCTCTGGGGTCCTCACGTTGCGAAGAGCACCAGGTGACGAAAAAGGGTTTCATTTAAAGGCTCTCTAAGCGAATCTGCGAGATGTTAGTTATTGTTGACGTTTGAAACTGTTTTCAAACAGACGGAGCGTAGCTAACTCCTCCCCCTCCCCCTCCCTTCCGTGCTTTCATGAACGCGCCCAACCCCACCCCCAAATCCTTTTTGTCGTTTATTGGCTGGAATACTTTGTTTTGTTTTGTGATGCTAGGTTTGGCCATTTGTTGATATTGCCGTTTGTGAAGCCTAGGCTGTCTACAGAGATCGCGTTTTTTTACAGTTTGATCAGCGGACAGGCAGCAAGCAGATAGTGAGGAGATGTTTCCGGTATGTAACAAAAAATGTTTTATGGTCTAAAATGCTTCAATTCGCTTAGAGCACCTTTAAGCGCGTAAGCCCGTCTTGTGGACGGTGCTCGTACCGCGTCGATGGTGTTAGATACCGCTTGCGATAAATCACCTAAACCTTGCGCGCGCTCAACGACCATACATGGAAATCCCAAAGGTCGGGGCGTGGGTGCCATAATGTGCCCCTATCTTGAGAAAGAAAGTCCTTCCTCAGGGGAATTCGCCAGGGAGGGGCTGTCGCGAGGAGCATTAACTCTGAAAATCAATTCCTAGTCGTCCAGTACGGGGCGACTAATAAAAGGCTCTCCTCGTCCTGCCTGACTTTGCACAGTGTCTGTGCGATTAAGCTCACTGGAGTGAATGCGTATTTGCGCATCCCCCGCGGCCAGCTGTGTGTCAGCGCATCCACGCCGAGGCTGCCCTCGGTTAGTGAATAAAACAGGCGACAGTGGGTATCGTCCGGTGACGCAAATAGATATCTGTGCACAACCGTACTTATTCCAAATTAGCTGGACCGTCTGGGGGTGGAGTCGCCATTCTCCGGGGTGCGCAGCTCGGAAAAGCGCGTCTGCCGCTGTATTGAGCGAACCCGGAATGTGAATGGCACGAAGGGACCTCAGATGCTTCTGACTCCAAAGGAGGAGATGACGAGCGAGATGCGACAGGTGACGAGAGCCTTAACGGTAAATAACGCAACAGTCGCAATGTTGTCGGTGTCGGCTAATATATCCTTCCCTCGCATCTCCGAGGAAAGCGTACAAGTTCCAGATATACAGTGCACCGCTCGCGGCAGTTGGGGTGCTATGCACACCCCTGAGACTGCAAGCCCGTCATACGTGGCTGGTCATCCCATGCTGGGGGCATTGCATGTGCTACAGAATGCCAGGAGACCCGACTCAGGGGCATATCTTGCTATCAGAAATGCTGGGTCTGACCACGGGGTAAAATAGAAATGACACGCAGGTGTAATGGTTACACGGTGTATGCCATTGCGCCACGCTCTCCTCGAGACTCGATCGTAAAACCAATGCTGAAGCGGTCACATTTGAAGCAGCTCGAGCAGTGTCACGCCGCAGCTGCTGCCATATGTTCAGGAGCTTCTGAAATTGTTTCAGAGGGACCGCGTACTTCCCTTGAATTAAACCGAGGCAAGTCAGAACTGACTGGTTGCGCGCTCTTGTAAAACACGCCAATTATTCGATCGAGTCTATTTCCATACTGAGAAAAGGATCCTCTGCACGGGGCAAAGTTGCTCTTTTCCCAGTTGACCTGATGACTGAACGAGCGAGATGCTGAAGCATTAAATCTCTGTGTTCATACACGTCTGCCAAGAACGAGCTATTATAAGTTGACGTAAATATAAGAAGAATGCGAACAACGCTCTCTCTCTCGAAGATTTTAATGCCGTGACTAGCACTTTCATGGAGACACGGGGAGAGAGAGACAGCTCGAATGGTGTACTTAGTATTAATATGTCCACTCCATGAACGCAGAGCGAAAAACGGTCTAAGGCGAGGGGAGATGGACACATGAAGTACACGTCTACAGGTCTATGCTGCAAACCGATCTGAATATTGAAATACGAGCCTCGGCGTATCATCCTAAAGGATCACATTTGTAGAGCCGGTGCGTAAATAAATCGGTCGTAACCCACCGTGTATTTTGGGTACTATGAGATAAAGGCTGGAAAAACCCTATCATCTTTCTCGGTAAGAGGGACCGGCTCGAAACGTCCTTCGCCAGCAGGACATCGACTTTTGCACGCAGTACATGTGCATCGGACGCTTTCACTATAGTGAAACGAATGCCCGAGAATTTGTGGGAGTGCCGGTAATTGTATTTCGTAACCGAGGCGGATAGTGCGTAAAACTCAACGAGACGGGCTGGGAACTGAAGCGAAGCATCCAGGGACCGTACGAGGAGAATTTACGACACTACCGAAGTACCCGCGGTGGGGCAGCGAAGCGAGACAGGTAGGACTGCCGGTGCGTCTGCTGTGACAGCATAAACATCTACAGTATGTGTGTGACACTGACCTGAGTCCGCTGAGGGTGACGGTCGTCTGGTCTCCTCTGCGGAGAGCGCAGACTCCGATGAGGGTGCTGGTGGTCTGGTCTCCTCAGTGGAGAGCTCGGACTCCTCAGGACACCCGCTGGCGAAAGAGGAGAGGTAGGGTGAGCAGGTGTACGCTCACAGCTCTCTCGATCCTCCGGAGACCTGGAGAGGAAAGAGGAATGCACTCTTATGTGTGGTTAAGTGGGTACCGGCTGGACAGCCGGTGGAACATATGCAAACCAAGGATTTTCCACCCGACCCTCTACCGGGGGAAGGAGCGAATCACTGTCTCCTGAAGAGTGATCCTCTGCCACTCCGGGTCGCCCGTCTCTGGCCACTTAAACTCCCGATTTTCACAGGAAGCGGCTAAGCGGGCGGGGCGAGCTGCTGACGACCGGTTCCCCTGAGATGGGGTCCGAGGAGGGGAACGGAGGTGGCCGCGAGAGGCAAACTGAGGAGCCGGCGTTGGTGGACCAGGGCAGCTCTCTTCCAACGGGGCACGACCTAGGAGATCGCCTCAGTCTGCGCAGCGGAGCTGTACGACTCCCCGGGCTCGCCGAAGAGGCCGGTCTGTGAGACAGGAGCATTCAGGAAGTTGTTCTCGTCTGCGTCCGTCATGTAAGCCAGACACAGCCAAAGGTGGCGATCTTGAACCACTGTGGTGGACATCGCACGACTGAAGGCCTCCCTTATAAATCTCTAAAGTCGCTGCAGCAACGTTATTGCGTGCAGGGCTGAAGCCGCGTCTCCGCATGCCTGATGGGCAGCGCCCGTAACCGAATGACTGTCTATACAAACACGGGAGGGAAGGGTTGGGTGGTCCCTCCAGGAATGCAGCTGCAACGCAACCCCCCGCTCTACTGAAGGGATCCCCTCACGTATCACTCTTTAGGGAAATCACTCTTAGGTGCTCAGTTGATGATGCGCACAGGGAGAGGCAACGCACACACTAAACTCAAAACAAAAAATATGCAGAGCAGTGGAATACTGCGAGCGTCCGCTGTGTCAATACTGCTTGTCAATCAACTTCAGCAACCGTTCCCAGAAGAGCAGAGAGTAGCTTCTCAGTAGCAGATAATGCCGGATTTCGAAGCGAAAAAGCTAATTTCCATATTTGCACCTGTGGCTTATATACGCACCTTGCGGGGCGGCACCAGCATTATGCAAATATCTCAATGCCAAGTTGCCTAAGTAGATTTTGCATTAAACCTTAAAATGAATTATTTATTCTTTATGTTATTATGTGTTTATAGGTAAAATGTTTTCATTGATTAATTTTGTTGCAAATTTTTGACGTTTTAATGGTGTTTATTTTAAATGTTTATATTACAAATCCAGACAGAACAGCAATGTGTAAACTGTCTCGGTCATGTTGCTGATTGTTGTATTTTGTTATTTGATCAAATTTAAACCATAGCCAGAAACGATTACAACCCTTTAAAATGTACATTGAGTCAACTCAAAATAATGTGAGGGGGCATGTGTCAGGAAAAACTTCGGAGTCAATTGCAAGTTAACAAAGTTTATTGAGAAAAAAATAGAGAATTAGAGAGCTGGAGTGCAAAGTCACTGGTAAGATCCACACACGGCATACACCCTTGACTCACTCTGGATGTGATCACTACTGTGGGAATGAAGCACGCCCAACAGTAGGAGAGAGTGAGTCGGCACTACAAGATAGTCCATTACAGATCTGAAGAGAGAGAGCCACCCATGCACTCCGTCGAGAGCACCAGCACAGTCACCACACGCAACAGAGGGATGAATCACGCCGCCCTGAAGGCGGATGACAGGCGGAGATGGAAGATGGTAAATCCAATGTTCTCAGACGGAGTAATCCACTGTGGAATCCTGATGTAGATGAAGCCACCCGGAAGTAACTGGTAACCGCCTAATAACAAAGCGAACCAGCTGTCCCGAGAGACAAACAGTCAATAGAGTCAATGTAATCCACAATGGTGAAATAGTATTATCCACTCACGGGTGATGATGCAAGCCGATGGGAGACAGCTGGTGTACCGCCTAATAACGAAGCGAACCAGCTGTTCCGAGAGACAAACAAAGTCAATAATTTCCAGTAATCCACAAGCGAGCGGTCCGGGCGAAGACGAGCCTCCGGATGCCGTAATCCAAACCTGGGATAACTAGAGAAGGAAACAAGGAAAAGCATCCGACAAGACAGGCAAGGCAAGACTGTGATCAAACAAATGAGCGTGCAACGAAAGACAGGACTACGTGCAATATAAAGGAAAAGGTAAACGAGACACCACCGGTGAACAATTACCGAAACAAGAGGGCGGAGTTAGTGAACACACGAGGAACCGGCACCACAGGTAAACAACACACACACACAGATCACACAGCCATCGATCACCCAGCAGTCATGACAGTTATATGGGATGTTTTATAGGCGTGAAATTTATTTATGTATTTCATTGTCGTTGTGTAAGAATTTGCTAAAAATAAATACCTTTTTATTGGAGTGAAATTAAATGTGTGTGTGTTATCAATACTTATAATTGTTCTTGTCATATTGTTCTTATTTCAGTTCACTTTCTCCCCATCTGTGTCACCAATTCCCATTTATTGTCTCCAGAATATGCGTACGCATGGGTAAGGGTTTGCTTAAAGGTTTGCACATTCTGCCGTCAAGTTTTTTATAGATCACAACCTTTGCGTGGGAAGTGGCGTACACTTTTCAGCCCCATTTTGTGCATACGCACGCTTTATACAAAGGTACAGAGGAAGAAAATGAGGCCTTATCCAAGTCAGAAGGAAGTTCATAATGTCAACGAATGCAGGATTTCTATGCACAAAAACATCAAACTGTTCAATGCCAATGTTCAGGTAAACCGAGAAGAGTTTGAACACATGGCAATTTTTGCACCGGACAAACACACCATGTTTGGACAGGCGGGGAAGAACAAAAGCCCTGTTAAACTCCAAAAGTTTCGACGAAGAGTTAGTAATTGAACAGTACTATATAGATTTTTGGTGTTTGTTTTGTATGTTTTAATGGTGACAAATCATGTGTTAAAGTCAATGTTTGTTTTTAGGTTCGGAAGGAGAGGGATATGATGTTCACTGTGAAAGAACAACAGAAAGGTCAGTTGTGACGAGTTTGCCATTTTTTTAAACAGCCACCAGGAGTTTCAACGCATAGGATAGCTGATGTTAAAGCAATGGCTCCAAAACAGCATGTACGTTTTATGATTCTTTAAGGTGATGTAATAAGGTGATATGGGTTGAAAATTGTCTTTTATTGAATTTAATAAATAGATGTTTGATAAATTATATTACAATAAATAAAAGTAATGTTTTTACTTTGTTGTTATAACTGCATGCCATAGGTTTAGTGTGAGGCGTGTGCATAGGGCTGTACTGTAAATTGCATGTGATTCTCACGAATATCTTGTTAGTAAAGTCGGTTCCTTGATCATCCGCTACTATAAATGCAACATTTCCCGTTTTTTCCCTACAGCTCTGTGTAGTAAATGCCGCTTCATCTGAAACCAGTTAATGCCTCAGCATCACATACTGTAAATAGAAAACATTGTATTTTATAAAATATATAAATAATGACTTGAACGCGATATACGGTAGAGGACTTAAAGGAACATTCCATTTTTTGTGAAAAGATGCTCATTTTCCAGCTTCCCTAGGGTTAAACATTTGATCTAGATTAATTTTAATTTTGTATTTCTTATTGAAACATCAAAGGGAAAAAAGTTTAACATAGATCAGTTAAGTAAAATATTTTATTCCTTCTCAATCTTCAGTTGTAATATTTCAAAGAGGGTTTTAATATTGTTTTCGAATAAGAGGCATAAAATATATTTTTTATTTACAGGTCTGTGCTGTTGAAGTACATGTGGTATATGTCAGCTTTATTACAGAGAATGTGGAAGTGAATAGTGTGGATGGATAACCAAAAAGTATATCCTTCCCCTGACTTGCATCAGGCCTAATTTTCTTCTGCTTAGCTTGAGACAAACTCCAAAGGTTAGTAAATGTACAGTAGTATATATAAGTTTTGATTATTTGTGTTTTGTATGTTTTAATAGTGACAAATCATGTGTTAATAAAGTTATTGTTTGTTTTTAAATTCAAAAGGAGAGGGATACAATGTTCACTGTTCAGTTGTGACCAGTTCGCCATTTTTTTTAAAGACCCACCAGGAGTTTCAATAAGGTGATGTAATAAAGTAATAGGAGTTGTAAATTGTCTGTTTTATTGAACTGAAAAATTAAATGTTTTATAATTATATTACATTAAAAAGTAATGTTTTTACTTTGTTATAAGTGCATTACATGGGTTGAGTGTGAAGCGTGTGCATTATGATTTAAGTGTATTGTAGGGCTGTACGAGAAATCGCATGCGATTGTCACAAACATCTCATTAGTAAATCCGGTTCCTTGATTGTTAATAAATGTTCATCAGTTGCTTTCAGATGGAGCACCCTTTACGCAGATGATTCATCCGCGATTATGCGACATTTGAAATACGGCTCTGTGTAGTAAATGCCATTTCATCTGAAAGCAGCTAATGGTGATTTATTTCTAGTTAAGATTAATCGTGCAGCCCTAGTGGTTAATTATTTATTGGATATTTAAAAAAATCTATTAGTGCGTAAAACATCAAGTGAAAAGTTTCTGTAAGTTTGTACATGAACTGGAGCTGATTTTTAATAAAAAAACTTCTTATCATATTTTTTTTAAGTTTTTACATCAATCAAAAGCTTCTTATAACATCATATTCTCTTCATATACACGTTACAATTTAGATTAATTTTTATGTATTTCTTCTTGAAACATTAAAGGGAGAAAAGTTAAACATAGATCACTTTATATTTTCTTGCTTATCAATGTGCAGTTGTACTGTAATAGTATTTGAGACAGGGTTCTAATATTGTATGTATTTAATATGTATTTTACTTACAGGTTTGTGCTGTTAAAGACACAACTGAGTAATGTCAATTCTTTGTTGCCAAAATCCCCAGTCAGTGTAACTTCTGCATGAACAGTAGGCTGATAATCCGTCCAGAAGTTGTAATCTTTTACAACAAATATACAGATGAAACTGAGACTTCACAACAAAGTACGTTTGCCCACCTTTGCAACTTGGACAACGTTGCGAAATTGACACCTCAACAGATGTAATTCGGCCAATAAATATGACAACCTCTTCTTCAGGTGTTAATTCTATGTTTGGATTCAAACCAGCCAGAGGATCTACTTCTTCAATTTCAGTGGTTGTAGTTGTTGTCAAATATAATGGTCGATTAAATAACCTGGTGCTGAAATTCTTGATTCTGTATGTTTTCCCAAATAAAAGCTTTCCTATCAGACTTCCATATAGCATCACTTTCATGTTGTCAGCCAAATCTTAAACACAGAATGCCTTCCATATCCACACACTATTCACTTCCACATTCTGTGTAATACAGCTGACATATACAGTAGTGATGGGCAGTCCGGCTCTTTTCATAGATTCGGCTCTTTTGGCTCGGCTCCCTTAGAAGAGCCGGCTCTTACGACTCCGACTCCGGCTCTTTATTTATCACTGGGAGACTTATTTTTTAGCCCAATTTAGCAATTGTGAATGGTTTGTGTGTTGGTATGCAATTTTGTATTAATTGTTTTTTTTTTTAAAGCCTTTATAAAAAATGTATAATTACATTTATCAAAAATTCAGAGTTACTATTATTTAACATTATAAAAAAAACTTTAATTAAATAATTGAATAATGAAAACAGAACCACAGCAAACAAACCTATTTAATAAAGGCAAAATTAGTATTTTTCAGTTTTTACTCATGACTTATGTTTTTTCTTCTTTTTGGGAAATGCCTACACCAGGGCTATTCAAATCTTACCCTGGAGGGCTGGAGCACTGCATATTTTAGCTCCAACCCTAATCAAACTTACCCACCTGTGATTGTCTAGTGACCATGAAGACCTTGATTAGCTCGCTCTGGTGTGTTTGATCACGGCTTAAACAGAGAGGTGAAGAGCTTTTGCAGTTGCTGCTCCACGTTTGTGGAACCAGCTCCCCCAGGATATCAGATCTGCCCCTTCCATTGCTGTATTCAAATCTAGGTTAAAAACTCATCTATATTCTCGAGCCTTCCTTGTTCCTTAAATTAGGATTTTTATCAGTTTTATCTGTGTTGTGTGCTTTGACATTGAAGACTTTAAATTTATTTATGTTTTATATAATCATGTTTATTAACTATGTGTTTTATTTTATTTTATTTTATTTTATTGTTTTTGGTTACTCATTGTACAGCACTTTGGGCAGTTTTGCACTGTGAATAAATGTGCTTTATAAATTAAACTTTACTTACTTTTACTTTACTTTAGATCAACAGTTTGTATTATAGAACTCATTTGAGAGATAGTTAGTTAATGTGAAAATAGCTGGCTGTCCATCAAATAACTTGGCGCAACAGGTGTCTAAATCAAAGACGTCTTCAGTATATCTAAATGACATCTTTTGGGAAACAAGTAACTCGTTTTTCAGACCTATAATTGAAATAAAAAAATGACATGCATTGCACATCCTTTTTCAAAATAGCATATATATAAAATGTGTTTTCCTTGAAATTGCGTTATTGCAGCAAGTTTTGACAGAAGTGAAATTTCACAATTCATATGATCTTTATAGCTCTAAAATAAAAAGTCTACATATGATATATAATAATAATGATAATAAAAAGTGAAAATATTTCTGGTTCTTGTAACACCATATCTAAATTATACACTTTTATATAGAAAATATAAATATTAAAAATCTTTATAACTTAACACTATACTAAAACACTGTCTGTCTATTTTTATATGGATTTATTTATGTATTGTCTTTAACCCATATAACAATATATTTAGGTGTTTATTGTAGTGTACTTTAACCAGTATTTAAAAAAATATGATATATTGTTTCTGTCTGTTGCAGAAAAATATTGCTGAACTGATTAAGACAACCCATGGCTTTCTTATGTAACACGGCTATTTCAAATCATTAGTAGAGATCTCTGTGAAATGAATGAGTTTGTCACATAAAAGACATACAAAATGTGTAGAACCGTGGTAACTCCGGATCTGGATTTGACAAACAATGCACTAAAGGAATATAGTGTATACCCTTATCTGTGATGATATGCAGGGGGGCTTTAGGGAGTATGTTCAAAGTGGAGGATGTCATGCACCAACCCGTAACATTCTAAATAAACATAGCAGGCTATACAAAGTAAAGGTCTTTGCAAACGACTCGAAAAGAAAGCAAAATTATTACAATCTTTTTCACATGTTCAGTCGGGCACCTGTGTCCATTGTAAATGACATATCCATTCACTGTTAATGGTGCAGTCTATTCATCTTAACTCACGCAGCATGTACTGAGTCCACGAAAAGTATCTGCACCGTGTGGGGCGTGCTTTAGTTTCTCTTTTTATGTTGCAGCGTAGTAATGAACTTTGCCACAGTTGTTACCTAATGCTGGACTCGTTCTAGGTTTGTGGGGCTGCTGGACACTTAACGTGCATTAATAATAGTTCGATTCTGATCAGATCTTTTTTGTTTTTACTTGTAGTGGTTTAATTTCGTTAAGTTGATTGCGCGCGAGTTGTTTACAACTTTATTGTTTATCTTGCTCGCGCAGCAGTCTCTCTCGTACTAGATTTTCTGGACTCGCAATAGTCACAGGTTTTATTCAGATGTTTGATTGCAAAAGGATATCTATCTTTCAGACGTAACGTTCTGTTTAAATCTGTCCATTTGTAGTTCATTTAAACTCGTCTGCTGATATTAACAGAAGCAGTTGTAAATGTCAAGCGCGTCTTTGCCGATGAGTTACAGTAATATAAATACCTTTCTTTTTTCGTCATTGCCATCTTATCCACTTTCTTCTACCAGATGGTGAACTGTTGTTTTCATCTCTCAAGTCTATGTGTATTTATTATTATTATTTTTTTAGATCCTGAATCACACTGGTATTCACTTGTTCCCCCTTTGCAGATGACTGTTTGTATCTTTGCAATTTCGTCCTTTTAATTTAAATCATCAGGATTTTACAATACCATCTCTCGCCTCTTTATTCAGTCGTATTTTAGCGAAAGAATCACTGCTGACAGCGTGTTGTATTACCGCAGACCCCCTGTTTTATGACGTCAAGGGTGCACAACAGAAGCTAACATTAGTGTGCGTTACAACACTCGCGCTGGTGAAACATGGAGTATCAGGACGTGATGAATTCAAATGTAAAATCGAAAAGAAAACCTTATATTCTTGCCGGGACAGCTACGGTTCTTGTGCTTGCAATTGTTCTTGCAGTTGTCTTAGTGTGTACGATTAAAAGTGAACCTGAAGGAAATAATGGTCTGAAGGAAACCGTTTTGAGCCGATGCCAGAGCTACGTGAACAGCAACCCATCCGCCTTAAGGTGAGAAATTCATCCATATAGAAAGTGATTAATCCAGTACAAAACTAAGAAGTAATTTCTGTATTCTGTAAAACACACATGGAGTTCTGTTTGTGCCAGAAATGCGTGGATTGCGTTGTACAATACATTATGTTCATGAGTAAACATTAGGTTACTTGAATGCACAAAAATATAATAAAATACAAGCAAATACGTTTTAGAACATTGTTATTTTGTGCTAAGTAATAGTGTAAAGGGTATACACTACAAATAGTAAAAGTACTGTTCTACTTCAGTAGTATTTGGACCTGAAAAAATATATTAAATAGCAGTAATGCTTAAACTGAGTTTTAGTGCATGTAAAAGGTGTCTTAAACAAAGCACAGTTGAGCATACTTAGGCTAAATGTTTTTAAGTTATAAAGACAATTTCTTGCATATTAAGTACAAAAGTAGTGCATGAAAATAGTACATTTTAGTCACCTTTACTTTTTCACCTGGGTATGTCTAATGCTTTTTGATTTGTTATACAGTGGCAAAAAAAAAGTATGTTGACCATTTGTCTGAATTTTATTAATACATTTTTATTGAACACACTCATTCAACATTCAAACTAGCAGTGGAAAAGCAAGTGAACCCTTAGAAATCAAAACTGTCTGACAGTGCATTGGAAGTTAGAAGAACCTCAAGGTTTGTTTCAAAAGGTCTATATAATGGAAAATTGACTGCATGCCTACTAATGAAGATGGATATATTCCTGCAAAGATGGATAAGTATAACAGTATTTAGATATGTTAAGATGGGTCATAGAGATGGGTCAAGTTTACTATTTATTAAAAATATTATTTATGCTATTTATTATTTACTTTTCATCTTCACATAATCTTTTCTTTCCCTCAGCTGTTAGGGGTTTGAATGTTGGGATATGGGATGTTCTGTAAAAATTATTCTAAATTACAACAATAAGTCTCTTAGTCCACACCTCCAAATGTTTTATCTTAACAAGACTTCAGGTGTGCTAAAAACCTGCAATTAGCTTTTTTGAGGTCATTAACTCAAGAGTTCACATACTTTTCCACTATGAGATTTTTTGGTTATTCTCAATAAAGACATGAAAGATCAGAGTATTTTGTGTTATTATTTTTAGACACATGTTTTATCAATACCCATGACTTATTTAAAGATCAGAATAAATTTTATGACAAATTTATTCAATAACCCGTGAAATTCCAAAAGGTTCACATACTTTTTTCTTGCCAGCGTACGTATGTACAATAATGTAATGAAATATACTGGTTACAAGGAAAGTACGGACATTTGTATGCATTAGCAGTGTTGAGACATAAATCACTAAATCCAATTTTGACTACTATTTAGTACTGATCGTATTTGAAGTGGGATGCAGGGAGTGTCTCTAGGGCTGTCGCGGTAACCGCATTACCGCGCTACTGACAAGCCCAACCTCATGGAAAAAAGCAACCACAACAACCGCGCTTTTCACTTAAATTCATGAAACTATATGCCTTGTTGTTTTTCATGTCATACAGTACATGTATAATAAAGGCCAAATAGATTGTCAAGAGTTAAGAGGGTAGGCTAATTTGTTTTTCGTAAATTTCAAATAACGCCGCGGTTGCTTTTGTGAACTGACTGACTGCACACTAGACTTTCACATTTAGATATCCAAGTTTTTCATCAACAGTATCTGTGTGAAACATTATAAACATTGATGATCATCTGCCGACTCGACTGTTTCATAACATCCTCTAGGAGAGTTTTCTGTATTAACGGCTTTTCCTTCGCTCCGCGTGAGCTAAACGTTTCCGCTTTTTGCTTTTTTACTCGCATTTAATTCTACATATTTTCGACAAAGGAACACACAGGATATAATGTAAGTTATTATAGATAGCATTTAAGCTTGTTTTGAAATGATGACAAATCTGTGTGACTAAAAATGACCTCTCCAGCTTAATTTAGCCAAAATAATGATACATTTGTTTTCATACTTTATATATACACACGTTAATTTATCTACTAATATATTATTAAAAATGCCCTAAATTATTACGCATTGCCTTCTGTATTGCATTCGTTTTGTACATTTACAGGTGCACAAATACTGGCTAATTTTAATTTCTTTAAGACACTGCTGTGTTCTGTATTGACCGATGCTCTGTTAATTTGTGCTTAACAAGCCTTAACAATATTCTTCAATTTATTTTTGCTTTCTCAAAAATATATTTAGCTGCAGTATAGCTTGTGTCAATCTTTTTTTCATAATAGGAAATACATGTAGCCTACCCTTCTTCTACATTAGTTGACCTCATTGTTCTGGATTTAAAAAATATTACTATTATTTTAGTAAATGAAGGCGGTTAAACCGCATACCGCGCTGGTGAGCCACGCAAAATCACCGCAAGGGAAATTCCTTCACCGCGACAGCCCTAAGTGTCTCTTTATGTGCTTTGACAAGGCATCTGTCTCTATTATTCAAAAGGAATTAGGTTGATTTGTGTTGCCTCTCTTCCTGTCAAAAGTTCTTTTAACCAAAAGCTTTAAAAAACAAGTTTGACTGCATCTTTACCATGATGCAGAACTATAACTTTTTATTGCATAGTCTGTAGGCGTAAGGAAGATATAAAGGTCACATATTATGCAAAATCCAGTTTTACAAGGTCTTTAGACATTCAATTCAATTTTATTCATATAGCACTTTTAACAATTGTTTATTATTGTCTGCTTTTCTGTGTTTGCTTTGTTTATTTCATGTGAAGCTGCTTTGGATCAAAGCAAGACAGTTTTAAATATAGTTTAGGATGGCTTTTTTAAAGTTACATGGGGTTATACATTTTTTTCTTATTTAAAAAATGAAGGCCTAATAGTACTCCATTCCAAGCTGTACTATGAAAATAGTCTATGATGGAGTACATTGATGTATTCATTTTGTTAGTAATAGAATAATATTACTTGTCTTTTGGTATCTACATTAATATGGCCCTATGTAGTTCAATGCCAGATATATGGGACCATCAACATGGCTCCAAGTGCAAAATGTTTTTTTTTCTCTTATCAAAACAAGCTCACTGAACAAAGAAAATTTTATCAGGAACTTGGTGCAATTAAAAACACTCAATTGTTAAAATGAGGCACATTAATTTGCTCTTAATAGTTTATTTATAAGAAGCATATGTACTTGTATAAATATTTTGTATAGGCTACATATATTATAAATAGTATTTTCATTTCCAGTATTTGTAGGAGTTCTATGTAAATTTGGTTAAAGGTATTTTATAAAGGTGTGAATCTTCATGGGTTCCTCGATTCGAATGTTATGTTAACGATTCGATACTGTACATTACTACATTTATATTAATGAATTAAGGATGTCACGGTTTTGATTTTAAATCGAAATCGATGGAAATTAAGTCACACCCTGGAACTTTGAATTAAAAAATGGGATTGTCGATGCTGCCACGCCCCCATTTTACATCCACTCGGCTTGCCAAGCGGGGGGAAAAACTCTCAGAGATTTATATTTAAACACGAGGGATGTATTGCTACAACTCCTTGTAATGCATATCATAAACAGGATAACACCTAGTGATCTGACTTCGGACAGAGCAGCTCTCTGCACGTGCACGAGAGTGAGAGAGAGCCACCAAGATACAGCGGGTTATATATTAAACAAAAGGGATAGTTTACCTCAGCTCACATGAAACGAATAAAACTGAACTAATGCGTAAGGATTACTACTTTAGTTTATGTTTAGACTTCGGACAGATGCGAGAGCGCATGCACGTGAGACAGAAAGAAGCTCAGCTGACAACAGGAGCATTTAGAACTGCATTTAGATACTGTTTTTAGTAACCGTATAGCGCAGTGTACTTCTTCATAAAATATTTAAATGTTAACAAATGTATAAACAGTAAATTAAATTATATCCAAAATAAACAAAAACATTCTGCACATATAAAATTCTAAAAAAAGCAAATAACAAATGTGAAATAATAACACAGAGCACTTACCCCCTAAACGTTCTGCTGGTGTTAAAGGGATAGTTCGGCCAAAAATGATATTAAACCCATGATTTACTCACCCCCAAGCTGTCCAAGTTGCATATGTCCATCGTTTTTCAGACAAACACATTTTCAGATATTTTATAAAATGTTTTAGATCTTTCAGTTGATTAAATGTAATGTTACGGGGTCCACCCATAGTCCACGACCTTCAAGTCCAAAAAAAGTGCGTCCATCCTTCACAAATTAAATCCAAACGGCTCCAGGATATTTAAAACTTTATTAACGAAAATAAATACCTTCTCGTAGCGCCGCCATCTTAGTCGCGTCCGCATTCAGGATGAGAGTTTACGCAGCCTACGGAGGCTTCTCTGGTGCTGCTCTGTGCCCCCGCCCTCCGAATTTGTCATACGTCATTAAGAAAAGTGTGTACACTACGCTAATGTCTCTCTCCTGAATACAGAGGAGTCTAAGATGGCGGCGCTACCGGAAGTTATTTATTTTCGTTTATAAAGTTTTAAATATGGATATTTCTACAACAACACCGCGCGGATTACCCTCAGAAGACCTTTGTTTATAATCCTGGAGCTGTTTGGATTTAATTTGTGAAGGATGGACGCACTTTTTTTGGACTTGAAGGTCGTGGACCCCGTAACATTACATTTAATCGACTGAAAGATCTAAAACATTTTATAAAATATCCGAAAATGTGTTTGTCTGAAAAACGATGGACATATGCAACTCGGACAGCTTGGGGGTGAGTAAATCATGGGTTTAATATCATTTTTGGCCGAACTATCCCTTTAAGGACGTTGCCCAATAAAGTTCCAAGAACGTTCCGAGACGGACGTGTTGTGGAGTTCTTTAAAGGGTTGGAAGACGTTATTTGGCAGACCTCCACAGAACATTCAGGACGTCTCGGGAATGTTAAGAGAATCATATTTTAGGTAGAATTTTACTTTCCCATAATGTTCTCAGAACGACCCTGCTGGTGTTAAGGACGTTGTCTATAACATTCCCAGAACATTACGAAAAATTTGATGTAGAAATTGGATATTCCCAGAACGTTCTCAGAACGACCCCACTGGTGTTAAGGACATTGCCTAGTAAAGTTCCCAGAACGTTTTGAGACTCACCCACAACTTATTCAGAAGCCCCAGGTAGCTGTAACTCAACCAATATATAATAATATACTGTGAAATTGATACGGTTGGTGTGGTGGAGAATAAAGGAGAAGATGGAGATCATGATGAATCCAAAATGATAATCTTTAATTAATGGTAAACAGCAAAACGCACAACACATCACTATAAACAAGAACTGACCTAGACAAAGAGAACAGCAGGGTATTTAGACAATGGAGTGATGAGGGGGATGACTGTCAGGTGAGAATAATAACAAACACTGTTCAGGTGAGGGAATGAAGAGAATTATGGGAAATGAAGTCCAAATGGATGATGATCGGGGAAACATGGAGAAACAAGCAGGAACAAACTGGGACTGTGACAGAAATGTATCATTGAAAAACACAGAAAATAATCAGAGTGAGATTACAGGACAAAATAAGTAGAATGTCATCTGGCAAATAAATGGAAGTATAATAGAAAGGAACAAATAAATAGCCAAAAAATATAAGAATAACATAAATACTAACAAAAACCCACATTAATTAAATTGTTTAAACTTTAAAACAGTAAAGTTGCAATTAAAACAAAACATTTGCAGTTGGAGTGCATAAAATGTAATAACAGAAACTAATGTACAACAACTTTTAAAAAAATAAATAAAAAAAAACACAAAATATAAAATGTATGTTTACAGATGTGCAAATGTGTATTAGATAAATAAATGTAAAAAGTAACACCATGCAATAAGGTCACACGCTTGATAAACATCAACCTTTAGTAACTTCAATCTCCAGGTCTGGATCCTGCAGAATAAGAGCATACAAATACAAATCCAGTTAAAAAATAAATGTACATAAAATGCATTAGTATGAGCAAAAACACATAGTACAAAACATCACAAGTCCAAGAACTAAGATTTTTAACATTCAAATCGAGATGTGAAAAAATATGTTGAAAGATTTCAGATTTCCAGAAATATTTTCAAATTACCAACTTAAAGAAAAAGCAATTATAAACTACAAAAATGTTAAGCTCCAAAACTTCTTGGTCAAGTATTTTTTATTGCCTACTTCATTATTTGCCATTATTTTTACTACTTCAAATAGTGTTAATTTCGTCAGACAAGACGAGACTACTCACTTAAAACAGTTGGGTTAAAAATAACCCAATAAATAACCCAATGATGGGTTACTATAGCACCGACCCTTTGTTGGGTTATTTTAACCCAATGCATTGAAAGTTTTAACCAATTAGTTGGGTTATGAAATAACCAATTTGTTGGGTTATTTTTGCAATGCTGTTTTAACCCCATTACTATTATTATTATTATTATTATTATTATTTATTACTATTATTTGCTTTATAAATAAATAATACAAAACTTACAAATACATTTATAATGCTTTATTTCCATTTAGTCATTTGCACCTGCAGTTAAATGTATAAATACATACATGTATAGAAGCAAAAATACATACATATATACACACATAAACAAAAACATATAAGAACAGAACAAATCTACTCCATCTTATCCAACTAAAAACTGCTTAAAAGGATAGTTCACACATTTGTCATCATTTTCATCCTCTCATTTTGTTATAAACCTGTATAAAAGTCTTTATTTTGATGACCACAAAGGAAGATATTTCAAAGAATGTTTGAAATCAAACCGATCATGAGCCCAATTCACTTTCATAGTATTCTTATTTCCTACTATGACACTCAATGGGGCTCATGATCTGTTTGGTTTCAAACATTCCTCAAAATATCTTCCTGTGTGGTCATCAGAACAAAGAAATGTATACAGGTTTGTAACAACAGGAAAGGAAGACAATTATGACATAATTTTTATTTTTGGGGGAGATATCCCTTTAAGCAGGTGACAGTGTGTTAAGGAAACATCACCTGGTACAAAATGTATTGTGTGTTACAGAAACTGAAAGGCTTGGGAATATTAAAGCATGTGTCAACTGCTGGTGTTGCTCCAGGGCCAAGCCTCCCCACGATAATAAAGGCTTGTGATTAGTCGAATTCATCCCCTAGCAGGACATGGGGTCTTCGTCATACCTCCTCCTCCAAATACTGAATTATGTTTGTTTTCTGACCTTAAGACAGAATTTTCACAATGTAAATATGCCCACATAAACAGGATAAAAAACCAAGTGTCATAAATGATACTTACAGGTTGAAAATTAATAAATGTTTGCTTTGGCTCTTGGTACTGTAGGAAGGCTGAACCATCTTGCTTGTCATTTGGTAGGGTTTTTAATGCAACATCTGCAAGAATGTCTACATTTAAATTAAAGAATAATGTATTAAATCTCAAAGCAAACACATCTGGCACGCTGAATAAATACTCTACTTTGACAGTAGATGGCGCTGAATTGCAAATTCAGCCGTTACCGGGGTAACCGGAAACAGTATGTGCAGGATTAAACAGCGCTTTATCAGGGATTATACTGAGGTAAAATGGAAATAAAATGCCATCGAGTCATTTCTTAAGACATTTCCATTCAGAAGCACATTTATATTACAGCTCTGTGTCTATAACATAGACCGGCTAAAAAATATTTGGAGCAAAAAAACAGCCGGTTGCATCCCTTACAAAAGTTAAAAAAACGTTTTTTACTACACTTTAAACCAAAAAACATTGTCTGTTATAGGAACCATTGTTAAAGCAATATGGCAATCAATACGCCATGAAACTAATGTTATACTCCTAAAAGAAGACATGATTCATTTTCGTAAGGGACCATGCTGTTGGTGCTGTTTAGTATTAAAATAATTTGCGATGTTTTTCTACTTTTATGATGGCTTAAAAACGCGTGTTGGCATTGGTAACAGTTAATCAATGGAACAGGTGTAACGGACAAAAACTAGACAACAACATTTTTGTACACGTTTTTTTAGAAAACGTGGCTGATAGTTTACTGTGTGTTATAGCTTAAAGACACTTTGTAGCAAAATAAAACATTACACAGAGATAGATATTTTAAAACGTACCTCTCGTGTCTGTCAGCACTCAGCAGTGGCACCGGTCGACCGTTGAAATTCAAAATGTGTGACGTGAGCCCGATTTTAACCCAACTGTCTGGGTTGTTATAGAAATAACCCAATACAAGCTAATAACCCAACAGAACAACCCAATATGTTTAACCCACCTGTTGGGTAAAACAAATAACCCAACGGTTTTTAGAGTGTAAATATGTTCGTCAACAACCTTTTTCCATGACCAAGATGTGACTGCACAGATGTCCAAAAACGCTGACTAAAACTATATTAAAATGCATTATTGTTGACGAAAAACAATATTTTTACATAAAATAAAAACTAAGATAAACTCTCCATTTTCGTCTACAATCGTCTCTACTAGAGAATATTCAGCTGTTAAGTTACGCCTTCAAAATACACGGTTTGCGCTGATGCTCAAGTTGGTTCAGGTATCATACTCTGTTACTGCCAGGGTTACTGCAACACGAAACTACATCGAGCAGAACAACACCCATTGGGGCTGTTTACTCTTGGTATAGACCCCTTCAAGGTTTGTAACATCGAATGACTATCGGGTGCGCGTGTAGCATGGGGTCAAACTGTTCATAACATCCAGGCTTTCTAGTTTAATCTAACAGGGCTGAAAATTGTTGACTTACCTGAAATGAAGTGAGCACTACAAATACAAGCCTCTTTGATCTTTGCATTGTCCCAGTCTGAATCTGAAACCGCATATTGCCATACTATATAGTAGGCAAAAAGCAGTAAGCGAACCAATATTTTGACTATTTCTCGTGAGATTCAGAGGCACGTTTACTTAAGTCTCATCTGAAACCGCCTACTTACTGAAAATGTAGTAGGGGAAACAGCACGTGAACAGATTAGTATGTCCCAATCCTCAGTATTCATTAAATCAGTAGGCGAGAAATCCTCGGATGCCCTACAGATTCTGTAGCATGCATCGGATGGACACTTCTATCCCAGCTTTCCCATGATGCCACGGGAAAGCAAAGCAATCGACCGGAGACCAGCCAATCGGGTGATTTCGATACGTTACACAGGGCTGTTCCTCAGCACCCTGACTTCAAGCACAGACCCAGGATATACCACAAAGTGCTCAGCTGATTCATGAAAATAAACCTGTAGAATTGTCACAGCTGTGTTGAGATGACAGTAAATATGTGATAGTTTGTTAGAAAAATACATTTGAATAAAGTTTTCTTGCATATGGGATTCACTTCTACACGTTTTCATTTACTGTATTGTTTATTCATTTTTATTCATGTTTCCTGTTGTTTTAAGTAAATAAAAGGGAATCATTGCTTCACTAAAGTGTATATAATCACTTGTCATCTGACAATACATATTTAATTACAGTCTGTTTGTTTTACTTATTTTTGTCCACTTAAAAATAATGTGTAATATATCTGTAACACTGACAGAGACCGTAGTAGAGTTATCAAGTTACTGATGCAATCAGGTGTTAGTGCACCTGTCCATATTACAAACACATACCATTTCATGGCTGTTATTAGGTTTGTTTGAGTTCATGCAAAGCTGCAAGAATCAACAGGTGAATGACATCAAAGTACCATGAGAGCAATTCCAGAAATCATATGTAGAAGTTTGGTTTCGAGTCACTCTCACGGTACTGTGATGTCGTCCCCCTGTCGGTTCTTGTGGTCTACTACATCATAGGTCACATGATAACGTAAAAATGGTGGATGCTGTCCATACTAACGCGAATGTACGTACTGTCTAAGCCAGGGGTCGGCAAGTAACTTTGGCCGCGGGCCAATATTTTTTTTAGCCAGTAGATGGCGGGCCAGCTGCTGTTCCCACACTTACGTGTCTTATTCTGAATTAGCGTAGTATAGGCTATCTGATCTTTTGTCAAAAAACATTGTCTTTATTTCCTATTTAAAAGACGAAAGACAGCATTAAAAATAGCTAAAAACATGGATATGGATCCGTTTATCATTCGTTTTTCAAATTAAAAACAAAAATGAAAAAATTAACCACCACGGGTTTTCTGTGTGCTCAGATCAAAAAATGAATTACTGGATTAGACAAAATTTTTATTTAACACCTTTACAGGCATCATATATCAATAAAAACATTATTTTTTTAAAACAAGTAGGCTACTATAGTGGTAACATATTACAGGCATTTATGCTCTCATGAAAGACTCTTACAGTCCGACTTTTGAACTTTATTCCTTTTTTTTATTAATATTTATACGGGACCTAAGGTTAATGGAGGTCTGCGCTGGACTGTTTTTTTTTGTCCAGCTCCCACAAGATTCTATTCAAAACCGCTTAAAATACACTCTGTGTTCACCTTGCTTTATTTCCCGACCTGACGGGTCCGCAAAACTTAACGTTAGATCTCGTTTCCAGAATCTCACATTCAAATGTCTCTAACGAAATAGAGAGATGAAGTAACCTATAACAATTATAAATGGTATACCAAAATTGTGTTCGTGCCAATATAAATATTATTTTAACATTGTACTGTCAGCAGAGAAAAAATAATGAAATATAAATAATAAATTAAATAGGACAAAGCCTCTCACTCAAATTTCTAACCAGCATAAACCGAAACCATTGTTGGTTGCAGAGTTGCTGTTCAAACAAATTGCTCCTTTGCCAATAACGTTTTAAACGGAGGCAAAGATCAAAGAACTATGCGTTAGGAAAATTAATAATGGCTTTATTTTAATAGACATGTAAAACCATATTTTGGCGGATTACTTTAATTTTTTTACGAATTTGCCTGCCCATTTAGTCTTAATAATTAAGGGTAAACGAACTTTACTTGCTGTTCTCGAAGGCAAGTCGAACCTTAAGGTCGGGCTCGAGCCCCAAGTTCAAGTAAGAGAACAGAAGAAAAAAAATGAGTAGTGAATGAGACGATGAGAAGGAGGAGTTGCAGCTATGCGCGGAGGCATGGAGACTCCCGTTTACGTTTACCACATGTTTTTAATAGTGATTGACAAAGGACTGTTTCCTTTCAAATACGTTAAAAGTGAACTAGTTAAAATATTACTGCAGTAAAAGAGTTTATTTTTTATCATATTTTATTGTGGTTTTTAAAAGCCTGCAATTACTTTTCAGTCATTTGCGATGTCACGGAGATTAATGTCTTCACGCGTGACGCATTGACATGATTTCCGAGGTAAATTTGCAATTGATTCATGAATTCATACCTCTGCAATTATTATAGTTATGATCGCGGATGCGCTGGTAGAGAAAGAGAACGAGAAACAGCGGCCTGTTAAGATTAAACTATTAGCTATTATACGCATTTTTGGGCTAGACCTCTGGGCTAGAGGAAGAGTTTTGTGCAGCATTTAGTGCAAATATTTTTTATCTAATACATATTATCAGTGTGTTATACGCGAAAAATAATAATGAAAAAAGTTCAAAAGTCGGACTGTAAGCGAATGAGACCTACAGGAAAGCATGGTTGCTAAAGCCCTTATTTAAATGTAATCTGTTAGTACCTGATCTGTTTAAAATTATTTCATGGGTATATGTCTGCTAAGGTGTTCCATTAAAATTTGTCCGAACCCGTTTTCATTCATTTTTTTATTTTTGATCTGAGCACACATTCGGAAATTGATTTGATTTTAGTTCAGAAAATAAATAATAGAAAACAAGTCGTTTTTCTTTATTTTCTTTTTGGTTTTAATAAAAAAAAAAAAAACGAACGAAGGAATGATACACGGGGCCATTTTTGTAAACTGTTATTTTAAAATAAAAGTAGTATCTGATAAAAAAAAAAGATAAAAAAACGGACTTCAAAATTATCCGACGGGCCAGAAAATATTGCTGGCGGGCCACTTTTGGCCCGCGGGCCGCCTGTTGCCGACCCCTGGTCTAAGCGCTCGTTAAGTAGGTACTTAGTTAAATTCGGTACCTACTAAGTAAGTATGCGATTTCGGATTCAGCCCTAGTCTGCACATTTAATTGCTTGCAGCCATAGATGTTGTATTTTTTTGTTTTTGAGATTCTGCAGGAATCCTTAAAAACTTAACGGCAGACCTGGTGCAATTTTTACGATTTTTGACGATACCGAATAATACGCAACTCAATCTGCTGTAATGACTTTTCTGACCCCGACATGCGCAGTAGCCTGTAACGTGAAATGTGAAGGGGGTCTATTAAGATGTGTTTTCATCAATCGGATCACAAGTGGAAGAGAGACACATCACATTTACACCTGGTTTTTAAATCCGTCTCTTTTGTCCACTTTCGACCGCTTCTGTCCTGAGTACTGTGAGGGGGTGGTTTGTGAGACTGTGGGCGAGTCTCTCTGCTGTCATTCAAACGTGAGCGGGAGTAATTAAGAGTTTATATGGACGCGAACTAATGTTATGTGGGAGTCCGCTGCTTGTTTAGCAAGTAAACATGCTGCACAGTGTTTTGCACGTGTATATGTTAGAGCGTTCTCTGAATTTTCAGCGCAATTGATGAAATAGGATTGCGCACCTTTCACACTTTCAAAACGAAACTATGGAGATCAGCCGCTTTAGTTTTATTAATGAAAGCCTAAAGATAGCGCTGTACACGGTGTATATATGTTTAGAGTATGGTAAAATAAGGAAAATATTTTATGTATATAAAGAAGAACATGATCTGTATTTTTTATGAATGTATTAATGCATTAAACATGTTTGGACTTAGTTTTAGTATTTATTTTTTAGTGTTTTAGTTTTAGTGTTTATTTTTATTCAATTTGGTGACTGGTGTAGAGCTGAAATGACCGAAGCCCGACAGAATTCGGCCTGAACCCGTAAGTACATTTTGATTGACAGCTTTTTTTAAAGCCCGAACCCGTTTACAGCCCGACATTATTTAAATGTGTGCACGTACTAGTGATGCAACAATACACTTAGTTCACGGTTCAATACATATTTAGGTTCTTGTTCACGGTTTACGGTTCGGTTTCGGTTCTGATGCCTTGGCCTATTAAAGTGTTTTTAATTATTCTATGCTTAAGTAACAAGAACATTGAGATGTTAGAAGAAAAAATACTGGTTTTAATTGCAGTTCTCTTTATTTTATGTAAATGCAAAAATCATCTTACATATTTCTAGTGTGTTGATACAATAATATAAGATATAATTAAATAAAGACATATAAAAATGATATCCTATTCAAACTGTGGAACATGTGAAATCATTACATTACATAAATTGGCCATTTTATATACCTGTACTTAGTAAATTAAACTTTACATTGTAAATGAAGGCTATGGGCTCTATTTTAACGATCTGAAACGCAAGTGCGAAGCGCAACGCGCAAGTGAGTTTGTGGGCGGATCTTGGGCGCTGTTGCTATTTTCCCGGCGGGAGAAATAACTCTTGCGCCGGGCGCAAATCAATAAGGGGTTGGTCTGAAGTAGGTTCATTATTCATAGGTGTGGTTTGGGCGTAACGTCAAATAAACCAATCAGAACGCTAGCCAACATTCCCTTTAAACGCAAGGGCGCAAGTTCCATGGCGGGTTGCTATTATTATGACGGATTTACCAGGCGCACGCCAGGAGCGGTTTACAGCCGAGGAGACCGACGTTCTTGTACGGGGGAATCCCACGCTTGCCAGCATAAATCGGGCACGCCGTGTAACGGGAGGTGGATCTGCCTCAGGACTTGACGCCAGCAGAGGACATCGCTGCGTCCACCCTCACCGCTGAAAGGGTTTGGGGGCTTTGAAATCGGACCCAAGAAACGCAAGCAAGGTCCAACCCCAAAGTACTCTTAGAAATCAAGTTTATATACATTAAGGTTTCTTATGAAGACATTTTAACTATTATTTACATAAAATAAACGTAATACAGCCACACAACAAAGTTATGAAAATATTTTAATCGTTATTTGCATGAGAATAAATAAAAACTATCACCACAATGCTCACCACTATGATTCCCCTTATCTCGTGTATTAATATTTTTAAGTGTAACAATTTATGATTTGCAAAAATAACTGTTGCATCTGTGTAGATTAGATAAGCAAAGTGTATGCGCGTTGTGCACGCTATACATTATGGTCAAGCATGCGCCCTTAAAATAGCATAATGAACCACGCGCAACGCGCCACTGACTTTAGACTAGTTTTTTTTGGTTAGTAGCGCAATTGTTTTTTGAAACTGCAAAATAGCATAAGAGATGGTTTGCGCCGCAACACGCCTCCTTTTTGCGCTGAACCGCCCAGGGAGCGCAAGTTCATTCCCTAGTTTGCTGACGTGCATCTGTGGAGGGAAAAACCCCGCTGTGCGCCGGCGCAAAATACGAATGATACATGCGTCACTGACAAAGTCAATTGCGCTGGGTGCAAGATAGGGCCCTATATCTTACTGCACTACTGTTAAATCCAACATCATGCTGTCTGTGTAGAAACCAAAAATGCGTTCCTCAATCAAGATTACTGGTGGGATTTATTTTACCATCATGTGCATTCTCTTCTTGAGTTGAACTTTTTCAACTTGCGCGGAAGACGTGTTTGAGGCAAATAACGCGCGTTTGCATCAATAACAAGCCCAATTTGCGTCATTCACATTGCGCCACGCGAATTTGCATCTTTACATTGATGTTGTATGTAATCTACTCGCGCAAATAATTAATCCCCACCTCAGATTTAAAAGACAGTCGTGCTGCTTCTTTTTGTTGTTTTACTTCTGTTGTGTGTGTGTGCACGCGAATAAAATCTGACACCAGCATTGCAAGCAGAGTTCAAGCAGAGTTAACGCAGCTAGTGCACAGTGACTTGATATAAACTCGCTGTGGCATTTATAAGCGTGCAGATCACGCAGATGCGCACATTAACAAAAGTGCAGGGAATATAAAACTGACAGATTTGGATGGATAAACCGAAAAAAAAAAAGCGCAATTCACATGCGCGTATTGGACCGTGGGGGTCGAACCGAACGGTTCAATAATGTATTGAGAATTGTGGCATCCCTAGCATGTACACAGCCTTCGTCAAGAATGAGTAATTTACACAGGTTTTAACATTATTTATTTATGACTAACTAGGCTACACGCCACTTGAAGTTAAAACAAAGAAATAAAAGAAGTCATCTGTAACATCGTAACATCTCACTCTAAATAGGCCTATGCAATACACTCTAAATAGGCCAACATGCCAATAAAAATAATTATTTCTTAACGAATTACATTAAGATAATACATTCTGAATTAAGATGGGTATTTGGTAGGGATGTTAACCGATGACCGTTTGACCGATGGTTGACCGTATCAACGTTAACCGGTCAAAGTTGTCGGTTGTCGGTTAAAAAAAGGGATCTGTAAATAAGGCTATTACAGTGGACTAAACCCTACTACAGTTAGTCATCTCTTTCTTTCCAAGATCATTTTGTGTGAAGTGAACAAATCCCTCACACTCAGTTTTTCATAACTGGTCTGTTTGTACTTTATAAACCAATAAAAAAACATTTGGCGCGAGGTCACTGCGTTTGGTTTCGCATGCTCACAAGGTTTGCGAAAAGTAAATGCTACAGGCTATTTTTTGATAAATTCCTTTATTCGAATAGTAAATAAAATACAGCAATAAAATAATTAAAATTAAAGTCTCTCCTGGTTGTGTTCCAAATTATTAACATTTATGTCTTTTAGGCTAACAGTATAAAGTGCAGAGTAAGTTTTGTTTCTGTAAATCCTCAGCCATGATTTTTACCACTTTATTAAGTTTTGCTTTGTAGAAAGCATTTCTTTAAAGTGAATTTCGTTTTGTATAAATTGTATCTTAATTTTAATAAATGTTTAATCAACCAAATGCATGTATTTAATAAATAAAAAGCAAATATAGCAGAGTATATAATTACCGGTCCGTGCATGAAGGCGCCAGCACGGCGCGTTTACTTGCATTGCATTGTTAATTAGAACGCACCTCATCATAAATAAATAAAACTCAGCGTAGGCCTATATGCCTCATACAAGCATTAAATATCTTTGCTGCATTTGTTCTAGAACAAACACAGTGCGAGACCTGCTTTGGCCGGTGCGTCTTTTACACATTCTGAAGGTGCCCGTTTAATCCATTGGTTTTATCGTGTTGCAGTCTATTAGGCAACATTCCGCATAAGATGGGTTTAGATTTGGAAATACATTACATCTATATTTCAGTGGTAACAGAAAAGGTGATGATGATCATCCCATGTCTTTATTATTACTACCCCAAACTAAAGCGCAGTCTCTTCTGAGCTGTCATTTTCTTAAATGAGCCGCGGCAATTTTCAAATGAGCTTCACAAACGCCTTTATTTTCAAGTTCAACGCGATCACCTAGTACCTAAACTATTTCGAAACTAAGCACGGCGCCGCGTTTGCGGGACTTATGTTTCGCGCTGTAGGGGATTTAAAAAGTGTTGTGAGGTCTGTGTGTGTGTGTGAGCCGGAGGCAGAGCGCAGAGAGATGCAAGTTGCGAAATTGCAGGCGCGGCTCGAAATGGTAGGTATGTGACAAAAAAATATAAATACTAGAAAATTCATATATAATTATAACCATATGATAGATAATATAAAAGAACTTTAACATGGTTTTTAAATTATTAAAATCGGATAATTATTAAGAAAGTTATGGAATTTTTTATCTCGAAAATTAGGGGGCATATTGTACCCAATTAAAACAATAAAACTATGAAAAACTGTGACCTCTTCCGCTTGACCAAACACTTTAAAATATCATAACTCATTTCTTGGTCTATTTGCATAATTCAAACACCACATTGTAGGTAATTAAAAGCCCAACAAGATTAAGATGACATCTTTTTAAAAGATATATAAAAATGTTATTATTTTTGATTAACCACTAATTAATGAAACCCAGAGCATCAATCCACGCATATCTTTCCATATGAAATCAAAGCCCTCTCAAATAAAATTGCTGTATTTTTATATATTAAAGAAACATTTAATTGTTTCTTTAATATTTCTTAATTGACTAATAATGCTGGCGAGCAATTTAAATTGTCAGATATTATTAATACATTAATTGATGATTATGTAACTTATCATTCATAAATCAATAAATGCATGCATGTTGCATGCATGTATTTATTTATATGTTTGACAAAATTATGCCAATAATGTAATCTAGAGAGTCTAATCCTTCGTTCTGTATAATTACTTTGAAAAATACTGCACGAATTGATGAAAACGGAGAAGTTTTGGAAGCCAATATGATTGAATGGGCGATTCTGCTTTTGACAACAACGTCACTTGCGGATCTTAAAAAAGCACATGCGAATGTTACAATCAATCCCAAACTTCACCTAATTCAAGTTAAATGTATATTCTATAAAAAGTATTTGGTTTGAAACAAAAAAATACTCGCCTTCATAGAGGATTTCAATGTCAAACACGAGAGAAATTTTGCTTCGCTTATAACTTTCTTCTTACGACAGCTGTCTTGGAAATTCGAACGTGAGAATCAACGTGAGGAAGTAATTTATGTCACTAGTATATGGGCTTTAGAGGTATTCACAAAGCAAAGATATGACAGATTTCCTAAGTCACCAACGTGTCTGGCGCTGAATACCTGCTGGGAACACAGCCGTGGGAACAAAGCGCTCGTGCGTATTACGTCATTTTGTCACATACCTAGAAATGGCTGTTATTTTAAATAGCATAGCATATTTTAAACTAATAGGCCTATCGGTTAACCGGTTTCAACCGGCTAATGAGGCTCGGTGGCCGGTCAAGAAAAGTTTTCGTTTTCGCCATCCCTAGTATTTGGCAATAACGAAATTAAGATAAAGGCTCCGCGGGATTTGCTTCTGCACTTCTCTCCATTAATATCCTCTGTCTAAATTATGTATTTAAGACTGAATTAATATTTAGTTATACATTAAAAAACCTTTACTCACCAAGATTAGGCTACATGTTTTTGTTGAGGAAAATTATTAAATCCACTGTAAATGGCCTCAGATGCTTACTGATAGTGCATCCAGCAGCATTGAACTTGACCGCTCATTTACTACGCAAAGCCTGAGTGCAGGCCCGAGTCCGTGTACAATGTTAGAAATGAAGCCCGAACCCGTCGGGTCCCGATGGTTCCTGTCGGGTTCGGGCAAAGATCTTCAGCTGTAGACTGGTGCCACCAAATTGAGGCCCAGCACCACCAGCGGTACAACTTGGTGGCGCCAGTGCACCTCTCTCAAATATTAGTCTGGAGCCCTGATTCAACAAAAATCATTCAACAAGTGTTTTTTGTCAGGTGATTATGACATTTAACCAATATTTGAGATGTGTGAAACACTATTTGACCGAAATGGTTATCAGAAATAATCTCAGAAATGATTTATTTATTAAAAGACCAAAAATTTTTAACCAAAACTTGACTAAGATATATTGAGTTGTCTTTTGACTAAAACTAGACTAAAATTATGAGACTTTTAGTCGACTAAAACTAAAAAGGACATTTGGCACAAGACTAAGACTAAATTAAAAATAAGTGACAAAATTAACACTAACTTCAAACAATGCAAGATCCAGTACTTTAACATTTTAAAAACATTTTTTAAACATTCTGTCACTTTCAAGCCAAAAAACATGTGCTTTTGTATCTAATACTTATATTAGGCAAATTAACCCATACAAGAATATCAATTCAATAGTATTCAATAATTCAATACATTCAATATTGTAATTCAAATCAAATTGCACAAAGATAAATAATGAACATAACTGTTAAAGGATAATTCCGGTATTTAACACTTTGGGTCTCATTTCTGGTTTGTTTTGGATGAACTACAGTGATGGACACAGAAATTTTGACAAAGGGTCGTG
This sequence comes from Misgurnus mizolepis, assembly GCA_025389145.1. Classification (NCBI taxonomy): domain Eukaryota; kingdom Metazoa; phylum Chordata; class Actinopteri; order Cypriniformes; family Cobitidae; genus Misgurnus; species Misgurnus mizolepis. Next base: position 34,556,753 of record JAIFKI010000009.1, on the reverse strand, counting down.
TCTTGAGTTTTTGACTTGTTTAGAAGCGTCTCTTGACTGCTTCAGAATGGAAGTCAATGACCATGCACAAACATGTCATTAAAACAACACTTAACGTTCATTTTCAAAACTGTACTACTCACCGAGTGGTGCGTGGTGTTCGTTGATGTTTAAAGGGTCATGAAACCCCCCTCTTTTAGCTCAAGTCTAGCTCACAATCTTTTTGAAAAATGCAACTGAAATGGGCGTGGTGGCTGTGAGAAGGGGGAGGGGAGTGTGTGTTGTACGGCAAGGGAGAGGAGAGGGGAGGGGGGAAACTCTCATCGCCAGTAGCCCATGCATATGGACTGTCACTAAAAATAAGTGATAAAACGTGAGGAAATACTAATTAAAAAAAAAAAACCCTGGAAAAGTTAAAATCTAATTAAATGACACTTTATTTTTGTCTTTTCAAGAGTTACTGAATGCCCTGCTACATATATCCTACAGTAATCATAATTCTATTTAAAACATATTAATGTACATGAGTAATTACAGTCATTATAAAATATAAAGTTGTTTATATACACACTATGAATGCATATATTTGAAAAAAAAGAACGCTTAAAAAACATTGCGTACATAGCAAAAAAAAAAAAAAAAAAAAAAAATGCGTAAGTTACATAGCATAGATCTACGCGCCCGCTGAACCCCAAATAAAGATGGACAGTGACATAGAAATTTGCAGTGGCAGCAGTACGCAGGGCTCTGTGGAGGTGGAGGACTTCTCTCCTCCTGATTCCCCAGGGCTAAATGGAGACATACTAGATGGCAGTGCAGGTCCTCTGCCGTATCAATTTGAGCCAATAGCCCCTGCCGTGACTGTGGACGAAAACATGGACGAACCGGAGGCTGCGCGGATGGGAGAAGTGTCAGAATGGTAGCTGGATGTGTCCGTGGTTGATGGCCAACCAACCGCCCGAAGCCAGAGTCTAGCCCTGGCAGCATCGCGGGGAAACATATGCAACCCATTTGAACTTTTGCACCACGAAAACAAACACTTGCGTCCCATGATCGCCTCACTCATCTACTGCGCGATATCACAGCTTGCTTGACAAGTCTGTCGTTGGGAAGATCCGCGTGGTGTCATGAATAATTAAGAGATTGTCTTCTCATTGGATAAAAAACTCAGTCTCGTTAATAATTATGAGACAACGATGAGTCGTCAAGTTACTATCTGTGCTCTGCCCCGTCACAGCCTGTGACGTGAACTGGATGAAGATTTTAAACCCGGAAGACGAAAATAGCGTATAAAAACTAAAATTTAACCATTTCCCCCCTACTATTAAATCTAACAGCTGCTAACATTGTCTTCAGTGGTGTTCAACACACATACCTCTGTTAAAATCTCAGAAATTTTGGTTCAGGGGTTTCATGACTCTTTAAAAACAAGTTGTGAAGCGAAATACAGTTTCTGTCGTGTTTTATTTGGCATTTTGTAAAATTCCATTGATCTCTCTTGTAAGACTCATTGCTCGCTGATATATCACTCCGCCACTGGGAAACAGAAAAGGGTCGTTTACATGTGGTTGTAGTTTTTTCGCTCGGTTTCTCTCAGAAGAATTTTTTTCCCATATTTGTAGGGCTGGACCAGAATATTTGAATATTTGTTCCGTGGATTGACATTCGATTTTCAGTTTTGAGATTCGAATATATATATATTAATATTTCACAGCGTTAATGCAGAGCTTTTGCCAAGCAGGAAGTGCGCTTCACGCTCCCGCTCTATAGGTGGCGCAGAGAGACCAACATCCATAGCCAACAGCCACCAAACCCCACCAGTGGAAGAGATCGCCTCAAACGGAAAGCGCGCTTCCTGCTTTGGCATTCACGCTAATAGTGTTGTAAATAACGTCCAGTTTCTTGCAAAAACTGATTGATGTGCTTCACAAGACGTCAATATGTCACACGGAGTTATGGGGGATTACTGTTGTATTGGATATATATGCTTTAGCTCTTAAAGTGTGCGGATCGGTTGACTTGCATGACAGAGCACTGGGGTTTCTGCAAATATCTTCTTTATTGTTCTGCTGATGAAAAAACATATTGGATGGTGTAAGTGTTATAAATAAACATAATTTGGAAAGTATGCTACCGTTTTATTAGTTTGTTGAACTTCGTTCATTTATTTTCGTTGTTTTATTTAAATAGCCTAACAGTTACCCTTTACGTTGTCAGTAATTACTGTGCTGTTAATTTCTGATACGGGAGTGTTTGTTTGTTAGAAAAATGTAAGGCTACCTTATTAAAAGTGCTCTTGTGTTTTGTTTCACTAATGCTGTTCTCGCAGGACGCGTGACAGGCATGCCGAGTGTGTTAACGCTTCAGACTCAAATATAGAGCGGAAGTATATACGCGGTTGTGAGGTATCTGAAAAAATAGTTCCACTATAGCAAATAACACGGATTGAAATCATACATTGCGCCAATATATTTGTTTTTAATCATCAACGAACACCACAAACTACTCGGTGAGTAGTACAGTTTTGAAAATGAACGTTAAGTGTTGTTTTAATGACATGTTTGTGCATGGTCATTGACTTCCATTCTGAAGCAGTCAAGAGACACTTCTAAACGAGTCAAAAACTCAAGACACGACCCATTGTCAAAATTTCTGTGTCCATCACTGTAGTTCATCCAAAACAAACCAGAAATGAGACTCAAAGTGTTAAATACCGGAATTATCCTTTAAGTTTTTTTAAATAAAGTGTCTTAAACTTAAACATCATTCTTTACGCAGATTGCAGGAAGATACACTTCTTCAGGTTTGACGAAGTGTGGTACATGACTTCTGCAAACAAAACACAAACATGATTACATTTTTATTGTAAAAAAAGTAAAATAAAGAGTAAGACAAACAGTAATTTATGACTCTTAGGTATTAAATTCCTTTACAAAAGCATTTCCAAAAAGTGCAGATTTTTTGTTTTGTGCAAAAACATCTGATCTTCGGTTGGCTTCTTTGTGGGCTGAGCATTAATTTATTTTGTGAAGATCGAACATCTTATGGATTTCTTTAACATCCTCTTTATGCATATTGTTTCACTCACTGTAAGCCTGCATGTTTATTGTTATACTTTAAATGACAACTAAGCATATAATACTAGCACTTATAGCCTAACATACAAATAAAAAACATCACAGAAAAGAAAAGCAAATAAACAGAAAAAACATTCATGTAGCTCGCTGTAGAACAACGAGTGAAATCTACGTAGATTTAAAAAGAAAAGTATCTTAACTTACCTTACAGTATTATATAAAGACAAAACAAAGATCACGCGACGTCAAGTGTGGCAGTTTGATTTTCATGCGACTTCCGGGTCCCCTTGTAAGCTGTGGCATTATGGGAAAGGTAGTCCTTTTCATAAAGCGGATTGAACGCTGTTGCTGATAACTAACTACTGTTTCCAAGATGCATTGCAATCTACATCATCATATTCAGAGAGTACAACTTAATACATATTAGTATTATTTACTAGTATTTTTTTGCTTGTTAACACAATTTAATGTAAAGTCTTATTTAATTACTCTTTGGGTGCGTTCACACTGCAAAATATCGGGGTGACAACCGTATTTACTAACAGGTGTGGCCCTGTTCCAAATGGCACACTTCATGTGGACTTTCGGTCTCGTGGTCTTAAATTGAGTGTGCTCGCTTAGTCTACGGGGCCGTATTGTGTCCCATCTGTCATTTTTATGCTTTAAAGTGTGCTTATCAGCGCCCCTTTTGAACCCTTGATGCGGTCTTCGACGAAGCCGCAGCAGGCTTCGCGCACTTTACCAACCCAGAAGTCCTTGTGAAAGAGCAATCAGAACAATCAGACGATGGAAGGGATAAGTTCACACTGACGGCAACATTTCTTCCTATTTCCGGCGTGACGCTCGAGTCTGTCTCAAAATACGACTCCGGTGCACCCACGTGGACTTGCATCAAGGGTCCTTAATGTCTGCACTCTATGATGTCATCAAAGTGTGGACTCCGAGGAGGACCACAAGTCCGGAGTGTGCCATTTGGGACAGGGCCTGTGAGCCTAGATGTGTCCTGTTCACACAGCAAATTAAAGACACAAATAGAACACTGACACTAAGAACGAGCAATCGACCTCAAACTCGTATGCTAGTTGCACGTGGCGTCTGTAACTGTAGTGACGAACGTAAAAATAAAAAAGAAAGTATTATTTATGCAATAGGCAAAACTTTATTTATGTAATTAACAAAAACAACTGGCTTATGTAACGCTTACCATTGTGCAGAAAAAATAAGCAAGGGTGGTTCTATATTTAATGTTTTAATTTCCAAAATGAATGAAGATAAAATAAGTGTCAGCAACTGCACGTTTTACCAAAGCAGATATATTCAATACAAAAGTAATCATAATGACGATCTGTTTTTGCAAGAAGTTGAACTTTATTAACAGCATTATTAACGCAGCTAAATAGGGAAATAGGGAGTACGCTTCCGCTTCCGCTCAGAGGTGGCGCAGAGAGTATGGTTTGGCAACCACAGGCAAAACTAGCCTCTTAGCGCCACCAAGAGAGCAGGAGCGTGAAAGCGCACTTTATATGTTGCCAAGGTCTGTATGGATGCTAATAATGTTTTAAATAACGTTCAATGGAGATTACTTTTGTATTGGATATATCTGCTTTTTGAGCTCTCAAAGTGATGCATCTTTTGCTTTGCATTATATGAATCACAGATGTTTTTTTTGCAAAATATCTTCTTTATTGCTGCATTAAAGATAAAAGATGAGTTAATAAACAGCTAATTTTATATATCCCTTTTATTATACACTTAACATTATATTAATCGTCCACATTTAAGGTTTAAACCAGACCGGGATTAGCTAAAGTCAGGACTAGACCTTAGTTTAATTAGGAAATATAACTAGTTTTAACAAACATGCCTTACTAAAAACATAACTTGTGTGCATTTTGAAGCAAAACAAAGGGCACTGATGTATTTTAAAATATGTCAGTGCAAGTTGTTTTCAGTTTGGACACCTCTTAAATTTATTTTTGTCTAGGACTAGTCTAATCCCTGTCCGGGAAACCGCCCCATTATATCTCGCTTACTGGGCTGCACGCGATTCTATGGGTAATATAATATGTTCTGTGGCGTCTGTGAAGGTAATATAATATCATATTAACGTTATGGAGCATTTCTGCTGCATAGTTTGCAGTCTTTTTCATGCACTGTAACATTATCTTAACACAGAGAGCAACGAATGATGTGACAGACAACTGGTTGTCCAGTGCGATTTAGAGCTGCAACTATCGACTATTTTTTCAACCGATTAATCTATCGATTATTTTTCCGATTAATCGAATAGTCTAATGATTTTTTATACATATAATTCCCCAACAAATAATAAATGTAACATCTGCCATTAACGCCAACATTTTATTTAAGCATTTTCTTAATTAAACAAACACACAAACCAAAATTTTCAACATGAAAAATAAAGTGGCAGTGCCACTTTAAAAGAGGCATTATTCACCTTAAACAATAAAATAGGCATATATTAATATTTTAAACATTAGTTTATGATTAGTACATGCATTAACTCAGCATTAGTTCAGACTGAAGTAAAAATAAGTTCATTTGTGATTCATGAACCCTTATATAAAATGTAATGGTTATATTATTACTGTTAATATTATTACTATTAGTAGTACTGCATTCTCATTTAACTTTAACATTTAACTTTTCTTAAGCTCCGGGTAAAAAACAAGTTCAGTTAGTATGATCTTCTAATTTTTTATAAACAGCGTTTACGCTGCTGTTACTTTAAATAAACGCATGTCAGGAATACCTTACAAGACGAGCTTCTGTAATATCTGCGCACATATTCGCAAAAAAGACGTTCATTGGGAACTCCGCACTGCCAGCTGGCTTTCAGTGCACGCGGGCACATGCCTATCAGTTCTCAATGTGACAGTAACTTATTATTTCATAACTTCTTAATATAAAAATATGTCCTGCGATGCAATGTCGCGTCCGTCAGGCGTCTCGCAGCTCGTATTAAACGAAGATGTAAACGCAGCTGTATTAAGCACAATATGCATTGATTCTATTGTTGTATAAAAACTTACTGTAATAGTTCAAATTCTTAAGCTGACGTCTCGTCATTTTGAGGTCGGAGAGCCCCAGGTTGTTTTCTTTTAAGATGATCATACACAGGTGTTGCGCTGCTGTGGTATGCCATTTCAGTTTTACACAGTATGTAAAGTTTACACAGTTTAGAATGTGTTTTATTTGGTCTCTGCTTAAAGTATTCCCACACTTTTGATCGCGTTCTGTCTGTTTGGTATAACACTTGTATCACCCGGTCGGAGCTGAAGCCGCCTTCATTCTAAAATGTAAACAGTGCGACGCATTTCCGGCAAATCGACGTAATTACGTAATCGACGTAATCGACTACGTCGACGCGTCGTTCCAGCCCTAGTGCTATTCCGTTTACATGCCACAGCTTCTCTGTATATACGGTTGTGTAACCTGAAAAGTTAGGGTGTGAGGTTGGTTATAGAATGCAGTTGTCAAACTTGTAAATAACCGAACTGTGTGTGAACAAAACCGTCTTAACGACTCAAATACGGGTTTGAGAACCGTATTATGGTACCGTGTGAACGGAGCCTTTGTCTTTTATGTACGATAGTGCAGACTGAATCACTCATTTATTTCTTTAATCTGAAATCATTTATTTATCTACTTTATATTTTGTATTTACTGCCTATAAAAATAAAATGTTCTAAGTGTTATTTCATATTTTCTCCTCCTAGTGATAACAGGAACATTATTAAATGACCAACAGAGGGCCATCTGGGAAGATTCTATTAATGATTAAAATGTCCTCTTTGTAACGTTGCCATGTGATCACAGGATAAACAATATGGGACGTCCCCCTAAAGTCATATCAGGAACATTATTATATGACCAACAGAGGACCATCTGGGAACATTCTCTTAATGTTCAAAATGTCCTCTTTGTAATGTTGCCATGTGACCACAGTATAAACAATATAGGAAGTCCCTCTTAAGTCATATCGGGAACGTTATGATATGGCAAAAATAGTACCATGTGGGAATGTTCTGTTAATGTCTCAGGTAGGGATCCTAGACCTCGGAACTTTCACCTGGATCTTTAATTTAACTCATGAGTCGTGAGTCTCTAGTATCATTAACCCAGATCAGTTGAGTCCTACTACAATTCAATGTAAAACCATAAACAGCGCCACCACACACACAAACCTCTTTCAACATTATTAATGAGACTTCGCTCGCTCTACAGATCCACTCGTAACCGGCTGATCTGCGCGAGAACTGACCCGAGATTCTCACTCAGATCCGGAAACATTGCAAACTCGAGAGGCCTGCTGATCTGCGCGAGCCGCGAACTGACCTGAGATTCTCACTCGGAGCCGGAAACAATGCGGACTCGAGAGACATGCGAATCTGCTCTGACTCGAGAATCTCTCAACTCGTAACCGGCTGATCCGCGCGAACTGTCTCGAATCAGAGCCGGAAACACTGCAGATTCGCAGATCTGCCGGAAACATTACAGACTCGAGACTCTCCGGCTCGGGGGACTACATAATCAGGACAGTTTTTTCTATATATCTCTATATTATTATGCTGTTATTATTATGCCTATTTTTTTTTAAATGGTCGACCATACACACCAAACCTAAAACCTATAAGCATGTTATTTCAGAAGTGAAAGGCTTTTGTTGTGAATTTGCTTTTGAGGAGACTTCAGTCGCTCTATAGAGCCACTAATGATCCCTGCGAATCAGCCGGTTAGTGGACTCTTTAGAGCAAGTGAAATCTCATGAGTCCCATGGTCTGCGAGTCTGCAATGTTTCCAGCTCTGAGAATCTTGAGTCGCGTGGATCTGCCGGTTTCAAGTGGGTCTGTACTGAGTTTCCTTGGCGATTAAGCAATACTGACTTAAAGGAATCAAGTTTGCCAGGCCTAAGTGATGCACCGAAATGTTGCTCCACATAAAAACATTACGTTGTTTTTCATTGCTTTATTCGACAAATTTATGTTAATGGACTACAGTATGAGACACAATAACGCAATCGCTCTAAAGTTTACATGTGACGGAAGCTGGACCGGACACATTCAGCAGCATGTGCGTCTGTGCACAGAAAGCTGCTCACTTAAGCATCTTTTTGCGCTTAAATTGTTTAAAATCACTTGAATGTTTACATTTGCAAGGCTTTGAAACACGTGCAAATAATAAACTTCCCTAGTTAAATTTGCACATTAATCCGTGAATTGCATGCAAGCTGATCTGTAGCCTACTGATTCACAACCTCGGGAGCTAGGGAACTAATTGAGAGATAGCCAACTGAAATCACACACACTAGGGTGGAAGAATGATGATATTCATCTCACCCTGCCACAGAAGGGTCGCTACCAAAGTCCAGGAATCACACGTTATAGCTTGGCTCATTGATGACTTTACCTGAACTTTGGCTTTGTTGTACAGTTCAGGTATGATTGTTTGTGCAAAGTGTCAGCGTGACGGAAGTTTACAGCGCGGCTCCAGCATCTTCATCAGGTGACAAAACCCAATGTTTTCCACTACAGAACAAAGCCGTAAATCCTTCGCTATGAAAGATGTCACAGATCTGTTTATTCTCTTTGCTTTCTCAGAGTTCAACGGCAAAGTTGATGATGTTTGATAAAATTTTGGCTGAGTTGGGTCTGCCTTTGCCCTGGCAACCTTGGCACTTGCATCTTTTAACAGCTAAGAGTGAAAACGGCTAATGTGGTTTCTTAAATTAGTTGTTTTGCCTACATATTTTATTTGTGAATGGCAAGCTTTACATACAGCTTGTGTCTTGTCCAATTCATGCTTAAAAAGTAAACCCCAAAGTAAACGATGACGCAAGTTATTGTCTCTAACGTAAATCTCTTTTCTTGGACTACAACAAACATGAATTGAGCAGTTTACTTCTTGGGATTGATGAAATAGACAAGTCTGACATTATCATAATTCCTTCCGCTTTGGACTCAGCCTGTAAGTTTACTCCTGTTAGCATTGCATTGTGACTGAATCTTTCAAAGATGGTAAGGAGCGTCACATTTCTGTCTAACATCAGCGGTATTCAGGCCAATCACAACATACAGATTAGCTGGCCAATCAGGGACACAGCACTTTTAAAAGTGATAAGTTTTGTACAAAATCAGTGCGTTTCAAAAAGAGAGTGAAATCTGGAGCTACAAAAATGTAATAATATGTGAAAAAGAAAGTGTTTTTTAACCATAAACCACGCAAACACATTGTATTATACCAAATACACAAAATAAAGTTTTGTAGCAATGAAATGGGTGCCCTTTAACTGCTACTGGAGCTAGCATGAGTTTAGATATGCTGTATCATAGCTAGACTCTAAAACAATGCTTGGTTGTTTCAACCCACAGTTAGGTCAAATATGGACAAACACAACGGTTGGGTAATAAACAATCCTATGCTGGGTTGTTGCTACCTAACTATGAGTTGAAACAACCCAGAATTTAGGTTAAAACAACCAGCATTTTTAGAGTATACATTTCATGTCTTATGTTCTTATGTTAACATGGTCTCTGTATACATTTGTAGTAAATAAACCAAGATTTGCCTCTCAAGGATTGTTTTATTAAAAAAAAATTTGGTAACCCATTGTTGAGTCAAATACAGACAAACCCAACTGGTGGGTAATAAAGAAACCTATCGTGGGTTTTACAGCAAGTTTTATTATAACCCAACAATTGGGTTTGTCCATATTTGACCCAACAATTTTTTTTTCTAATTATTTATGTAGTCAGGATATGTTTATGAGTTTTATTAGCCGGTTAGACACTCATTTTGTGTCATATTTTCTGACGTCAATCACCCCTGATGATGATGATTACAAAAAGACAATCAAATTATTAATTTTCCAGAGATTTGTACTTTTTTGGACTTCTATTTGTTTCCGCCTTCCAATTTCACATCATAGGTCATTACTATGAAGTTGACCAGATTTCAACTCTCCTCGATGCTCACACCGCCCAAGACGTGCAGCACCAGTGAGCGCTGTCGGATCTTATTTAAAATGAATGATTCCTGCTATTTTGATGCTCTCGCTGGCAGCCAGTGGTGGGCCATAAACCAGTTGTTATAAACTTTGCATTATTTGAGAGCTAAAACACTCAAGATTCATGTTCTGAGCTGGTTTTTGCCATCAATACACTGGAGTGGAAAGGGTTAAATGAGATGCAGACGGACCACATATAAACGTGGATGTCGGTACTCACATTTCTTGCCATTTGGTTCTGATCATTTCTAACAAGTCCAAAGAACTTCAGCTTACATTGCAACGTAAGGGTCCACCAGGGTTTAAATTGGGCCGGGGCCGTCCGGGGCTAAGCCCCGGCACATAGGCTGAAGGTCGCGCTCTGCTCTTGCCATGGTATCCGCTGCGCTTGTGTGTGTGTACTCGCTGCGCTGGTGTGTGTGCACTGACGCAAAGGGAATAATGCTTTTTCATTCATTATGGGGCATATTCACCAACGCAAGTTCAACGATTTGCGCGAGCAGAGTACATACAAAGTCAATGCAAAGACGCAATCAGACGCGTCCTCGCACGGGGCGATGAAAACGACGCGAATTGGGCGCCGCAATTGCCGCGAAAACACGCGCTTTTCCCTTAGATGCGTCTTCGTGCAAGTTATGCAACTCAAGCGAAAAAACTCGGAACTTCAAGAACGCGCTCTCACGCAGGATCATTTGACGAGAGAGATCATTAACCCAGATCAGTTGAGTCCTACTACAATTCAATGTAAAACCATAAACAGCGCCACCACACACACAAACCTCTTTCAACATTATTAATGAGACTTCGCTCGCTCTACAGATCCACTCGTAACCGGCTGATCTGCGCGAGAACTGACCCGAGATTCTCACTCAGATCCGGAAACATTGCAAACTCGAGAGGCCTGCTGATCTGCGCGAGCCGCGAACTGACCTGAGATTCTCACTCGGAGCCGGAAACAATGCGGACTCGAGAGACATGCGAATCTGCTCTGACTCGAGAATCTCTCAACTCGTAACCGGCTGATCCGCGCGAACTGTCTCGAATCAGAGCCGGAAACACTGCAGATTCGCAGATCTGCCGGAAACATTACAGACTCGAGACTCTCCGGCTCGGGGGACTACATAATCAGGACAGTTTTTTCTATATATCTCTATATTATTATGCTGTTATTATTATGCCTATTTTTTTTTAAATGGTCGACCATACACACCAAACCTAAAACCTATAAGCATGTTATTTCAGAAGTGAAAGGCTTTTGTTGTGAATTTGCTTTTGAGGAGACTTCAGTCGCTCTATAGAGCCACTAATGATCCCTGCGAATCAGCCGGTTAGTGGACTCTTTAGAGCAAGTGAAATCTCATGAGTCCCATGGTCTGCGAGTCTGCAATGTTTCCAGCTCTGAGAATCTTGAGTCGCGTGGATCTGCCGGTTTCAAGTGGGTCTGTACTGAGTTTCCTTGGCGATTAAGCAATACTGACTTAAAGGAATCAAGTTTGCCAGGCCTAAGTGATGCACCGAAATGTTGCTCCACATAAAAACATTACGTTGTTTTTCATTGCTTTATTCGACAAATTTATGTTAATGGACTACAGTATGAGACACAATAACGCAATCGCTCTAAAGTTTACATGTGACGGAAGCTGGACCGGACACATTCAGCAGCATGTGCGTCTGTGCACAGAAAGCTGCTCACTTAAGCATCTTTTTGCGCTTAAATTGTTTAAAATCACTTGAATGTTTACATTTGCAAGGCTTTGAAACACGTGCAAATAATAAACTTCCCTAGTTAAATTTGCACATTAATCCGTGAATTGCATGCAAGCTGATCTGTAGCCTACTGATTCACAACCTCGGGAGCTAGGGAACTAATTGAGAGATAGCCAACTGAAATCACACACACTAGGGTGGAAGAATGATGATATTCATCTCACCCTGCCACAGAAGGGTCGCTACCAAAGTCCAGGAATCACACGTTATAGCTTGGCTCATTGATGACTTTACCTGAACTTTGGCTTTGTTGTACAGTTCAGGTATGATTGTTTGTGCAAAGTGTCAGCGTGACGGAAGTTTACAGCGCGGCTCCAGCATCTTCATCAGGTGACAAAACCCAATGTTTTCCACTACAGAACAAAGCCGTAAATCCTTCGCTATGAAAGATGTCACAGATCTGTTTATTCTCTTTGCTTTCTCAGAGTTCAACGGCAAAGTTGATGATGTTTGATAAAATTTTGGCTGAGTTGGGTCTGCCTTTGCCCTGGCAACCTTGGCACTTGCATCTTTTAACAGCTAAGAGTGAAAACGGCTAATGTGGTTTCTTAAATTAGTTGTTTTGCCTACATATTTTATTTGTGAATGGCAAGCTTTACATACAGCTTGTGTCTTGTCCAATTCATGCTTAAAAAGTAAACCCCAAAGTAAACGATGACGCAAGTTATTGTCTCTAACGTAAATCTCTTTTCTTGGACTACAACAAACATGAATTGAGCAGTTTACTTCTTGGGATTGATGAAATAGACAAGTCTGACATTATCATAATTCCTTCCGCTTTGGACTCAGCCTGTAAGTTTACTCCTGTTAGCATTGCATTGTGACTGAATCTTTCAAAGATGGTAAGGAGCGTCACATTTCTGTCTAACATCAGCGGTATTCAGGCCAATCACAACATACAGATTAGCTGGCCAATCAGGGACACAGCACTTTTAAAAGTGATAAGTTTTGTACAAAATCAGTGCGTTTCAAAAAGAGAGTGAAATCTGGAGCTACAAAAATGTAATAATATGTGAAAAAGAAAGTGTTTTTTAACCATAAACCACGCAAACACATTGTATTATACCAAATACACAAAATAAAGTTTTGTAGCAATGAAATGGGTGCCCTTTAACTGCTACTGGAGCTAGCATGAGTTTAGATATGCTGTATCATAGCTAGACTCTAAAACAATGCTTGGTTGTTTCAACCCACAGTTAGGTCAAATATGGACAAACACAACGGTTGGGTAATAAACAATCCTATGCTGGGTTGTTGCTACCTAACTATGAGTTGAAACAACCCAGAATTTAGGTTAAAACAACCAGCATTTTTAGAGTATACATTTCATGTCTTATGTTCTTATGTTAACATGGTCTCTGTATACATTTGTAGTAAATAAACCAAGATTTGCCTCTCAAGGATTGTTTTATTAAAAAAAAATTTGGTAACCCATTGTTGAGTCAAATACAGACAAACCCAACTGGTGGGTAATAAAGAAACCTATCGTGGGTTTTACAGCAAGTTTTATTATAACCCAACAATTGGGTTTGTCCATATTTGACCCAACAATTTTTTTTTCTAATTATTTATGTAGTCAGGATATGTTTATGAGTTTTATTAGCCGGTTAGACACTCATTTTGTGTCATATTTTCTGACGTCAATCACCCCTGATGATGATGATTACAAAAAGACAATCAAATTATTAATTTTCCAGAGATTTGTACTTTTTTGGACTTCTATTTGTTTCCGCCTTCCAATTTCACATCATAGGTCATTACTATGAAGTTGACCAGATTTCAACTCTCCTCGATGCTCACACCGCCCAAGACGTGCAGCACCAGTGAGCGCTGTCGGATCTTATTTAAAATGAATGATTCCTGCTATTTTGATGCTCTCGCTGGCAGCCAGTGGTGGGCCATAAACCAGTTGTTATAAACTTTGCATTATTTGAGAGCTAAAACACTCAAGATTCATGTTCTGAGCTGGTTTTTGCCATCAATACACTGGAGTGGAAAGGGTTAAATGAGATGCAGACGGACCACATATAAACGTGGATGTCGGTACTCACATTTCTTGCCATTTGGTTCTGATCATTTCTAACAAGTCCAAAGAACTTCAGCTTACATTGCAACGTAAGGGTCCACCAGGGTTTAAATTGGGCCGGGGCCGTCCGGGGCTAAGCCCCGGCACATAGGCTGAAGGTCGCGCTCTGCTCTTGCCATGGTATCCGCTGCGCTTGTGTGTGTGTACTCGCTGCGCTGGTGTGTGTGCACTGACGCAAAGGGAATAATGCTTTTTCATTCATTATGGGGCATATTCACCAACGCAAGTTCAACGATTTGCGCGAGCAGAGTACATACAAAGTCAATGCAAAGACGCAATCAGACGCGTCCTCGCACGGGGCGATGAAAACGACGCGAATTGGGCGCCGCAATTGCCGCGAAAACACGCGCTTTTCCCTTAGATGCGTCTTCGTGCAAGTTATGCAACTCAAGCGAAAAAACTCGGAACTTCAAGAACGCGCTCTCACGCAGGATCATTTGACGAGAGAGATCATTAACCCAGATCAGTTGAGTCCTACTACAATTCAATGTAAAACCATAAACAGCGCCACCACACACACAAACCTCTTTCAACATTATTAATGAGACTTCGCTCGCTCTACAGATCCACTCGTAACCGGCTGATCTGCGCGAGAACTGACCCGAGATTCTCACTCAGATCCGGAAACATTGCAAACTCGAGAGGCCTGCTGATCTGCGCGAGCCGCGAACTGACCTGAGATTCTCACTCGGAGCCGGAAACAATGCGGACTCGAGAGACATGCGAATCTGCTCTGACTCGAGAATCTCTCAACTCGTAACCGGCTGATCCGCGCGAACTGTCTCGAATCAGAGCCGGAAACACTGCAGATTCGCAGATCTGCCGGAAACATTACAGACTCGAGACTCTCCGGCTCGGGGGACTACATAATCAGGACAGTTTTTTCTATATATCTCTATATTATTATGCTGTTATTATTATGCCTATTTTTTTTTAAATGGTCGACCATACACACCAAACCTAAAACCTATAAGCATGTTATTTCAGAAGTGAAAGGCTTTTGTTGTGAATTTGCTTTTGAGGAGACTTCAGTCGCTCTATAGAGCCACTAATGATCCCTGCGAATCAGCCGGTTAGTGGACTCTTTAGAGCAAGTGAAATCTCATGAGTCCCATGGTCTGCGAGTCTGCAATGTTTCCAGCTCTGAGAATCTTGAGTCGCGTGGATCTGCCGGTTTCAAGTGGGTCTGTACTGAGTTTCCTTGGCGATTAAGCAATACTGACTTAAAGGAATCAAGTTTGCCAGGCCTAAGTGATGCACCGAAATGTTGCTCCACATAAAAACATTACGTTGTTTTTCATTGCTTTATTCGACAAATTTATGTTAATGGACTACAGTATGAGACACAATAACGCAATCGCTCTAAAGTTTACATGTGACGGAAGCTGGACCGGACACATTCAGCAGCATGTGCGTCTGTGCACAGAAAGCTGCTCACTTAAGCATCTTTTTGCGCTTAAATTGTTTAAAATCACTTGAATGTTTACATTTGCAAGGCTTTGAAACACGTGCAAATAATAAACTTCCCTAGTTAAATTTGCACATTAATCCGTGAATTGCATGCAAGCTGATCTGTAGCCTACTGATTCACAACCTCGGGAGCTAGGGAACTAATTGAGAGATAGCCAACTGAAATCACACACACTAGGGTGGAAGAATGATGATATTCATCTCACCCTGCCACAGAAGGGTCGCTACCAAAGTCCAGGAATCACACGTTATAGCTTGGCTCATTGATGACTTTACCTGAACTTTGGCTTTGTTGTACAGTTCAGGTATGATTGTTTGTGCAAAGTGTCAGCGTGACGGAAGTTTACAGCGCGGCTCCAGCATCTTCATCAGGTGACAAAACCCAATGTTTTCCACTACAGAACAAAGCCGTAAATCCTTCGCTATGAAAGATGTCACAGATCTGTTTATTCTCTTTGCTTTCTCAGAGTTCAACGGCAAAGTTGATGATGTTTGATAAAATTTTGGCTGAGTTGGGTCTGCCTTTGCCCTGGCAACCTTGGCACTTGCATCTTTTAACAGCTAAGAGTGAAAACGGCTAATGTGGTTTCTTAAATTAGTTGTTTTGCCTACATATTTTATTTGTGAATGGCAAGCTTTACATACAGCTTGTGTCTTGTCCAATTCATGCTTAAAAAGTAAACCCCAAAGTAAACGATGACGCAAGTTATTGTCTCTAACGTAAATCTCTTTTCTTGGACTACAACAAACATGAATTGAGCAGTTTACTTCTTGGGATTGATGAAATAGACAAGTCTGACATTATCATAATTCCTTCCGCTTTGGACTCAGCCTGTAAGTTTACTCCTGTTAGCATTGCATTGTGACTGAATCTTTCAAAGATGGTAAGGAGCGTCACATTTCTGTCTAACATCAGCGGTATTCAGGCCAATCACAACATACAGATTAGCTGGCCAATCAGGGACACAGCACTTTTAAAAGTGATAAGTTTTGTACAAAATCAGTGCGTTTCAAAAAGAGAGTGAAATCTGGAGCTACAAAAATGTAATAATATGTGAAAAAGAAAGTGTTTTTTAACCATAAACCACGCAAACACATTGTATTATACCAAATACACAAAATAAAGTTTTGTAGCAATGAAATGGGTGCCCTTTAACTGCTACTGGAGCTAGCATGAGTTTAGATATGCTGTATCATAGCTAGACTCTAAAACAATGCTTGGTTGTTTCAACCCACAGTTAGGTCAAATATGGACAAACACAACGGTTGGGTAATAAACAATCCTATGCTGGGTTGTTGCTACCTAACTATGAGTTGAAACAACCCAGAATTTAGGTTAAAACAACCAGCATTTTTAGAGTATACATTTCATGTCTTATGTTCTTATGTTAACATGGTCTCTGTATACATTTGTAGTAAATAAACCAAGATTTGCCTCTCAAGGATTGTTTTATTAAAAAAAAATTTGGTAACCCATTGTTGAGTCAAATACAGACAAACCCAACTGGTGGGTAATAAAGAAACCTATCGTGGGTTTTACAGCAAGTTTTATTATAACCCAACAATTGGGTTTGTCCATATTTGACCCAACAATTTTTTTTTCTAATTATTTATGTAGTCAGGATATGTTTATGAGTTTTATTAGCCGGTTAGACACTCATTTTGTGTCATATTTTCTGACGTCAATCACCCCTGATGATGATGATTACAAAAAGACAATCAAATTATTAATTTTCCAGAGATTTGTACTTTTTTGGACTTCTATTTGTTTCCGCCTTCCAATTTCACATCATAGGTCATTACTATGAAGTTGACCAGATTTCAACTCTCCTCGATGCTCACACCGCCCAAGACGTGCAGCACCAGTGAGCGCTGTCGGATCTTATTTAAAATGAATGATTCCTGCTATTTTGATGCTCTCGCTGGCAGCCAGTGGTGGGCCATAAACCAGTTGTTATAAACTTTGCATTATTTGAGAGCTAAAACACTCAAGATTCATGTTCTGAGCTGGTTTTTGCCATCAATACACTGGAGTGGAAAGGGTTAAATGAGATGCAGACGGACCACATATAAACGTGGATGTCGGTACTCACATTTCTTGCCATTTGGTTCTGATCATTTCTAACAAGTCCAAAGAACTTCAGCTTACATTGCAACGTAAGGGTCCACCAGGGTTTAAATTGGGCCGGGGCCGTCCGGGGCTAAGCCCCGGCACATAGGCTGAAGGTCGCGCTCTGCTCTTGCCATGGTATCCGCTGCGCTTGTGTGTGTGTACTCGCTGCGCTGGTGTGTGTGCACTGACGCAAAGGGAATAATGCTTTTTCATTCATTATGGGGCATATTCACCAACGCAAGTTCAACGATTTGCGCGAGCAGAGTACATACAAAGTCAATGCAAAGACGCAATCAGACGCGTCCTCGCACGGGGCGATGAAAACGACGCGAATTGGGCGCCGCAATTGCCGCGAAAACACGCGCTTTTCCCTTAGATGCGTCTTCGTGCAAGTTATGCAACTCAAGCGAAAAAACTCGGAACTTCAAGAACGCGCTCTCACGCAGGATCATTTGACGAGAGAGATCATTAACCCAGATCAGTTGAGTCCTACTACAATTCAATGTAAAACCATAAACAGCGCCACCACACACACAAACCTCTTTCAACATTATTAATGAGACTTCGCTCGCTCTACAGATCCACTCGTAACCGGCTGATCTGCGCGAGAACTGACCCGAGATTCTCACTCAGATCCGGAAACATTGCAAACTCGAGAGGCCTGCTGATCTGCGCGAGCCGCGAACTGACCTGAGATTCTCACTCGGAGCCGGAAACAATGCGGACTCGAGAGACATGCGAATCTGCTCTGACTCGAGAATCTCTCAACTCGTAACCGGCTGATCCGCGCGAACTGTCTCGAATCAGAGCCGGAAACACTGCAGATTCGCAGATCTGCCGGAAACATTACAGACTCGAGACTCTCCGGCTCGGGGGACTACATAATCAGGACAGTTTTTTCTATATATCTCTATATTATTATGCTGTTATTATTATGCCTATTTTTTTTTAAATGGTCGACCATACACACCAAACCTAAAACCTATAAGCATGTTATTTCAGAAGTGAAAGGCTTTTGTTGTGAATTTGCTTTTGAGGAGACTTCAGTCGCTCTATAGAGCCACTAATGATCCCTGCGAATCAGCCGGTTAGTGGACTCTTTAGAGCAAGTGAAATCTCATGAGTCCCATGGTCTGCGAGTCTGCAATGTTTCCAGCTCTGAGAATCTTGAGTCGCGTGGATCTGCCGGTTTCAAGTGGGTCTGTACTGAGTTTCCTTGGCGATTAAGCAATACTGACTTAAAGGAATCAAGTTTGCCAGGCCTAAGTGATGCACCGAAATGTTGCTCCACATAAAAACATTACGTTGTTTTTCATTGCTTTATTCGACAAATTTATGTTAATGGACTACAGTATGAGACACAATAACGCAATCGCTCTAAAGTTTACATGTGACGGAAGCTGGACCGGACACATTCAGCAGCATGTGCGTCTGTGCACAGAAAGCTGCTCACTTAAGCATCTTTTTGCGCTTAAATTGTTTAAAATCACTTGAATGTTTACATTTGCAAGGCTTTGAAACACGTGCAAATAATAAACTTCCCTAGTTAAATTTGCACATTAATCCGTGAATTGCATGCAAGCTGATCTGTAGCCTACTGATTCACAACCTCGGGAGCTAGGGAACTAATTGAGAGATAGCCAACTGAAATCACACACACTAGGGTGGAAGAATGATGATATTCATCTCACCCTGCCACAGAAGGGTCGCTACCAAAGTCCAGGAATCACACGTTATAGCTTGGCTCATTGATGACTTTACCTGAACTTTGGCTTTGTTGTACAGTTCAGGTATGATTGTTTGTGCAAAGTGTCAGCGTGACGGAAGTTTACAGCGCGGCTCCAGCATCTTCATCAGGTGACAAAACCCAATGTTTTCCACTACAGAACAAAGCCGTAAATCCTTCGCTATGAAAGATGTCACAGATCTGTTTATTCTCTTTGCTTTCTCAGAGTTCAACGGCAAAGTTGATGATGTTTGATAAAATTTTGGCTGAGTTGGGTCTGCCTTTGCCCTGGCAACCTTGGCACTTGCATCTTTTAACAGCTAAGAGTGAAAACGGCTAATGTGGTTTCTTAAATTAGTTGTTTTGCCTACATATTTTATTTGTGAATGGCAAGCTTTACATACAGCTTGTGTCTTGTCCAATTCATGCTTAAAAAGTAAACCCCAAAGTAAACGATGACGCAAGTTATTGTCTCTAACGTAAATCTCTTTTCTTGGACTACAACAAACATGAATTGAGCAGTTTACTTCTTGGGATTGATGAAATAGACAAGTCTGACATTATCATAATTCCTTCCGCTTTGGACTCAGCCTGTAAGTTTACTCCTGTTAGCATTGCATTGTGACTGAATCTTTCAAAGATGGTAAGGAGCGTCACATTTCTGTCTAACATCAGCGGTATTCAGGCCAATCACAACATACAGATTAGCTGGCCAATCAGGGACACAGCACTTTTAAAAGTGATAAGTTTTGTACAAAATCAGTGCGTTTCAAAAAGAGAGTGAAATCTGGAGCTACAAAAATGTAATAATATGTGAAAAAGAAAGTGTTTTTTAACCATAAACCACGCAAACACATTGTATTATACCAAATACACAAAATAAAGTTTTGTAGCAATGAAATGGGTGCCCTTTAACTGCTACTGGAGCTAGCATGAGTTTAGATATGCTGTATCATAGCTAGACTCTAAAACAATGCTTGGTTGTTTCAACCCACAGTTAGGTCAAATATGGACAAACACAACGGTTGGGTAATAAACAATCCTATGCTGGGTTGTTGCTACCTAACTATGAGTTGAAACAACCCAGAATTTAGGTTAAAACAACCAGCATTTTTAGAGTATACATTTCATGTCTTATGTTCTTATGTTAACATGGTCTCTGTATACATTTGTAGTAAATAAACCAAGATTTGCCTCTCAAGGATTGTTTTATTAAAAAAAAATTTGGTAACCCATTGTTGAGTCAAATACAGACAAACCCAACTGGTGGGTAATAAAGAAACCTATCGTGGGTTTTACAGCAAGTTTTATTATAACCCAACAATTGGGTTTGTCCATATTTGACCCAACAATTTTTTTTTCTAATTATTTATGTAGTCAGGATATGTTTATGAGTTTTATTAGCCGGTTAGACACTCATTTTGTGTCATATTTTCTGACGTCAATCACCCCTGATGATGATGATTACAAAAAGACAATCAAATTATTAATTTTCCAGAGATTTGTACTTTTTTGGACTTCTATTTGTTTCCGCCTTCCAATTTCACATCATAGGTCATTACTATGAAGTTGACCAGATTTCAACTCTCCTCGATGCTCACACCGCCCAAGACGTGCAGCACCAGTGAGCGCTGTCGGATCTTATTTAAAATGAATGATTCCTGCTATTTTGATGCTCTCGCTGGCAGCCAGTGGTGGGCCATAAACCAGTTGTTATAAACTTTGCATTATTTGAGAGCTAAAACACTCAAGATTCATGTTCTGAGCTGGTTTTTGCCATCAATACACTGGAGTGGAAAGGGTTAAATGAGATGCAGACGGACCACATATAAACGTGGATGTCGGTACTCACATTTCTTGCCATTTGGTTCTGATCATTTCTAACAAGTCCAAAGAACTTCAGCTTACATTGCAACGTAAGGGTCCACCAGGGTTTAAATTGGGCCGGGGCCGTCCGGGGCTAAGCCCCGGCACATAGGCTGAAGGTCGCGCTCTGCTCTTGCCATGGTATCCGCTGCGCTTGTGTGTGTGTACTCGCTGCGCTGGTGTGTGTGCACTGACGCAAAGGGAATAATGCTTTTTCATTCATTATGGGGCATATTCACCAACGCAAGTTCAACGATTTGCGCGAGCAGAGTACATACAAAGTCAATGCAAAGACGCAATCAGACGCGTCCTCGCACGGGGCGATGAAAACGACGCGAATTGGGCGCCGCAATTGCCGCGAAAACACGCGCTTTTCCCTTAGATGCGTCTTCGTGCAAGTTATGCAACTCAAGCGAAAAAACTCGGAACTTCAAGAACGCGCTCTCACGCAGGATCATTTGACGAGAGAGAAAGAGAGAGAGAGAGAGAGAGAGAGACACAGAGAGAGAGAGAGACAGAGGGAGAGAGGTAAGAATGGTGCCCATGTCGAGAAAACTTCATAGAAGACTAGAAACGTGTAAAGGATTAAAGTATGTATGTCACTCATCTAATTACATTATGTTAAGGATAACACTGGATATAACTATTGTATAGTTTAATAAAATAATGTATTTTGATTACACAAATCAAACCTAACTCTATGATTGTTTTAGCTGCTGACCAGCATAGGGAATCTCTATGGCTAATTTATAAGACATGTTGCTGATACAGTACTGTGTGTTGTACCTTTTCTTGTTAATTGAGTCTTTTTGGGTATCTTATGCCTAGAATTATTCAAGGAGGTTGATTCTTTAAACTTCCTTTAAAGTTTGATCAGTTGTGCATAATGATATGTGCAACAAATGGATATAGGGTGTCAAACTCATAGATTTGCATCATTTAAAATTCAGAAGCTCTTTTTAAAATATTTTGGGTCAACCTTTGGCACAGCTTTAAAGCTGAAACTTATCAAATCCTATCAGAGGTCCAGAATGTCATTGAAACACACCAGTGGCTTTGCTATCATCAGTATTAAACATGTTACCCCTTGAAGTACCCCTTCCCGCAGAGCCCCCCCACATAACAAATCCCAATTTAACCCCTGGGGTCCACTCTTCCAAATGCATCCCACATTTTAATCCAAAACAACGAAAACTAGGGAAAAAATCACGCAAGATCCTCCTTTGTTTACATGCGCGCTTACGGTTAGAAAATAAGCATGATCGATCATACTATCAAATATCAATTGTTATCATTAAAAATGCATCTGTTCCTGCTTCGATAGACTGTTTTGATGAATATTGCATCCTATTATTCTGGTTTGTCCAATCAGATAATGTTTGAGAACTTAAAATGTCCTGGAAACGCTTATTGGGTAGGGTAAGTGTCATTCAGCGCACCATATGCTTTTGACTGGATTACGCCGAAACAAAGCCAGCCAATGCAAAGCAAGCAAACTTTTGATTGATGGGGGTAGTAACCACTCACGAAACGATAACAAGTTTTCAACTTACATCAGTAAAGTTGTTTACCCCATTTGCAGATATTTTTTGCTTGTTTTATGCACAAAATCACTTAAATTTGATATTTTTGGTCTAAAAACTAGACTTATTTTCTTGGGTCGTTTTGCTCATCAAGAAAAAGCATCTTAATTTAAGATTTTTTTTATATTTTTACTGAAAACAAGACAAAAATACTAAGATTTTTTTTCTTGAAAATATTTTTTTTGCAGTGTAGGTATTAAACTGTCCCTGTTAACATGACAAGCTCGCAGTACCGTGGTGGGGCTGTATTTCAGGTGGTTGTTCAAAGCATACAATAACTTTTGAATGTTGCAACTGGCCAATCAGTACCATGCATTTTACAGTGCCATGTAATAATAATAATAATAATAATACACTAATAATAAAATAATAAGATGAACGAGATGCCCCCCAGTAAAACAGGAGGCCCACTCATTCTGTATTCTCTGGCGCAGCCCCTGAGCCTAGGCTACTATTTTTTTGGTAGGCATTAGGCAAACATGTCTGCTGAGTTAGATTCTCACATTTCATTTTAGCAAGTAAAATGAATGATTGAAGTAATGCATTACATTAATTATTTTTACATTAATCTTAATTATCCGAGATGCATATGTGCATCATTTTTCAGATAAACACATTTTTAGTTATTTTAGAAAATGTCTTATATCAAACTGTGCGTTCACACCAGATTACAAGTAAAAACGCAAAAACGTGTAGCTTGACGCTTGAACATTTTAAGTTTACGCGCATCAAATTCTAGTCATTCAAGACATTAATACGGAATCACTCGCCCTTGCCACCTCTTTCGCGTCTGGTGTGAATGCCACATTAAACTTATATCTAGTTTTTTTTTTTTTTAAATGCATGTTTGAGCTGTCTTCATTTAAAAACAGCATGCAATGACATATCATAACATATACCAGTGCCATTTTTTTGTCTTAAAATGCACACCAGTATTGTTTTTTGCAAGGTATGTTTGGTAAAACTATGTAAATGTCGCTATATAGCTAAGTTCTTGTCTTGGATTAATCTAAACCCTGTCCAAGAAACCACCCCTTTAAGTCAGAAACCCATGGTTTCTTCTATTTAGCAACAACACATGCTAACCAACAGAGGTTAACAAAACAAAAAAAACATTTTTACAATTTGCACTTGGAGCCACGTTGATTGTCTCATATCTCTGGAATTGTACTACATATGATCTTATGAATGTACATAACAAAAGACAAGTATGTTAAAAACAAGATTCTAAAAGGTTATTAATATAACATGAATACTTCTGGAATTATAGGCATGCAAACTTCGGAAGAACACACACAAAGTGCTACCAGTTTCTGTGTAAAAATAAAACGATGCTGCCATTATTTAGAAGTCATTTTAACCCCCTGTAAACTTGCTCCAAATATTTTTACAAAGCAGTGGATTACCGTATTTCCAGACTATAAGTACTGGCAGTTATACATCAAAATTATTTCATATGAACCAAGAGAAACCATTTCCGTTTACAGCCACGAGAGTCCGCTCTTGGCTGCTCCTGTATTTATTTAATTCAATGGATTCAGTGAAGTGGAATGACTTCAGGATCTTTTTGAACTTGATTTGGCTTGTTGTCTTAATTTAGCCTATTCAGCCTCTCAGAAATGTTCTGTATCCTATTGTGTATCTTGTAAATAATATATTCATCCTGCTGTTTTGTGCTATGGTTTACTTGAATAACTTGCCTTTTGAGATTAAATGTCTGTTCTTCGCCTTGGATTTTGTGAAATCATTTTCTAAATAGACGTGACATATAGTCCAGTGCGACTTATATATGTTTTTTGCTCTTCAAAATGCATTTTTGACTGATGCGACTTATACTTTGAAGTGACTAATATTCCAGAAAATACGGTACTAAGTAAATATTTACAGACTGCATTTATACGTTTGCATATAAAATAAAATCTTAATGTTTGTTTATAAAGTGTAACAGCTCCTGTATACCTGAGTGATATTTTAAGCCAAAATATATCTGCTAGGCTGTTGAGGTCTTCTTAGAAAAGAGTGCTGATGGTTCTTAAATCTAGACTGAAGCTAAGGGGTGATCGTGCCTTTTCAGTTTTTGGGCCAAAACTGTGGAATAGTCTCCCAGTCCCTCCAATTAGTTCCATCAGAATATGAATTTAAACCTAAGTTGAAAACTTAACTTTTTACCTTATAATCATCCTTAGAGTATAAGGATCTTTTATCATCAGTGGTTTTATTTTTCCTCCTTAATGTATTTGCGGTCATTAAATATGTCTTTTTAGCAAGGGTTGTAAAGCACAGTGGTCAACTACTGTTGTTTTTATTGTGCTTTAAAAATACATTTGGATTTGATTTGATAATTAAATAACAGTTGTGTTTACTCTTTTCAGTGGTAATGACTGTGAAGATATGTGGAAAGCATTTGAACACGCATATGTAGGCAAGGACCCATGCAGTGTTCCTCCTGAAGCTTACAATCATTTGATGAATTCAGTTCAACAAAAAATACCTTGCAATACAGTAAGTAATACACTACACACCTAAGCACATATGTTTACATATAATTACATTCACTATATTTATGTACAGAAGCTTTTTTGGAGTGGAACAAAGGAAATGGTATTTGCATTTACCAAAGACAGGGATTGTCTAATGACTTTAGAAGAAACATTGCTGGGTTCTATGTTTAATGGACTTACCTGGTGCAGCAATAATGGAAGTAAAGGTATGTCTTATAACTGTTGTTATAGAAATGCTTTGTTAATTGAAAACGGATAGTAAATCTGCTTGAAACATTTGTGCCATGTAGATAATATTTGATTAGCCATTCAATCTTTTCTGTTACCAGAAACATTCACAACAGGTTGTCCTGTTTGGACAAAGTGTGTCAACAACCCAGTGCGCTCTTTTTGGAATAGAGCTTCTGCTGATGTAAGTAGATGTGTACTCATAAATGTCTTTGTTCTGATGAACACAAAGAAAATATTTAAGGAATCTTTGTAACCAAATACTTCCACAGCAGGAAAAAAGAATACTATAAAATTGAATTAGGTTATGAACATTTTGGTTCCAAACATTCCTCAAAATATCTTCCTTTGTATTCATCAAAACAAAAAATTAATACATGAGGGTAATTAATGATGACAGAATTTTCTTTTTTTGGTGAACTATCCATTTAATGAGCTTGAAGAGATTGTGATTTGTGATACACTTGACTCTTAATGTATTTGTGTCTAAGCTATGAATCAATTCAGTTTTCAGCATGATGCGTTTATCTCCCAGGGGTCAACCTTATCAGTGCAAAAGAGTCTCAAATTACTCAAATAATTTTCAGCAAAATTAAGAAAAGAAACATGATGTGCCTTCTTTTCTCTCTGTCTCAGTGAAGTCCTTTCTCAAACATGTCGCAAGATTAACTATAACTTAGAAGTGTTGTCAAAAATATGAATAATTCAATATTTATTGATACTAAAAATCTTAAACTATTCCAATACCCGTGTCCCGTGGAATCAATATTCTGACATCAGTTGTGCTTTCTCTCCTTTTTCTCTCAAGTGCCGTGCACACACACATACGCAAACACTGCACATAAACGCAGTGCCAACAGAACCCTGCCTTCTCTCACTTGTCCTGTTTAACAGTACTAGAAAGAAAGCCAATGCGGCGTCTATGCGCCCAGTTTTGGTTGACAAAGAACACAGTAGGAGTGCTTTGTGAAGCTTTTTCAGATGCGAGTCAAATGAACATAGGCCAATGATTTTAAGCCGAAGGACTTCCCAAAGGAGAAGAAGTGAAGTAAGCCAATATTCAAGCATTGCTACAGAGTAGTGTTCTAATTCATCCAAAACCTTATTTACTCGTGTCTGTCTGAACACTGCAAGATCATTGGGTGGATAGCTGCACACCAAACACACGAGGCAAGTTCCCGCAAATTCATCGGATAAAATTGCATAAATATTTTGCATATTCCATTTTTTTAAGAAAATGTGCCAGAAGATCAAGGATTTTTCCCACAACAATCACAAAAAAACTCAGCGTTTTTCTGGAAGGACTGGCATCTACATTTGACACGCTAACCTTTGTGCTATTCTTATAAATGACATGATGTGACTTGGAGAAATCGCATCAGCAAACCAGACATCTAAAACCTTATTTATTCGCATCTGTCTCCGCAACGCAAGTTTGTGTGTTACTATAAAGCCCCATTCACACAGCACTTAATTGGTCCCAGAAAATTTCTGTAAAATTGGCAGAAAGGCTTCTGTGTGAACACAAACATGTCCGGTCAATGTTTTGGAAAAGCATCTGTAAGGGGATATAGTAATTGCCATAACATTCACGGAAAGCATTCTGTGTGAACAAGATGCAAAAATAATGCAGTAAGGGCGTGCTGTGCCATGCCGTAGTGAGGAAGCGTGTGTCATCGCAACCAGAAGTTATGGTTCGCTCTTTGACACAGGGATTTAAACGTTCACAGCTAAAGAAATGTCAGCAAACTGGACTGAAGCAGAGATCAGGAAGCTCATCTCTATCTGATCATTCACCAGCATGACAGAACAGCGCATCACGCACTCCTTATGATCTTGTCATAAGCAAAAATGCATGCGCATGGTTTCTCTCTCAAGGGAGAAATCACAGATAATTGGCAGACTTCAGACGCTGTGGAAAAACCTACCAAGTGCAGGACTTTAAATACGTTACATGTCTTTAAGGGATCTTTATGGTATCTGTGTGACTGTAGCACAGATTCTGGAAAATTATTGGTAGTGTGAGTAAACCAAAATCCAAATGATCCCGGACAAATCATGAATACATTTTCCGTGTATTTTTCATAATCTCTGTGCGAAAAGGGCTTAACTCATTCCCCGTCAGCATTTTTTTTTTTAAGTTGCTCGCTAGCATTTTTTGTGATTTTTTTTTATAGAAAGTTTCACAAAATGCCTTCCAGGAGATTTTTCTTCTAAAAATATATTAACATAGAAATAGAGATGTTCCGATTCCATTTTTCTCTTCTCCGATACCAATTCCGATACCTGGACTCGGGGTATCGGCCGATACAGAGTACCGATCCAATAACTGGGTGTGTATCTGTATAATATACAGCTGTACATACTACTAGCCCTGTATGAATGGATTTAACTGTTTAATGTTGTGTTTCAGGCTTATTCCTGTATAAAACATGAACAAATACATACATAAACTAGAGTATTTTTATTATCTGAAAGACATTTGACAGTAATATTTATTTTTCCTAAGTGAAAAAGAGCCACAAACCTAACACTGTAAACGGAAAGGGTATTTTAGTTTTAAAATAGAAATGTATAAAACAGTGCAACAAATGGGAATAAAATAAAAGGAATAAAAAATTATGGCATATGAGACATGACAACGTTTTATTAGTCTAAAATACCTAATCGGATGAGTCACACATAGATAAAAGGGGTCAGATTTAACTGTGTGAGATTAAAAGAGTTAAAATGATGAGACAAACAAGTGTAATCAGCTTAAATAAGTGTATTTACAAACACAAGTAACTTAAAACAACACACTAAAACTCAAGACTGTTAAAAGAAAGGAATATAAAACCCAAACCTAAAACAATCTAAAAGTCCAAGTGTGCTAAAACAAATGTTCAAAGTGTCCTCCGGTGTATATACAATTAAAGTGTAATCCACAAACGTTCTGGAAGGGTAAGTCCACAAGGAAAGAAACTCCTCAATCCAGCAGTGGTTTAGCTTTAGCTTATGCTTCCAATGTGCTCCTGCTGCTTCCCTTTATACTGGCATTTGATTTCAGCCCAAACAAAATAAAATAGCAAAAGGAATAAAATGGCTAAGAAAACATGTTTAAAACTCAAATATACATAAAACCACAATATAATGTATAAAATGAGCGGTACTACATGTTTCTTGTGTGACGGTTTCACATACTAACAAACAGCGGACATACGGCTGCGTGCTTTCATTTCTTTGCTGCTCTAAGTGGTTGCGTCACGCGTGTGGTATCCTCCTGGTGTTTACATTCAGAGCAGCGAAGAAGAGATGAGTTTCGCTTTGCAGCGTTATGCTGTGTTTACACCAACACGGTAGAGGCATCAAGCGCGAGTGATTTCAATGTTAATTCAATGTGAAGACTACGTTTATTACAAAAATTGTATTGGATCAGTACATGGGTTCAAATATCCGCCGATTCCGATGCCAGAATTTTTTGTGGTATTGGCAGCATTTCCGAAACATACAAATATATCAAATGAAAGAACGGACCCTTTGCTTTCTAACAAACAAACAAAACGGAAAAAAACATTTCATCTTATCTATATTTTTTCTCTGCTGATGAACTCTTAAATATGGGTATTTTTCTTAAAAAAAAGCAAAAAGCTGAAATGAATGCATTTTTGTGAAGGAATTTTGTTCAGAGAGATCAGATTCAGAACGACTATCAAAACATACACAGAGTTTAAAATGAGTAAATCATTTTTTGCTTCAGTTTTTTTTATAAATTGAGTAAATGCGCCATCTAGTGGATAATCACAATATTACAGATAAACATAAAACCTCATCAGGAACATGTTTTTTATGCAGATGTTTTCTCCTTATCGATGAGATAACTCATCAATGGTGGGGAAAGAGTTAAAACATATCACATTTTCATTTAGTCATTTAGCTTTTGTCCAAAGAGACTTACAAATGAGGTAAACAATAGAAGCAATTATAGCAACACAAGAACAGTAATACAAAAGTGCAATGGAAATAGTCTCATCAAGTCCAACACAGTATACGTAGCCAAGGGTCGGTTAGTATTTTTTTATTTTTAAGAAATGTACAGATAAAGAGAAAGGACAAATAGAGAAAGATAGTAAGTGCTATATTAGGAAGTGAGGTAATGGTGGAAGAGATGGGTTTTAGCCGAGTCTTAAAGACAGCTACAGAGTCAGCAGATCGTGTCGCGACCGGCAGATCATTCCACAGTTTTGGAACAGCTCCTGAGAAGGTACGCGCTAGTGTTTTTTTCCTTTTTGAGATGGCACCACAAGTGGTTGCTCGGTGGCATAGTGCAGGGATCGAGAGGGTACGTAAGGCTGTATAACCAAGTGAAAGTAAGGGGGTGCTGACCCAGTGGTGGTTTTAAAGGCGAGGAGCAGAGCCTTAAATTTGATGCAAGCTGCTATAGGAAGCCAGTGTAACTTTACAAAGAGAGGAATGACGTGTGCTCTCTTTGGCTCATTGAAGACCACTCTTGCCGCTGCGTTCTGAATCATCTGTAGATGTTTGGTTGTGCAGGCTGGAAGCCCAGGCTGGAAGCCCAGTCAGTAGCGCATTGCAGTAGTCCAGTCTGGACAGGACAAGAGCTTGGACTACGACCTGCGTAGCGTGCTCATTTAGGAAAGGTCTAATTTTCCTAATATTGTAGAGGATGAATCTACAAGAGCGAGCAGCGCTGCCAACATGGGCAGTGAAGCTAAGCTGATTATGAATGACCACTCCCAGGTTTTTGGCCGTATGGAGAGGTTGTGCTGAATCTTTAGTTCAGATGATATGACAAGCAGTTCTGTCTTCGCAATGTTAAGCTGGAGATGGTGATCCTTCATCCAGAGTGAGATGTTCCTCAGGCATGCTGAGATGTGCGCAGAAACCTTGGGATCTTTAGAGTGGAACGACAAGTGGAGTTGAGTGTCGTCCGCATAGCAGTGGTAGGAAAAGCCATGTTTTTGAATGACAGAGTCCAGGGATGTCATGTATATCGAAAAGAGCAGTGGTCCAAGCACAGAGCCTTGAGGCACCCGGTATCAAGACATTGGGGTTCCGAGACGTCACCTCTCCAGGATACACGAAATGACCTACCTGACAGGTCTTGAAGAGAGTTTGAGAGTCAGGTGAGTTGTTAATCTTTGAATGATACTGTAGGGTCTTAGCAGAGGAGACATCCATGGAAAAGGAGGCAAGAAGAGACTGATAGAGACAGAGGTCAGAAGGATCTTTCGATCTGCGCCACTTCCTCTCTGCAGCCCTTAGTCTGGAGCGATGCTCACAGAGAACCTCAGATAGCCAAGGGGCAGGCGGTGTGGCCCGGGCCAGTCCAGATGTCAGAGGGCATAATGTGTCTAAGCAGGATGTAGAAGTGGAACAAAAAGTGTCAGTAGCATTGTCAGTATCTAGCAGAGAAAGTTGGTTGGGAGGGTGGAGCATGGAAGCGACCACAGAGGATAAGCAGGAGGGAGAGAGCGTGCGCAGGTTGCACCGGAACGAGACCAATGGGGGATCGTGTGGAGTGACTAGAGGAGTTAGGTTGAGCTTAAGAGTAATGAGGAAGTGATCAGATATGTGTAGTGGGGTGACCTGGTTGTGGTAAGTGGAACAGCAGCATGTGTAGAAAAGATCTAAAAGATTACCAGACCTGTGGGTTGGTGAAGTAGGGACTAGCTTGTGGTCAAACGACGCAGTCAGGGTGTTGTCAGCTGCCTGTGGTTTCTCAAGGTGGATGTTGAAGTCACTAAGTACTACTAAAGGAGTACCATCCTCTGGGAATGAAAACAGAAGTACATCCAACTCCTCTAAGAAGTGTCCAAGTTGACCTGGGGGGCGATTGATAACTAAAAATGGATTTTAGTAGGGTGGATGATAGTAACAACATGCAACTCAAAAGAGCTGCTGTCACATGAGGATGTTTGCTGTTGGAATTTCCAGTCCTTTGGAATGAGCAGACCGGTCCCTCCACCACTTCCTGTTGTGCGAGGACTGTAGGAGAAAATGTAGTTGTTGGAGAGGGCAGCTTGAGTGGCAGTGTCCTCTGGTTTAATCCAGGGTTCAGTAAGTGCTAGAACAGAAAGACCAGAATGTGAAACAAAAGCAGTAATTAAATCTGCTTTGTTGACAGAAGATTGGCAGTTCCATAAGCCAATGGGAAAAGTCAGTGAGGCAGTAGTGGATGAAGGGAGAGTGCGGATGTTATTAACATTTTGCACGTGGTGATTTACGAGTTGTAATGACAGTAGAGATTTGAAAACACATTGTAAAATATAAGAATAGGAAATGTGCAAGAGAGGAAAAAAAGAGTGATAAATAGATCAAAATAAAAAGTTAGTACAAAAAGTGCAATACTCAAGTGCCCTGTCGGTGTCCCTGCTCGGTGA
Organism: Misgurnus mizolepis; assembly: GCA_025389145.1. NCBI lineage: Eukaryota > Metazoa > Chordata > Actinopteri > Cypriniformes > Cobitidae > Misgurnus > Misgurnus mizolepis. Next base: position 34,524,947 of record JAIFKI010000009.1, on the reverse strand, counting down.
AGTCGCGCATGTAGAGTCGATGGTCTTTACACTCTTCGGTCTTCACGTGATGAGGCTGCCGCGACCACTGCCGTGGTGGACTGACTGCATAAATAAGTGCTTCAATTGTGGCCTGAAACTCAGCAGGCCACGCCTGAAAACAATTAACAACTAAGTTAAAGGCCGAAACTAACACACACGAAGCAGATGCAGGATTTGGTCCATCTCTTTAGAGTGATCATCTGATTTCATGCTCTTAAGGCTATTGTAAAAAATTTTTTAAATGTTCATTCATTAGTGCAAGATGTATTCTGCGTGGGGTGAAAGTCATACAAATCATTTCATATTCAAATTATTACTCTAACAGGCCATCAGGGCAGCAATGATTCACAACATTTACAGTACATAACAAAATTGGATAGATGAAGAAAAGTAGCAGATCCACCATGGCAAACAAAGTTTTGAACAAACAACAAGAAAACAAAGAACAGAAATCAAACATTATGGTGACGAAAATGCTCCACAGCTTTCATTTTTGAAAGAAGTGAAAAGATCATGGTGTGTGGGTGCAAACACTGTCTATTGCCTTTGTGTAATTGTTTGTAGTGTAGTGTCCTGTCTCAATATTTTCTCGCGCATGTGTTGTTGTACGCGTCCTGCCCGCAGACCCTCCTAATGATGAAAATTACGTCAGGCAGACGGCACGCATATATGGATGGCCCTAGTATACCCTTGGCTTATAGCCTTTTCACTTTAAGTTCAGAGCAAAAATGTCATTGGCAGTTGTTAGACCCCTTGTTAAAAAGCCGTACCTCAAAGAGCTTAATAATTTTGGACCAATTTCAAATCTCCCTTTTCTTTCTAAAATATTAGAAAATTAAGCCAATTATGCACATTCTTAGTGAATAATAGTACATATAAAAAGTTCCAATCAGGATTCAGGCCTCACCATAGCACAGCGACAGCACTGCTTAGAGTTACAAATCATCTCCTTTTAACATCTGATCGTGGTGCAATCTCAATTCTTATTTTACTAGACTTGATCTGACACAGTAGATCACACAATCTTACTTGATAGACTAGAGAACTATATTGGCGCTAACCTGGTTTAGATCAAATTTAACTGACCGCTATCACTTTGTTTATGTAAATTTTATGTAAACGTACTGCCATTTTGAAAGCTGTTGGAAGGTATCCTAGTTCTAGCGATGAGTTAATAATATTTAGTAGAGGGTCTGACACTACAGGAAATACCTCTTTTAGTAATTTTGTGGGAACAGGATCTAAGAAACACGATGATGATTTGGATGATTTTTTTAATTTGAGAGCACCTCTATTCAGGGTTCCAACTCCAAGTCAGATGTCTAATTCCATGACTTATTACTTTCTTTCACTGACTAAAAAGCTGAATTTCCATGACCTAAAATGTACGGGAAAAAATATTTTTGCCTTAGTTAACAGGTACAGGTGACTGCATTTGACTCAAGTGATCGCCAGCTGACAAGCAGAAAGGGAATAAAATGAGTGCTGCAGGGATGACATATTTTTGTAGGCAAAGCCCAAAAGCAAGTTAGCATTTTTGCACTTCCAGTTCCATCATCCCCAAGTTAATGTTTTTTTTTTTTTTTTTTGAATGGGGTTTTGCATAAACTCAAGATCTTGGGTGAACATAAGCCTAATGTATTTTTTGTTGTTGTATAACCAGTCAATCACTATTACCCTACTTGTGACCTTTTAAAGCTCGAAAGTGTCTTTAAATACAGTAGGTGGTTGTTAACTCTTTCCCCACCATTGATTAGTTATCTTGTAAATTAAGAGTAAACATTTGTATGAAAAAACGTGTTCCTGATGAGTTTTTATGTTAATCTGTAATACCGTGATTAGGGGTGCAAGATTACAGGAAAAATTATGATCACGATTATTTTGCTCAAACTTTTGATCACGATTAAAAATACGATCATTCTTTTAGTGAAGAACTTCTATTAACTTCAGTATTTTTATTACACTTTACAGCCATGTATATAACATTATATACATTTTATAGGCCTATATTATAAAATGTTTTATCGTTTTGTAATATCCACAGCTCCCATTCTTTTAGATCTTTTTAAAACATTTAAAATAATTCCGCAAAATTCTGAATAGATTTTGCAAAAGAAATCCGCAGAAATAACAAAAATATAGCGTACAGCGTCAGTTCAGGCAGGCCACGTAGTCAAGCGATGCTATCAGCTGATTGTCAAACCTAAACCCAGCCTATCAGCTGATCCGATTCCTATGCATCAATTGGTCCCTTTCAAACAGGGCGCCTTATTTAAATGGATTTTCAGTCTGTCTGCTTGGCTGCTTTCACTGCTTTGCTTGCAAAAGCGCAGTTTCTTGCAACATGATTATACGCTTTTATTTTGCTGTAACGTTACTCACCCAACTGCTGACCATGTCTGCCGCCGCAAATGATAACGTTACAGATCCGTGGCAAATTGAATTCATCGAAGAATCCCAGCATCAAATAAGTCAAGCGGAGGAAGCCATTAATGACGAAAGCAATGCTTCTGTCCGCCGGAGCTCTCGCCTGGCAAGTAAATCATCTTGTAGTCCTCCCAGCATCATTGACTGGCCGCTGCCGAAATTACTGGAAACCTTATACAGACACGACATCCCGGCACCAACTGGAGCTTCGCATAAGGAACTTTTTGCTTTGCTTTGTGAAAAAATTGACGTTCCAGCAGCAGATATTCCTCCTCCTCCTCCATTCTCCGGCAAGAAACAGACGCAGAAGAGAAAGAATCTAGAACCGGCTTCCACTTCGGCTGATGTTGCACCCAAGCGGGCAGGCGGATCCGACGTCTCAACCCGAGCAATCTACTCTTCTTCAGTCCAAAACAACGACCCAGTGTTGTCAGCTTTGTCCAGCATTCAGTCTTCGCTCTCCAACATGAATTCCAGAATTCAAGCTCTTGAGTCCGGTTCAAGATCTAAGGCCTCGGCAAACTTTTCCATTTCTGGTCCGTCTTGCGATAACTCCTCATCGACCACGGCGCGGCTGCCCGTGTTTACTCCGCAGCAGAATGATGACGTCATCAATTCAGTGACTATACCACGAAGAACTATGGGAAGTGCAGTTCCCGTGACTACAGGCTCTCCATTCTTTCCGCCGGCTGCTGCGATTTCTCATCAGTTGAGAAGCCAAATCATCGCAGGTAATGATGTCAACCTTGTCAAAATATTATTGTGCTCCGAAATGAGTGAGAAGCGTGTTGTTGATTGCGGCGATGTGTCTGTTATGCTTAAAGATAGCGACCCCCGACTTTCAAAAATGTTAACGTTAGCTGAGTTTAATGTGGCATTTGGGGTTTACAGAGACGTCATCTGCGAAATGTATCCGTCTCGTAGAGCCGAGCTTGACACTTATTTAGCAATCATTTCTGACTTGGCTTTGACCTATGGAGGAACTCTCTTCTATGAATATCATAAATCATTCTCTGCAAAAGCTGCAATGTTCATTCAACGGTTCAATCAAAGGTTGGACTGGTCTGTAGTTGACTTAACCCTCATAAGCAGACATTTCACTGGTCATCAAGCTCTTTCCTGCTCGATCTGTGGCTCTCATTCTCACACCCTCAATCTATGCCCCAAATCTGCGTCTCCTCCATCTAAGTCTGGTTTTCAAACTGTTGACTCTAAGGTGACACCATTTGCTACTCCCTTATGTTATAATTTTAATGAAAATGTTTGCAAATTCTATAATTGTAAATATGTTCATGCTTGTAGTTACTGCGGGGACGGCCACCCAAAATCTGTGTGCCCAAGACGAACCCGCTTTATGAGAAAGGACAAAAAGAAATAAAGCCATCAACCCCAGTCAATGTTCCAAAGCTGGGACAGGCACTGAGAAATCATCCTAACCGCTGCTTTGTCAATTATTTAATAACCGGACTTATCCAAGGGTTTTTTGCAGGATTGTCTTGGTTGCCTTATCAGTCTTTTTTCTGTAATAATTTGCTTTCTGCTGTTAAAGAACCTGAAATTGTCGATTCCTTGTTGGAAAAGGAAGTTAAGAAAGGATTTCTTATTGGGCCTTTTGATAAATCCCCTTTCTCAATTTGTCGGATTAATCCTATAGGGATAGCTACTCGGAAATATTCAGGAAAGAAGCGCTTAATTTTTGATTTGTCCGCCCCTCATAATGATGCTGCTCAAAGTATTAATAGTCTTATTCCTCTAGCTCCATTTTCTCTGTTTTACGCAACCATTGATGACGCAATTAAAATCATTAAAAAAGCAGGTAGGGGTGCATGGCTCGCAAAGGCAGATATTTCAGACGCCTTTAAAGTTATGCCTTTGCATCCATCGCAGTGGCATTTATTTGGCATTAAATGGAGGGAAAAATTTTATTTTTCGGTCAGGCTCACTTTTGGCTGTCGCAGTAGTCCAAAAATTTTTGATACACTATCAGAGGCGCTATGTTGGATTCTCCTAAATAACTGCAAATTACCGCATGTGCTCCATCTTTTAGACGATTTTCTGCTAGTGGATTATAAAAACTCAAAGCCAGAAAGATGCATTTCGGCGTTAAAATACACTTTCGCCGATTTAGGTGTTCCCCTTTCTGAGGAAAAAACTTTAGGCCCACTCAAAGTTATCGAGTTTTTAGGCATTACATTAGATTCGAATCTAATGCAAGCCTCGTTGCCCCTTGAGAAATTAAAACGCATTCGTGAAATCATGAGAAATGCTCAGAGTTCCGTTTCTTTTTCAAAAAGAGATTTGCTTTCTTTACTAGGCCATCTTAATTTTGCGATGCGTTTTATTCCCCAAGGCAGGTCTTTCATTGCCAGACTCCTCGATCTTTCCAAATCTGTCAAAGATCTTAAGGACATAGTTACCTTAGACGCAGGCTCCAGATCAGATCTCAGTTTCTGGTCTTTGCTCCTTGAAAATTGGAATGGCATTTCTTTTTTTTATCATGATGATCTGGAGTCTTCTTCAGCCCTTGAATTGTATACAGATGCTGCGCCTTCTGTCGGTTTTGGGGGGGTTTTCAATGGTCAGTGGTTTGCTAGCAAATGGCCAAAGGAGCTGCTTTCCATGCCGGATAATAACATGTCCACTGCTCTGTTGGAATTATATCCCATAGTGATAGCTTGTATTCTGTGGGGGAAACAATGGTCTAGAAAACAAATTCTGTTTTTTTGTGACAATGAGGCAACTGTTAATATTATTAACAAAGGTCGCTCATCAGTTCCGTTTATCAACAGATTCGTCAGGCGCCTTACTTGGTTATCTGTCATGGATAATTTCATTTTTCGAGCTGCTCATATTCCAGGTTTAAACAATCAAATTGCTGATTCCCTTTCTCGATTTGAATTTCAGAAATTCCACCTCCTGTGTTCGGATTCAGCGCCAGCCAGCTTGGTTTGCCCTCTTTTCAGCCAAACGGTTCTAGATTAGACATGACCCTTCAATCTTATTTGCATTCAGCAGCCAAGTACATGCGTAGTGGTTTAGCAAAATCAACATTAAAAATGTATGACTCTGCTTGGTCTCATTTTAGTTCTTTCTGTGCAACTTTCACTGTAGATGTACTTCCTGTCAATGTTTCATATGTTAGTGCTTTTATAGTCCACTGTTTTGAGTCTCGTAAAATGCAGCCTTCATCCATCAAGAGTATGATAGCCGGCATTCAGTTCCATCTGCGCTGCCTGGATCCATCCACCATCAGCTTGTTAAAAAATCCTTCAATTCGTCTCCTGCTCAATGGACTTAAAAAAGAGAAACCTAAAGGCAATGATCATCGTCTCCCTCTCACACTTCCACTTTTAAAAAAATTAATATCACGTCTGAGAGAGGGATGCTTTGGGATCTATTCTGATATTATGTTGGAATCTGTTTTGCTTACGGCTTTCTATGGTTTTCTCAGAGGTGGCGAGTTTTCAACACGCACAGATTCTTTTAATCCGTCACATGATCTCACAATATCTGATGTTTCAATATTTTCTCACCACTTCACCATATTTCTAAAGCACTCAAAAACTGATCGGGATGGGGAAGGATCTTTTGTTTTTGTGTCTGAAACTAACTCTGCTTTTTGTCCCCTGTCGTCTATGTTGGCTTATCTGAGGTGTCGTCCACAAGCTTGTCTGGAGGACCCATTATTTACAACAGAGGAGGGAAAGCCCATGTCCAGAGCCTGGTTTGCATCCCGTTTCCGCCTGCTTTGTCAATTCTGCGGGCTACCCCCAGAGTGTTATTCGGCCCATTCGCTGCGCATAGGGGCTGCTACAACTGCAGCTTCCTCTACTCCCGTTTCTACCCTAAAAGCTATGGGAAGATGGTCTTCGGCAGCTTATGAACGGTACCTCCGGCCAGATACTCGAGCCATCCTTGAGGCTCAGAAAGCTATGAGTAATGATTGTGATATGTAGTTAAAATAAATATCGCTTCAGTAATTTATTGCTTACTTTTTATTTATTTTTTTTTGCTTCATATATCTATTTCTCTGCTAGCTCATGTAGTTCTATAGGTATTTTTATTTTTATTGGCTTTTTGAGAAAAATTTTTTTTTAAATCCTCTGCTGGCTCTTCGATAGCAGGAAGGGCCAGGGATGATTGCCTGGTATGGTCTGTTTGGGGGGGAATTTTGCTGCTATCCCAGTTTATATGGGAGATTGTCCCCAGAAGCTGCTGCTGTTCCCTGACTAGCTTTCATGGAGCTCATGAAAAGGTTGGGGAATTCAGAACAGAGCCATACCGCCAAATGTAATTTTAACATCTTGCAAATAAACATTTTAAATGGCAAAGATTTGTTTTATTTTTGACTCAAGTGGTCCTGACTGAAATATAGCGTACAGCGTCAGTTCAGGCAGGCCACGTAGTCAAGCGATGCTATCAGCTGATTGTCAAACCTAAACCCAGCCTATCAGCTGATCCGATTCCTATGCATCAATTGGTCCCTTTCAAACAGGGCGCCTTATTTAAATGGATTTTCAGTCTGTCTGCTTGGCTGCTTTCACTGCTTTGCTGCAACCCACCTCCTCCCCTAGCTCCTCCTTTAAACTCTGTTTAACTTAATCAGTTTCATTTCATTGTCACTGATGCACGCTCTGTTCTAATTGGGGGGAATTTTGCTGCTATCCCAGTTTATATGGGAGATTGTCCCCAGAAGCTGCTGCTGTTCCCTGACTAGCTTTCATGGAGCTCATGAAAAGGTTGGGGAATTCAGAACAGAGCCATACCGCCAAATGTAATTTTAACATCTTGCAAATAAACATTTTAAATGGCAAAGATTTGTTTTATTTTTGACTCAAGTGGTCCTGACTGAAATAACTCCTTACACAGATTCCTTACAGCTGTACTGCTATTGCAGCAATTAAAGCAGTTCAGTTTTAACTTTCAAAATTATAAAATATGTTTTATTTATTTTAGAGGCTTTTTTGTTTGTTAAATTAAGGTTTTTCCAATCCAATCCAATCCAACTTTATTTACAGAGCACAGTTTAAACAACCTCAAGGTTACCAAAGTGCTTTACAATAAAAAAAAATACAACTAAAATAAAAGAAGACCAAATACAAGTAAAATGACAATAAAAAACTAGAACACCAAATAAATAAAATAACACCAACAAAGACAATGACAACGAAGACCACAACAGCTTTCATAGTGCAGGGAATGCCAGGGAATAAAAATAAGTTTTTAAACGAGATTTAAAAGTGTGGAGAGTAGGTGCAGCTTTAATGTGCGGTGGTAGCTCATTCCATTGTTTCGGAGCAACTGCTGTAAAAGAGCGATCACCTCTGGTCTTCAATCTAGTCCTGGGCACGATCAGTCGAAGCTGATCCCCAGACCTCAGTGACCTTGACGGGGTATAACTATGAAGAAGCTCCGAAATATACTGAGGTGCCAACCCATTCAATAACTTAAAAACAAACATTAAAATCTTAAATTGTATTCTAAAATACACAGGAAGCCAGTGGAGTGAAGCCAAAATGGGAGTAATATGTTCTTGTTTATGGGATCCTGTTAACATACGAGCAGCTGCATTTTGGACTAACTGTAAGCGTGCAATAGAAGTTTGATTCACGCCAATGTAAAGTGCATTACAGTAGTCCAAACGTGTCGAAATAAAAGCATGAATCACCTGTTCAAAAATTTTAAAAGATAAAACAGGTTTAATTTTCGCTAAAAGCCTCAACTGATAAAAACTAGATTTAACCACCATATTTATCTGCTTATCCAGTTTAAATTCACTATCAATTTTAATACCTAGATTAGTAACTACTGGTTTTACATATTGCTGCAAGGAACCAAGGTGTACAGGAGTGTAATCACACACCCGGCTTGGTTCAAACACTATGATCTCAGTTTTTTCTTCATTTAAATTAAAAAAATTAAAAGACATCCAGGTTTTAATATCCTTGAGACAATCAAGTAAAGGAGTCAAGGAACCATTTACATCTTTTTTCAATGGTAAATAGATTTGTGAGTCATCTGCATCAAAAAGGTAGGAAATGCCATGTTTTTTAAAAATATTACCAAGCGGGAGAAGGTACAAAGAGAACAGTAGTGGTCCAAGAACTGAGCCTTGAGGGACTCCATAGAGAAGGGGGCGATAGATGATGTAAAGTCACCAAGCTTCACAGAAAAAAATCGGTCAGATAGATATGATCTGAACCACTGCAGAGCAGTATCACGAATGCCTACATAACGCTCTAGGCGAGAAATAAGAATGGTGTGATCAATTGTGTCAAAGGCGGCGGTCAGATCTAAGAGCACAAGAATGGCAGAGTCCCCTTGGTCTGTAGTTAATAAAAGATCATTAAAAACTCGTAAAAGTGCAGTTTCGGAACTATGAAAAGCTTTAAAACCAGATTGAAAAATTTCTAAAATACCATTAGCATTTAAATAGGATTGTAACTGGGCAAAAACAATTTTTTCTAAGATTTTAGAAATAAAAGGAAGCTTTGATACCGGTCGGTAATTAGCTAAAATAGAAGTGTCCAGATTCTTCTTTTTAATTAGAGGAAAAACAGTTGCATTCTTAAAATAGGCCGGAACAGTTCCTGAAGTCAGACTGCTGTTAATAATTTCTTGGACAGTTGGCCCTATAGTGGTCCAGACCTCTTTAAAAAGACGAGTGGGGATAATGTCAGTAGGACATACTGAAGGTTTCAGCTGTAAAATTAATTTATTAAGATAAAAAAGTGACACGGGCTCAAACTGATCAAACACTGTTAAACTGGTCAGCATTTCAAAGGGTTCAGATATAGGTGGGGAAATAAAAGCTCTAATGGATGTAATCTTATCTAAAAAGTAATTGAAAAAATTCTCACAGACTTCAGAAGACGCTTCTAAACAAGATGATTGGGGTGAATTTAAAATAGTATCAATACTTTTAAAAAGGGCACGTGGTTTGTGTATATTTTGGGCAATTTGTTCTTTTAGATACTTATTTTTTTCGGCTTTTACTATTCTTTGATACGTTCTCCAGCTTTCCTTTAAGATTTCATAAAAAACATGAAGCTTGTTTTTCTTCCAACGTCGCTCTGCTCTTCTGCACTCTCTCCTAGCTGCACGGGTAGTGTCATTTAACCATGGCTCAGATTTAGATTTGGGTCGCAAAATTTTTAGAGGAGAGACCATGTCAAGAATGCTAGCACATGTAGAGAGAAATGAAGTTGTTAATTTCTCTGTATCAGCAACGAGACCAGTATCTAACTGCATTGAGTTTTGAAAAGCACAAGAGAACTGCGCAGCAGTGGTCAGCTTAAGCACACGGCCGAGGCGTGCAGGAGCATTTTTTTCTAATTTATGACAAGACAGATTAAAATCAAATAAAACTGGCATGTGATCGGAAAATACAGCATCCTGTATCTGAATATTTAAAATCGGCAAACCAAACAATAACACAAGATCTAATGTGTGTCCCTGTTCCTGTGTGGGTCCACTGACATATTGAAAAAAGTTAAAAGTATCAATCACATCTAAAAAGTCTTTTGTAAGTGGTTTAGAGGGACAACAAACATGTATATTAAAATCACAAACAATTAAAACTCTATCATAGTCTGTCATAATACTGGGCAAAAAGTCAGAGAATTCTTTAATAAAATGTTTGTTGTATTTCGGTGGGCGATATATCACCGCACACAGACTGGCCCAAAACAAACAAACTCAATTCAAATGAAGAAAAAACAGATGGAGCCAAAAGCTTACAATGTAAGCTGCTTTTTAAAACAGTCACTATTCCTCCTCCACGTCCAGTGGTTCTAGGTGAATTTAAAAAAGTACAGTCAGAAGGTAAGAGGTCAGTAAAGACATATGACTCACCGGCGGCAATCCATGATTCAGTTAAAAACAGAACATCCACAGCTTGTGTGATGAAAAAGTCCTTGAGGATGAAAGTTTTGTTCATTACCGACCTCGCATTTATCAGTGCACATTTGGTCGGTAAAGTCACAATGTCAGCCACAGGAGCTGACCGGCACAGCGGCCGAAGGTTGATGTAATTCATTCCGCCAGGACTTCGAGAACGCGGTGCCCAGGTGCGCAAACCATGTCGCTCCTCATACGAGCCAACAACCGGTATCAAACAGCTGCTAGTTGGAGAAAGGCCGCGACGAGCGACAAGGCGTTGAAAACATCGGTGACATTCCGGTGTCACCGGCAACAACTCCGTGGGTGAAGCCAGCCATGCCTTAATCCGGACAAGCCAGCCACTACGCGTCCCTCTGCGTCTTCGTCTCCGGGAAGGTAAACGCTCAATGCAAATTAGATGAGCTGGGACATCCGTCAAAAGTGGAGGAGAAAATGTTTTTGAACCACCCTGGGAGTAGTTTGCTGTAAAATCCACCGTATTTTTAATTTGAAGTAGCTCCTGACGATAATGACCAAGCGGTTAGCGGCCAACAGCTAACGTCATGTTGACGACTTGTTTGATCAAATGAGCCTCTCAAATCAACACTTCACTTGCTTACAATAACATCTATATAAAATATATATGTTCAGCATATAACAATGTTAGTTTAAATGTTTATCATCAACACACTATTTTTTAAAAAGCGGAGGGGGGCTGCTCTGTTGCTAGCAGTCGCGGCGGGGTGCAGAAAAATAATGAATCAAAACAAAAAGAAATAAACATGAAACGAAATAAACATGCAGGTCGCCTTACCTTACACATTCGCTATGCATCAATTAAAACTGCCATTATGTTCGTTCAAGGTGAATGACTGTAAATCTCGTGATGCTAACGTATTTCTACCTTAACACAGACTGCACTTGCAAAGAAACACTCTGTTTACTCTGACTCCGCCCACAACAAACACTTTGCTTGATTCTAGACCGTGTGTTTTTTGCTTGGTCTTTGAACATTAATCGCGACGATTGTCATTAATTAACCGTGGGGCACGCATATCGTTATCATGATAAAAATATGATTAATCGTGCAGCCCTAACTGTGATTATCTACTAGATGGCGCACTTACCCAATTTATAAAAAAACTGAAGCAAAAAATGATTTACTAATTTTAAACTCTGTGTATGTTTTGATAATTGTTCTGAATCTGATCTCAAAATTGCTTCATAAAAATTCATTTATTTTTTACTAAAAATGTGAATTTTGAAGAAAAATACCGATATCTAAGAGTTTATGAGCAGAGACAAAAATATAGATAGGATGAAACAGTTTTATCCCTTTTTGTTTGATTCTTGTTTGTTTAAAAGCAGAGGGTCTGTTCTTTTATTTGATATATTTGTATGTTTATATATTTTATAAGATTCACTAGTTCGCCTGCACATTCAGGTCTTAATGATTAATGGTAAACAAACTTGGCTTGCTGTCCTCGAAGGGAGCTCTGTACCTGAGCTCTGAACCTTCAGAGAGAGCGAACCTGAGGCTGGGGCTCGAGCCACAAGTTCAACCCCCTGCAACGGAACTGCAAAGAGGAAGAAAAAGAGAGTGAAGGAGGAGATGGGGAGGAGGAGGGATGTCGGAAAAGAAAGCAGCTGGACAGGAAGGCCTGAAGGCTGCCTTATATACGCCCATGATGATGATGATTGACAGGCCTGAATGTTTAGGCTCCTCCCGAACCTACGTTTATAACTGCATAAAATATTTTGGGAAACTTTTGTGAAAATCACAAAAAATGCTAGTGGGCAGTTGTTGCTACATGAGACTACAGACTTTATCTGAGACTTTAAATGTCATCAGGCATGAAAATCTCAAAAACAACACAACATGGGCACAATTCCAAACCAACATTCATCTTCAGAATATTTCTTTATCAGGGAACATGTTTTTAAATCTGTTTAATAAAGTTTGAAAGTGCTGCCAGAAGCTTGATGGTGATGACGTGATGTCGAGAGACAGATAGTTCGCTTGAAACAGAAGGTTAGCTTTTCATTTCTAGTAAACGCATTTAGAAGTTCATCTGTGAAGATTATCTTGGACAAAACGTTAACGGGTCACATATTTAGTTAAACACAGCAGGTTTTTTTGTTGAGATAATCCAATGGTCTATGGGGAAATGAATGGGCTTTTTTACCGAGGGAACAAGCACTCTTAAAAATTAAGGTTGTATCGAAAAAAACAAAACAATGATCTTGAGCACAGTAATCAATAAAACCATTAACTTTTCTTTGCAAATAAACATGTTTAACACTAACGAGTACTAGGGATGTAACGATTAATCGTGTGTCTCATTAAAGATGATTCTGTGATTCGTGTTTCATGCACAGCTTGTGCGTGTACAACGGTATTTGGTCAGTAGGAAGTCCTTCTCATTCTAAAATCATTATGAGTCTGAGTCGTTTAAAACGTGCATTTAAAAAAGCAACACTTGTTAAACAAAATCATTCAAAATATTCTTTATTATCATGAAAATACCTGAAACAATTTGAATAAATATTCCTGTAGACATTTCCTGGAATAGCGTTTGTAACGCTTCTTCTTTTGTGGCACAAAGGGAGTTTCTGCATAAGAGCACTCCCTGGCGTTTGGATGTGCCGGGATTTCACCGTAATTCATTCAAATTCATTTATTGAGAGAACGCGCATTTGCACGGTTAATTGTTACACCCCTAACGAGTACAGTAAATTAAAAACGTTAAATTAATTTCAGTGAATTTGTGCTTAAAATAAGAAAAACAATCTGCCAATGGAATGAGAAATTTTTTGCTGAATTTTTTTGTATTAAGTAAATTCAAAAAAAAATTCTTATTCTATTGGCAGATTTTTTTGCTTGTTTTAAGCACAAATTCACTTAAATTTGATATGTTTTGTCTAAAAACTAGACATCTTTTCTTTTCATTTGAAAATAAGGCCATTTGCTCATCAAGAAAATACATCTTGATTTAAGAATGTGCAGTGTAAGAAAATCTAGAAAAAAAGTGTAGTAAATGGGTGTAAAGAGACATTTTTCATTACATGCGCTTTTAGCTTTATGAATTACTCAATATGTGATGATTTGATTATTTTTCAGTTTGCCGCTACTGCCTGTGGAAATGTGTCTGTAATGCTTAATGGATCTAAAAATAATCCTTTCAACACAGAAAGGTAACACATACATTATGTCACAATACATATGACATATTGGCTTGTTTTATGCACAAAATCACTTAAATTTTATATTTTTGGTCTAAAAACTAGACTTATTTACTTGGGCCATTTTGCTCATCAAGAAAAGCATTGAAAATAATTTTTTGCAGTGTAGGTTGAAAATAATCCAATTCTTTTTTAGAGTGTAGAGCATTGTTTTATGAAACACTACTGTAGACTTGGAATTAAGCCTTTTCCCCTTATTATTTGATTCACGGGTCCGGACACCAATTGTCTTGCCAAGAAAAAATCTTTAATATATATATGTCAGGAGAGAAACCAGTAAAGATGTTCTATCTATGACAGCCTATACATTTCTTTGATTCTCCCGTCATCCCTTAGTTTCTCTGGGGTGCTACAGTAAGGTTTGAGCTTTTATACATCACAGAAAGACTTCCTTGTAAGGTAGAAAAACATGTTGCTTAAGCATCTCAAATATAGAACATATATGTCATGCTAACACATGGCACAGTCCACTCCTATATTAAGATACTATTCTTAGTGTATACTTTTGTGGTGTACACATCTGACATGTCATGATCAGAACGTATTACCCTCTTTCAATCCCCTGACATGTGATTCATACTATCTATAGTCTCGTTCATTCAAACACATGCATTTAACACTCCATAAGATAACACAACTGATTATGAATATAAAGAATAGTAATACATAATATATAATATATAATAATGAAATCATATTAAAATAATACATTTTAATAAAAGAATACATTTAATAATAAAAGACTAAATTTTAAGTCTTCAACTACTCAAATATCAGATATGTTAATTACTCAAGATTTAATAACAACGCAACATCAACTAGAGAATGGATGATTTAATCATTGCTTATTTTGAATAGCAAATTTCTAATGGTTTCAGTAGTATTGTTCTTACATAATGTAATGTACACATTATGTTAGGTGTCAGCCCTAAATAATTCCTAGACCTAGAGCAACATAAACAAAAAGTACTTTGTAAACCTTTAAGTAAAACAAAGTAGTTGCTGTGTTAAACGGATTGTTTGTCTGTGTCATATTCTTCCAGTATATTTGCAACTGTTGAGATAAAGAACTTCAATCCTACCACAATGGACAGCCTTACTGTTCTTCTTGTGACCGAGAATAAAGACATGTATGTAGCCCTTTTTGTTGTATCATCTGGTTATTTTAAATTGCTGTTTTTTGTCTTTGTGTCTTTAGTTTGGTAATGCTGTCAGTCCCAAGTTTGTTATTATGTGAAAGACCCACAAAGATTCAGCTATAAATATTAAAGGTGTATATAAAACAAAAAACAGGTTAATTTTGTTTGCAGGACAACATGTTCTAATGAGTCCCTGGAGAATCTTCAATCTATCTTCAGTTCTGGTCCTCTCAAATCAGTTGGTTATAAATGCAGAGTAGTGCCTCAGTAAGTAATTACTCAAGTCTTAATCAGTATTATGCATTTGTCTTGAAAATCTTACCAAAGTTTCTTTATTCTCAGGGCAAAAGTCATGGAATGCATTGATGATCTAGAGATTCCTTGTAGCAGCTGTTGGTAAAATTGTTCAGTTTCTGACCTAACACAGGGCTTCTCAAACCTGTCCTGGAGGACTTCTAGTCCTGCACATTTTCTATGGACAAATTCTAAAAGGCGTTTTTTGCTCCCATGAAGGGCACTTCAGAAAGGGGACTCGAGAAGTTTTTACAAAACGACGAAGGCATCTCCTTGATCAGCTCATTAACTCATTCTCTGTCACCATTTTTTTTTTTTTAAAGTTGCCCACCAGCATCAAATGAAAGAACAGATCCTCTGCTTTAAAAAAAAAAAAAAAAAACAGAAAAAAGTTAATCCTATCTTCATTTGTTGTCTTTTTATAACCTCTCAAATATGGGTAGGTTTCTTCGAAAAAAAAAAATTTGAACAAAAAGCTGAAATAATTGCATTTTTGTGACTTTTGTTAGATATCAGATTCAGAAAGACGATTAAAACGTACACAGAGTTTTCAATGTTGTTAAATTAGTTGATGTTCAGTTTTTAAAAGTTGGGTAAAAGTGCCACCTACTGTAGGGGATAATATCGAAATTATAGATTTCCGTAAAAACTTTTCAGGGAAGCGTCATTGGCATGGAAATGTTTTCTCTTAATTGACGAGATAACTTGTCAAGGAGGGGAAGAGTTATGATAATGCAGAAGTGAATTAAAAAAAGTTGTGTCATCCCATACACCATTCATCCTTTCAAAGCTCTCACTCTCGAATGTAAAAACCCTTTCTGAATAGAACACAGGAATGGGCTGTGTCCGAAATCTGACAGGAGCGGACTTGTTGCCTCGCTGCCTAAAGAGGCAATGACTTTGTAGGCAGCATTTGTGCATGAAGGCAGCTCAGGGAAACACATTTGGAGATTCTTTGAAGGCAGAATGTTTAAAAAAATAAACAGAGGCCTTCATTGTGATAACTAATCAAATATAATACAAATTTCTCACTAGAAATGCAGTAAGCTATAGCCAAACTCTAGCAGGGATTTTATTTTTTGTACTCAACCAGACTCAACACATTCTCCAGGTACACACACACACACACACACACACACACACACACACACACACACACACACACACACACACACACACAGAATTGTGGCATATTGAAGGTAGAGAATGATACATCTATCCTGCCTTCAAAAATCAACATGATGAAGGTTTCTCATGAGAAAGGAAGTAATGCAAACATTAGATTTGGACATGTTTTGATGCCTTCCTACCTTGGAATGCTGTCTCCAAAGGCAGCATTTTAGAGATTTCGGATGCAGCCATTGAAAATTTGAAGGACAAGGGGCACTCCAGGACAGGTTAGAAAAGGTCCTAGATTATGAACTTAACCAGTCTACTGTACGAGAAAGACAGCCTTACTTCTGAACATAAGGATAAAGCAAAACTTAAAAACAAATCTAAAGACTCCTTAAGTACAAAACAGCTAAGCTAATGTGCTCATTCTAAATTAACAACAACATGCTAAATGAAAACATTTTCTATTGTTCTATTATATACTGATTTGGATGTCAAAATGCAATTTTATATTGTTTTGGTATTGATTTTCTGTTTTTCTAATTTTATTTGTTCTGATAATGTGTCCTGCCATTCACATGATCTTAATTCCTGACCATATTGTCATATTGACATGTTTTTATAGACATATGACTTATTATAACCCTAATAACCTAATGTGAATTTAGCAATTTTTTAAATATATATATATATTTCTGCTGTATAATTCCAACATTAATTTTGTCATTGATCAGGTATGTTCAATCATGATACAATTAAAGCACTCTGTAGTGTGCACTCATATAGACACTAAGCAATGTTCAATTAAAAGAAGATTTAAATGAACTCAGTTGATCAGTCTCATCCTATGACTAAGGCCACATCCACACAAAACCATAGCTTCATCATCTTTTTTTATTCCAATCTTTTTCCCTCCGTAAACATGCCATTGATTTATCCACCCTGGGACTCAAATAAATTGCGGTTTCAGGATCCCAAAACGCCAGATTCGTCTGGCCGAAATGCCAATATCATACAAAATGTGTATGAATACAGCTAAATGAACTTTGCTATCTGGGGATGTGTGGATGCTGATGCTGAGCCAGTATGAAGATTCACTACGGCTAAAACAACCACATACAGTTATGTTCAAAATAATAGCAGTGCAACATCAGTAACCTGATAAACCATTATGTTTAGTAGTAGTAGTAATACATTTTGCATTGGAAATTATTTACTTACAGATGTAATAGTGCAATAGAAAAAAACAATAGACCCATTGGAAAGGATATCAACAATACTTGTTCTGAGTTCATTTAAGTGACATGATCAAAATAATCAGTGTGAAGTTTAATTAGAATGTGTATTAATTCTGTGAACAAACTTTGCTCCAATTTTGTCATTTATTAAGAAAGAGGGAAAGCAAATGTTTCACCAATTGTTATAAAATATAGCTTCTTCTGAATTTCTAAGTAAAATGGACCATTCCGTCAGTGCTCATGGAACAACACAATTTGATTAAAATTGTTGAAGGGGAAATGTATAAAGAAATGCAGCAAAGCGCTTAGGTTACTCACGTAGATCACAGAGCGCGCGCGGGTGTGCGAGATGTAAGTAAGAGTCAGAGTCACATTGGTGAGCTCGCAGTAATCTGCGCAGCTCACGAACGGCCGATCTGACTACAATATGCAGCAGAACGGTTCATAGCGTGGGATTATACAGATACCACAAAAGTGTGAACCCAGGTGAGCCCTCGAGCGCATCGGGGATATAGGTAATATTATAGTGCACAGGTCGGTGAGCTTCCCAAGCGCCCGTAAATGTGTACTGACAATAAATTGCGCGGGCACAGGTGAACACTTGAGTACATTGTGAATGCATATAGATGAATCAGAGTGTTATAGTGCACAGGCCGGCAAGATTCTCAAAAATGAGAAACCTCTAAGACTATGCCCGAGGTAAAGCTAATCCACACATGGAGTAGGTTTACCCACGAGTAAGCATTATTTGTTAAGGGAGGTGATAACTTCAATGACCCATAGATAACCTGTGTTGACAGGTGCGCTAGTGAGTGATCTGTGAAGCAGACGAACAGCTGATCGTCTTAAGTATGTCAGACGTATCTGTCATTCAGTTCCAGAGCCCTGCGCCTCGGGCACCGTCCACATCTGAGAAATGAGAAGCTTGTGATGTAAATAGAATGGCCGGCCGTAAAAGCGTGGTTCGCTGTTGTCGCCTCTATATAGATATAGACTTTGCATAAGGACCCCTGGGGTCCTAGCTGCTTGTGTCATCGTGCTTCTCGGATGCAGTCTCCACACGCCCGTCGTAACGGGGGATATGTCTGCACCGTGGTGGTTACAGCACAAGATGCATATCACTCTGATTGAACATAGCTTATAAAGGCGATGACATGAGCTTATAAAGGAGATGACTCGTCAGCAGAGGTGGGTGGAGTACCCAAAATCTGTACTCAAGTAAAAGTACAAGTACTTATACAAAAATGTACTCAAGTAAAAGTATCAAATCTAATTATTTACTTGAGTAAGAGTAAAAAAGTATTAGATGAAAAATCTACTCAAGTAGTTTGTTACTCGCTACTTCCGATCTGATAGAGAAGTAGCGCAAAAGCACTGAATTTAAAACTACATGGAGGGTTTTCACAAACCTCTCCCTAAAAGTCTCATTGTTCTGCTTATATACAAGTAAAGCAGCCTATCTCAGTCCTGCAATGGGACATTAACATTACATAATGTGTCATTTGAGAAAAAATCTCAAACACACACACAGATGTTTTTTCGACGATTAACTCTGTATTTATTTTCATGTTCACAACACAAACTTGTCAGCCTTTAAACATGCAGTCTGTTTGTGATCATGTTTTTATATGAATAGATAATTTACATTGCCATTAAAGTGCAATTACTGAACATAACAAAAATGATCATTTTAGAATTTCATATGGAACTTATCTGTTTGTGCAAATCAACTCTACATTTACTATAATATATAATACATGTTTCTTTAAAATCAAACTTTATTATTTTATTTTTATTCATTCATTCTTTAGGAAGGATTTAAATAAAATAAAATCCCGTTTTTATTTGAATGTATTTTTTACACATTAGTGAGGTGTCCGGATTTGTGTATAAATGCAAGACGTCCTTACATTATGCTGTTCAGTTTGTTTAGTTTTGTGGGATGTGAACGTGCTGTTTGTAAAGGTTTAACGTACACTAGGTTTTGTCATTGCTTGCACAAGAGTGCATATGGCAAAAAAACTCGGACAGTGTGTGAAATGACCATTAATAGTGTTCAAATAGACATTGTGACACTTACCACTTTGGGTTTCAGGTTGGCTCTTGAATTCCTGTACGCTGGGATGTCAGCTCGTTTATTGAACAAAGCATGGATCGCATAATGAAACTATTCTTTTTGACCTCTTGGAGTGAAAACATAGACCGAACTTGAAGCCACACATGATCTGCCTCCGATATCTTGCACAACGCACACGCGCCCTCATCTGCCTCTCCTATCTACGCGCGGTCGCGCGCGCTAAAGGGTGACGCAGCCTGTCTCGCGAAACTTTCGAACACGCCCTAGAAACTTATAAATTAAAATGTTTTCATGAATTATTACCATTTGACAGTAACGCAGTAACGCCGCCGAATGTAGCGAAGTAAAAGTACAGTTTTTTCACTAGAAATGTACTTGAGTAAGAGTAAAAAGTACCCATCCTTAAATTTACTCTAAAAGTACTAGTTACCCAAAAAATGTACTCAAGTAAATGTAACGAAGTAAATGTAATTCGTTACTACCCACCTCTGCTCGTCAGCTTGTACAAGGGGATCTCAGCCTGGCTCAGTGAAAAATGAAACCACCGTAGTTTGCTCGACCACATTAATCACAGATAACACATGTAGTGCTAAAATCATCCCCTTAATGAACTGCATGTACAGTACGAGGTGATTGATATGAGACAAACGAGCGCTCC
This sequence comes from Misgurnus mizolepis, assembly GCA_025389145.1. Classification (NCBI taxonomy): domain Eukaryota; kingdom Metazoa; phylum Chordata; class Actinopteri; order Cypriniformes; family Cobitidae; genus Misgurnus; species Misgurnus mizolepis. The sequence continues at coordinate 34,504,856 of JAIFKI010000009.1, read as the reverse complement.
ATGGCTGATTGCAGTTGCAAGGCATGTCCAACCCACAGCAGATGCTGGGCGAGCTCGTATCGATAGCACTACATGCAGCCGTGTGTAACTTAAAGCATAAGCGTCCCGGCCATCAGCTCGGGGCGGGACCTTTGCTTAGTCAAAACTGAAGTGGTCTTATGAACAGAATGCCACGATATTCAGGTTTCTGGGACTCGTTAGGGGGGTACGTGAGCCCGCCTTAAACGAGATGCTGCGCGTCTGACTGTGAGCGAACGAAACACATTGTGGCGGGTAGCAAGCTCACTTGGAGGTTGATATTACCCTTAATTTCTCCGAATATTGGAGCGGCGTGGAGGTGTGAGCGTCTTCGTATCCACTGATATAAACCAGCCATCTGGCCGAAAACGACATAAACCGCTTGGCTGTAAGCCTTTCGAGTGGCCGTCCAGAGAGGGCGTGATTCAAAAGGTCTGAGGCTGCCATCTGTCTAGGAAGAGAAAATAACAGCCGCTTGACTATGCTCGCTTGCCCTGTCACGCTGGTTGCTGGGATGCACAAAAGCTTCCTGGCAACCCTGGCAAGGTGAGGCAGCTCTGATGCATGGCCCCTCCACCACACCAGTGGATCCTCTTCTGCTGAAATTGGGGGCAGAGACAGGTAGACTTTGATTTTTCCTTTCACACTGTCTTCTAGAGTGGTTGGAATCTGACCCTCTTCACCTCTTTGCTGCCTTGTTGAAGTAATCCTACTCAGCAACCCGGCTAGGCCTTTCCCCTCCGATGCTGCTGGTGGAGTGCTGGTGAAGATCCTGCTGCTGCTGGTGGAGGTGCTTTGTGGTTCTTCCCTGACTTGTGCGGCCAGCTTTACCGCTTTCTGGACACAGTCAGTTTCAATTTTTGAAGCCTCAGACTCAACTAAAGAGCTCCTTTTGAAGCGGGGGTCAATGAAACAAGCCATGTTCATGACTCTCTTTGCCTTCTCTGAGTATCTATTTTTGAGGTCTTCTCTCGTTAAATTTTTAATCTACTTGGTCAGGGATGTATCTGTGTCCTTTTCCTCCAAAACATCAGAATTAATGTGGTCCAGGACAGGCTTGATTGCTGACAGCGTTACTCGTGTTTCTGAGGCAAGTGCATCGGTTAACTTGCTCAGAGGTTCGAGGAGCTGGCACAGCTGCTCCATGATAGTTATTTCTGTATCCTTGGGCATTAGATGCCATGGTCCTCTTTCTCCGGCAAGTGTTGCACAGACTGGTTGCTGTTGACTAAGAAAATGCTCAACCATCTTGTGTGTAGATCCCCATCAAGTCACCACATCATGAATCAAAGCCTTCTGTGGCATGTTGAGGGCAGCTTGTTTTTCCCTCAGTTCTCGCCTTCTCTTCCAGCTACGCGAGAAGCCCTGGACCAGATGACGGCAGGCCTTGACTGCTTTTTCAACTCTAGGAATTTTCAAAGCCTTTGAGATTGCCAAGTTCAAATTATGGCCAAAGCACCCAAGTCACACTTCGGAAAGTTCTTCAAAAGCCTTTATCATGTTTGTAGCATTGTCTGTGGTTATGCAGACCAGGTCTTTTCTATTGATCCCCATTCTTCCAGCATGTTCTCAAAAAACTTGCTGATGTTTTGAGCTGAGTGATCTTTTGGGAAGAACTGAGTTTCGAGGCAGCTTGATTCCATTTGCCAGTCTGGGGTTAGGTAATGGATAGTGACGCTTATGTAGGGTTGACCACCACCACTTTCACTTGTCCAGAGGTCAGTAGTTGCAGCAAGCCATGTTCCTTGAGCTAAATTCTTTACAACTGCAGCTTTGACCTGGTTATACAGGTTTGGTATTTCAGTTTTGGAAAAATATTTTCCTGATGGCACTTTGTAGTGTGATACAGCAACTTTCATCAGCCTCAGAAAACCAGACCTCTCAACAATTTGAAAGGGCATCATGTCCTTTGCAATTAAATATGAAATAGCTGCAGTGAGGTCTTGTGCATTTTTTGATGTGGGTGCATAAGCAGTCTGCCTTTTAAATGCTTGTTCAAGTGTCTGGGTCACAACTGTAGATGAGGAGGAGGTCGAGGGACCAGAAGCATCACTGGGTTTGCCTGCTGCACGCCCACTCTGTAAACAAAGGAATAGAAAATGTATTAAATTAAAACTTATTATTAATTTAGTTGAAGTGAACATATTGTCTTGACAAATGTTTTGTACACTTTAACTTACATAATGGATTTATAAACCAGTAAGATAAAAAAATTAGGGTTGTGACGGATCACAAAACTCACCGTTCGGATCACATTACAGTTTTTTGAGGCACGGGTCGGATCATTTTTCAGATCAGCAAAAAAATGGATGAGAAAATCTAATAACAAATCAAGAAATTGCAAACATTAATAAAAAAGAACAAAGTTGAACATTAAGTAAGGTCTAAAATTATCATTAGGTACAGAAATAGAATCAAATGAATAATAACACTGTCTTTATTGTATTCATTAAATATAATTAATATTTTTTAGAGCTACAGAAGTGATTTTCTCTGTGTCTTGGGTTGTTTGATTAACATTAATGACACAGACTTAAGTAGGTTAATTGAGGTTACTGTCTCTTTAAGACCAAATAGGCACAGACTGGTTTCTGCTTCTAATCTATACACACACTTTAGACATAAATGTTTTTATTAGAAAAAGAATACTGTGGAGAAGGAGATCATTTTGTTTGTATGTGCCTTGTCAAAAACAAAAAGATTTTATGTTCGCCTGCTTTTAAAAACACGTCTCTCCTTGTGTGCACTACCGAGGGCACTTAACGCTGGCACACACAACGGCGCAGCCTACACAACTTTACGTTGTTTTTCATTGCTCTATTGGCCAAATGTATTTTAATACACTACAGTATGATATACAGTGATGCAACTTTCTAAAGTTTACACATCAACAGTTTTGAATCTGTTGATGATCACTTCTGACTCGAGCCTTTTTGCAATTAAATTGTTTAAAATCACTTGAATGTTAACATTTGCGACCTTTGAAACACGTGCAAATGATAAACTTTCCCTATTTAAATTTGTGTGCTAATCCGTGAATCATGTGTGAACCGAACCATGGGTCAACTGCGATCCATTGCAGCACTATTTACATTTAAAAGCATTAACTCTTTCACCGCCAGCGTTTTTAAAAAAAGTTGCCAGCCAGCGCCAGCGTTTTTCATGATTTTCACCAAAGTTTAATGCCTTCCAGAAAATGTTCTTCTTTAAATATATACACATACAATATACCAAATGAAAGAACAGACCCTCTGCTTTCAAACAAAAAAACCCGTTTCATCCTACCTTTAGTGGTTCTTTTGCAATCAGCTTTTGAATATGGGTAGGTTTTTGCAAAAACACCATATTTTGAGCAAAAAGCAGAGATAATTCCATTTTTATGACGGACTTTTCATAGAGATCCCATTCAGAGCGATCTTTAAAACAGACACGGACATGCAGCAGCTTGCCATAGAGCAATACTTCAGGTTTTAAAAAGTTGCGGAAGGGCGCCACCTGGTGGATAATAGCGGTATTGCGGAAAGACGGAAAATCTCGTCATTGGCGGGGAAGCGTTTTTTCTTAATTGACGAGATATCTCGTCAATGGCGGGGAAAGAGTTAATCACAATTCAATATTTCATGTCCTTGAAATTATTTCTGTGGTAAAAGTGAATAAATCTATGCAATATGTTAACCGTTAATTGAACATGTTCGTTCGTTCGTTTGTCATGGCTCAAAGCCACTTGCTATAAAACTTTTCTTCGCCGAAGCTTTAGGTTAATTACAAGTGAGATCATTTAATATCTAATTAATATTTTTGTCCAATGATTTGCCCAAGTTAGTTTTGGTATTGATGTAAAAGTTAACTTACCTTGCATTCGCTATATAAAAGTGGGTGGTTGTCACGAAGATGACTTAGAAGATTTGATGTATTTCCCTCCCTTGTCAGCGACTTTCCTCTTGCAAGATCTGCAGTAGGCCTGGCAATTCGATTCCTTTTAAGGATCCGGGTTATTGTGAGTCACTCACTAACGTGACCCGGGTTGTGTGAGTCACTTGAGTCAGTATTGCTAAATTGCCAAGGAAACTCAGTACAGACCCACTTGTAACCGGCTGATCCACGCGACTCGAGATTCTCAGAGCCGGAAACATACTCGCAGACCATGGACATGAGACTCGCTCTACAGATCCACTAACCGGCTGATTTGCGTGGATCAGCCGGAGCCGGTTAATGGATCTATAGAGCGACTGAAGTCTCCTCAAAAGCAAATCCATAACAAAAGCCTTTCACTTCTGAAATAACATGCTTAGAAAAGAAGCCTAATAACAATAGCATAATCATATAGAGAAAATATAGAAAAAAACTGTCCTGCTTATGTTGCCCCCAGAGCCGGAGAGACAGTTCGCGCAGATCAGCCGATTACGGATCAGCCGGTTGCTAGTTGAGAGACTCTCGAGTCAGAGCAGAATTCGCATGTCTCTCGGGTCCGCATTGTTTCCGGCTCTGAGTGAGAATCTCGGGTCAATTCGCGGCTTGTGCGAATCCGCAGGTCTCTCGAGTTTGCAATGTTTCCGGCTCTGAGTGAGAATCTAGGGTCAGTTCTCGCGCAGATCAGCTGGTTACGAGTGGATCTGTAGTGCGAGCGAAGTCTCATCAATAATGTTGAAAGAGGTTTTTGTGTGTGGTGGCGCTGTTAATGGTTTTACATTGAATTGTAGTAGGACTCAACTGATCCGGGTAAATGACACTAGAGACTCACGACTCATGAGTTAATTTAAAGATCCAGGTTAAAGATCCGAGTGAGTCAAGACTCAAACAGGTCTAATCTGCAGACAGGGTGCCCATCCTCGATTAAATTGCCGTCGGGGCTCTTGTAATAGCCAAAATACGACCACACCTCGGATTTTGTCCTCTTGGATGGCTGAAAAATCTCCCGAGCGCCGTCACTGCCTTCTGCCATGCCTTCTCATGCAGAATACAATGTTGCATCCACACGCCTGCGTCAAACTGATTCTGGCTGGACGGGATTTACCGCAAGTTTTCAAAATCATGATAATCAAACACAGTTGTAAAGATAACTAAATTTTAAACGGTAATACTAACCATCAGGTAATTTCACCATGGTTAATCGTGAAACTGGTAATCGTCCCATCCCTAGTTTCCCCCATAGCGTCAGCAACTGACGCAATGCGAAGTGAACCGTATTGAAAGGGAACCCAAAGCACATGAAAGAAGGTTTGGTTAAGAGGTTAATTGTAATGCAGCTACTTTACATATTTATACACGGTAGAGCAATCTCTAAATTTGGTCATTTTCTATACTGTCAGAAGATGATCTGTGAATTTGTGAAAAGTTTTGATGTGTTTTGGTTAAGATATTGAACAAAGATTGTTTTGGAGGCATAAAAGTAAAAATGTTTCATCTTATGTTTTTTTTCTCTCGATTTTTCAGTTGGGTGCGTAAGTCAACAAATTCAACCTATTATTTTAATTATTGCGTTGTTACCTTTTTTTATTTAACCTTTATTTAACCAGGGAAATCCTTTGAGAACAAGTCTCTTTTGCAAAGGAGCCTTGGCCAAGAATGCCGCAATAAAAATTCCACATAAAATAGTATAGTAATAATAATAAATAGTAAATACAACAAACATTCAGAACAACAATACAATACATCAAACATAAAAAATGCACAGACAGATACCCATTGTGCCTGCTTCCAGATACTTTACTAGCCTCTTAAATTGGGCATAACAAACAAGTTATCAAGTTTTAAGTCATTCTGTAAAAGGTTCCACGCTGATGGGGCAGAAATTCTAAATGCCTGCTTCCCTAGCTCTGTACGAGCCCCAGGCACAACTATATGGAGATTATCATTAAAGTGCAGAGAACGAATACTGGTCTAAAAGGAGATAAGTGTTAGAATATGTTCATAATGTCCTCAGTTGTTCTGTGTTATGCATATGAGTAAGCCACAAGAGGGCACCAAAGTGTAAGCTATGTAAAACGCGTTCGCTTTAATGTTTGTTCCCTGTGGGTTACGGTAGTGTTCTTCTCAGTGTTCATCAGTGTGTGTGTGTGAGCTGCTCCGACCGTGATTTTCCACTGTTAGAAAGTCGCAACGGACCGCGTGCTAACAATGGCGGATGAACAAAGAAGGACGTACAATATGCCTCGACTAATGTTCGATGGAGATGAATCAAGGTATGAGATTTGGGAAACTAAAATGTTGGGACACTTTCATTTATCTGGACTAAAAGACACGGTGTTAAAAGAACCGCAGTCAGAAGCTGAGATAGCAGCGGATGCAAAGAAAAATGCAGATGCATATGCCGAACTCATTTTAATGTTAGATGATAAAAGTCTATCATTAGTTATGAGAGATGCGCCCAACAACGGAAGAAAAGCTCTAGAAATACTGAGGGGATATTATGCAGGGAAGGGAAAGCCCCGTATAATAAGTTTATACACGATGTTGACGTCGCTTCAAAAAGCAAACGATGAAAGTGTGATGGACTATATCATCAGGGCAGAGATCGCCATTACGGCACTGCGTAACGCAGGTGAAACGTTAGGAGACGGACTGCTGGTGGCTATGGTCTTAAAAGGACTGCCTGAGAGTTTTAAGCCATTCGCAACACACGTGGCGCATACAGATGACAAAATCACGCTCAGAAGATGTCGAGGACTATGCTTTCAAGATGAAAGACCGAGAGACCCGTACCCAGCGGCAGCCAACGTGCAGCATCAAGGAAAATGGTCTAATGGTGGACACGGGGGCTACGTCTCATATCATCACAGACATAACTATGTTCAAGAGTTTCGACAACACTTTCAGGCCTGAAACACACAGCGTCGAGCTGGCAGACGGCACTCGATGCAATGGAGTCGCTCAGCGGAAGGGAATTGCTGAGGTTTTCCTAATCGACAGCGGAGGACAGCAACGAAAGTCAGTGCTAAAAGACGCTTTGTTTGTGCACCATAACCCCAAAGCATCTTTTCAGTGAAGGCAGCGACCGCAAATGGGGCTACAGTTGTTTTTAAGGAAAACAAAGACACCCTGATAACCAGAAACGGTAACAGATTTAACATACATGTTTACGGCAAGTTATATTATTTGCATACTGGAACTGAACCTAATGATAAGTGTAAGGCCTGCCATGATATACAAACGTGGCATGAGATCTTAGGTCACTGTAACTATGAAGACATTGTTAAGTTGCAGGATATTGTCGAAGGCATGCAGATCAAAGGTAAAGCTGGCAGACCCGAACAAGAGTGTGAGGTGTGTATTCAGGGAAAGTTTTCCCAAACCAGAAATCGGGACCCAGATGCCAGAGCAAAGACACCATTACAGATGGTACACACAGACCTTGCAGGACCAGTAGCTACAGAATCGATGGACGGTTACAAATATGTGCAGTCATTCACTGACCACTATTCGAGGGCAGTGTTTGTATATTTCCTAAAGAAGAAAAGTGACACCGTACAGGCTACTGAAAAATTTCTAACGGATGTATCCCCTTACGGGAAAGTGAGGTGCATAAGATCCGACAACGGAACTGAGTTTACGTGCAATGACTTTCAAGCATTGTTGAGGAAAAACAACATCAGGCATGAAACGTCAGCTCCGTATTCCCCGCACCAAAACGGAACCGCGGAGAGAAACTGGCGTACTCTTTTTGAGATGGGAAGATGCATGTTAGTTGAAAGTGCATTACCAAAGCAACTATGGCACTACGCAATACAAACAGCTGCAGTGGTATGCAACAGATGTTTCAACAAGCGTACAGGACAGACCCCTTATGAGTCGATAACTGACAAGAAGCCAAATGTGTCAAAAATGCAAAAGTTCGGATCTGTATGCTACACTTACAAGCAGGAAAAAGGAAAATTTGATTCCAGGTGTGACCAAGGTCGTTTTGTAGGCTACGACAAGAACAGCCCAGCGTACTTGGTGTATCATCCAGATAAAAAGAAAGTACAAAAACACAGACTAGTCAAATTTGTGAGCAAAGCGGCTGCAGAAAAAGAGACACAGACAGGTGAGCAAGATCTAAGTGATGTTTATGTCGGAGTGAAACCCAAGACTGGTGAGACTACACAGAGAACGAGTATAGAAACTGCTCCAGAGCCAAGTGTACAAAGTAGAAGTACAGATAGTGATAGTCTAAATGAAGCAACCAGGTCCAGTAATCGCAGTCAATCACAAAATGTGACAAATGGTGAACCCGAGAGTAGAAGATATCCGACCAGAGAGAGAAAAACACTGAGTTACTTGGATGACTTCGTAACTGAAAACAGTGATTTTGACAAAAAGGTCTACATGTATTTATATCTTCTATTTTTGTTACATAACAACCTGAGTACAAGTGGGGGTGTTAGAATATGTTCATAATGTCCTCAGTTGTTCTGTGTTATGCATATGAGTAAGCCACAAGAGGGCACCAAAGTGTAAGCTATGTAAAACGCGTTCGCGTTAATGTTTGTCCCCTGTGGGTTACGGTAGTGTTCTTCTCAGTGTTCATCAGTGTGTGTGTGTGTGTGAGAGCTGCTCCGACCGTGAGAATGATGTGTCGGCAGCCAGTTAATAAACATACTAAAAGATTAATCTCCATCCTCATCATTTACCTCCGAATGCATCGCTAGCTGCAACAGTAGCACAACTCAACAAAAAGCCTACATAAATAAGGAGGCAATGTCCCAATGCATAGGTGTCATTTACACTGGGGACGCTGGGGACATGTCCCCACCACTTTTTGAAATGGCTGATTTTGTCCCCACCACTTTTTAAAGCATTAAAATTTTCTGAAAAATCAAGCAAACCAAGAAATTTTGAAGGTTTATTTGCACAAAATAAAAAATGCAATGCAGTTTAGATACAGAAAGAAACAATTTATATTGTTCAAAAAATAAACTATAACTGGTGTCCAACAAGTAAAAAACAAGGTTACATTACATTACATTAATCCATAACAAAATAAAAAACAATAAAATGTGACCCGATCTGGCGAAATGAGTCGGAAGTCGCAACGTTCTATTTTAAGATATGAGCCGATAATGTGGAAAAACAATGAAATTATCAAAAAAAAATATTTTTAGCTAATTTCAAAGAACAGACATTAAAACATAATCTCCCAAAGTTTCGTAGTCCAAATAATTGAGTAAAGGTGTTTAAATGACTATTAAAGTTGAAACAGTTTTACTTAATCCGCTGGAAATTGCTTTTCTCAAATACTCTCGTCACCTCCGAGCATTCCGGGGATCCCCTGAAACGTCACTATCTCTCCAAATATGGTGTTACACGTTGTTTTAGAGCCAATCAGAAATCTTCATAAACGCTGATCGTTTGTCAATGGGAAACCCCGGGGCACCTGATTGGTCCAGCCATCCTCTTGTCAGTCTCGCAGCACACTACTCTCCTATTTAACTCATTTTTTAATTGTTTACACTGTTATTGTTAACTAGGCTACACAAAGATATGATTGCATAGGCAAGCATTATTTGTTTTCTTTTTGCTTGTCTCTCTGTCTCTCTCATTTTCTCTCACACGCGCGCGCACACGCGAACACGCACGCGCACCCCCGCGCGCACACACACGCGAACACGCACACACGCGAACACGCGCACGCACGCACACACACACACACACACACACACACAAACACACACACACACACACACACACACACACACATTCTGGTTTCCATGTTCTATTCCCTTCCCCTAACTCAAACCCCAACCATCACAGAAACCTTTCTGTTACTTCACATTTTCAATAAACATCATTCTGTTTGATTTATAAGATTGTTTCTTGGTTTACTGAAATAGCATTTATATTAATGTCTTTGGTCAAATTAAGCTGTATAATAAATTGTTTATCCCTTTAAAAATGCAATGGATTTTGAAAGATATCTACAAAAAAGGGCAAAAAACTTTAAAGGCGTTTTTCTCAGGTTTTCAGTTGGAAAAAGAAGACAGACAACCTTAATTCAAATGTCTATATCTTTAAAAACCCAAAATTCATTCAAAACATCACAATCAGCAATTTACTGAGTACTGTACCATTAAATAATTCTTTAAAGATTTTTTTAAACCTCATTTTACTTGTTAAAAACATGCAATTTCCGATGGCAATTCATTCCATATTTTCATTTCTCTATACATTACAGTCCTTTGCTTGGCATTAGTTTTTTAAAACTGGAAGCAAAAAATATCCCTTAAATACTTTAATGCAGTTTAAAAATGCGACCTCCGAAGGATGCAGTCTTTTATTTGAGAAACGGCAAGCATTTCACCTCCACAAGAAATCTTGCGAGACACATTTAATCTCGCGATGAGATCTCGTCACACCACATCTCGTCACACCCCTAAGAACAAGATCATCTTAGTTTTTTTTGCATTCAACACAAGCTTCGAATCAAATAGCCAAGATTGTACAACATCAAAGGTATCCTGCAAATACTGAAAAGTTTGATTAAGAGTTTCTACACAAGTATAAATAATTGTGTCATCTGCATAAAAATGAAACAGAGCATCTTGAACATTTAAGCCAAGGTCATTCACATAAATAGTAAATAAAAGTGGTCCCAGCACCGATCCCTGAGGAACCCCTGACAAACCTTGTAAAAAGCCAGAAAAAAGCCAGAGTCCTATCTGAGAGGTAATTTTCAAACCCACCAACTGCCTTCTCTGAAAGACCAATGTTAAGCAGCCTCTGTTTAAAAATACTGTCCAGTATTTTTATAATAATAATTATAAAAATTATAAAAATATATTAATACTGTTTACTGTCCGGTGCCTCAATGATATCATTCACAACCTTCAGTGAAGCAGAGATGGTACTATGTTCCTTTCGGAACCCCGACTGAAACTCAGAGAGAATATTATTAACACTCAGAAAATCTTTCAGTTGTTCACTTACTAAACGTTCTAAAACCTTTGATACCATAGACAAGTTGGAAATAGGCCTATAATTGTTAAACAAAGTAGGATCTCCTCCCTTTAACAAGGGGAGGACATGGGCAGATTTCCATATTGTTGGCACAACTTTCTGAGCCAAAGACAAATAAAAAATATACATAAGTGGTTCAGAAATAAAATCTGCAGCAATCTTTAAAAAATATGGCTCTAGACAATCTGGACTGGCAGGCTTTTTGATATCCAGTGACATAAGGGCTCTATGTACATCAGTAATTGAAAACGGGGCAAAATTAAATTAAAGAGGCTGGCCAACACAACAACCTCCAGCAACATTACCAATAAAAGGGGAGGTTTTTGGAGAGCATACAAGGAACAAGATGCAACAAAGTGTTCATTAAAACATTCTAGCATCACTAGTCTATCCGAAATAATAGTATTTTCCCTAATAATATGCGAAGGTAATTCACTGCGAGATTTAGTTAAAGTAATTGACTTGGATTTTCAAAAGGTCCTAGAATTATTTAAAATTTCTGTAGTAACTGCAAGATAGTATTCAGATTTAGCTCGTCGAACAGCTATTGTGAGCTGGTTTCTTAGTCATCTAAAATTAATCCAATCAGCATCCACACCTGGGGCCTCATTTATAAAGCATGCGTACGCACAAAACGGGGCTAAAAACGTGCGTAAGCCACTTCTCACGCAAAGGTTGTGATCTATAAAGAAAAACTTGAAGTCAGAATTGTCTGGAGACAATTAATGGGAATTGGCGACACAGATGGCGAGAAAGTGAACTTAATCAGATTAAAGAAAGTAAGTATGACAATTATAACAACGATTATAAGTATTGATAACACACACACACACCTTTAATTTCACTATCATACGTTAGATCCACATTATCATGATTATGAAATGATAATTGTTTCATATACATCTTGTAAAATTCAATCTTAAATCAAAAATCATTTTAAATATTTAATCAGCACTGTCTCAAGGTCACGTTGTCCACTAAGGGAGCGCGATATGAACCGAGGATGGGTAGCATCAAATATCCATTAGATAACTGCAGAACACAGTGTAAATAACCAAAAATTATCCTTAATTAATGTGCATTTTTATCATGAAGTGTCAAAGTGTGGAACTACATCCCAGTGGCGAAGCCACAAATGTTCAAGTGGGTGGGCCTTTATAAAACAGGGTGGGCAAAGCATAGAATGTACATAAATTGGGAGTGTTTACGCCCATGGCCGGCATCTATTTTTTTCCCCAATGTAAGTGCGTCTTTTTTCCAAAACAGCCAGCAGCTGTCCATTTTTTCCGCGCTGTGGTCTAAAAATATTCAACTCTTGATTAAAGCTCAGCTTGTCAATGTAAGTTTTCACACGGCCGTCCAATCACAGTGGGTGAAAGGGCGGGACTAATAATATCACAACAACCAACCGGCTCACAGCTCAAGTATCACAGCAACCAAAGTGCTTGGCTGAAAAGAACAGCTGGCATTTGGCGTCCTCCAGGCGTTTTCAGCCACGTTTAAAAGCTTTGGTGCACGCTACCTATGCCAAGTTACCTTGATGCCATGCAGGCAGCACAATGTTTCAAGGGGAAATTTATAAAACAACTTAACTAACCAACCAGCTTGTCTGCAGTATATGGGCAGGTGGGGCTGTGCCTGTTTTATACAGTCTATGAGCAGTGCCCCAACAAATTATTAATCCACTTGAAAACACAGAACTCAATATAAACTGAATTAGTAACGGAATTAGTTTTTACGTTATTTACGTTGCGTGAACGTAGATCCGAACAATATGTCATTCCTCCTCAGCAAAATGCATGACGTGAAAGCGTCATAGGCTACGACAGATTCAACAGGTAGTGATTTTACTAAAGAACTTGTTCGAAAGATTGTTATTTAATGAGACAATGGCCATCAAACAACATGGCGCAGGACAAAATTGCATGTGTTGTCATTTAAGTGTAAATATTCCAACAACATTAAATACAGCCTATGACACGATCACAGTCTGCTCCCCTAAATAGTTGATTGGAGTAATACTCCTGACTATAAACTGTAAATAATAATGACACCACTATAAACATTAAGAAAATGTCTAAACTCACCATTACATGTCCTGTATTAGTCTGAGACGGGGCTTCTGGTTCATAATAACAAAGTCCAATATCTTTGATCATAATGTCCCTTTGCGCAAAGAAAAGCAGAAATACATTTCTCAGACGAGCATTTATCATCGATGAGCGTAACGTTATAGGTTTTTTATACAATATGTGGTGAAGAACAGTCTTTCAACACAGCATGAAGTCATTATCAAAGTAATACGTGCTCGTTTCATTTTGTTGACGTTTGAAAAGATGTCCTCAGTAATCCAACATTTCCATGAGTGATGTAATAGTCTCCGTCTCCAAAAGAAACAGGCATAAGCAGATGTCATCGTGGAAAGGTTGTTAAACTTGATGATTTGCGACTCGTTGTTTTCAAATTCAGTTCAATCGCGCGTCGTAGGCGGAACTAACAATGACTGACGAATCATATTCAACGTTTCATGTTGACAAGCGTGTGCACCTATAGGGTAAAAGAAAACTGCGAAACTGACTGAACATGCAAACTTGCATATAATATATTTATTTATTTTTGTTAAATTATTTACACATTTGTCTGGAAAATGGCCTTGAGTTGTGGCCCACCCAATCAGAAGGCCATTTTCCAGACAAATGTGTAAATAATTTAACAAAAATAAATACTAGTAGTACGAATATACGTCTTATCACACTATAATTTCATATATGTAATACAATTATAAATATAATTAAAATATGATTCGTCAGTCATTGTTAGTTCCGCCTACGACGAGCGATTGAATTGAATTTGAAAACAGCGAGTCGCAAATCATCAAGTTTAACAACCTTTCCACGATGACATCTGCTTATGCCTGTTTACTTTTGGAGACGGAGCTTCGCCACTGCTACAGCCGTCAAGCTCCCGGACAATCGTTTCTCTCTATATTATCGTTATAATAGTCCTAAATATGATGTGAAAACCTGCATGAAGAAACATGCGTTCGCCTATTACATTAAAATACATATTTACTCTCACGTGTACAAGTTAATGCAAGTCTGATAGGTAAACTGAAATTAATATTTATGTTTTTACATTTAAATGATACATTTTTTTATGTCTGCTTTTTGTATAGCAGAGGAGAATGCTCGTGCTGCTGGAGAACAGTCCACGTATATCAGATGCGTGCACAAAAGGAGCAGAAAACACATATCTATTTTATTTTCGTGATACCTCTCAAAATATATAAATGCTGCTGTGATCCCTGCTGCGTGATTGCAATGCTGGAGAATTAAGAAATGGCTTGTGTTTATTGGCTGGGCGCATTTAGCTTATGAACTAAAAATTGGATGCCAGTCTCATTAATATGAGGATCAGCATTCAGGAAGTGATTTGCATTGACTATTTATGGTTAAAAATGGGCGTGTATAGGGCGGGATGTGCGGCAGATTCACGTACGCACATTTTCAGGTGATCTGTGATTTATAAAAGGAATTTTTTTCTTTGCTGGCGTGCGTACGCAAGGTTTTATAAATCGGAATATTATTTTGCGTACGCTATTTTTTTGTTTTTATGGGTAACGTAGACTTTTAGTATGGATTCTACGCACAGTTTTATTAATGAGGCCCCAGATTTCCTGGCCTTTGCCCAAGCTGCATCCCTCTAATGAAGAAGTTTGCTAAGCTCCATCGTAAACCATGGATTATCTCGTCTTTTGATTCTGAATTTACGCAGTGGAGCATGTTTATTAATAAGTTGCAAAAATCCATCATGAAAATAGTTCCAGGCTATTTCAATATCATCAATAAGCCTAATCCTGTCCCATTTAAAAAACAATAAATCCATGTGTAAAGCCTTGTAAAAAGATTTTTTTCATATCACGTTTTTCAATACATTGAGGGCTATATTTTGGAATTTTGGCATTTATTTAGGAACCGCAGCAATTGTTCAATGATCACTGATGTCATTAGCAAACACGCCGGTTTCAGAAAATTTATGAGGAACATTAGTCAGGAACAAATCAATTAGAGTAGATTTCTCTGGATGTTTTATATTTGGGTGATTAATTGTGTAAGATTTAATTCATTACAGAGATCCTTCAATCCATCTGAAGCAGGTTTGAACCTGTCCCAGTTTATATCGCCCGCCAGGATAATCTCGCTGTACTGCGGCTGTGATAAAAGCTGTGAGAGTGTCTGAAGGGTCTCAGCTACAGAAGAAGGTGGTCTGTAGCATCCAACAACATTGACAGTCATGCCTTTATTCACCTCAACATTTAGGGACAAAAATTCAAGTTGTTTTCTCACAGATTTGGATAAGACTATAGCAGTAAACTTGCTCTTTACATATATAGCCACACCCCCAGCCTTGCAGGGCAGATCAGTTCTAAAGACATTGGCCCTCATTTATCAAAAGTGCGTACACCAAATTTCCAGCGTACACCAAAAACCATGGTGACTTTGAGATTTATAAATATGGACGTTGGCGGACGGCACGCTCAAATCCTACGCCAGCTCAGGAGGTGGTGTACGCACATTTTGAGTTAGTGCAGAAATGAGCAAACAATTCCTAACACCACAAAACGCACTGACAAACTAAAATATATGAAATATTATGACCCACTGTAAAAAAACAACAACATAGTAATTATAAACTTCAGTGTTTATTTTTATGCAACATGTACTTCAATGTTTAATTTGTGAGACTTTACCAAAGCATTTGATTTGTAGGCATATGTATTCCTTCAGTTGAGAGCCTGGGCGATTTACCTGACGTTTCAGGGCAAAGCATGTGAGCGGAGCGGAGCCTTGAGCGGTGCGGTAATATTACCATCAAAGCGCCTTTCCGAAAATTCCGCTCGCTCAGCACCGCTCGTTGAACCCCTTTGATAATTTGCTAGTTCGAGAATCTGTAAAAACGTCTAGCAATAAGTTATGGAATTCAAGCCTTAAATGTAAAGTAAAAATCAAAGTTAAGATTGGACAGGAAGAAAAAATTGAAAGGGAGTGCGGAGAGACTGTAAAAGTTAGCAAATATTCATCCTGGAATCTGAAGCGGCACATTGCAAGAAAGCACAAGGATGTGCTACGAAAACATGGTAATAATGCATCAAAAGGTAAGCTAGTTACATACCATTCGATGATAAATAAATAGCTACACATGAATAGGTAAGGTAATATGCTTGTGTTGAATGGAGCCATAAATCCGATCATGATGACATGCGGACAAAATCATGGCCACAAATTATCTTTTATGCTACATTATGGACACTTCTTTTTCTTATTTAGTCTAAAGTATGGCCATAAATATAAAATTTGTTCCCAATATTCAACAGTTTGTTCCTTGGAATTAATTATTATAATTTCATAATTACTAATACAATTATTATTACTTCAAATTATGAATTAGCCTAGTAAAACATGTGGATGTCGTAGAAACAAATTGTTAATTTGAATTATATCCGGAGCTCCGTATCAAACTGGATCTAAGATACAGCTAACAAACAACTGTATGTAAATACAGAAAAACACACTACAAAAGTTACTACATCATTTTAAAATATTATTTTGAAAAAACTTAACCGAACCATTAAGCAGACATAGAATTTAGATGTAGACTAGTAAATAAAAGTAAATAATAATAAAACTCCCAAATAAAACAATTTTGTTTTTTTCCACTTCCCTGGTTTCTCTTCTTTGCCGTCTTCCATGTGTCAATGTCGTAAAATGAGGAAAATTCTTGAATTTATATGGGCGTGTTATTAAAATGACGATCGTTTTCAGCCGCGGAATTTCAGAGGTATGCACAGCTTCATAAATCAGGTGGTGAGAGGAGTGTAAGCATAATTTTACGTAAACATATGCGCCCGTTTCTACGCAAGAATGATAAATGAGGGCCATTGTATCCACTGACAGCAATGTATTTATCTGTGACTGATTTAGAGAGCCATGTTTCTGAAAGAATTATAATATTTGCATCGGTGGATTTTGCCCAAATGTGACCAGTCACGGAAAGTAGTGACACAAGTCGGATCTGGGCCATTTTGAGTTATTCATAGATTCTGAAAGTGCAGTTTCTAAGCTTTCCAACGATGTGTAACACATGGAAATCTGATAAGATTTTGAGAAGTTGTGGCCATTTGAATATAGGAACTCAGAAATACTCAAACTGAGAAAATCGAGACAAAAGGGGCTCTTCATTTCAACTGGGGGAGACAATAGGGCTCATTTACATCTCATTTAGCTAAGCCGTACCCCCTGTAAAGCCGTTTTGAGATACAGATGTTCTAGCATCATATGTAGTATTTTATGACAGAAGTCCGAATGACAACATGCAAAAATAAACAGGACTTTTTACCTTTGTGGGGATCACAAGTCGAATCAAGTCTGTTTCAGATGTGTGAATCATCCAATGATTTTTGTCTGCAAATGCATATAATCCGTGAAGTATAGATATATAGTCTATTGTTTACATCAGATTTCGCATGAACGTCTGGTAATAGAATATAATATACAGTCTTGTTCAAAATAATAGCAGTACAATGTGACTAACCAGAATAATCAAGGTTTTTAGTATATTTTTTATTGCTACGTGGCAAACAAGTTACCAGTAGGTTCAGTAGATTCTCAGAAAACAAATGAGACCCAGCATTCATGATATGCACGCTCTTAAGGCTGTGCAATTGGGCAATTAGTTGAAAGGGGTGTGGTCAAAAAAATAGCAGTGTCTACCCTTGACTGTACAAACTCAAAACTATTTTGTACAAACATTTTTTTTTTCTGGGATTTAGCAATCCTGTGAATCACTAAACTAATATTTAGTTGTATGACCACAGTTTTTTAAAACTGCTTGACATCTGTGTGGCATGGAGTCAACCAACTTGTGGCACCTCTCAGCTGTTATTCCACTCCATGATTCTTTAACAATACATTCACATTTCTTGGTTTTGCTTCAGAAACAGCATTTTTGATATCACCCCACAAGTTCTCAATTGGATTAAGGTCTGGAGATTGGGCTGGCCACTCCATAACATTAATTTTGTTGGTTTGCAACCAAGACTTTGCCCGTTTACTAGTGTGTTTTGGGTCATTGTCTTGTTGAAACAACCATTTCAAGGACATGTCCTCTTCCGCATAGGGCAACATGACCTCTTCAAGTATTTTAACATATGCAGACTGATCCATGATCCCTGGTATGCGATAAATAGGCCCAACACCATAGTAGGAGAAACATGCCCATATCATGCTCCATGCTTCACTGTCTTCACTGTGTACTGTGGCTTGAATTCAGAGTTTGGGGGTCGTCTCACAAACTGCCTGTGGCCCTTGGACCCAAAAAGAACAATTTTACTCTCATCAGTCCACAAAATGTTCCTCCATTTCTCTTTAGGCCAGTTGATGCGTTCTTTGGCAAATTGTAACCTCTTCTGCACATGCCTTTTTTAACAGAGGGACTTTGCGGGGATTCTTGAAAATAGATTAGCTTCACACAGACGTCTTCTAACTGTCACAGTACTTACAGGTAACTCCAGACTGTCTTTGATCATCCTGGAGGTGATCATTGGCTGAGCCTTTGCCATTCTGGTTATTCTTCTATCCATTTTGATGGTTGTCTTCCGTTTTCTTCCACGTCTCTCTGGTTTTGCTCTCCATTTTAAGGCATTGGAGATCATTTTAGCTGAACAGCCTATCATTTTTTGCACCTCTTTATAGGTTTTCCCCTCTCCAATCAGCTTTTTAATCAAAGTATGCTGTTCTTCTGAACAATGTCTTGAACGACCCATTTTCCTCAGCTTTCAAATGCATGTTCAACAAGTGTTGGCTTCATCCTTAAATAGGGGCCACCTGATTCACACCTGTTTCTTCACAAAATTGATTTCTCAGTGATTGAATGCCACACTGCTATTTTTTTTAACACACCCCTTTCAACTAATTCAACTAATTGCCCAATTGCACAGCCTTAAGAGCGTGCATATCATGAATGCTGGGTCTCATTTGTTTTCTGAGAATCTACTGAACCTACTGGTAACTTGTTTGCCACGTAGCAATAAAAAAATATACTTAAAACCTTGATTATTCTGGTTAGTCACATTGTACTGCTATTATTTTGAACAAGACTGTACAATCTGAGCACTATTTACATCGTAACATGTATATGAGATTACACACCGGTAATTTACGTTCCGTTAAACACATGAACCCGCCTTCAAATTTTGTATTTAAAATAGGGAGGTAGTATTATAGATAATCCAAAAACAGCACCGTCGAAAATGTAAAGTCCTTTAGGGCAGAGGTTTTCAAACTTTTTGTGTGTGTGGACCACTATTTGTAATCAAGAATTTTCGCGGACCACCTCATAATACTCATTATAAAATATGTCTACACAAAGTCCTGAATAAATCTGAACATCTAAATAGTCTTACTAGCACTAAAACTATAACTGGTCATCACATCAGTAGAACAATTCTTAAAAGAAAGTTTACTGCACAAAACGGCTGCCACATATTCATACACCAATCAATTTTGTACGGCACTGGACTTGAATGTCACGGCCGAGCGCCACTGGCCTATTTTAGTAATCACACCTTGACAATTTAATTTAAAATTTATATCAATATTCTTATATCAATATTATTTATATACATATTCTCAGTGTTGGGAAAGTTATATTTCAAAATTTTGAACTAGTTCTCGGACTAAATCTAACGTTAAAACACCTTAAACTGTGTTCCGAAGATGAACGGAGGTCTTCCGAGTTTAGAACCACATACGGGTAAGTCATTAATTACATTATTTTCATTTTTGAGCAAACTATCCTTATTTAGTAGTCACGCTGCTCCCTTTGGGGGCGGAGGCGAAAACACAAGCTTATCCAGTATGTAAATATACACACAGACACTGACACCCCCGCTGCACGCTAGAATCTCCGGAAATACAAGCCTATTTCAACCGCAAAATGTACGCTTTTAAATATCTCAAAAACATGGAGAGGCTTCTTCGTGATCTCAACTAACAGATTCTGCAATAAAACGAAAATCACAAATTTTGAAAAAAAAAAAACGTTGTTTCTCATTTTCTCGAAACTTGTGCTGCCAACTTGTGTCACTGGTTTTCGTGACGGGTCACAAATGCATAAAAAAATCAATCTTAGGGAGCAAACTCCACATGTTCAAATGAATAATACCCAATCCAGGCCTACTTTTAAATTCAGCCGGAGTATTGCAAGTCTTAAAGTCAATATCAACTGGGCCAGGATTTGGCTGCACATCACCACAGATAATTAACAACATAATAATCAAACATCTTTTTTTCATAGATACACCAGGGCTCACAATATTTTTAGTGTGCAATAAATTTAAAAACAACATAAGATCATTAGCAGATAAGGCAGTAAAAACATTACACCATTTTACAAAATGTCAGCAAATCCTAGTAACTGATAGCTGGGACTGAAATTTTTTTTGACAGCAGGGTTAGTTGTCACAGTGTTACAACTAAGCCTCCAGTATACAATGATAAAAAAAATGAAAACAATGTAAATACTATTCATCAAAATGATAACTGTTAATACAATATCAGGGGAAATAACTCACTATTAGTATTTTATTTGTGCAGCCTTTTAAAAAAAAGTGCAGTGATGCATAATACAAGGATGGTTAGATGAAGGATAATGAATGTGTGGATATCTATCTATTATAGGCAGATATATAAACAATATCCACTTTTTAACCCTGTTTGTTACAATGAACCCCACCTATGGGGTAACGTTTGCACTCTTATCACTTTTGGTGTTATTGTACGAAAACGATAGGTCCTACAAACAAACTTAAGTCTTCATTTGTAGCAGAGATGTGGGTGATGATTGTGTAAAAAAGTATTAATCTAACTTATTTTTTGAATGATAGAGCCAAATATTTTTTGAATGATAGAGCCAAAGTCAAAAAGTGTTAGGTTGTGCCCCACTCTACCCTACTGTTAAAACAGATTGAAGAATAGTCAGGATGACAAAGTTTTAGCCTTCAATCACCTCTAGAAAGATCAAAGATGATCTAAAATAATCTCTAAGTACTAGACCTGTTTGAATCATGGTATGAGGATGTTTTTCATACTACTATGTTGGGCCTATTAATCGTATACAAGGTAACATGGATCAGTTTGAAAACATAAGAATAGTAGAAGAGATCATGTTGAACTTTGCAGAAGAAATTACCCTAAAATGGGTGTTTCAACAAGACAACAACCCCAAACACACAAGCAAGAGGGCAAAATGTTGGTTCCAGACAAAAAGGATTGAGGTTATGGAGTGGCCACCCTATTGAAAACATGTGAGGTGACATTACAAATGCAGTTTCTGAAGCAAACCCTAAAAATGTACAGGAGCTGTGGATCCTGGGCTGAAATATCTGTTTCAAGGTGGTTGACTCGATTTCACAGCAGTGCAGCAGTTATCAACAACCATGGTTATGCAACTAAATATTAGTAATTCAATAGTTCAAAGTTAAATATTAAGAAATTTCTTCAGTTTTAAGTGTTTACAGAAAAACGTTGACACTGCTATTTTTTTAACAGTTTAATATTAGACAGACTTGATACATTTTGTTTATACTTTGATTCGGAATTGCATGTGTAAAGTGTTTAATACATTTGAAATAAGAAAATAAATTCTGTTTATAACACTTTTGCACTTTATTTACTTTTATTAGTACACTGCTAGTATTTTGAACCCAACTGTAAATTTTTCCGTACCAGTCGACATACAGCCGGAGTCACAAGCCAAATTCACACAATATGTTTAACAACTGAATTAAAAAAAAAAAACTTTATTTTATAAAGTTATTTTATAACTTTAACCCATGTCTTATGTATAATACTGTGCAATGTAATCTGAATGATGAATGATTGTTCTTGTTTTGTACTTGTTAACAACTCCATTGTTTGAACTGAGCCACTAAAAGCCCACTGCTTTTGTTGTTGTTTTAGAGTTTCTTGTTTGAACTGAGCCAATAAACTGCCCACTTATCTTCAGAAAATTCCTCCAGTTCCTGCACATTCTTTCATATTTGAACTCTTTCCAACAGTAACTGTATGATGTTGAGATTCATCTATTAAAGCCACCTACAAGAATGCAACACTTTAGAGTAGCCATATATAAGCCAGCTCTATATAAAATTTTGAACAGGATGATTCATATTAAATTATTATTTTGTCTATATATAAAGATTTATAAAGGGAATGTCATTATGGTGATCAGTATTTCATTAAGTTGCCATTTTACTCTATAGTAAACCACTTGTGTAGTGATAAAAATATTTTGACAAACAGATCAGCTGATGTTGCCTTATGATCTTTGTTGACTGGAATTAAATCATGAAGTAACAGAAATAATACTCAGCTTGAAGTGTCAATGATTAGATTCAGAATAACTGCAGTTCTATTAAAGCTGCAGCCTGTAGGTTTGGCCTCTTTATCTTTATCCTCTGTTTAAAACAGAAATTGCAGATACAGTAGGTTCTCAACCAGAATGCCTTTTACCCGGGCTCTTGACACCACAACAGTTCCACTGCATTACATTATAATCATTTAGACAATCATTCATTAAAATCCTGCCAGGTGGCACAAATGGACATTTTGCACCTTTAAGTCAGCTGTTGTTATTTTTAACAATTTAACTCACAAGTTAAAGATTAATTGAAGTAATGTAATGTTAAGTAATATTTAAATTGTAACTTTACAAAAGCACTGTTTAATTCTTACATTTACACAACAATTTTTTTTAATCGTGACAATAAGTTGTGTTTGGAATATTCTAATGTATAATGTAGCAATGTTAGGATGGTAAATAATAGAAGTCATTAAACAAATAACTTTGCTGCACCACATATGCAGTAGGCTAATAGCAAAATTAGCTTATTAAATTAATTTTGTTGCAAATAAGTTAATCATGCAAGATACAGGGAAATGCAAGATTTTCAGTAGCGATATCTTACCTATATTACACTAGCTCGCAACTATTAAGCCACTTTTAGCCAGCATGATCAGATGAAGAACATTGTTGCCAGATTAGTTTGATTTCCAGCCCAGTAATTATTTTAAATCCACACAAAATTGTACAATAAACTCTTAGATATGATCTATAATAAACAATACAACTTAAGTTATAACAGCGCCATTATTTTGGCTCATCATGTTTTAATATAAAATAATTAAAGCCAATTTTTGCCAACACGATCATTATAAATTATATAAATGTAACTGTATAAAATCAATATAAAATAGATTTGAGCATAATTTTCTCACACAGATGAAAAGAATACTGATGTAAAGTAAGAATAGGGGAGAGCGGGTGGCGAAAGTAGCATTTAGACAGAGACAGAGATATATTTTTTGCTGTGGTCAATAACTCACAAGTGTGGTCTATCAATACCAGGTGGAACTTTGTAAAAATGTAATACGACTTTAGTATAATTTCACTTTAAACATTGGTAGTGAATTGATACTTTCGACCCCACCTGCAGAGATGAAAGTAACACAAAAAAAACAAGATAGATTTTTTTGTGTTACACTTGTTTTTATTAAATATACATGACTATGACCTCGTCAATATGTAACTGCAAACATATTTTGTAATTCATCTTTAAAAAAAATTATGAAACTACATTTTCAGTTTTATCAAATGTTTCAAAAGCAACCAACAGTACAAACTTAAATTGTTAAGAATAAAAAAGCTTTTTACAGTTTGAACACGTTGAAAATGAAATTAAATCAAATTAGAATAATATAAATTTTTTACAAATCATTAGCCTCATAGCATAATTGCCTAAGTAATTTTTTTGCCAAATTGTGATATCTGCCTACTTTTTCTGTCCTTCCACTGCTGTATCATCCTGCCTTTCTGCCTATGTCCTTAGCCAAGCACAACACTTATAATCCAAAAACACTATCTGCCTTAGTCATCTCTTTGACTTGATGTTTTAGCTCTTCTGTTTGATTCGTTTACATCTGGTAAGAGTTCGTATTTCTTAAATTTTCTAGACACTAAATGTAATTTTAGTCAATCAAAGGGATTATAAACTGTGTATTTAAACTTGAAATCACAATTTTTGCTACAAGATAAGTAGCTAGGCAAGTGAAGTAATTTTTCAAGTGCAAATAGATTTGTTTTAGAAATTAGACATTTTGACTAGACATAAGAAGTATTTGGTAAGATTTAGATTTATTTGGGTAACACTTTACAATAAGGTTCATTAGTTAACTACATTAATTAACATTAAGTAATAATGAACTGCAATTATACAGCATTTGTTTATCTTAGTTAATGTTAATTTACACATTCAGTAATACTTTATTAAAATCTTGTTAATATTAGTTAATGCACTGCGAACTAACACGAATAAACAATGAACAGCTTTATTTCTATTAACTAACATTTACAAAGATTAATAAATACTGTCACAAATGTATTACTCATTGTAAGTTCATGTTAGTTAATACATAAACTAATGTTTAAAAAATTACCCTTATTGTAAAGTGTTACCTTTTTTGCAGTGAACATATGAATTGTGTTAAAATATTCAACAGCACTTCATGTTCTGCTGTATTGTCAGGAAATGAAGTGGAGTTAGAGGATTTAGATGAGAGTAGACCTGAGAATGACATAGACATGGGGCAACAGATAGAAGAGGAAACAGCCAGTAAAGCCCCCAGAGCTGAATCAGATCCTGATTTATCGTCAAATAGTGAAACCGATGACTTTGTCTTGGATAAGGATTATAGACCTGAGAAAGATGACAGCCCAGATAATGGTAGTGATACAGACATAGCTCAACGCATGCATGAGATGCAGGAGCTGTACTTGAAACTTCTGCTGTTTAATGTCAAAAGGCGCCCAATGCCAGATACGTGGAAGCGAAAGGTGATATAGGAGAAGCGTCTTGAGGGGGAGAGTTACAAGAATACAATGGGACAGGAGAGACCACCAAAGACCATGGGTCCACCCTGCACATCACAGCACTGCTTAAAGTCGGATAAACAAAGTTGTGAACTACTGATCCAACCCCAGATTTTGAGTCTGAATGGAAGGACCTGCTCAGCGAATCAACATCCCCAAAGAACCATTCCACTGGGTCTCACTCTTTCCTGCCCAATTGCCAAATACTCTCAGGAAATTCAATGACTTGCAGGCAATGAAACCAGTACTACCAAGAGTGGCTCACCAGTACTATGACAACCTCCTTCATCAATAGACAGTGTGAAAATGAGTGTGCACAGCACCTGAGTGGACTTCTGACATGCTCTTACATTTGGTCATTTTTTCAGAAGCCTTAAAACTTTAAAATAAAAATGGCAAGTGTCTCATAACACTGCGTTCACCACAAACTGGGCTACAATATTATCAACATGTATGTACATGTTTGTATTTTTGAGAGAAAAATGTTATGCTTGGTTTTATAAAAAGCAAAATTTTTAAGTCACTGATATAAGTCCACAAAACCCATACTAAACATGTTTTAACAAGACCTTTCTAAACAGAATCTAGTAGTCTAGAGTTTTTCTTTAAAATGATGTGAAAATCATTTGCTGAGCAAAAAAAGACTTGCACAAGTGCAGCATAATGAGCTGCATAATGAGGCAGGAATGTGAGAGGGAACTACAGTAAAGAATGGGAGGACAAATAAATGTATACATGTTTGTTTGAGGTTTATTAAGAAGTTAACAATATAATTAAAATAGAAATTAAGGTCAGTGGGACATTTTCAGTTTATTTGGAAACAAACTCTATTCAAAAACTTAACTTGTATAAGAAACTGATACACAAGCTGTAAACTTCATGTGGCTCATGTTACCATATAACTTTATGTCCAAAAAGTGTGAAATGTTTTTCCACTTCATAGTTTTGTACTGATGAGAGGGATGCAGCCCTGTAAGAGAGTTATGAACAGCTGTTAGCATAAATTGTCCACAAAAATACCCTTACATACATAACTGATGGGTAAATATTAGGGGTGGGAATCGCTTGGACCCTCATGAATCAATTCAGAATCGATTCTTAGGGTCCCGATTCGATTGACGTACTAATTTGCATATCTGTGACTTCATTACGTGACATTTGCTCTCAAAGCCAGGTTAATGTTTGCGCTTTTGCTAGTAGTCTCTGAACTGTCATATACTGTACTTTATTGCAACCAAGGGATAAATAATGTCATTCTTATATACATATATGCCCTGTTTCTGTAAGACATTAAAACCAGTAAAAATATAAATTTAATGTGACATATTAATTCTGTATGTTAACCGGCATTAACTTCCATGAACTGACTAACGTTAAGTGTCTAATCATCATCATTATACACAGTGATTGGCAGAATTACTGTATAATGCAGCGCAACCAGCCACTGAATAACAAACTACGTCCACCAGGGACCCGTGGGTGCTTTCCACCTTGACCCACGGGTACAAACTTTAGATCCGACGCCGGTTCCCAGCCTATGGCCGGGTCAAGATGACCATCGTAAGCATCCCGGCAAAAGCCCAAGCCCTCACCCAGGAGTTGTCCGCCCTCCTGGACAAGGGTGCCATCGAGCAGGTAAATCCCCTATTGCACCCTGGGGGGTTCAACTTTCCGGTAGCAAAGAAAAAGGTCATGAGGGGTCTCAACAGGTTCCTGAAGGTTTTTAGGTTGCACATGCTGACCACTGCAAAACGAGAATGGTTTACATCAAAAAAATCTGAAGGATTCCTACTTCCACATTCCTAAAGCACCACACCATCGGCCGTTTCTGCGGTTTGCCATTCAAGGGCATCATTTCCAATTCCAAATGCTCCAATTCGTTCTCTCCCTCTCCCCTCGGGTGTTCACCATGACTGGCTCATCTGTGTGACGGGCGAGCCTTCATGGTGACTGCATTGAGAGTCACCCCGAGAAAGACCGGCCCTTGTGATGGAAACCCTCACAACAGATGCTTCCCTCTCGAGGTGGGGTGTTTGTGTGGCAGAATCAGACAGCTCAGGGGCTGTGGTCTGTGCGGGACTGTTCACAGCACTTCAACATCCTGGAACTGCGGGCTGTGCACAGGGCACTGCAGGTTTTCCCTACCTTACTGGGAGGCTTGTGTGATCAGACAATGTTTCATCTGTATCTCACATAAACCACCAAGGAAGTACCAGGTCTGCACCACTGCTGCAGGCATCCCAGGACCTCCTGCTGTTGGCAGCGCCACACCTGGCCAGCTTCAGAGCAATGTATCTGCCTGGGGAGCAGAATCAGGCAGCAGATTAACTCTCCCATTGCCAGCCTCCACCGGGGGAGTGGCGGCTTCATCCGGACGTGGTCCTCAGTACCTGGGACATCTACGGCAGGTCAGGGGTGGATTGCTTTGCCTTTGAGGAATCGACCCATTGCCCCCTCTGGTTCTCCTGGACGGAGGAGAGCAGCCCTCTGGGCCAGGATGCTCTCGCACACAATCAGTCAGAGGTTCCTCTATGCATTTCCGCCAATCCCTCTGACTCTTCCAAAGCTACAGAGAGTCCTCCAGCAGGGTCACAGGCTACTGTTGGTAGCCCCCTTCTTGCCGGGGAGAACATTGTTTCCACTGCTGTAAAGGTTCTGCAGCGGTTCACCGTGGCACCTCCCTACAGAAGGAATATCCTTTCTCAGTTACAGGGCCAAATCTAGCATCCCGACCCTCACCGCCTACAGCTGTGGGTCTGGTCA
Organism: Misgurnus mizolepis; assembly: GCA_025389145.1. Taxonomy (NCBI): domain Eukaryota; kingdom Metazoa; phylum Chordata; class Actinopteri; order Cypriniformes; family Cobitidae; genus Misgurnus; species Misgurnus mizolepis. The sequence continues at coordinate 34,477,157 of JAIFKI010000009.1, read as the reverse complement.
CTGCAAGGCCCGACCTGCTGCTGACTGCTTGTTCAGATGGGGTCTGCAATACCATTTTGAATGCAAGGGTGTCTTCTACCCGGGTGCAGTATGAGAACAGGTGGCAGCTGTTTACTATATGGTGTTCAGACAGGAATGTGGACCCTGTGCACTGTTCAGTTCCAAGAATCTTAGAGTTCCTCCAGTCATTCCTGGATGGCGGCCAGTCCCCGGCTACCTTCAGAGTATATGTGGCAGCCATTTCCTTTCTACATACTCGGATGGATAACGACACGGTGGGGTGTCGAATCTTCAGAAAAAGGAACACTAGTCTGTGTGGCGGTTACGCCCCCCATGAGCACAACGCGCCTCAGCTTGGGATCTGCACCTGGTGCTCAATTTTTTGTGTTCGCCTCCCTTTGAACCCCTGGCTCAGGCAGAGTTGAAGTGGGTCTCTATTAAAACTGCCTTTCTTCTTGCTATCACGTCAGCAAAGCGTGCTGGGGAACTTCATGCTCTGTCTGTGAAGGTTGAACTCCGATGGCTCGGGGGTTACCCTGTGGCCGAACTCAGCCTTTCACCCAAAGGTTCTGTCATCATCAAACCTCAACCAACCTATCCACCTGGTGCAATTTACTCCCCGGGAGGGGAGGACAGATTACAACTGTGTCCCGTACGGGCTCTCAGAACCTACGTGGTCACAACTGCGGGTATTAGGCAGTCAGACCAGCTCTTCCTCTGCTGTGGTGGTCCTAGGAAGATCTGTGCTCTCTCCAAACAGCGGTTGTCTCATTGGGTGGTGGATGTCATGACCCAGGCATATAAGCGAGGTGGTCACCCCCTGTCATCTGGGGTGAGGTGCCACTCTACCGGAGCGGTCTCAAATTCATGAGTGGCCCTGCGCGTCGTTCTCCTGGAGCCCATCTGTGAGGCAGCATCATGGGCATCACCAAGTACCTTCTACAGGTTTTACTGGGTAAATGTTGCCACTGCCCATCCACTGGAGGTGGTCCTGCTGCCGGACTCTGCGCTCTCCTCTCAATAAGGTATGTGCTGCATTCCTTGTGAGTCATTTAGTGCTAAACAAGGTTATTTTCGAAAACTGAAACTAAGACTAAAACTCAGCTAAAAAACATTTTCGTTAACTGAAATAAAATTAAAAATTCGTAATAAATGAAAAACGAAACGAAACGAGCAACAGTTATTGAAAAACTAACTGAAATGAAATAATAATGATCAAAAATAAGTATTCGTTTTCGTAATTAATAAGCTCTCATCCCGTGGCGGAAAATCTGAACAGGCTTTTAAATAGACCCCTTAATCGCCTACGTCACTGTGACGCCACCGCTCTAGCTGGAGGCAAAACATAATAACTCATAGCAGGCGCACTAAAAGTTTGAGGTTTTGACTTTAAAATGTCGTCGTCTTGTGTTTTTGGCTGCCAAAATATAAATAACAGCACTTTTGGTTTAAAACTAAAGTTTTACCGGATCCCGGAAGAAATTCCTTCCTGAAACACTAATGCTCGTGTTTGCAGTGCACACTTCATATCAGGTAAAATAATCTATTCATATGTATTGGTGTGTTGGTCTTATCTATTACAAATCAGAAAGTTTCTGTTTTATAGGTGATGATAAGTCATGATAAGTGCACTAGCTAGCTACGTTAAATGTTAAACAAACATACAGCGAAAGATGTGTGTGCCATCCTTTGAATGATTCCTTTGAATGATCCTTTGAATAATCCCCATTGCTAATCATAGTTAGCCCAGCGATAGGTTACATTAGACAATAAGCCTTGACAAAGTTCCCCAAACCAGCCGAAAATAATTCATATGTAGGGAATATCCAAAACCTGGTTAAAATGTTTCCAATAAGAACAAGATACAAGAACTAACTGTTACAGAGTTAATTTACAAAAATAGCTGTCACGCAGAGTCAGTAACTTTACATATTCGGACAGTTCCGAACCTTCTTCTGCATCTATGTTTAATAAATCCCTCCTAAAACGTCCTAGCTTACGCTTGTCAGCATTGCGTCCGCGCCTCTTTTTGCCTCCAACTAATCCCTGCCCACCCGGAGACGTTGCAATGTTTACAAACTTTTAAGGAGTCTTTACTTGTAGATGGTGCTTTATGCATGTGAGGTTAGCTGAGGCTGACAGCAACCTCAGTTAACTGATAAATATGTCAGACAGTCTAGCTGCTGTTAGCTGCTAAACTATAATTACTAAAACTATAACTGAAACTAAATAAAATAAAAACTAAATAAAAATGTGTTTGCAAAATAAAAACTAAACTAAAACTAACAAGTTGGTTCATGATTGCACTGTATGTAATATTTATAAAAGAAGTTTGTTCTCAATGTGATTGCACTTATACAATAGTGTCACGGTGATCCGTGACATGTTTTGCATTTGTTCCGATTGTTGTCACCTGGACATTCATTGACTGATTACTTACCTCATCACACCTGTATGTCATTTAGTCTGTCTATTTAAGCCCTTGTTTGTGTAATGTTCACTGCCGGATCATTGTCGTAACTTCCATGTCTGTTCCTGTGTTCCATGTACTGCGTGTTCCTGTGTTATTTACCTGCCCGTTGTTTGCTACTCGTGTTTTGTTTCTCATCTGTTATTAAATGTTATTTATTTCATCGTGAACTTGCACATGTGTCCTTACTCCTGTTCCCAGTCATGACAAATAGATATATATTTGCAGTCTCTGAAGATGTTTACATAGGCATGTTTACATTTATCATTTACATTTAACTAAATGTCCACCCCCAAATAAACTGTTGCTGTTATTTTTGTACTTGCAAATTTCATTTTTATTAAAAAATTCTATACAAAATTATAATAATGCATTTACATAGAGAGTCAATGGGGCTGTAGTCATTGGGTGACAGGGCTAAGTATATCTGGGTGTCATCTGCATAGCTGTGGTAAGTAATTGGTTCTTTTTCATTATTTGACCAAGTGGGAGCATATACAAATGAAACAAAAGTGGTGTAAGAATTAAACCCTGTGGGACTCCACATGTCATGGGTGTCCACTCAGATTTATGGTTACCTATGTTCACATAGTAACCTCTCCCTTTTAGGTATGATTCAAACCATTTGAGAACCATCCCAGAGAGCCCTACCCAGTTTTCCAGTCTATGTATGAGTATGGTGTGATCTACTGTGTCAAAGGCAGCACTAAGATCTAGTAGCACCAGCACTGATATTTTACCTGAATCAGAGTTTAAGCGAATATCATTTATTATCTTTATGAGCACTGTCTCTGTGCTGTGATGCTGACGGAAACCAGATTGAAAATTGTCCAGATAGCCATTTGAGTTTAAGAATTTGTTCAGCTGATTGAAAACAACCTTTTCAATGATCTTGCCTATAAACAGAAGATTTGAGATTGGTCTGTAGTTGCTTAGTATGGTTTTGTCTAGTTTACTTTTTTTTAGGAGAGGCTTAACAACTGCCATTTTTAATGACTCTGGAAAAGTTCCTGTGATCAGAGAGGTATTTACTATTTTTAAGAGGTCAATTTCTCAGCAGTTAAGTACCTTTTTGAGAAAAGATGTGGGGAGCGTGGCTGAAAGTTAACGCTTTAAGATGTTGTACTGTTTCTTCCAAGGCTTTTATATCAATTATGTCAAATTTTGAGAGAATGACTAATTTCTAAAGTTGTTGTAATGATATCTGACTGACCATAGTACAATTTGAGGCCGTATTGATCGCCATTCTGATATTACTGATCTTCTCAGAGAAAAACTTAGCAAACTCATTGCATTTGTTGTCAGAGAGCATTTCACTAGGAACTTGATTTCGGGGGTTTGTTAGTCTCTCTACAGTAGCAAAAAGAGTACGAGTGTTGTCTATGTTGTTGTTTATAATGTTGGAAAAGAAGGTCTGTCTAGCGGTGCCTAGTTCTACATTGAAAGCACGAACAGAGGTGGGTAGAGTTCCCAAAATCTGTACTCAAGTAAAAGTACAAGTACTTATACAAAAATTTACTCAAGTAAAAGTAAAAGTATCAAATCTAATTATTTACTTGAGTAAGAGTTAAAAAAGTATTAGATGAAAAAACTACTCAAGTAGTTTGTTACTCGCTACTTCCGATCTGATAGAGAAGTAGCGTAAAATTTCAAACTACATGGAGGGTTTTCACAAACCTCTCCTTAAAAGTCTCATTGTTCTGCTTATATACAAGTAAAGCAGCCTATCTCAGTCCTGCAATGGGACATTAACATCACATAACGTGTCATTTGAGAAAAAATCTCAAACACACACACAGATGTTTTTTCGACGATTAACTCTGTATTTATTTTCATGTTCACAACACAAACTTGTCAGCCTTTAAACATGCAGTCTGTTTGTGACCATGTTTTTATATGAATAGATAATTTACATTGCCATTAAAGTACAATTACTGAACATAACAAAAATGATCATTTTAGAATTTCATATGGAACTTATCTGTTTGTGCAAATCAACTCTACATTTACTATAATATATAATACATGTTTCTTTAAAATCAAACTTTATTATTTTATTTTTATTCATTCATTCTTTAGGAAGGATTTAAATAAAATAAAATCCCGTTTTTATTTGAATGTATTTTCTACACATTAGTGAGGTGTCTGGATTTGTGTATAAATGCAAGACGTCCTTACATTATGCTGTTCAGTTTTTTTAGTTTTGTGGGTGTAGTGTGGTCCTTTTATGGGGCCTTTTATTTTAAAATATACCTTTTTCTAAAGCATAAAAACCGTAGCCCCTTTAAAAGGTAGGCCCCAGTGAGTGCATTGCCCCTTTAAGAGGAAGTGTCCCGATTAGCGTGAGCAAATGAACAAACGCTTCAGATTCCGTACTCTTATAAAGTGTCTGAGCCGCTGTGAGGAATGGTTGCTGCTTGATTGCCTGTTTGTTTCATCGTCAGAGTTCTTCCTAATAAGGTGAGCAATCGATGTTGTTTTCTTTTGTGTTCAGGTAGAAAGAAGTATTGTTTTATGGGGCTTTTCTCTTCCATAGGCTGTGTTTATCCTTCATGTGCAAGTGTTGTGGATTTAATAAGAGGTAAGGGAGGATCATTTTCCCCGTGTGGTATTTGGTTGCTATCCTGCTTTTTAATCTGTAATAGTTTGGTTTTAGGGTGATCAGATTTGCTCTTTGGCAGCTGGACTGTGGATGTGCTGTTTGTTTGCCATTTGAGTATGGTATTGTGCAGGCCTGGTTAAACGGAGGAGTTCGTAGGGTTTTATTTAATAAATAATGCTAAACGTGTGTTTTTAGTAATATTATGTGATTATGCAGTTCTAATGTTTTATTTTGTTTTATTTTTTTAGGAACTGCATTTGGTCACTGCTGTCCTTCTTTACCCTTTATTTTTGGGTTTTGTGATTTAATGTTTGTTTGGTTTTCTTTATTTAAGGCCTCCATCACGTTGTATGGATGCTGTGTTTACGTTAGCTGATTGTTAAAAAGACTATAGGGGGACTGTTTGCAGAGATTTTACTGTGTGATAACCAACTGATTTTGTGTATTTGTTCCTTTCCAGTGGATCATCTGGGAGCACTGGTTGGATTGTGGGTGTTGGTCCTTTGATGGTGGAATCTGTGCTACGATTTACACTGCATGCTGTGTGAATTTTGTGAATTTACGGTGTGCGGCACTTTGCGTGTGTGTGTGTGTGTGTGTGTGTGTGTGTGTGTGTGTGTGTGTGCGTGCGTGTGCGTGTGTGTGTTGATGTGTTTTTCTTTACAGGCACTATTTTGGGTGAACCTTTTGGGGTTAAAGTGGGCCTGCACCCGTGGCTCGTCAGTCTTCCTTTGTATCCATTGGAATGTCTGGTGTTAATTGGTAATTGTAACAGTTGGTATCCTTTTAATGATTCATGTTGCAGTCTTAAATAAAATAAGGTACTAATAATAAAGGTTTATATTTTAACTGATTTTGGATGTGTTGAGGAGGTTAATAAAATTCAACACTAAAATAAGAAATCTGTCTCTGTTCCTTTTTATTTGGTACACACTGAACCTGTTTAATTTAAATTGGTATTTCCCATGGGTAGATCCCAGGGTGGCGTAGTCGAGGAATAAGTACATATTAGGGTCTTTTGAGCCCCTCTCGCTACAATCTGGCGTAGTCGGCAGGGCGTGTATAAACAGAGACATTTTTCTTTTTTTTGTCCCCCTGTAGTTCTTTTTTTGGTTGTTGTGTTTTTCTTTTCTTTTTTTGTTTAGAAGGACAGCGGTGTATCAAACTTCGCTATTCAACAAGCATCGTAAGAGGCTTTTGGTGGACACGATTTTCTGGTCTTCATTAAGATGGACAACGAGCTGCAGGAGCTTCGAGACTTGGTGATCCAATTAAGAGCAGAAAATGAGAGACTTGTACGTGAACGGACTGAGGTGACATTAGTACCTTCATCAGGGGCCTCTGGTTCTAACAACCCTGGTTCACATAATAATGTTACCCCAACAACGGGGGCTGAACGTCTTTTATATGTGCCACGAGAGAGAAAATGTCCCTTGTTCCGTGGTAATGTAGGGCTCAATATTGTTGAATGGATTGAAGAGGTACGTGCAAGTATTCGGGCTCGACATTTAGCCCCAATAGATCAAGCTTATTTTATTTATGATCATTTGGAGGGAGAAGCTAAAAATGAAATAAGGTATAGATCTAAGGAAGAGCGGGAAGATCCTGAAAAGATTTTGTCCATTTTGCAAGAACTATATGGTTGTTCTCAATCTTATGTTGCCTTACAGGAGGACTTTTTCTCTAGGAAGCAGCTAGAGGGAGAGTCCTTACAAGAGTATTCACATGTCCTGTTTAGTTTAATGGAAAGAGTGGTTAAGTGTGCACCTAATGGACTGCCTAATTCTGCTGTTTTACTTAGAGATCAGTTTGTTGAACATGTTAATGATCCTAATCTTCGCAGGACTTTGAAGCAGACGGTCCGAGCGAAACCAGGTTGCACACTACTTGATGTAAGGGCTGAAGCAATTCGATGGGAACGGGAAGGTAGACCTATTATTGATAGGGCTAGGAGTCATTCTGTTCCATCCATTTGTGCCATACAGACTTTTAAGGATAATAGTGGACAGCAGCAGCCCTCTATCCAGATATCTGAATTAGCAGAATTGAAAGAGATAATGCTGAAACAACAGCAACAGCTTAATGAACTTTCTGAATGTTTTATGTCTTTGCAGCAACCCCGTACACACACTTCATTGTCACGTAATGCCCCAATAATATGTAGACGTTGTCAGCAGCCGGGCCATTTCGCTAGTAGTTGTGATAATGAGCGTGTTTTGCAGGCTCGGCACCATCAGCCTCGTGTGCAGCCTCGCCCGCCACAGAATGTGGCTCCCAATCAGCCGACGGAAAACTAACACCCTCTGTTTTGCAGAGCCACAGAGCAGAAGGGGATATTACTGGCTCAAGGTTGCCCAGTCCTGTAAGTAATGAGACTGTTTCTCAATTAGTTGGTATGTGTCCATCAATTACTGTGACAATGGGGGGAGTGCAAGTAAAATGTCTTTTAGACACTGGGTCGATGGTTTCTACCATTTCTGATACCTATTTTTTTCAGCATTTTTCACAAGTTCCTCATGCATGTCAGTGGTTACAGCTTAAGGCCGCTAACGGTCTTGACATTCCTTACATTGGGTATGTGGAGCTTGATGTTCAAGTACTGGATAGGGTTATTCCTAAGCGTGGCATCCTGGTGGTGCGAGGCTCTCAAACCTCTACATCCACAACTTCCGTGCCTGGTGTGTTGGGCATGAATATTATAAGGGAATGTTACACTGAGTTATTTGGGCATTACGGTCCAGATTTATTTGCCCTCCCACAAGTCACGCAGGCTCCTGATGTTTTGCAACAAGCCCTTCAGTTATGCCATCAAACTCAGCCTGAGCGTACTGGGTGTTTGGCTAGGGTTAGGGGTAGATATGCTATGTCTGTCCCTGCTGAGTCTGTGAGGTTTATTGCAGTTACATGCTCCCAGCAGGTGTTTTCCTTAGCTAATACTGCACTTTTTGAGCCGTCTTCTGGATGTACTTCTCTTCCGTCAGGTCTAGTACTTTATCCAGCTGTAGTCAAGGTTTGTAGGGGTACAGCCTATGTCCCCATAGTGAATGTTAATAGAACTGCTGTAAAGCTTCGTCCCCGATGCCCATTAGGGATGTTACATCAAGCTCAAATTGTCAGTTTACCGGCAGGGATTTCAGAAGTATACACTGAATCCCATGATCTAGAGGTAGCTAGGGTAAATTCCCACGTAGGTCAGGTGGACCCCATGTATGAGATTATAAAATCTGTAGATCTGCAGGCGTTGTCTGCGTTAGATCAGCTGAAGGTGAGAGACTTGTTGAGTAAATATGCTTCTGTATTTTCAGCACATGAGGGTGACCTGGGATGTACAAATCTTATAATGCATGAAATTCCCTTAGTCGATGATGTGCCTGTTCGGCAGAGGTACAGACGTATACCTCCATCTGATTATGATACTGTTAAGGCCCATATAAACCAGCTTTTAGAGGCCCAGGTGATTCGGGAGAGCTGCAGTCCTTATGCATCCCCTATAGTTCTTGTTAAAAAGAAAGACGGAAGCCTGCGGATGTGTGTGGACTATAGACAGCTAAACAGTAAGACTCGTCGAGATGCCTTTCCATTACCACGCATTGAAGAATCCCTGGATGCACTTTCTGGAGCTAAATGGTTCTCTACCTTGGATTTGGCCAGTGGATACAACCAGGTGCCCGTGGCTGAAAAGGATAAGGGAAAGACTGCATTCTGCACGCCATTTGGACTTTTTGAATTCAATCGTATGCCCTTTGGCCTCTGCAATGCACCTAGCACATTCCAGAGACTTATGGAACGGCTTTTCGGTGCACAACATTTTCAGTCTTTACTGTTGTACCTGGATGACGTTATTGTGTTTTCGTCTACCGTAGATCAGCACCTTGTCCGGTTGGAGTCTGTGCTGTCTAGACTACAGAAGGAGGGACTAAAAGTTAAGCTGGAAAAATGCTGCTTCTTTCAAACAGAAGTGAAGTATCTTGGCCATGTGATCACTGAAGAGGGTGTTTCCACCGACCCTGAAAAGGTAGCGGCTGTGTCAACTTGGGGCCATCCCACCACAGTGTCCGAGTTGAGATCATTCCTTGGATTCGCCAGTTATTATAGACGTTTTGTGGAGGGTTTCTCCAAATTAGCTGCACCATTGCATCATCTGGTTGCTACGCTTACTGGCAAACACCATAGGGCGAGTGCAAGGCACCCAATAGGAACTGCATGGACTAAGGAGTGTGAAGAGAGTTTTAATAACTTAAAAGTCTCCCTGACCACTGCCCCAGTGTTGGCTTATGCTGACTTTTCCCTGCCTTTTATTTTGGAGATTGATGCCAGTCATAGTGGCTTGGGAGCTGTGCTGTCTCAAGATCAGGATGGACGAGTAAGGCCAGTTGCCTACGCCAGCAGAGCTTTATCCCCCTCTGAAAGAAATATGTCCAATTACAGCTCTATGAAGCTTGAGTTTTTGGCCTTGAAGTGGGCGATGACAGAAAAGTTTCGCGAGTATCTTTTGGGACATAAGTGTGTTGTGTGGACTGACAACAATCCACTCAGTTATTTGAATACATCAAAATTGGGAGCGACTGAACAGAGGTGGGCAGCCCAGTTATCTGACTTTGATTTTACAATTCGTTACCGCTCAGGAAGAACAAATGTTAATGCAGACTCTCTTTCAAGGCAACCTCATTCTGTTGACATCTCATCAGGGTTAGACCCTCTTCTTCCAGGGACTCCTCTTCCAGAAAGTTTGCAGTTACATCCTGACTTAATACCTACTTTGGTAACTCAACTGGCAATTTCTGTGCTCCCAAGTCATGACATTAATCACTTGATCACTCTTCAGCAACAGGATCCAGTTATAGGCCCTTTTCTTAATTTTTGGCATCAGAAAAGAAGCCCTGATCGGTTGGAACGGAAAAGACTTTCTAGGTCTGTTCAAGAACTGGTACGGCAGTGGGATCGTTTGTTTGATCAAGAGGGGCTCCTGTATCGCAGATTCCACCGGCCCGATGGTGGTGAAGAACAATACCAGTTGATCCTACCTGAAGCCTTGAGGGAAGAAGTATTGCAGCAGTTGCATCAGGGTCACGGGCACCAGGGCATCGAGAGGACAACGGAGTTGGTGCGGCAGAGGTGCTATTGGCCAGGGATGTATGAACATATAAAACAGTGGTGCCAGCGCTGTCAGCGATGTGCCATGGCAAAACCCCTTCCATCCATAACTCGTACTCCAATGGGGCATCTGTTGGCCTCTAGACCAAATCAGATCTTAGCCATAGATTTCACCCTTCTCGATCGCTCAAGGGATGGAAGAGAGCATGTCTTAATTATGACTGATGTCTTCTCTAAGTTTACCCAGGCAGTTTCTACTAGAGATCAACGGGCCCCTACAGTGGCAAGAGTACTTGTTCAAGAGTGGTTCTATAAGTTTGGGGTGCCTGCTCGTATCCACTCCGACCAAGGTCGAAATTTTGAAAGTGCTCTAATTCAGCAGTTGTGTGAACTCTATGGAATCCAGAAGACCCGCACTTCTCCTTATCATCCCCAAGGAAATGGACAGTGCGAACGATTTAATAGGACGTTGCATGGCCTTCTGAGAACTCTTCAGCCAGATCAGAAGCATGATTGGCCCCTTTATCTCCCCCAGATGATTTTTTCATATAACACCACTATTCATCAATCTACAGGGGAGTCCCCTTATTTTTTAATGTTTGGTCAAGAACCTCACTTACCTGTTGACTTTCTTTTGGGTAGAGTTAAGGAGCCAGTAACAGGATCTGTGAGTGAGTGGGTGCAAGAGCATCGCCAACGTCTGCAAATAGCTTTTGATACAGCTAAGGAACGGCTGAAAGCTGCTGCAGTCCTTCGGAAGGAGCGTCATGACCAGCAGGTGACTTCTGGGGGTTTCAAGGAAGGTGAGCTGGTCTATCTTCGAGCTAATGATATTCGAGGAAGAGCAAAATCCAAGATGTTTGGGGGCCTACAGTTTATAGAATAATTAAAGCCCCCAAGGATGGTGGGGCTGTCTATTCCATCTTGCCCCTTCATGGAAGTGGTAATGTCAAACATGTGCATTGTGTCCATCTTCGAGCTGCACCTGTTAACTTGCCACCTGCATCCCCGGTTCCATCAATAGATACTGGTTCATCAGTAGGAGATGAAGAGCTGGAGGGAGATTGGTGGATTGCTCCTCAGACTGTAGAAGAGGCCCCAATTTTGGATCTTGTGGAACGTACCTTGAGTCAAGAAGTGGGTGTCCCAGTCGTTGATGATGTAAATCACACGGACGAAAGTTTGGACTCTGTTCCTAGTACTAGTGGATTTCAACCCAGACGAAGTACCAGAGAGACTGCAGGAAGACATTCCAACCCCCATCATTTGCCAGTAGCTATAAGTAGAGTTGATAGGGCTGCAGCCTCTCAAGTCCCTGGGTCTAGTAATATGACATTGGCTGTTTTTAGGCCATGGGTTTAGTTTTTCTCTTATCGTCGGGGCGCCGATAACAAAAGGGGGGTAGATTGTAGTGTGGTCCTTTTATGGGGCCTTTTATTTTAAAATATACCTTTTTCTAAAGCATAAAAACCGTAGCCCCTTTAAAAGGTAGGCCCCAGTGAGTGCATTGCCCCTTTAAATGGATTGCCCCTTTAAGAGGAAGTGTCCCGATTAGCGTGAGCAAATGAACAAACGCTTCAGATTCCGTACTCTTATAAAGTGTCTGAGCCGCTGTGAGGAATGGTTGCTGCTTGATTGCCTGTTTGTTTCATCGTCAGAGTTCTTCCTAATAAGGTGAGCAATCGATGTTGTTTTCTTTTGTGTTCAGGTAGAAAGAAGTATTGTTTTATGGGGCTTTTCTCTTCCATAGGCTGTGTTTATCCTTCATGTGCAAGTGTTGTGGATTTAATAAGAGGTAAGGGAGGATCATTTTCCCCGTGTGGTATTTGGTTGCTATCCTGCTTTTTAATCTGTAATAGTTTGGTTTTAGGGTGATCAGATTTGCTCTTTGGCAGCTGGACTGTGGATGTGCTGTTTGTTTGCCATTTGAGTATGGTATTGTGCAGGCCTGGTTAAACGGAGGGGTTCGTAGGGTTTTATTTAATAAATAATGCTAAACGTGTGTTTTTAGTAATATGTGATTATGCAGTTCTAATGTTTTATTTTGTTTTATTTTTTTAGGAACTGCATTTGGTCACTGCTGTCCTTCTTTACCCTTTATTTTTGGGTTTTGTGATTTAATGTTTGTTTGGTTTTCTTTATTTAAGGCCTCCATCACGTTGTATGGATGCTGTGTTTACGTTAGCTGATTGTTAAAAAGACTATAGGGGGACTGTTTGCAGAGATTTTACTGTGTGATAACCAACTGATTTTGTGTATTTGTTCCTTTCCAGTGGATCATCTGGGAGCACTGGTTGGATTGTGGGTGTTGGTCCTTTGATGGTGGAATCTGTGCTACGATTTACACTGCATGCTGTGTGAATTTTGTGAATTTACGGTGTGCGGCACTTTGCGTGTGTGTGTGTGTGTGTGTGCGTGCGTGTGCGTGTGTGTGTTGATGTGTTTTTCTTTACAGGCACTATTTTGGGTGAACCTTTTGGGGTTAAAGTGGGCCTGCACCCGTGGCTCGTCAGTCTTCCTTTGTATCCATTGGAATGTCTGGTGTTAATTGGTAATTGTAACAGTTAGTATCCTTTTAATGATTCATGTTGCAGTCTTAAATAAAATAAGGTACTAATAATAAAGGTTTATATTTTAACTGATTTTGGATGTGTTGAGGAGGTTAATAAAATTCAACACTAAAATAAGAAATCTGTCTCTGTTCCTTTTTATTTGGTACACACTGAACCTGTTTAATTTAAATTGGTATTTCCCATGGGTAGATCCCAGGGTGGCGTAGTCGAGGAATAAGTACATATTAGGGTCTTTTGAGCCCCTCTCGCTACATGGGGAAATGATATGGAAATGTGCAGATGTGAACTTGCTGTTTGTAAAGGTTTAACGTACACTAGGTTTTGTCATTGCTTGCACAAGAGTGCATATGGCAAAAAAAACTCGGACAGTGTGTGAAATGACCATTAATAGTGTTCAAATGGACATTGTGACACTTACCACTTTGGGTTTCAGGTTGGCTCTTGAATTCCTGTACGCTGGGATGTCAGCTCGTTTATTGAACAAAGCATGGATCGCATAATGAAACTATTCTTTTTGACCTCTTGGAGTGAAAACATAGACCGAACTTGAAGCCACACATGATCTGCCTCCGATATCTCGCACAATGCACACGCGCCCTCATCTGCCTCTCCTATCTACGCGCGGTCGCGTGCGCTAAAGGGTGACGCAGCCTGTCTCGCGAAACTTTAGAACACGACCTATAAACTTTAAAAAATATATATATTCATTAATTATTACCATTTGACAGTAACGCAGTAACGCTGCCGAATGTAGCGAAGTAAAAGTACAGTTTTTTCACTAGAAATGAACTTGAGTAAAAGTAAAAAGTACCCATCCTTAAATTTACTCTAAAAGTACTAGTTACCCAAAAAATGTACTCAAGTAAATGTAATTTGTTATTACCCACCTCTGAGCACGAAGACTGTCCTTATAGATGCTATAATGCGGCCATTCCCAAACTGTCCCACATAGAAAAAAACATATATAAACATATATGTTTCAATATAGGTTTTGATATAACTTTAACATATATGTGACATATATAAAATTGGCCGTTTTCCTATATTATATGTACATATATTTACATATATATACATATATGTTAACATATATATTGGTAAAATTATTAAAATCTGTAGCTGCTAATAAATTAAACATAAATAAAGGTCCAACCAATGATTGAAACCTCCAACAAATTAAACCATGTTGTTATACATGTCCTAGACAGATCTTGTAAATGTTTTAAACGTGCATACATCATAAGTTTTCTCTCTGTAATTGCCATACACTCTTAAAACTAATGTGTTAAAATAACACATCTAATGTGTTGTCCTTAACTTAACACAATCTGTGTTATTTTTGTGACAACACAGTTTGTGTTGTTTTAACACATCTTGTCCCTTTTCTTTATTTAAACTCAAAATCAACACGAAATTACACATAATGTATTAAATAGGATTAACACATCCTTTCATAGAGTGTAGCTAAATTCCATAAAATACCAATTAAATGTGACACAAATTTCATGTGTTTGCACATACATAAGTTCTTGCATTTTTTTTGTTAGTTCGTAGTTATTGCCTTGATAATAGAAAATATGAGCTGGGCATGTATGACATTTGCCAAAGTGAGATATGAGCTACAAAATGACCAGATCCTGCTTTATAGGAGACATAACTTATAGGGCTCATATGTGGATATAAAGAAGCAATACAGGAGACCTATATGGCCTGCATATGCACATATATGCACCTCAATGCTGCATATATGCAGCATATATATTAGCATATATGGGCATAAATGCTGTATATGTGCTGCATATATGTGCATATTAGCTGCATATATGTTTCATATATGCGCATATATATTTATATATATGTGCATATATGCAGCATATATGTGCATATAAGCTGCATATAGGTTTCATATATGCACATATATCCACATATAGGTTCTTTCCATGTGGGGTGGTCCGTGAGGGTATTGCATGTGGTCCGTGTAAAGGCAAAATAAGAATATGTATATTTTAATATACAAACTCGTTCATATTTTGGGCGAACGTGAACTGAACGTACTGTATTACTGCCTAATGAACGTTACTGTGAACTCATTAATTCTGGTGCCTGTGAACGGCACGCTCTCTCAGTTTAACGTCGTTCAATAGGGTGCCAGATTTTTATATTCTTCCAGGCGAAAACCCGACAAAAACACACTGTAAACAGGCCTTAATGTTTAGCGGAAATAACACCCAATCTGGCAACACCGCCACCAGTCAGTGTTCACCACTCACGCTGCATGCGTAATCAAAACAACACAGACGCCGCTGAAATTCCTGCCGCGCCACTTAAATAGTTAAACATTAAATAACATCATATTTGTCCTAAATTGTTAACGATTAACATAGGCTGCTAACTCATATTCTGGATCTTGAAATAGACTCTGACTAAGCTCACGCTATTTAACGTGCACATGCGGTGTGCAATACCTGCGAGTTGTCATACACGCAATGCCTCGCAGCGCTTCTCGCCCGGGGTGCGACCCCCACCCGAATAGCCTTTCAAGGTATGTGCAAGCAAATACAAAAATTAAAAGACAGTCAATGCTTATGTAAACCCTGGTTGGATAAGGATTTAAAGTTGGATATGAAGATGAAATCTGACGCATTTATGTACAGGGCTATTACAATACATAAATTCTTGAAATTATACTGTGTTCCAAAAAAATGATGTACGTGTGATTTTTGTTTATTTTTCAAATACTGCCAGTAAGTTTGTTACATGACAATGTGGATTATTATATTAAACTGAAATAAAAATGTCAATAGATACTTTAATAATTTGAAAAAAGCTAAATATGCTAAATTTGTAAATTTGGCCTGTCAGCTTGGCATAGAGAAGCTATCTAAATGAAACCGTTCCCATAGAGTGACGCTGTTCACCAGTTTTTGTAATTGAAAGGAAGTTGTTGTTTTCTCACATTCTACAGGACAACGTCAGATCTAGAGAATTTCCAGAATCACATCCTGATGTACGCTGGAAAACGGTTTGCCTACAGTCCACCAGTGTACCGCACATGGACCCTGCTGGCGGCGATTGACTACAACAGTCATAATCGTCGCCTTCCCGCGCGCAACAGAGATGGTCATAAGATGTAAGTGTTTTGTATAATGGTTGTACGCTTTCCCAAAGAAAACTATTTATGCCCAATAATCAGATTTGCTAAGACAATTCTACAAACTGTTTTCTTTTCAGGTACAGGTGCTACTACAATAAAAAAATCAAAATGCTGGAGTGTGTATGTCCTGAGGGAG
The DNA here is from genome assembly GCA_025389145.1 of Misgurnus mizolepis. Lineage (NCBI taxonomy): Eukaryota > Metazoa > Chordata > Actinopteri > Cypriniformes > Cobitidae > Misgurnus > Misgurnus mizolepis. The sequence goes on along the minus strand of JAIFKI010000009.1, from coordinate 34,461,128 downwards.
AAGAAGTACATTCCAGACCTGCAGAGGGCAATTGTTCAGCAACGACTGAGAAGTGGAGCTGGTCTTCCAAGGAGACAGACTCTCCGGCTCGATGACCCTACGCGCTTGGGTTTGCTGGCTGCTACACCACAACCATCCACCTCAGAACTGGTTCGGACTCACATTAGACGTGGGCAGGGTGTCCCCCATAGTGAGCCCTAAGTGTGTGCGTCCATGGGTTTGGGTTGTTTTTTGTTTTAAAAAAATTAAATCTGTTTTCCCAATATTTGTTCTTCAGTTGTATTTATTTTTTAAATAGTAAATAGCAAACTGGAAGTATAACAAAAACATTACACCGTAACAAGTACGATTTACAATATCACACCGTAATAACTATTTACAATAAACATTCACAAGAGTCAACGCACCCTGAAACCAGTATACTGACCCCTCGTGTCAGGAAAATCTCTCTGATCCTCCAGACACAATAGCTGGGAATCGCCACTCTGTTCCCAACTCCAAGACGACCGTGCTGCCATAACACAAATTGCCGGTAGGCTGTGTGTCTGTATTGTCTTTGTTCAACCCCAGGCTCCTGTGCGTCATCAACAGCAAAAATGTCATTCCATGCAGCTCGGGCTAGCCTCAGAACACCCTCATCCAGGATGTAGTACTGCATGTAGGCCATCCTACTACTGCAGTTCTGTGGGGCCTGGCGGCAGCAGAGCCTCTCCACGTCACTGTCCATTTCCTGGCAGTTGGTACACGTACACCAGTGTAGCCCACCCCATCTGGTATTCTTGGCCTCTCTCCATCTTCATGCAAGGCCAGCACATCAAACATTACTCCTGGGAGCCTCAACATGACCTTTTGGAGGATGTGTTCCTTCTCTTGGTGGATCTGGATTTCATTGTTTCTTCTCTCCTTCAGATTGTTTAGTCGTCTTTCTCTGTCAGGGTCAATGTCCTCCCTTCTCCCTTTTCTACTTCCCTTTCCCCCTTTGTTTTTTGGCCTTGCCCCTGTATTGGTTGGGGCTGTAAAATCCGATGAGGTAGTGGAATCCGGAAATAAATGACAACAAACTACTTATGGTAACTGTAACACAAACACTTGGAGGAATGAATCGTAATTATCGGTAATTAGAGAAAGTCTGTTTAAATTAAAAGGATTGTTTAATAAAATAACGAAAATAACTATTATAAAAAGTAGAAGTATATCCCTCAAAGCTGTAAATTATGGAGTAATTGTGAAATAGAAATGTGTACATCACTTAGTAAATCCAAGGTGTATAAAAACAATGTGATAAAAAACTACATAAGTTCATATGAAATATCTGTGTGTAATATTTAAAATATTTAATTATTACATCTTTGTTTCTAAAATTACTAATGTATTTTTTTTGTCAAATGTCTTGTGCTATTTGAAGTAATCAAGTCCAAGGGGAAGTGACATTCATTTGATATGTATAAAGAGTAGGCATAAAGATACTTTTTTGTTATTTATATTTTCTTATGAATGAATAATTGATGATTAATTGAATAATAAATAATTAAATAATAAAAATTAAATACAAAAATTAAATAATTTGATTAACTGAGAGGACCGAAATATCAAACACATTTCCTAATTTTGAACTTTAGTTGGACAAACATGAAGTAGCAAGCATTGTCATTATTTTCTTTTTCTTCGTTTCTGATGTTGCAATATATCATACTTTCGTAACATCATGAAACATAATTCACCTTGTCACTGGACATAGTTATTTCTAAATCCTGTTCTAGATATGAGTTCTAGATAGACTGACGTAATACTCTAAATTCTAGTCAGAATTTGACTCTTCTCAATTGGCCTGTGATTATGGGGCGTGTTTCAACCGAAGCAGGAAAAATGCCTCTGCACGCAATTGGATATACCTACAATCCAATCAGAGCCAGCTTTGCTGCGGTAGGCTAAATTATTTACGACAGTGATAATGGACGATTCCGCTTCCAACCTGTAGGGGGAGCTAAGAGCAAAAACTCTTTAGTGTTGCTTTAACACGCAGAAAGATTTTAATTATTAATGTGTACAAGCATTTCTAACAAAACACACTGGACTAAAACTGAATCTAGGAATTTGGACTGCAGTGTTTGTTATAAATCCATTGCATGGTTATTCAAGACTAAATAGGAATTTTTTAATCTTAATCTTTTTACTTCACCTTCATGACGCTTGTCTTTCCTGCTCCAGGCCTCTACTACTGGAAAAATTTACCTAATTTGAGATTTGTAAAATGAATTCATTGAAAAACTTTTAATTAAATTAGAATCTGCCAAAGGATGATGAAGTGTTTACTAGATAATTCCCATCATTCAACGTCTGAGTTGTTCTTCCCACTGATTTTTTAATGAGAGGAAGAAGGCAGAACATAAAGAAATGATACAGGTAGGATATAGACCTATAGTTCTGTACTAATCACTTAGTTTCAGGCAATTCTGGAAAGGAGAGACAACGAGAGTGAACAAAGCTGCATACAAATCTGAAAAAATGAAACATATTACATTGTGGTAAACTAAATTTTTCAGAGAGCTTAGAAAAAGTAGAGAAAACTTCATCGATAAATAAATCAGAAAAATACACAAGGCCTTTCATTTTCTATGGAACAAATACAGAATCTAAGGCGGACAAATAAATTATTACTGCAGATAGGTCCATAAAGAGAGGCATTGGCAAGTTTTAAATGTTGTCTAAACTGCCTCGAGATCCTAAAAGAGGTACATACTACTGGATTAGTGGTATCTAATGTGAATTAGGAGCACATACCAAGGCAGAAAGCGAAGATTAAGGGCAGGACTGTGCTTCTAGCCTTCATCAATCTATATGAGGCAAATTATACCGGCTATGAATTTTATTGATATTTGCTGCCCAGTAATAAATAAAAAATTTGGCAGGGCAAGACCCCCATCTTTTTTATATTTCTGGAGATATGTCTTCCTTAACCTAGGAGGTCTCCCCTGCCATATATAAGTAGAAATAATCCCATCCAAAAGTGAAAAAAAGGACTTGGGTAAAAAAACTGGGAGGGTCTGAAAAAAATTAAAACCTAGGTAAAATATTCATTTTAATTGATTGGATTCTACCAAATAAAGTAAGGTATAGTGAGGTAGTTTATCCCAACAGTACAAATTTATTTTAACTTGCATGAGCAATTTAGAGAAATTATACTGAAATAACAAATGAAAGGAATGTGAAAAAATGACTCCTAGGTATCATCCCAGAAAGAATTTGTTTAGCCAAATTATTTACTGGAAAACATTCACTTTTATTTATATTAAGCTTATATCCAGCAAATATGCAGCAAGTCAGAGACACTGACCCAAACGAACGCTACTCGCATCGAAAGCTGATTTTGGAAGACCTATAGTGTTAGTGTGAAAACATCCTAAACCCTACATATAACTCAAACCAGTGGCAGCAAGTTAATAAGGGTGCCGTCCCCTTAAAGTTAGCCAGAGAAGAAAGCTACTTTAACAAAAAGTTAAATATATAATGCTAATTGATACAAAATAAAGTAATTTAGTTGTACTATTTCACTGTTAGTCATATAATCAAAAAAAATCTAAACTGTATTTTATTCATATCTGTGTGTCTGGGGTGGCACCAAACGAGTGTATGTAGGTCTGTAAACTTGTAAAAAAGCAAGTGACTTGAGGAAGAGCTCTAATTGGCTTGTTTCAGATCTTCCTTAAACCCTCCCACTTTTGTTGTTAGCAAAAAAATAGTTTTCTATGTTTTTAACCTCATGTGATCAGCAAAAAGGGGGTGGGGAAATCTAATAACAAATAAAGAAATTACAAACATTTATAAAAAAGAACAAAGCTGCACATTAATAAGGGCTAACATTAGCATAAGGTACAGAAATCGAATTAAATGAGTCATAACACTGTCTTTAATGTATAAATTAAATATATTATTATTTTTTAGAGCTATTTGTCTCTTTGTTAGACTTAAGTAGGTTAATTGAGGTTACTGTCTCTTTAAATAAGCAGAGACTGGTTTATGACTGTAATCTATACATACACTTAAGACATAAACGAATGTTTTTATTAGAAAAAGAATACTTTGGAGATAATTTTGTTTATATGTGCCCTGTCAATAACAGAAAGATTTTACATTCGCTTGTTTGCGTCTCACTCGTTTGTGCACTATTGAGGGCACTTAAACGCGCGCGCACACAGAGAACGAAGGCGAATCCCAAACAGCGCAGCATAAAAAACGTTACGTTGTTTTTCATTGCTTTGTTCGGCACATGTTAATGGACTATACAGTATGAGACACATTTGCGCGACTCTCTCTAAAGTTTACACATCAAGAGTTCTGATCTTTGAAGGGCGTACTCACTGTGATGATCACGTCTGGACCGGACACAACCGCATGTGCCTCTGTGCGTACTTTAGCGCCTTTTTGCGGTTTTGCAGGGCGCGGTTTCTGTTTGCGTCATCACAACATTTCGGCCGTATTCAGGGTTCCCGCGGGGTCTTAAAAAGTCTTAAAAAGTCTAAAATTCAGAATGTTAAATTTAAGGCCTTAAAAAGTCTTAAAAACACCCAGATTTTTATCCCAGGTCTTAAATTTAATTTACCCAAGTCTTAAATTTCGTACCTCTTTTCATTCACAAAAAGCGTTGTCCGCGGAATATAAAATAGTAATTTAAAACGCTGAAGAACTAACTTAATCAGTGGCGGAGGCAGAAAGTGTATGATGGTGGGTCTCTAAAAAGAAACGTTCCGCCCTTTGTCATAATCCACGCAAATCGTGCCATAAGCTATGTTTCAGGTGTTGTGATCTGACTGTTTACTGTGGGTTTGGCGAGAAACAATCCTTAAACTTAGTTCTGTATAAGCAAAAATCTTTTTTGGGGTAATTTATAAGCCCGTGGCTTACCTGAGCATTTGCCAGGTTCTGAAACATAGAGGACACAGAAGCGAACAAAAATCAATGCTGCTTTATTGAAAATCAACGTAAACAGTCGGGCCGTCGAGTCACGAGCCACCAACAGCGTGTCAACTTTAGTGTTACACAGTTTTATATTTTAGACTTTAATATTGCTCTTTGCTGCGATGCACTTGAACCTAACGCGCTCCCCCTTCAGCTCTCCACATACATCAGCGATTGGCAGACGGAAAGCAAGAAAGTACCGTAATAAACCATATATTTAAAAAAAGTGCAATTGTCTTCTTTTAGGAACAATTCAAACTTTTTGATTGCGCAAATGCTTCAGGAGTTACGGTTAAATGAACAGAGGTAGATCAGAGCCCTTTCGCATAGGCAGGCTGCTGCATACGGCATCGCCTGGTTTATTTAAGTTAACTGAGCATTACATTCGCAAGTCATAAGCATTTTACAACAATTAACGATTAACTAAGAATAGTGGATAACGTTAGCAACACATATCAAACAGCCTTTTAATGGTACATTTCATTTTCTTAATGCAGATTCATCCGTTATTGTGTAATTAGAGAGGCTATTAAACCTGATGGGGGTATATAGTGCATATTTATGCATAAAACGTATGGGTGGAGTGTTTTTTTGGCTTCTGTATTCAATTAAATGCAATACATTAATTTATTAAAAACGTGTATTAATAAAATGCATATATTAATGCTTTTAGGGATTAATAATAATTGAAAGTGATCTTTTGTTCTTTGTATATTTATAAACAGGCACAAGATATATACACAGCACACAGTCAGTTGTACATTAAACATTATGGGGTGGTTTCCCGGGCAGGGATTAGCTTAAACCAGGACTAGGTCTTAGTTTAATTATGACATATATAACTAGTTTGAATAAACATGCCTTACTAAAACCATTACTTGTGTGCATTTTGATGTATTTTAAGATATGTCAGTGCAAATTGTTTTCAAGTTTGGAAAGCTCTTATCCCAGTCTGGGAAACCTCCCCTATAAGCTTACGTACTACAGAGTGTGATGCATTTTAAAGCTTTAAAGTTGTATGAGGCAGTGTAAAACTAGGCAAAAACCAGCAGCTGACCATACTAACTGATCTAATATTAGGAGCTGTTCACACGGAGACGCGTATCACTGCATACGTATAAATTTGTTATCGTATTGGCGTTTCATCCACACGGATCCGGCATTTTGGGAGACTGAATCCGCTATTTTTTGAAACCTGGTCCTAAAGTGGATAAATCTGAAACCGACACCCTTGCGGTTTCGTCTGTACAGCCAATCCGTATATTTTGTGAAGCGAAAACGTCATCACATCACGTGTCGGAAGCGTCACACGTAACAGCAACAACAATAACGGCGGACTACGTGATTGTGTTCGTGCTACAGAAGCTACTAAAGCCTACTAGCTTTATTACAGCAAAATCTATTGCTTCTATGCAATTGTGGTGATCAACAAGCGATAATGGACAACACCATACGTTGGCTATGCGCATGCTCAAAGTCTTCTTCTCCGTGTATAGTGTATATCTGTGGCAGAATTACAGCGCCCCATACTGGTCCGGCATATATACTACACCGCTTTCAGTCAGTTTCAGTGGTTTCGTGTTTACAGATTATTTTTTTAGAGCAAGAAAAAAAAAATGATCGGATAGGGAATGCACCGGCTTCGTGTGGATATAGCCTTAGTGAATTTTATTTGTCAAAAAACATTGTTGATAGAATTTTATAAAAATACTACTTACACATATTAGTGTGATGTATAAATATTGTAAATCAATGCATTTCTTGACTATTAATTAAGAAAAATTACAGCTCTTTGCCTTTAACTCAATGTATTTCAATGGCTCACTATGAGCCATTTTTGGGCTTCTATTGTCAGAAGTCTCTTCCTAAAGGGCTATGGGTAAAATTTGTCGGCGCCAACACTCGCGGTCTTATAGAGTCAAGCATAATGCATTTCCATGTATTTTGATTATCTGTTTTAAAACTGCGTTCATTTTATATTTTTCTATAACTGAATCAATAAAAATAGAACATTTTAAGAATTTCTGAGATCATTTGAATGCTTCTAGTAATGTGTCGTGTTGGTCTTAAATTTTACTCATAATGGTCTTAAAAGGTCTTAAATTTAACTTGCTGAAACCTGCAAGAACCCTGCGTATTGTTTCGGTGATAAAAGTCTTTTTCGGTGGCCGAATATTCGGTGCATCCCTAGATTGGACCGTTCTCAGTCTCATAAACGCTTAGCAGATTGTCGTTTAACTGATAGTTACAGAACTGAAGCAAGTGAAATATCTCGAGATGAAAGAAAATATGGTTTTATTCTTACAAAACCACCCTTTTACAAAGCATTCAGTAGAAGAATAAATAAGGGATTAAGGAGCTTGGACGAGATTGACCTAATTTGTAGATTCAGGAGTCAAATGATCGCGGTTGAGCTTACACGGCCAGCACTTCTTATGGCAAATGGAGCTGCTAGCTGGTTGAGATATAATTCCAGGGTTCCCGCGGGGTCTTAAAAAGCCTTAAAAGCATTGAATTTATGAATTTGGAAATAATACCTTAAAAAGACTTAAAAAAGTCTTAAATTTTGATGTCTGGGTCTTAAAAATTGTGCTGTATGTAACTTCTCCATATTTTTCCTTAAAAGTTTCTTTGTCAACCACATTTTGATTAAATCAGGGATGCAAACACATCGCTTTTCGGCGCCTGCGCCTTTTTATTATTAATGGCATTTTGGTTGCGAGCACATCGTGTCTCTCCCGATGAGTCTGCTGTACGTTCACGTGCTCGCTGTTTCTCGATGAATTGGGTGCGACATGAAGCGAGTTCAGCGTCACATGTTTCTGAACTTGAGCAGAGTTGTATGCATAGAGGGTTTCACGGAGGACCGGGTCCGATTAACGTTATGTGTAAAACCCGAGGCGATTGGAAAACGGCCGTGATCAGAGTCAGTCAGCGCTAATGTTCACGTGCAGTTTCAAGCTGCGTGCCTCCGTTTCTATTGCGATAACTGGCTTGGTTTGAAAGTCACGACCACGCGCTGCAGTTTCTTTCTCCGTCCCTTTGTTTAATAATATTATTATTAATGAATATCTAAAAAGTTTATATATATATAAAAAGTTTGCTCAAAGATCACAGAGATGGTAGCAAAAAAGAATTGTGAATGTCAAGCCCATTGCACGAGCAAAGCTCAAGCTGACTCTAGATATAATAATCTTTTTTTTTTTTATTAAGGACACTCTGTCTTGGTCCATAAAACAACAAACAACAGATATACACACATAGACACATACAGTTACACTTACTCATGTACATATAAACTAAAACGCCAATGATTCCACATCCTTGAAAAGAACCTGACTGAACTCTGTGCCAGGTTCGTCAATAATAAAACTCACTCACATAATATAAAAACTCACTGGGACAGCAAGTAGACTTTTGAATCTAAAATAATAAGTGGATAAAGCTCTTTTAATCCGCAAGAGAGGAATTAAAAGAGGCACTTTTACTGCTTCTGCTCTATCTAAAAAGGAAAGAAAACTACATAAACCATAACACACCAATTACATTTATAATCTCTAGACCTGCACTTTCTATCATTAATATACTATACATATTATTGTATTCAAAAGAGTTTGATAAAAGGGGTCATTTACACAAGTATTGCTTCATATGTCAGTGCAAAAACAGTAAAGTGTTTTGTGATGCTTTGACAAACGTTGTCAGCTTTGTTCATTTATGGTTGGATTTATTAAATATAATGTGAAATTAATATAAATGAATGCAGCCAGATGGAAGGCCCTGGTTACGTTGCAGGAGGTGGCCAGGAAGAAGAGGAAGAAGGAGTAAAGCAAGAAGAAGTGCTAGATAGTTCAATAAGAGTTTTGGTTTAACATAAAAAATGAAATTGAATATTCCAAATTAATGTCGGCGTCTTTTGATTTTCGAATTTCATTTTACTCTATATACATAGGTTGGTAGGGATGGCAGGGGTCGGTGGCAATGTAGCCTAAGTATCTGGATATTTGCCTGGGTGTGAGGGCTTAGATTACCTTTCTCTTTTTTGAACATACATGTGTTTGCATCTCTGTTTGTTTAATAACGTAGTATAAATAAAGAGTGGCGGATCCAATAATTGAGAACGCAACACAGTCCCGGGTCACAGTACAAAATACTGCGAACACGTGATGCCTTCAGTAAATGAAGATCACCACAACCATAGACTGCAACACAACACAGCAACAGGCAAAGGAGAAGCGGGAAAAATCAAAGAAAATCTCAGAAATTCCTTAACAACTTAACATTGTTTGGCAAACTTTCTTGTGGCCTACTGAAATTTTTTTTTCACACCTGCTTGGCTTATCATCTTTTACCCATTTCACATCGGAAAAATAAATGAACACAAGTTCAAGGATTTTAGTTTTTCTTTGCTGGTAGGGACGTGAAATTGGTATTAATTTTTTATATAAATGGTCTTAAAAAGGTCTTAAAAAGACTTGAATTTAACTTGAAGAAACCTGTAGGAACCCTGAATTCATCCCTTTTATCATTTTCCCTGTTTGTTGTTTCAAAATCTTGGCACCAAACATTGTGAACAACAATAGGGCTTCTTAACTTAAAACCCCTTTCTGAAAGGTGCAAGCAGCATAAAGTTTGCATGTCCACATTCAATAATGCGAGCTTAGTCAGACAGAGAGAGTCTACTTTGAGATGTAAAATATGCGTTAGCAACCTGTGTAAATCGTAGGGGTGGCACGGTTCACAAAACCCTGGCTACGGTTCGTATCACAGTTTAATAATAATAATAATAATAATAAGTTAAATTTATATAGCGCTTTTCTGCAGCACTCAAAGCGCTTTACATATGAATGGGGGAATCTCCTCAACCACCACCAATATGCAGCATCCACCTGGATGATGCGACGGCAGCCATATTGCGCCAGAACGCCCACCACACACCAGCTTATTAGTGGAGAGGAGATAGAGTTATATAGACAATTAGTATGAGGGGATGATTAGTAGGCCAACAGGCAAGTTTTGGCAAGGATGCCGGGGCACACCCCTACTCTTGACATCTTGGGATTTTTAATGACCACAGAGAGTCAGGACCTCGGTTTAACGTCTCATCCGAAAGACGGTGGTTTTTGACAGTATAGTGTCCCCGTCACTATCAATCACACAGTTTGAATGATAAAAGACGCGTTCTGAGAGAATCGCCGACCGGTCCAGATATACTTGTCGGCGATACTCTCAGAACGCGTCTTTTATAATTCTTTTATAATTCAAACATGTGTGCACGAGCATCGATTTGACTGTGATTTCGGGCATTTGTCTGCGATTTCTCAAAACCTGTTGGCGAGTCCAAATCAAAATCATGCCGTGTGAAATGTGTTTTGACTGACGATAACATCGGCGATGACCTACAGTCAATGAGAGAGCAACATACAGGGCAGATGGAAGTTCGGGGAGGAATCTCTCAAAACATTTCCTCCTTCATAATTCTTCTTCTTTCTGCTGCAAATGAGCGCACATGCAATTTGTATGGTAAGCTTATTGCGAGCTACCATTTTTAATAATAATCCCAGTCTCACGTGAGAACCCCGGTCTTGCACGCGTGAACTCGCGTTGTTTCCTTTTGCGGACCGAGACAAAGTTATCGGCAATTCTTCTTAAGCAGTGGTGTCAAAAGTATTCATATTCATTACTCAAGTAGAAGTATAGATACTAGGGTTTAAAAAGACTTTTGTAGAAGTTGAAGTATCAACTCAAGCTTTTTACTCAAGTAAAAGTGAAAAAGTACTGGTTTCAAAACTACTTAAAGTGTAAAAGTAATGTAAGGAAAAAAATGTCATTACGGAAAAAAGCGTAGGCCGCGCCACAGGGGCCTATTGTGCACTACACTATCTCCTCTAAAACATGTTTCTAAAGGCCATAATAACTGTAGTGTTATATTAAAAATGTTAATGTTAAAAAATTTGGGATGCACTAGGGCCAGGGGTAGGCAACGTCCATCCTGGAGTGCCGATGTCCTGAAGATTTTAGCTCCAACCCTTATAAAACCTTGGCTACCTGTAGTTTCAGGTGACTTTTTAGACCTTGATTAGTTTGTTCAGGTCTGCTTGATTAGACCTGGAGCTAAAAACTGCAGGACATCGGCACTCCATGTTGCCTACCCCTGCACTAGGCTATCTGTTTCAACCACATACAGTATATGCCCATTAAAGATGAACGCATTTTAATACAATGCAAACAAATACATTAAAGCAGTGGTTCTCAAACTGGGGGCCGCGAGATGGTGCCAGGGGCCCCAGTTTTATAATATTTAATGAAATACATTACTTTATTATAAATTCTGTGTAACTAAACCTCAGAAAAATAAGGCTACTAAACAAAAGCAATACATTGTATAATTTAATATGTTTTGTTTAATTAAAATTGTAAGTTTTAGAATGTTTATGTCATACATTTTCTTTGGGGGGTCGTGAAGGAATCCATTGTACACAAGGGAGGCGAAAAAAAAAGGTTTGATAACCACTGCATTAAAGAACCATATATGTGTGTACTACTGAGCATTAACATGTGTTCCATAGAGAGGAAGATATGATGACTAGTTGCCTATAAATATTGTAATGGTGCAAAAAGTCAAACTTCAGAGCAGTGGTACCCTCTTTAGTTAAAAAACAACAAAATCACACACAACTAGTATGTGTAAGAATAGAAATATGCTATTGTTATCATTTATAATTTTATTTTGACAGCAACACAAACTACAAATATGCAATTATATATTATAGCCTATATTTCTGCATCTGTACTTGTGTTAGCTAATGGACTTTAGCTTAATCTAATGTGAGCTGAACTTACATGTCAGTATACTTACATATTTCTTGTAAGTAAATTATAAGTCAGGTTTAAGGAAACAGCTGATGTCTATTAACAAAAGCAAAAGTTGGTATGTATGGTTATGTGTTTTGATTGATTTAACACTCAAGCATTCAGCTAAGTAGGTTTTGTTAATGCAAATAAATTTTAGGACAGTTATTAGCATATACAAAACAACAGATGTCTTTGGCATAGATATATTTGCCATGCTTCAAAACGCAACGCAGCACAATGTCATTTAAGTTGAATAACTGAAGTTACGTGATATAAATTGGTATTGTTACACTATTTAAATCACACAGATGAGTTGGTGTCAGCAGCCAGCTATATATTTACACAGGCTTGTGAATGTGAACTGACCTGAAAGTGATGCGCAAGTTTTATTTCGTACTTTTCCATTTGAAGACAGAATGCCGCGTTCTGTTACTGTACTAACGGATGGCGGATGATATCAAAGCATCGCGAGAGCAAACTGCTCCCCATGCTTTCTAATCGCTCTCGCGGTTCTTTTATGTTTTTCTGTGCAGCAGCATCGAACAAACTTTTGATCATCTGCAGTCAGCTGGGGGGCGGGGATTGCGTACAAACCAATAGGGTGTCGGAATGGTGTATGTTTATACTTCTCATCCAACCACATTCGCATTCATCCGGATGATGCAATTTATCAAGATAGGTTTTTTTAACTTTGACAAACCGGATTGTAAAAAAAAGAAAACAAGCCGAAATAATAGAAGTAACGAGGCGATTTTTAAAATGTAAGGAGTAGAAAGTACAGATAATTGCGTGAAAATGTAAGGAGTAGAAGTAAAAAGTCGTCTGAAAAATAATTACTTAAGTAAAGTATAGATACCCAAAATATCTACTTAAGTAAGGTAACGAAGTATTTGTACTTCGTTACTTGACACCTCTGTTCTTAAGTCATGCAGTATGAAAACGCCTGTCGCCAATCCATCATGCAGTCTGAAACAGCAGCGACTTAACGCTACCCCAGATAATCACACAGTGTGAAAACACAGGTGACCCGACTAGTTCGGCATAACATGACCTGCAGCACTCACTCTCCACATTAGTGTCACCTCTTCTTTCGCGCGAAAGCGAAACACGCTATCTGAGGTCACATACAGGCCACGAGGCAACATGCGCATGCCATGAACCGTTGAACCGTGCGACGCACACACGCTCCGAACCGAGACAAGCGAACATAACGGTGCAGATTTTTTTCATGAACCGTGCCACCCCTGGGTTTCTCACCCGGTGTGCGACCTCCTTGAGGCACCAGTTTTTTTGGGAAGCTTACTGCGTTTAAGGGAGAAGCATGCAGAACGAGTTAACTGTTAGACTGTATGTTGTAAGGCAACACAAAATCCAAGAACCACAGAGCAGCGCGTTTCTCTCAATCCATGCCGAAAAGACCAAAGCTATTGCACACGGTGCCAAATTGTGCTTCTGCTGCTCTATATTGATGGAAAAAACAACATACTGGCCTGTGATAAAGCAACTTCACTTTGCGTGATCAACTCGATTAGTTCATTACTGATAATAAACCCACATTGAACTCAAATTTACAGATTCATAGTACATTTATTGCATGCTAACAGTTGACCTAAACTGTAACATTTTCAAATTTTAGCTAAGCAGTAAAGATACAGTGCATTGTCACCTGATAAATGACTATTTACAGTCCTGCATTATTACAGTAACATTTTGATTTGTGCACCCCAAGTTTTTTTTAGCACCAGCCGCCATTGACCCAAACCCTAACCATAAATTCATAAGCAAAGAAAACAGTCCTAAATCTAAACCCAACACTGACCTTTAACCTGATCCTACAGTCTGACAAGTTAATAGAAAAGGTGTTCCAGGGTCGATCAATCACTTTCACTTATGAGCAAATTACTAAATAATGGTGATTATTAGGCACAAAAAGTACTGGGGCAATTTTAAAACAGGTTTGAGGCAGTATTGGGGTGGTAGTGATGTTTAATCTCTGTCTGCTATGTAAGCACGGTCATATGTGGCACTCCAGGACTGACTGTTATTATGTACTCATTAACTTTAAGCAATACCCAAACACACATCAAGATAACATGTGAATTTACACACATTTTAGGATAACATTCAGAAAACCACTGAACAGGTCAAAATAACCAATAGAGATTAAGTAAATGATCCAATAAAAACCAGCAGACTGCTCCATCCATTCGAAGGCATTTATTCCATTATTTTTCATGTTTGTTAATCAACCTTTTTATCTTTTGAGCTCTTTTCTTCAGTTTCTTCTCCATCTTCATCATTCTCTTCTGTGTGTTTTATTTTAGCTGTCAATTGATGTCGCACCTCATTCTCACTCTCCTCTTCCTCTTCATCTGTAAATCCATCCCTCTTTATTAACTCCATGTCATCTGTACTGTCATCAGATTCCGCTGTGCAGATTCCATAGCACATGAGACTAATGACTCCTAATGGTAAGCCAAACAGGAAGCATCCCAACACCGGAGAACTGCGGAACACCGACTACAGTAGAGAGAGAGAGAGAGAGAGAGAGAGAGAGAGAGAGAGAGAGAGAGAGAGAGCGACAGCACAAATGATTAGGGTTGAGAACTTCTGCTTATTCAGAACTAAAACTAAATAGGAATGATAATTATGATTTTTGGGAGATTAATGCAGGCATTAAAGTGCCATAACTAACCCAATGAATAAAACTGCACCATACTAAAACACTCAAAAATAATTATGCCATACCGCGCAGGCTTTTGTGAACCAGTGAAACGTTAATTAAAAATATGTGAAAATTAATGCTTTTTTAACAATCAACCATTCTAGAACACCCCAAATATAAAATCAAGATTTAAAAAAAGGCATTATAGGACCCCTTCAAGGATGCACATTTTTACATTTTTATTGTGAACTAAAATTGACTATAAGTAATTTTTGGTCTGTTTTTTCCCACAACTAGAGAAGCTGGGCTGTCATGTGGACAATTTGAAAGTTTTACTAGACTTTCTCTTGCCAGTATGACCGTGACTCACAAAAGAGATATCAGTGTGATCACACCCCATAACCAAACAAACAGCTCAAGTTTGATTGAAATCACTCAATGGATGCAGAAACAGTGAAATGCTTCCTGTTTCCATTCTTTGTCATAAATGTATGGCCTAATCATAGTCATTATATGAAAAATCAGCATCTTTAGTGTCCTGGCATGTTGTCGGCCGAGTTTGTGACAATCATATAAATTGCATAGGCCACATAAAATCCAAATTAATTACAAAATGTCCAACTTTCTTTTGGGCAGAGCAAAAACTTTTAATTTTAAAAGTTGTCTGCCATCATACCCAGCTTGTGCCCATGCCTAATGGTTGACAATTCTGATGCATGTGCTAAACTTCAACAAAATCTTAAGCATATTAAGAGACACAAAACACCTGAATATAAACTTGTAAAACTGTAACAATGAGTAAAAAAACTGTTAACATTTGTCAAACATTCCCCCTTGAATTACCATTATTGTTGATTTGGCATCATACACCACACGCTTGATTCTTTGGAATATTCCATCACCTCCATGTGCCTGTTTGAAAGCGTAAAGATGATGGTTTTAGTTTAGTGATTTCATTCTGGGTTCAAAATCCGCCAATGGCCAGGCTATCCCAAACTAAATGTACTACGACCGGACTTACAAAAACATTATATTCTGATTTTAACTTCTTTTAGTAAATAACATGATATGAGTAAATGCCTGTTACTCATTCTTGTGTCAGTACTGATTTTAGACTGAAATATTTTAATTAAACCTTAGAGCCAAGGACTGCTGTATTGATTCAAGCTTATGAAAGTGTGCTTCTATCAGTGAAAGTTCAACAGATGTACTTGTATTTCTATTACCATCACTTGGTAAATGTTATAAACACAGAACAGACAAACAACGACATACAGCAGTCTTGGACCTTATAAACAGTTAGTAAAGCAAATAAGGAATAAATAAGTAAGGGATAATGTAGAGGCAGCCGGTAGTTATTGGGAAATAAGCCCCGACAGTGTGATCAGGACCCGACGCGAAGCGGAGGGTCTTGTATCACACTGAAGGGGCTTATTTCCCAATAACTACCGGCTGCCTCTACATTATCCCGCTTATTACACGGCTACTTGCCACATAAGAAAAAAAACTGGACATGAATATGAATTTGAAACATTTTATTGGCATATTTGTTTTAAATTAACATTTTTATCCTTCCGCGAAACTTTGCACAGATGCATAAAATGATCGTAATACCTTATTAAGATCCTCTGCTTCATACTTGTCTCCATTTTTTCTCTTTTAGTCAGTCTTTGAGAAGTTTTAATGCCCATTCTGTATTTTTGTGTGTGTTGGCTTCGTAGCTGTCATGCTCTATTTTGTCAAGTTCAGTCTCAGTAAGCTCTCTGTGTCTTGTCGTGGTTGTCGAGTGTTTGTCACAAGATGGCGCCAAACAGACAGTAATCTTTATTGATCTTTATTGGCGCGGAGCGATTTTACTCGTGAAAGTAGTCCGGCTATGCGTTATTATTTTGGAGCGGTTATTATTTGAAAAGAACGAACCTGCAAATGTCTCAACTGACCAATCAGAATCAAGCATTCCAGAGAGCCGTGTAATAAATGAATATAAAAACCCTTTAATACAGTGTATGGAAAATTTTAAAATGTACACAATAAAGACACAATGTTTTACAAAGGTGTATAATTTGGGTTTTTTTCTGGCTAGTGGAGCTCTGTTAGTCATTACGTTTATCCAAATGTTCAAGAAGTAACAAACTGGTATTTCAAAATGGCCCTTGACCAGGATAAAGCGGAGTTGAAGTAAAAGTATTTGATGAACGTTTTAGAAATACCAGTTTGTTGGCAAAATCCATGAAGAATCTTGTAAAAAGTGTTCATTTAAAAGAAAACATGTCAGACGCACTTAGAGGGTTTTGCACCTGGGCTCTTCAGATGTGTTATACTGAAGAACGATTAAAGTATTGACAGAACTGTGTGTATGGGTCTGTACCGGAGCACTGCCATCCAATACGCTGTTAAAGAAGTGAAGTAGTTGTTGGAGGTTCTCTACAGGTTCAGCAGGCAAGAAGTACTGCTCATTTGATGTGTTGAGGATGATGATGTTAGGCACTGACACCTCACTGCAAGCAAAACAAAATAATAAATACACTCATTCATCACTAAAACTGAGTAAAAAAAAGCTGTTTAAAAAACTAGGTTTAAATCCATTTTTGGGCCTTTTTACACCTGGTCACTTCATGTGTTTTCTCTGATTGGACAGGTATCTGATTTGTTCTGACTGTTCCATTTACATTTGGCCACATAAATGCGTCTTGGCAAAACGCATATGAATCCCATCTTCTACTCCCGCGCAAAATGCAACTACACTATCAAGATTAAGTCACTATTGCTTACTTCCAGAACTATCATTTGCATTGCACCGGCATACTTTCACATCTTCCTACACCCCATCCAAAACCTTGCGGTAAGGAAATTCACTACTCCTTGTTGGTGGAAAGATCTTTTAAATGCAGTCCAGTCATCTCTCTCTCTTTCTCTCTGTTTTGGAACTCTGAAAACTAGTAACTTGGTATGAGCACTTCTTGTATTAGCAAGTTGTAGCCTAGTCATTAGAGAGTTAGGGCTTGTAACCTGAGAGTTACCGGTTCGAGTCTCACAGCTGGCGGGTTGTAAATGTGGTGCTTTGAGCAAGGCACCTTACTCTAATTTCTCTCTGGGCATTGGGATATCTGCCCACTGCTCTAGGTGTTTGTGTGTTCAAGACTTGCAGTGCATGTGTTCACTACTCACTGGGATGGGTTAAATGCAGAGGTTACATTTAGAGTATACATTGCATACTTGATAATCTTGTCACTTTCACTTTGTATTATTGCTTTCATAAAAAAATTACTTTATTGTTTCCGAATATTCGTCGCTTTGGAAAAATATTAAATATTATAATAAACAGAAAATAGACAGTTTTTAATTCACGTTACTATATATGACACTGGACCACAAAACCAGTTGTCAAGGTAATTTTTTAAATGTATACATCATCCAAAAGCTAAATGGATATGCTTTTCATTGATATATAATTATATATATATGGCCGAAATACAACAATATGAAAATCTGGAGTCTGATTGTTCTAAATATTGTGAAAATTGCATTTAAAGTTCAAAGTCCAAATGAAGTTCTTTAGCAGCACATTACAAATGAAAAAGTTTGTTTTAGCGCTCTACAGTGGTAAGCCAGTAGAATGACGCTGTGGACTGAATTGGAAAATTGTAAGCTTGAACTATTGGGAACTAAACTTGAATGGGAAATCCCCAAAAACTATATTTACAGTAGGAAAATATCTTCACAAAACATTATCTTAACATTATATACTAATGATTTTGGCATAAAATAAAAATCAATAGTTTTAACCCATGTAATGTATTTTAAGCTTTTTCTACAAATATACCAATGCGACCTACGACTGGTAACAACTTTTAAAGGACACATGATTATAAGTTTCATAGCCAGCCTCTGACACTTACTTGATGACTTGTGCTTCAATGGAATGAAGCAAGAGTAGCACAAATCATATGGCATAAAATCAACTAATACAAAAAGGTTATCAAGATTATATTATTGGTCTTTTATTGTTTATGCAAAAGTCATGTACTGTACTTTTTAATGTGATATCCAGATTTAAAGAGTATCAACCCAATACCTGATCTACACACCTATCTCAACCACCACAACGACAGATGCTATATCAAAAGTAATAAAACTTCAGCTTGTATGTTTTCGAAGGTCTAGAGATACTGACCCCATTATCAGGCTGTTGATGTAGTCGTTACCATCCATGTGGCCAAACTGAAAATCCCTGATAAACAGAAAAAAAGAGAAAATATGAGACCCATTTAATGCTTATTATTACCACATGACATGATGCAGAGCAGAATGTTCAGAAGAAAAAAATACAGTTTGAAATGATTCATAAGCAGATATACTGTATACAGTAAGTTGTCAACCAGAATACCGAAATTCAATCCATTTACATGTGAAACATTTTTGACACAAAGGGACAGTTTGCACCTTTAAGACAGAAAAGCTGTTAAATAATTAACATTTTAACTCATAAATTAAAATAAAAGTAATGACATATTAATGCGATGACGGCTCTAATTAGGTTTCCCCTGTATTTATTTGTACTGGTTTGTTTTCAGTAATCTCTGAAGCACTCAGGGCATTAATGGAAAATACTGCCAATGCATAGTGTCAGGTCTGATTATAATCTCACTTATTTGATTGGTTTAATTACAGTCCTACAAAAACTCAGATGTTTGCCCACATAAAGCTGCAGTTAGAAAAGCTAGTAAAATAAAAGTGGTTTGGCTCTTACCTGTTGAACTGTTTTTTGTGCTCAGTAGAAACTATCTGGATAAGATCTTTTAACCTGATGAAAATTTAAATATTTTAAATTAAAGCATGAAATTAAATTATGACTGACATTATACAATACATTTTATTGTTACTGCAAATAAAAAAATTGAAAGATTTATTGCATCTTTGTACCTGACACTTTTTTCTGTTTGATCCTTCTCATCAGTAACTGCAATTGCCACCAATTTACCTAAACACATAAAAAACACGTGAAAACAGTTACCACACTTTCTTGACTATGAAAATTATTTTTATTAAATGACAGAAAAAGACTCACATTAATTACCATTTACAGATGTACATGATTCACAAGGTGCTAAAATCCTATCTAAGCTCTGGCATAACTGGAAATGTGTTCCTAGTGCTGCCTTTTTATATTTAACCCATTCCCTGCCAGCCTTTTTGTAAAAAGTTGCCGCCAGCCTTTTTGTGATTTTCATAAATAAATACACAGGGCTCGACATTAAGGCTTGTCCGGGACAAGTGGATTTTTTGAAGGACAAGTGTAAGAGAAAATTAGTTGTCCGACTGGACAAGTTAAATTTCAAACAATGTTACTTAACGTTATGTGCCGTTAACGACAGAGCAGAACACGCAGCGAAAACACCGAGCAGAATAATGAACAGAGAGCGCAGCGTGCCGACACACTCACACACGTTTAAACCTTGCTGTTATTGTTACTAAACAAGCTGCACGCGCATGAAACCTGATCGCCGAACACGGAGGGGCGGGGCGGCCTGGAGAGGAGAACGATGTTTCTTCAGGCTCCTGTGTGAATATAAATGACAGACACTTCAACTGCAGTCCGTTTTTTTTCTCTTCTACAATTCGGTAAAACACATAATGGGCTTAAAATTTTGTTTAAGAATCTGTTTTATAATGAGAATCTATCTTTCAGCGCGCCTACGTGTTTGCGCCGTGCGACAGCCGATTTGAATCTGACAGACTTCGTCACTGTACATTAAAAAATCCCACACAAACATTACAGTGTAAATGCTAGGATTAAGATTGATTTTATATATAACAGATAATCTGGATACATTTACCCTAATACGTTTTTTAAAAC
The DNA here is from genome assembly GCA_025389145.1 of Misgurnus mizolepis. NCBI lineage: Eukaryota > Metazoa > Chordata > Actinopteri > Cypriniformes > Cobitidae > Misgurnus > Misgurnus mizolepis. The sequence goes on along the minus strand of JAIFKI010000009.1, from coordinate 34,440,795 downwards.
ATGGTAATGTTTTAATGTTTTGCTTTAGTGTTTTAATGTCAGACAATCATTGAAATGTGGGATAATGAAGAGAAAGGCAGCAGATATAGCAGCCTTCTTCAGAAAGAGTAGCAAGAAGCAGGCAAATGAATCTTAGTAAAATACATTTCAGTGGCCTACAAAATTCACGTGATTTTCTGGTCTCTATAGTTTTTCAGCAATGGGAGATATAAATTCTGGTATCAAAGTAAAATTAAAACGTTTTATTTGATTAAATAGTTTTTAAAAAAAACTTGAGGTTGAATTATGACTATAAATTGTATGTTAATCTCAATTCATTTTTAATTGAAATTAAAGTATTGTACCAATTGTATTTTATACATCATTGTGATTAATGCACCTATAATACTTAAAAGTATTTTAAGGTTGGATGATAGAGATTTTATGTGCCACCCCAGAATTACTGCTGGCCCCTGCCTGGCCACCCCCATGAAAAATCCCTGGCACCGCCACTGATTAGCAAAACACAAAAAATAAATTATATTATAAATCTTTACCTGGACAAGTGACTTTTGTGCATGGACAAGTGAAACATAAATTTACTTGTCCGACAAGTTCCTCAAAAAGTTAATGTCAAGCCCTGAATATATATATTGCTCCACTTTTAGACGAAGCCTTTGTGTACATCCAGCGGTTGTACTCCGCGATGTTTAGAAAGTAATCCTCCTTTAAATGTGCGGCACACAATCGAACATTTGGGCTGTACTGTTCTGAAACAGTTTTGTAAATAAAACCTAACCACTGGTTTCTTAATGTTTACTCTGTTGGAATGCCAACCAAAGTAGTTTTGCAACGAAACACAGCGTCGGCTCGACATGGCGGAAACAACAATACTACAGCGTGATTGAAAGTTACACCCTCTATCTTTGCGTATATATGAGGGCGGATTATGAAAATGTTCAAACCAGTATGACGTCTAACTGCATGGGCGTGTTAAACGAGCCGTTTTAGGTGAGCGAAGATGAGGCTTCACGTTTAAAAAGAATATCTCTTTGGATTTGAAACTTTAATTTTTGCCACTTTACAGATCTTTTATGTGCACAGACATCATTTAACACTCAAAAAACAAAGGAAAACATCTGGCAATATGACTCCTTTAATGTGTAGGGAAGCACAGGCTCTGAAAAAGACTTCAAAACTACAAATTCAAAACCGCAAACTTTAAAATTTCAATGGGATCCATTGCTTTGAATAAAATAGCTTTACTTTCTTTTTCTTCCAAACAGTGGCATCCTAAAAGCCTTTTTCTCTCTTTGTGGTTCACTCATGTTTTAAAACATCCCCTTTTTGTGGCTGTACCAAAACAACTGTCAAACTTAAAACTGATGCTTGAATGACTAGCTGAAATTCTAAAAGGCATGCCTGAAGGATCCTTATGTAAATCCTGCAGGATTATTTATGTGAAGGCTTACAGTAAAATAAATGTTTAAGTCCGTATCTGTACTTACATTGCCTAGGTCAGAGATTTGATCTCCAAAAAACAAATGCATTGATTAAGTTAAGAAAAATGCACTGCAAATCAAATCCTGATCTGCTAAATGCCTAAAAATGTAAAAAAGGGAAATTTGTTTTCTTGTAGTTTATGCTATACACTCTCAGAAATAAAGGAACAAAAGCTGTAAAAACTACAACTTTGTTCCTAAAAAAATATATTAGTACCTCAAAAGATACATATTTGTATCAAATGTACATATATGGTCCTTTTCAAAGGGTACTGTCCGAATAACAGCTTCTGTACCTTTATTTCTGAGACGGTATTGTGTACCTTTAAAGGTACAGTTAACTGTTTTGTACCACTAAAATTTAACTGTACAAGATTTTTCCTTAAGGTACACAATAGGTCCTTAAGGTATAATATTTTTAAGGTATATATTTAAATGAACCTATGAGGGTACAGCCCCAGTGACAGGTAAAGGTACAGTTTTCTAACAGTGTACTGTGAAATAATGCTGTACCTGTTTCTCCCAGCTCATAGAGTGTAAAGCCATCAATCTTCAGGTAACTTTGAAAACGCTCACGGTTGACCCAGGACAACAAGCTCCCATCTTCATACTCTGAAATGAAATACACACAAAGCTATTTAAGCTAATGCTAAAATACAAGTAATCAAGACTCAAGCATTTGCCAAGTAACAATAACTCAACAAAGAGAGACATTTTTTTTTTCTAAATTAGACAATTAAAAGTCATTTATATCAACTTTATTTGATGTATTGTTTTTATATAGTATGTGTTTTCATGTACGTACAATGGGAAGTGACGTAGTGGCATAGTGACGAATGTGGAGCCACAAAGTTGAGACCAAAACAACGGCAGTCACAAATAAAAAGTCTAAATCAAGAATTTTAAAGAAAATTTTGATTCAAGACAAAAGGAAATTGAGTTATTCCTGTAGCTGTAGCTAAAATAACTTGGGTTCTTGAGAAAGTCTATTCTCATCAGATCTTACACATGTGCAATGGCTGCTACCAGAAGCGAGATATTGGGGCGGTAGTGGCTTAGTGGTTCATGTAGGTTGTTGGTGATTCAATCTCCGGCTCCACTGGACCAAGTGTCGAGGTGTCCTTGAGCAAGACACCTAACCCCAGCTGCTCCCGACGAGCTGGCTGGCGCCTTGCATGGCTGACACCGCCGTCGGTGTATGAATGTGTGAGTGAATGGGTGAATGTGAGGCTAATTGTAAAGCGCTTTGGTTGGCCATAGGTCTGTTAAAAAGCGCTATATAATGCAGTCCATTTACCATATATTAGTAGTTTTTAACGTTTTAAATATAGATATTTTGCTTACAAAACCACATCGATTACCCTCAGAAGGCCTTTATTAACCCCCTGGAGCCATGTGGTTTACTTCTGTGATGAATGGATGCAATTTGGGCTTGAAAGTCATGGACCCTGTTTCTACCATTCTAAAGCTTGGAGGAGAAAGGAAAAAAAGTCAAATTGTGATCGCCTGAAAGAAGGGAGAAATGTAAGCAACACTTCTAGTAGAGTGTGCTCTTCAATTAAATGGGCAGGGGGTGCCCTGCAGTTCATAAGCAAGGGCGATAGTGTCAACAATACAGTGAGACATGTTCTGCTTGGTTCCAGCCATCCCTCTCTGCTGACCACCTTAACAGACAAAGAGCTGGTCTGAGGTTCTAAAATTTTGCAATCTGTCAACGTAGAGGGGCAATGCGCGTACAGGACAAAACAAAGCCATGGTTGGGTCTGCCTTCTCCAAAGGCAGTGCTTGCAAGCTCACTACCTGATCTCTGAAAGTAGTGGTGGGAACCGCCCTAACGGAGGCCAGTGCGAGCAGGATCATGGTTTTCAAAGAGAGAAACTTCAGACTCACAAACTGCAAAGGCTCGAAAGGTGCGGCCTGCAGGGCTTTCAGCACCATGGACAGGTCCCAAGGAGGAATAGAGGGAGGACACAAAGGATTTAAGTAAAACTACTGATATGCCCTCCCCTCGAACACAAAGCGGAGAAACTGCCTGTGACCAGGGAGAATGGATACATGAAATTACGCGTATAAGGTCTATGGCTGCAAACCAATCTTGGGGACGAATGCATTGGAAAATACTCTTCTGCGTTATCATCCTGAATGGCATTTTTAGAAGTGCGGGATTCAGTACACGCAAATCCAAGATCAGACGTAACCCACCACTTTTCTTGGGTACTATGAAGTAATGGCTGTAAAACCTGACCTCATCTCGGTTGGAGGTACCGGCTCTATCACGTCCTTCACCAGTAAGACAGCAATCTCTGCTCGCAGTACATGTGCGTCAGCATGGTTCACCGAATTTGGGGGCGTGCCGGTTGAATTGCATCGCATATCTGAGGCAGATTGTGCGTCAAAACCAACGAAACGGGCTGGGGAGCTGTTGCCAGGCACCCTGGGACCGAACGAGGGGAATTAATGGCACTACCAGCGGTGAGGCAGCCAAGCGAAACAGAGGTGATTGTCGGTGTGTGCGCCATAGCAGCATCAACATCGACGTTGTGTAACACTGACCTGAGTCTGATGGGTAGCAGGGTCGTCGAGACTCTGAAACTAAGTACCCAAAATGGTCGCAGGCGGTTGAAAAACTGAGCCTCACTTCAGCCCTACCGCCTCTGCCGCCTGAGAGAGCATGGCTGCCATCGCCTGGTCAAACTCTGGCACCGAAACCTGTCCAGAGGGAGGGAAAAGTTCTATGTCGACGTCGGAGGCTGACAGCCCGCCCTCTGATGCAGTGGGAGACGTGGTATCCAAGGGAGAGCCAAAAAAATTGGGTGACATCACAGAACATGAGCCCGCCATCTTCATTGGCACCTCTGCTGGCTTTAAATCGGGAAACTTATAGTTGGAGGTTGAACCTGCCATGCCGTGGTGGTGCTCGGCACCAGACGAACGTGGGAGACCCTCCTGGAGGAATGAAACCCGTCTCGCAGATCCAAGAGATTCATGCTCTCGCACTGAGGGCACAAACCCCCCCACAAACGCCGCCTCAGCGTGTTCTGAGTCCCAGGCACGAGAGGCAGAACTCATTACCCTCCTTCGGACCCTTACACTTCCCACATCCTGTGCTGCACGGTCGAAATGCCATCAAGATGCAAATCTACGCCACACAAATGAACGGCTGTCTTAAAAAAAGACACAAATTTAACTCGTGCTACTCTTTCAGGGGAAATTACACTCTTAGATGCTTGTTGATGATGCACACAGGGGAGAGGCAAACACACACACACACACACACACACACTCAAAAACTCAAAAATAAAGAGAAGAGGTGGACACCCAAAATGGACCCACTCACTTACCGTAAAACTTCAAATAATAGCCCGGGCTTTTATTTTCCCAAACCTATTGTCACATCAGGCGTCTAAAAGAGACAGGCGTCTATAAGAGACAGGCTTTTAATTGAATTGTTCCAGCATGACAGCAGGAGGTTACCACATATTACGTTTTATTTATAATTTAAATGTGTTTAACAAATTAGTTTGTGTAAGAATAACAGTCTTAAATTATTTGGCAGCATAAATAAAGCAAATGAGGATATGCTTTTTTATTGGTTGTTCCATGAAATCTTACCCGGATACAACAGTGCTATTTTCTGATTGGGTATTGTGTAGCCTCTTAATTTTTTTTGGATTGGCTCGCTCGACTAGAACTCCAGGGGAGACGGGCTTGATAGAGAGAGCAGTGCGGTCTGATACATTTTGGGCGCTGCAGCATATTAAATATGATAAATAGTGTTTCCGCATGAGAAATAGAATGTGTGGTGTGGTGAGAGTGCATGCATGACAAAAGACTGAAAGCCCAGCTATTATCAGCGGCCTCAAAACACTACTGGCCCACCGAGAAAAGTCCAGACTCTGTGTCTTATCTACTGCCCCATCACCACCCCATGGTAGTTCACTTGTCAGTCAAATCCATTCCACTAGAGGAATACCCTAATAAATTAAACCTACAAATAAATTTAATTTTAGCTACAGCCTTGACTGTCCCCACTGCTGCTTCCTCAAATCCATTCCATTTGACTTATTTAGAGTCTATATAATTTAAACTCCGTTTCGTGTTTCATTTCGCCAACTTTACTCCCGCGACACAACAAGGTAAGCAAAGGTTTTAGGCTATAAAATAAATTGATTTATTAAAAGGCACCAGAATACAAGAAAATGGCATCTACTCCAGTAAATGCTTTGGACCCACCCAAATGTTTTTGCTTCCGACGCTCATGGATTTGCAATTACTTGGGGGAGGATAGCTCTACCTCTGACATGTTATGCTCTATGTGACTTTTAAAACAAGCCTTGATTTTCTTAGTGTTGTGATACATCAGCAGGAAGTAGCAACAGTTTAGAGAGGAGAAAGCAATCTCAAAAGATTGGTCACTTTCTAAATAATGAAAGTATAGCACATCTACTAATAATTCTACATAAATAAAAAAGATGTTTTTTCCAATGCAAAAATATGTTAGAACGATGCTAATTTGTATTCGATTCACAGTTTTTAAATCAGTGCATCGCATCGTTAACTTTTTCTGCCAACACACCAAGCGAATCGGGGAATCTTCCCATCCCTACGGTTTATCATGGTGCTCTGAGGTTTATACAAAAATTCAAAACCCTCCTCATCATTGTGTGTTGTATGACTGTGTTGGATGGTCTGCTTTGTCCATTTGTACACTAAAACACTGGCATATTCTGATATCATTTCAATTAAATTATTTATAAATATATTTTGGGCTTACTTTTTATCTACAGATCTAAGTTAATACAAGGAATTTTTATAACTGTCTGTTCCAGAGGTGTGTACAGAGTTGGAGAAAAAAGCATTTAAATTAAATTAATAAATAATACATTATTTTCACAGCATTCTTTGAACTATCTAGTAAACCTTTGTAACTGTGCTACTGACTGTTTTTTAATCTCAATATGCTTTCCTGAAATTTTTTTTTTATTATAATAAAAATATATATTTTTATGGTATTAAAATGGGATTTACATGTAAACAAACGCATAAAGATAAATACAATTTCTGATAATGATAACAATGAAATTACAGTAACATTTTACAAATTTGAATATGTATTCGCCATTGACTGGAATATAATTGTTATTTTTAACTGAATAAATGATAAAACTGTGTACTATAAAAAGTGGTTTGGAATTGAATTAAAATAATTGCTTTTTGTGTCTGCAGAATTCCAGGGAACTAAAATAAGTCAACACCTAATTCTCCTCACCATCATATGTGAAATAGGATCCATCTTTGAAGACAAGCACTGAAGGCAATTCAGGCAAATTTACAGACTGCAGTAAAAAAGAAAAAGAACTAGTTATTAAATTAATTGATAAACACACAAAAACACAAAAGGTATACACACAAATATCCAAGCTGTCAGGCAGAAACCATGTCCAAGGCTGAAAAAAATATTGTGTTAGATATTGTGGTTTTATGTGCTGTCAGATTCTTGCATGTGTATTACATAATTTTGTTTCTAAAATTGAGTAAGGTTTTTTGACTAGTAAATGTCAGACAAATAGTTTTTTTCCATCATTAGAACACCACTAGTAGATCATTTATTTTTAAACTCCCATAACTGTTTAACTTCCATATAGTCTGCATTAGGAGAAGCCAATACGCAGAACATGTCAGTAGTTAAAATCTGTGTTGAGGTTGCTAGTCAACATGTTTAATGTTTAAAGAATAATTAATTAATACAGATTTATTATTGATTGAACAGCAAAGCAAAACTAAAACAAAACTGTGACTAAACTATGTAACTTAACTGGATCCTCAAAGTGTTATTTTGTGAATAAAGTGTCACACACATTTTGGACTACTTTTGTCCTCTAGATGGCACTGCCTTCATAGATGTCCCACTGAAACTGTGCGTGCGTGCTTGCGTGTGTATGTGTAGAAAAAGTGTCAAATAAACTTGAGTGTGATTCAGTAGTACTGCTTGTTTTTTGCCTCTCTTTCTGTCAGATTTCCAACAAAACAAATGTCAATCCTACACTTCCTACCAATGTTATTTTTCCAAAAGAAAGCAAAGTGGTCTCATATTTTTATTATGACTATTACTGGTACATACAGTAATGATACCCTTTAAATATCATGTAGATACTCAAATGTAAGTACCACACATGTCTGTAAGTACAACATATGCTTTCCATACAGCAGCGACGAATATACAGTATGTTACCAAAGTGAGTACACCCCTCACATTTCAGGAAATATTTTATCTTCTCAAGGGACAATACTATAGAAATGAAATGTGGATATATATTAGAGAGGGCAATGTGCTGCTTTTATAGCCATATAGTTTTCCTGTCCTCTGAAAATGAGTTAACATACAGCAATTATTGTCCAAATAGGTGGCAACAAAAGTGAATACACCCTAAGTGAAATTAGATGCAAATTGTTTAACCATGCTCAGACCATACGCTGCATACTGCAACAATTCAGTTTAAATGGCCGTCACCACACGTGCTGGACACCATCTTTTCTCTTATCTTATTATTTCCATTATGTTTTGTCTCATCAGACATCAGGACATGGTTCCAGTAATTCATGCTCTTGGACAGGTTGTATTCAGCAAACTCTTTGTTTTCTTTCTTGTGAGCCAGCTTCAGAAGAGGATTCCATGTGGGACAACGGCCATTCAAACCGAATTGTTGCATTGTGCTGTGTACGGTCTAAGCAATGACAATCTGACCTTCCCCTTTTACAACCTGTGAACCAATGTTGGCAGCACTCATGTCTCTGTTTTTGAAGCCTGCTTCTGCACCTGACACACAGCACAAGACTGAACTTCTTTAATCGACCCTTGCGTGCCCTGTTTGGAGTGGAAACAGTCTTGGAAAACTGTACTGTTACTCAGTTTCATGATGTTACTGATCTTTTATAGCCTTGGCCATCTTTGTGGAGAGCAACGATTCCCTAACCCTAACCCAGAGAATTGTACTCAAAGCCCCTAATTTCAAGTGTTCTTATAAAAGAAACACAACATTTTAACATGAACATAATAAATAGTAAATGTGGCTTTGCATGGTTAAATGATATACATCTATAATCACTTAGTGTGTACTCACTATTTTGACATTAATGGCTGTATGTTAGGTTATTTCGAGAGGACAGTAATTCTATACTGCTATACAAGCAACACATTCACTACTCTAAAATATATCTACATTTAATTTCTATAGAATTGTCCCTTGAAAAGATATACTAAAATAATTGCTGAAATGTGAGGGGTGTACTCATTTTTGTGACATTCTGTATATAGCGTTGTCTTTTTAAGCATCAGTGTATGTTTGAAACTTTCAAAAAATTGTGTATAACTCCATTTATTTTCCTTAAGTGTAAAAAGATGGATCCCATCACATAGCCACTCTTGTATATTCCTGCTGAAAAGTAAAAGTGGACAGAAAATTGTTTCTTAGAAAAGTGGGCAGTTTTTACACCTCAGGATGAATAAAGGGATTATAAAGAACTATTACAAATATCAGTTATTGATTACCCAAAAAATGTAATATGTAATGTGATATGATGTAAAATAATTACCTCAGGTAGGACATCTTCAGATGCAGAAAAGAAATACGTGTACACGATAAGCTCAGACGCCACCTCAATGTATTTCTCCTGAAAGAAAACATATAGCAATTTTAAATTTAAGTATGCAAGTGTTCCAATTGAAGTAATTATTGAATTATTTTTTCAAATATTAAAATACTTTTCAAAATATTTTTTATGGACAATGATTGTATTGTCAGAACATACTACCAACATTATTAACTCATGAAAGATTATAATTTTAACTTTCTTGACTAGTGAGAAATTGCTATAATATTTATTCATCTTTTTTTTATTTATAGCAACGCCTCACAAGACAAGAAAGTTTAATTTAATTGTAATTTCAAGTTGAACATAAAAATATAAGTACAACAAGGAATTGTTACAGTGTATGACAGGGCTATTCAAATCTTAGCCTGGAGGGCCGGAGCACTGCATAGTTTAGCTCCAACCCTGATCAAACACACCTGAGCAAGCTAATCAAGGTCTTCATGATCACTAGACAATCACAGGTGGTTAAGTTTGATTAGGCTTGGAGCTAAACTATGCAGTGCTCCGGCCCTCCAGGCTAAGATTTGAATAGCCCTGGTGTATGAGGTCCTAATAGTATTGTTTGAAGGCCATTTGTTACCAGGTATAGGGTCTGGTCACAGACAATAAAAAGTGTAAAAATAAGAGAAATAAGTATGGCTAAATAGTTGCTAGGGAACTCTGAATTGGCATCCACCAATGATAATACTCAATGACACAAAAGGAATCATCCTTAATGACTCATGATGATTTTAGATCTAAGTTTGCAGTAGTTTTAAGCAAAAATAAAGCATTTTCATGTCTTGAGACCACTAGGTGGCGCTATGAAGAAATGTCAGGTCATGACTATGATTATATTTAACAGCAAAGTCTCATGAAGATAAAACTTAAGTTTTGCAAAGATACAGCTGTTTGACCAATGGTTTGCTTGCCATCAAGATTTTGTTTGATTATAAGGCCAACTAGTGGTGCTATTCACCATCTTTTTTTGTGGCCTTATACCCTGCCCATACATCAGCATGTAAAAATTTTCAGCCATTTTCAGGTTATTAGTACACAGTTCAGAAGCTATACCTATATGGGGAAACTCACAGAGATATTTGAAATTGTTTATTAAGAGCAAATTTGCAGCGATGAACTAAGCAAGAGGCAAAACCTGGCATGTTTGGTATCATTGGACTCAGCAACGATTTAGGACTGCAAGGAAACAATTTCCATGAAAATAGGTCAACTGCAGCTAAGTTACAGGCTTATAAAAATTTGTCTAAAAACAGTTTTGGCAATCAGGCAAACGGCATAGGATGAGTTAGAAAAGTTATTTTTTTAACAATTTGAAAGTTTCTAGAACTATCTTACTAAAAAAGTTTCTAGGACTCACGGATAAAAAGTTATAATGGTTCTATGGGCTACCATAAACACAATGGCGGAAAAAAGAAGAATAATAAAGAAAAAAACAGGGCTTGATCCATAACTAATCATTTAGCCCTTACGCGATGGTCAAATCATAATCATAGCGGAATCTTCCTAAAATATGTAAGGGATAATCCATGGCGAGACATGCATTAAAGGGTTTTAATGCACGACGTAGAGGCGAAGAACCACCCGACACGTAGCGGAGGGTGGTTGCCTCTGCGAAGGGCTAAATGATTCAATCATTTTGCAACTGACGGAAATCCTTCATAGACTTGCTGCAATTAACGGAAATTAGGTGTAGCGACGGAAAACTTTAATTCAACTTTAATCCAAGGAGCCAAAAACGAACCGTACTCAGACCACATCCGGAGTTGTCATGGGGTATTGAGGTCCAGGTCCTCTTTGCATGTCGTTTGGACATGTATCAGGGTGTTTTCACATCTAGTTCGTTTGAGCCCTCCACATGCTCTCGGAGCAGTTAAGTGAACAAACCAGGTAATATCAGACCCCTCTAAAAGGAGCCAAAAGCGAACCTTACTTAGACCACATCCGGAGGATTCTTGGATTCTTTTGTGGTTCAATTTCTTTTTGACATGCAAAAGCAATGAGATCCCTGTCTGCTTTGCATGTCGTTTTGCCATGAATCAAAATCAAGTACTGCACAGAAAGCTGGGGTCATGAGTTCTTGTTAAATTGTGATGTGAACAAGAAAGGGTATGAGATCACTTCAGTTCTGAGGACCAAAGAAAGTACTGGGTCCTCTTTAAGTCCACTATATTGGGAACACCAAAAAGACTAATGGCGTTTTTCCATTGCATAGTACCCAGCGGTATAGGTCAGGTCAGGTCAGGGCAGCTCACCACACTTTGGCTTGGTTAGCTTTTCCATCGAGTTTAGTAAAACTTCGGAGTGGGAGGGATTATTAACGTGTCATTATATTTGGGCTGCCTACTGCTGTGACATCATACATGTGAGAGTGTCGTTGTACATTCCCATATATTCATATTCCTCAGTCCGCCACAAAATTAAAATTAACATTGTATAATGAAAGATCCGTATTTTGAGCTGAAACTTTACAGACATTCTGGTGATACCAGAGACTATATTCATATTGCTGAAAACACCTAGGGCCATAACTAACTATATGTGAAAACACGCATAATGGGTTTTAAAAATGACTGAATCCAAAATTTGTGATATTCTGTAGATATTCCATTCATGTTTTCTGAATTGCGGAGATAATAGGGCTCTACATTACAACCTTTAAAGCAGAGACACTATTTAACAAATTTGGGCAGCAACTTATTTTTTGTTGAAATTAATCTTACGTATCGAAAAAAAAAACATGTAAGATCTGTAGAAATTATGAGGAGACAAGCTTGCTGAAACTATTTCAAAAACACCTGTAACCTGTTCTTGTTAACTGGGATTTAGACATCATTTAATTAAAACACAATTTACAAAGCTCATATCTGACCTGGGCCGGGTTTCCCAAAAGCATCGTAAGGCTAAGTAGATCGTAAAAATGATCGTACGAATCATCTTAGAATTATGGGCTGTTTCCCAAAAGCTTCGTAACTTAAGTAGCACTTGAAAATTATCGTAGATCTACGAGTGCTCTGGAGTAATCGTTCATTCATAAGTGCATCGTAAGACAACAGAGTTACAAGGTCACCTACAGGACAACCAGCAAATTGCACTCCTGCAATGACGATAATGTAACGTTTTAAATGTTTATTTAAACATTTTTATATAATGGTTCTTTATATATCGTTATTTTATATTAAATATATAGTATAATATATCTAAAATTCAAATGAGAAATCAAATTTAAATGACTAAACATAAATTAATAAAGAAGGAAAACGTATTTTGTACAAGTTGGTAAAAGTTTTTTGTATTTTGGTAAAAGTTGGTATAGCAAATTGATAAATGGTTCATACCGATTGCTGCTATAATTAATCTAAACATTGTTTTGAAGGGAAATGGCATCTAATTAAAGACACCAAATAAATATTTACGGTACAATGCAATAATCCATAATAATAAATAAACATAGATAATAAACGACAAATAATAATAATAATCTAAACTATCTAATCTAATAGAAACGCAGAAGGCATTTCGCAGTGGGACGAGTCCTAACTAAAACGGAAAATAATATTTAATAAATTATTAAAACATTTAAAAAGTCATTGAACAATAATGAAAATATATTATTAAAAATATTAGTGCACATCGGCTGAAGATCATTAGCCTAAACAAGCTTCTGCTACCAAATTCAGGTCATTCTATTGGTGACATTTCAGCACTTGACAAATGGATAGCGACTGGTAAGTAGCACTTAAAACCCAGCTGCGAGCGATCGTTTCACGTGCCTCTTTGGGAAACGCACGTAAATGAACGACGAATGTTCGTTAAGTAGCTCGTAGAAAGCGCTCTTAAGTGCTAAGTTCAATCGTTATCGGGAAACCCAGCCCTGGTGTGTTTGGTGATGAGAGGATTTGTACTTGTGAGATTCCCCCACTCACCTTGAGAGGAGACTCCCCACCAACATACACAAACAGCACATTATGCCTCTTCAATACGTGTTCAAACATCTGTTTGCTTGGGAGAGATCGCACAGCTGGACTGAAACACACAAATAAAGACATACACAGAGTTGGGGGTCACAAGTTTACATAAGTAAAAATCTCCAAAATGTTCATTAAATTATTTTTTTTTTACAAAAATGTGTTTAGTACTGCCCTGAATAAAACAGATTTAGTCCATAACACAATACAGTGACACAGGGATGACAATGACATAATTTAGAAAAAGGAAGTCAAAACCCGCAAGCGAGCACTTCTGTTTCTATGGTCCCGAACTTAATGGTTTTTAATGGTTTTAGCACACCTGGAGTCTCGTTAAGATATGTTTTGAGGTGTGGACTACAGCTACTTTCACTTATAAAACCCCCTTAACTTTTGGAGTTTGCTCTGAACAAGAACACCACGCTAATGTGAGCCAGGATAAGCTTTCAGAGTAGCTACGATCAAGAATTGTTGCTTTACATAAAGCTGGAAAGGGTAACAAAGTTATTTCAAAGACTTTAGAAATTCACCAGGCTACAGTTAGGCAAACAATCTACAAATGGAAATACTTTGGGACTGTTGCTACTCTATCAAGAAGTGGGCACCCAATCAAAATGACACCAAGAGCACAACAAAGACTCATCAGTGAGGTAAAGAAACAACCTCGAATGACAGCCAAAGATTTGAAGGCATCATTGGCACTTGCTAACATCTCTGTTCATGAGTCTACATTACATAAAACACTGAACAAGCAGGTTATCCACAGCAGGACACCACAAAGGAAGCCACTGCTTACTAAAAAGGACATTGCTGCACGCGCCTGAAGTGCAAACAAAAGAGCGCATTGACAATACACAGCGATAATGGCAAATTTTTTGTGGACTGATGAAACGAAGATTAAACTATTTGGAAAAAACACAGAAAGGGCACGGCATATCATCATGAAAACATCATGCCAACTGTCAAGTATGGTGGAGGTAACATCATGATTTGGGCCTGCTTTGCTGCATCAGGGTCTGACCAGCTTGCAATCATTGAGGGTTGGAAGATGAATTTCTAAGTAAAGCAGACAATTTTTCAGGATGGCAGAATGGCTTAAAAAATCCGCCTTTTGGAGTTTCCAAGTCAGAGCCCAGACCTCAACCCAATAGAGATGCTATGGATTGACTTGAAGAGGGCCATACACATGAGACGTCCAAAGAATATGACAGAGCTAAAGCAGTTCTACCAGGAAGAATGGGCTAAAATTCCTTCTCAACAAAGTTCAAGTCTGATCTACAGCTACAGGAAGCGCCTGGTTAACTGCTGCCAAGGGGGAAGTGGTCAACCAGTTATTCATTCTAAGGGTTCACTTACTTTTTCCACTGCCATTTTAAATGTTGAATGAGTGTGTTCAATAAAGACATGAAAGGTTGAGGTTGGAGGTCAGGTTTTAGTTTTAGTTTGTGTTTTCACTTCTTAGTGCAATAGTGAAATAATTAGATTCTCTTAAGTGCGTTTTCACATTTGTGTGATAAAGGAGTTGTGCTGTTTAGAATATTTATTCTATATTTTATTTGTAAATTATTCTTAATATTTTATATTGTTGCTCTCTGCTCTTGTTATATTTTTTATGTTCTCTTTATCCCTTACTTTCAGTCTTGTCCCTTTATAAGCCGTGTTGTGTTATACTCACTAGAGAATCACCAATACCACTTTTTCAATTACAAAGTCGATATTGAAACAAGAATTATCCGATACAGATCTGATACTAACATATTTTTCTTGAACAATTTAAAATTGCACATACACACACGCACGCACGCACGCACGCACGCACGCACGCACGCACGCACACACACACACACATTAAAGAGTTAAACAGTAAAGCAGAATCAAACGTCTTACCCTGACACCCGGTTGGCAAACTCAATGATGTCATCTTTGGTTCTTGGGCCCTTATAATTATAGGCGAGCTCCCCCTTCAGCCTGAGAAAGAGAGAGTGCAAAATATCATACTGAAAGAGATATAAAAGAGATTAAGAAGCTAAAAGAGGTTAAAGTTTGTAGTTAAGACCTCAACTGATGTCACAACCATTACTGAAAAATCCCACTGACATCAAAAGATAAAAGTAACCATCTCTGAAAAGAATATACAAAAATGGAAATTGTACATTTGCTTGTGTCCACCAACATAAGCTTTATATGCATTACCACACTATTTTTACATCAGTGTACATACGAGTCTGAATAAATCATGATCTCAAAGGCAGACCAATATACCGCAAGCAATCCCCAAATGTGCATATCGCAATATGTATATACTACCCACCCTTACATGAATGATGAAATAATCCCCAGAACATTGCTTCATTTGCAGTTTAACAGCTGTATATTGAAACACCCTAAAAGTTTTTGCTACGGTTACTGGAGTACACAAGCACATTTCATTTGTCTCTAAAGAGCATGAAGTCCACTGATAATTCATGTATGACACAATGATTGCTCTATGTATGAATCTTAACCAGTCCATGACAAACAAGACAGACATAAATAGATCTTTTGTTTGCTCAAATATCTATTTACAAAACATAGGTTTTACTGCAAAATGTCAAATCAAGCTCTAAATTAATTTGCTGTAGGTAACCACTATATCAAAATAATACATATAAATACACGTCCCTCATTAGGCAGGAAATTACCCCTGAGGTGGTTTACAACAACACCTACCTCCCCTGATGCTACTGTATAGCCCAGCATCAAAAATTAAACCCCAGATGAACAGAGGAGCTTTACTCCATCTTCATACTAAGGTTTTGTCTCATCCACAAAATTAATGATGTGAGCCGCCATGACCAAATATCTATTTACAGACCGTCTTTAAAAACTTTGGTTACAAAGTGCACTGTAACACAAAAAAACCCTATAGGGCTCGCAAAATTTCAAAATTCCTGGTAGCCCTTAGCGCAGGCACTCTGCAGTTTTTTGTAGCTCGAAATGAATGCAAGCAGCGTGAATAAAAAAAGGACATTATTTTTAATGTAGAATTTTGAGACTAAACACAAAATAATATCACAACACAAATAATAGTCAATTAAAATAATCAAATTACAATCATCAAAAATGTCTAAAATTTCAGATTCTGAATTATCAACTGAAGTCACAGATAAGAAAATACCACTTGATGTTAACTCTTTCACCGCCAGCATTTTTAAAAAAAGTTGCCAGCCAGCGCCAGCATTTTTCATGATTTTCACCAAAGTTTAATGCCTTCCAGAAAATGTTCTTCTTTAAATATATAAACATACAATATACCAAATGAAAGAACAGACCCTCTGCTTTCAAACAAAAAAAAACGTTTCATCCTACCTTTAGTGGTTATTTTGCAATCAGCTTTTGAATATGGGTAGGTTTTTGCAAAAACACCATATTTTGAGCAAAAAGCAGAGATAATTCCATTTTTATGACGGACTTTTCATAGAGATCCGATTCAGAGCGATCTTTTAAACAGACACGGACATGCAGCAGCTTGGCATAGGGAAATACTTCCGGTTTTAAAAAGTTGCGGAAGGGCGCCACCTGGTGGATAATAGCGGTATTGCGGAAAGACGGAATATCTCGTCATTGGCGGGGAAGCGTTTTCTCTTAATTGACGAGAAATCTCGTCAATGGCGGGGAAAGAGTTAAGAGCATGGCACATGGTTCCTTAATTAGTTTGTTGACCACAAGTCAAATTTGACCAACAATACAAAGCCAAGGGCCACTGATCACAATGTTTGCTCTGCTATTCTTCTTGTTGTTTTTGCCAACTGTTCCTTGCTCTTCTCCGCACTGAATCTACTCACAATCTAATAGTGGTCACAAAACTTACAGTTTGGATTATATAATGTTTTTTACAGTCATGGATTATATCATTTTTATATCAGAAAAATAGGGGCTACTGTCAATTTTAGAGAAAGTTCTGCACTGAGCCAAATGGCCTAACGTCACAAATCTGAATTATGTTCACTTCAAGATATAAATAATTGTTTTACTAGAACACATGCCAAGCTTGTTTTGTGTGTATCTGTCCGGTAAAGACATTAGAGAGAGAGAGAAAGAGAAAATGTGTGCGTGTTGTCGGAATTAAACTTTTTGTATGCCAGTTTCTTAATGTGTGCTTCTGTATATAACTTGCAAAAAACTATTATGCAACTTACAGCACATTTAAGCTTGCTGTGAGATTTCATTTCCTACTTGAGGATAGTAATGACTGACAGGATGAAGGAATTTGTGGGCAACAGATTCAGACCATCATTGACAAATCAGTGATGCGTTCTCCCTGTACAGTTTTAGAAATTGTGAATAGAAAATGAAACTAAAAAGTGAGCAAGCATTCAAACGCAATTTTGATACACAATGGATGAATTGCATACAACATAATTACCCAAACAAATATTTAAGAGAATGCAAAAGCATTCAAATATATTTTTCCACCCTAAGATAGCCCGACGAGCAGGGCAGAGATAGATTTTGGTTGCCCCACTACAAGTCATAATAGCCCTGGGACATCAGGATAGTTATTTTGCAAGCCCTGCTATAACACATAACAGTGAGTATTTAAAATAGTTTGTCAAAAAAAGACAAGCATAGAAAAGCACATCATTAATATATTTGATTATGTGTAGGACATTACCTGAACTGCTGACATGTGTTGTTTATGTTACTTTGATTTCATCATCCATTACACACACACACACTTAGCTCATGTCAGAGAGACAGGGATGCACAATAGGTAACATAATAAAGAAAGACTTACAGTTTTATTGTGGGGTATCCTCGCACACCAAACTCCGAGGCTACACCTGTGTGATACAAGAATTTAGCAACCAATGTTAAATAAAATGGCAATATTAAACATTTAACCTCTTGAAAAGCACCCCCTTTCTGGCCCGAAACCATGAAAATACCTACTTTCACTAAACGGGCTGTTTTTACTAAACCATTTATAGTATAAGCATAACTGTGGTATCATTAGATAGAAGACACTTTGAGCTTCGTTTTCCATGTTTCAAAATTATTTTAAGATTAAAAAAAAAAGTTAGAGAGGCTGAAGTACATTGTAATAAAAATATTTTTGCATAACATCTTTTTTAACACTAAAAATCTTAATGATAAATATATGTGTGAAACCTATAAATGCAATGAGGCCAAAGCCACAAGTCTAAAGAAGTTATATTTCACGTTTGAAGTCAATAGACCCAAAAATGAGGTTCTTGCAAGAGTTTTTGTAAGACTAGTGCCTTTTCTAAGTGCCAGTCAGCCACAAAATAAAAGTCTTTTGTTTACATGCATACACGTTCGTTCTTTTTATTGTTTATCCTTATATAAGCGTATAAAATGCCGTATCCACACCAGGAAATAAAGCTTCACACAAAGATCGTTGAATTCGTGTTCTAATTGGCTACACGTTCTGTCTATCAATATTTTCCATGAAGTCATTGGAGGAACGCGCGAGTCAGATGACGTCACGATATTAGACAGCGCTGTTTGGATATTATGTATTATACTCCCGCCTACTTGTACAATCAAGTTTGAGTGCTGGTTTTGAACGCGAGTGTGCTCTCATATACAAGTGTTACGATGTAAATAGTACTCAGATTGTATATTATAATGTATTACAAGACGCGCATTTGAAATCTGATGTAAACAATGGAAAATATATCCATATTTCACGGATTATACGCATTTGTGGACAAAAATGGTAATTGGATGTACTTTGTTGGAGAGTTTTTATGGGTTATTCACACATCTGAAACAGACTGGATTCGATTCGCGTTCCTTATACCAGCACAAAGGTAAGGAGTCAGTTTATATTATGCATGTTGTTATCTGGACTTCTGTAATATAATACTATATTTATGATACTAGAGCAATTTAATCTCAAAACGGACACCATACACTGATGCTAAACCCTTAGACCTTTTCAACGATGTATAGTAGTGTTATTATTATTGTTGTTTGTACACAGTAGGCTATATATATATTGTTAGCAGCATTAAAAAAAACTGACGTCCTTCCGTCCGCGAGCTAGTGCGCGTCAAGAGGTTAAAATTCTAAGGAATATCTTTGGCAATAAATAAATAAGCAGACATCTCAACGCTGAAAGTCAAGCACCGTTGCTCGCGACCAAAAACGTTGTATTAGATGACTTCAAATGCCACTTTTCCATTGCATAGTACCACCCAGCACGTATCAACTCTGATTACTTTGGGGGGTTTTCCACCGTACTTTTTTCACTTTTTCACTGTCACATCGGTTGAGGTTCCAAGCAAACTAAGCTGATATTAAAACATGATGTGAAAACACTGTAGATCACTGATTGGTCTAAGAGAATTGTCACTATGAGCATCATCTTTAAATGAAAGATTAGCTTTACCTTTTTACATGTGCTGTCTCAAGCAAAACTGTTGTCATCTATGCTTTGTTGCAAGTTCCCAAACTCCCTTTTAGCTGTGAAAAACATCCACAGGCTGAGAATCAGGAATACCATACCACTGTTTTCCACAGGCTTACACATCCGCCCGTCACACGTCTGCATGTATTCACACCATTTTTCCAACTTATATAAGGCTCAGCGTAGGGCGTGGAGTGACGGCACAAGCGTTTATATAGAAACTGTTATGTGAGACAGATATAGTGATAAACACGATGTGCAAAAATCTACTTGTGGCGGTTAATTTTGTGGCAGACTGGCACAAATAAATGAATGAATGGAAAACACTGCATTCCTTTAATGCTGTCAGGGTAACACACACGATGGAGGTTGATGTGGATAAAACAACAAGTCAGTTTATTAAACAAAAACAGATGCAGGTATAAATGATTGATATAGTAAACATATGAAGACTTGCAGGTTGCTGTATAGTAACTTTGCCACTCTCTTAACAGTCACTAATATGATAGTAAACACTTTCCTGAACATGCCAGATGTATCCAATGGGACAGAGGACACAGACGAGAAGCCTGGCGGAATTACGGAGCCTGACGATTCCGTGACAGATGCTCTGTTGCTCCCACTTTTTGTATGATGTCACAGCAGTAGGCAGCGCAAATATAATGACACGCCTATAGTGCCACCCACTCTGAAGCGGTACTCAACTCAATGGAAAACAAACCGAGCACAAGTAAGGGGAGACGAGTCGAGCTGCATGGTACCGATCCATACAATGGAAAAGAGGCTAAACTGAACTGTATCACAACCTGTCTCTAAAACATTAAAGGGCACTTTCCCAGACAAAGCTTATCCTAGTCACAGATTAAAATTCATGTTTGAGCTGCCTTAATTTAAGAAAAACTTGCACTGACAATCTTAACATTTATCAGTGCTATTGTTTTGTTTCAAGATACACACCAGTATTGTTTTTTATAAAGTATGTTCGCATCTCTATCGCAGTATCTGAAGTGCGCTTTGTCATGCACCTGAAAGGGCACCTATTTCATTGTTAAAAAACTTTATTTTGTGTATTTGGTATTATACAATGTGTTCAGGTGGTTTATGGTTCAAAAAACACATTATTTTTAACATACTGTAAATTTTTGTAGCTCCAGATTTCCTGTCTTCTTGAAACACAATGATTTTGTACAAAACTCATCGATCTGAAAAGTGCTGTATCCCTGATTGGCCAGCTAATTTGTACATTGTGATTGGCCTAAATACCTCTGACATCAGTCAGAAATGTTTAAAAGTTGTTTAAAAGATTGAGATTGGGGGGGGGGTGAGGGGTGGAGGGGAATTGGGGTCGCTGAGTTGCTGTTCAAACAAAGTGCTGAAAATCCTCCTTTTCGAAATGTACGTTTTAAACGAAAGTAAAGATAGCAACCATGCATTAGGAAAATTAATAATTGCTTTATTTAGGCTATAGTATATTTTCTATAGACGTGTAAAACCATATTTTGGCGGATTGTTTTTTTTTTTACTTTCATTGTTTTTATTAATTTGCCTGCCAATTTAGTCTTAATAATTAATGAAACCTAAACGAACTTGGCTTGCTGTTCTCGAAGGCTGCTTGAATCTTGGTCGGGCTCGAGCCCCAATTCCAAGTAACAGAACAGAAGAAAAATGCAGTGAAGGAGGAGAGATGCCAGAAGAATTTTTGCGGCTGGGCGCAGAGGGACGGAGACTCACGTTTACCATATGATTTAAATGATGATTGACACAGGTGTTTAGGTTCCTTTAAACCTACACTAAAAGTGTAGCCGTTAAAATATTATTAGCCTAATAGTTTATTTTGATCATGGTGCTACGATCGATGGATAATTCTGAAGTTGTTTTAAAATAATATAAAAATAATTATAAAAATATACTATAAAGAAGTATAAAATAATTACTTTTCAGTCATTTGCGATGTCACACACTTGAACTTCTCCGCGTTTTTACATGATTTGCAAATGATTCATAAAGTCATACCTCCGCAATTCTTTGATCGATTGTGTTTTAAAAGTACTGTATGCTCAAACTCTAATGACAGCAATGTGATCGCTGATGCGCTGGTAGAGAGAGAGAGAGAGGCGGAGAAAAAGAGAGAGCACGGCCCTGTACAAAAGTAGAAATTATTTGTTATTTAAAGTCGGCTCTTAAAGTACAAAATACCCGATTAAGCATCTTTTCGGGACGTTCTTGCGACCCGGTGGCAACTTGTCCACGACCCGGTACTGGGTCGCGACCCGGTGGTTGGGGACCTCTGAAATAGATGATTTAACAAATATGTAAATTGAAGGGAGTCATCTAACTCTAATTTATCTGAAGGATTTTGTGAGATTCTGTTTAACTTGTAGAACCTTAAACTGGATTTTCAACACAAGGAAGACACAGTGGTAATAAAATGGATATTAATTAACAAAAAATAATCAAGAATAACTAAAAACCCAACAAATTATACTAAAGAATAGAAAGGATAAAAACTAAGGTGCAAAGAATAGAGAATAGAAGTGACTGAGTTGAATTTATGGCAGAATGTTTTTGGTTTCTAATAAAGGTGACAATCTTATTTCTCATAAGACAAATAATTAAAGAATTATCTGTTAAACGTTTAAGAATGCTAGCGTCTCTAAACAAGTATGAATTCAATAGGTGATGGTTTTATGTCCATTTTGCTGGTGTAAAGATTTGTTCTTTGGGTAAGCCAATACTTTGCATAGCCATGGTTTCGGATGAGGGTTAAGGATGATAAGGAGAATTTTTGTGGACCAATCAAAACAGTCCCTAGCATGCATACAGTATGACATGCGTCCTTAAGCATTGTTTATACTATTTGTCAAAATAGCTGCTTAACAAATAGTAAAGCTCTGGCTATCCGTGTACAGCGATGATCAGCTGTTTCTCAATCTTGGGTTGATACAGAATATTACGATGTTTAAATGATACTATGTTGGTAGGTAAATGGTGAAGTTGATTGGTTGGTTCTTGTCACATGGCATTCTGAAAAGTTCAAATATAAACTCGCTGTGGCACCGGCAAGCCTGAAAAAAGAGCGTGTCGCATTGCATGCACATCGCAACAGTGTGACTTTATATTTGAACCATTTGCTGAGCCCTTTTCACAGATTACAGAAAATACACGGAAATACTGGATCGTTTGATTTTGGTTCATTTACACTGCCTAAATTTTACGGAATCTATGCATGAATCACACAAATGCCGTAAAGATCCTGTTCTATAAATGTTAGTAGGTCCACTTTACGAGAGGGATAACAGAAACAATTACGGAATTTGTTTGCGTACACACAGAAGGCAAACTGGTAATTTTTTGGGACTTTTCCAGGTTTAGAGTGCTGTGTGAATGAGCTTTAGCAGATCTCCTAGCAGTCTTCTCTGATTCGACTGGGCATGTTAACATGTGTGTGTATACACTCGTTTTACATGCAAGACTACTGAAGTGCTGTTTTGAAGTACATACTGTGATTTGCACTCCTTGCACAAGTTCTTTTATTACTGTTTTTAGAGTATTTATTTCATGATATTAGATAACTGATATCAAATCTAAACCCCTTGACTTTTGCAATGATAAACATTACATATACATTACATACAATGACATAAAGTATATTTAGTAAGTATATAAAAATATATTTAGTAAGTGTAATCTGGTTTGGGATAATAGAATGCATAGAAAATGTGATGTTTGTAAAGAAAAATAATATTACCTGAATAGGCAGTGGCATCCATTTTGCCCACTCGGACTGGAGACCCAGAACGTGTTAGCTCAGCTCCTACCTCCTGCCACACCGGCTCCAGTTTCTTGCAATAACCGCACCATGGTGCATAAAACTACAACACATCACAGAAACTTTAGATGGTCTGCGATTCAAACAAACATTCACACTAACTCTAACAAACTGTCTAATAAATCTATGATGATTAAAGTTAGATTAACATCCCCTTCTATCTCTCCCCATTCACTGTGTGCATGGTTGTACAAAAGGACACTCACATCCACCAGCCAAATGTTTTCCATTCTCTTGTCTTTAAACCTAAAATAAAGAGAGAGAAAACACACAGTATATTGAATTTGCATTAGCTAAAAGAACCAGCAGTTCCTGTAAAGTAGCAAAAAGTGTTTAAAACCAGGAGTTTGATCTTGCTCGTTTTAGTGTAGGACAAGAAGTATAACTCAACAACAACAAGTCACACTCACGCGAAGAAGAATGCCTCCAAGGTCAACATCAGTAGTCTGGTGCTATAACTTTACATGTGTAAAGAACTAAAAAGTTTGTATGTGTAAAGTGTACATGAATCTGTTCCTGTACAAAATGCTTTTAGTATTTAACAGGGATTTTAGATACAGTTTTATAAGTAAGCAATAAGGTACGAGAGGCTGTGCTGTATCGTGAATAAGTAACGGCTGAAGGGCGTTGTTAGGCACGACGCGAAGCGGATTAATTATTGATTACGACATTTGAACACTGAATTTACTCAAGTACCTTACTGCTTTTATAAAACGGTTACCACACAATATTAAAGTAAAAAAATATTAGTGCAAGTTTCATGAAGTTAAATCAATAAAAAGCATTCCTTCCGCTAGAAAAAATAGTCCCTGACAATGTACAAAAATGTGTTCCAATGTGTAATATGCATGAAAGCTCAAATAAAAACAACAAACCGATATGTGTGGTTGCTAAGGGCGCAGTGATAAACAGAACCTTTGGGTGAAGCGGTCATAGCCGTGTTTTATCGTGAATAAAGCACACCTATTGACCAATCAGAAAAACAAAACAAAAGCGCACTTAAGCCTGTTTCATTAGCCCATTCATGACACTGTTGTGATGTTGAGAGAGGTATGAGATAAAAAATAAAGCACTTTAATTGTAATTTTTTTGGCGTGTGTGATTTATGCGTGTGCAGGTCGGGTAACGGGCCAAATATTAATCGGTCTGGGCGGGTGCAGATTTAATTTTGATATTATCACCGGTGACAGGTCGGGTCTGGTGCTGATCTTTGCAGGTACGGGCAGGAGCGGGTCTCCAAAAATTGACCCGTGCATGACTCTGGCATGAAGGAATTAAGAAAATGGGGGCACCCTAGTGGTTTGGGGCCCTAAACAGCTTGTGCACTATACGTATAGGGAGGATTGGCTTTGATTCGAGTCAAACGGTTGTGGAAGAACACCGTCTCTGTATAACCTTACCTCGGAGGCTCCGAACATAACATTAGGAATGCGTGGTTTAAGTTTGTTTATAAAAAAGTTCCAGCTCGCGTGGGGAGGTTTGTTTACTTTGTGTACCACGGATTCATTTGTAAAGAAGTCGAGGCTGGATTTGCAGAGAGACTGTGATTAAAAGCACCACTACTATTGGATCTGAAAGGAATGGAAAAGTAGTATACACAGTAAGTAAAACATTTTACCAAGTTACCTCATTTCACTATTGCTTTGTTAGAAGAGACCGCTTGATATGTCCTGTTGTAACATCCGTGTCTAAACACTTTACTTAAAACATTAAACAATTAATAAAAGTACAACACTTAACAATATGACTGTAATTTAACGGTAGAAATATACAAAGTTATTGATAAGGAAGGACTTATCAGCCGCAATTTAGATTCTGATGCCCGCTTACTGTGTTGTATACGGTAATTTAGGCAAGTTGCGTTTGAATGGTCCAACACTCAACAAAGCTTTTTATCATATAACTGTGGTATGTAACATTACGTGTATCTAACAGCAACCTCACAAGCAAAATAGAAATATACAAAGTTATTGATAAGGATTTATCAGCCGCAGTTTATAATCTGATGCCCGCTTACTGTGTTGTATATGGTAATTTAGTCACGTCGAGTTTAAAGTTTTGTTTATACTTTACTAAACGTATTGTCATTTATCATCTTTAGCACCCAGAATCTTTTGTGGCTCAAACATATTTGTGTTCGGCTGCTATTTTTACACATTAATGTTTTTAAAACTTTTCCCCACATGTAATGATGGGGAATGAAGCTATCCAATCATAGCAGTGGCCGTTTACGTCCAGGTCTTCAATGCAGCTCGCCCCATTTCTCCAGACAGCATCAGAACCATGTAACAAAATATCATAAGTAGACCTCAGACAACAGTATAAAACAATAAAATCGACAAATTAATTGCCCCTTTAAAACAAATGCCTGCAGAGGGTGATTGTCATTTTACTTTTATTTTTGTGATCACAGACTTACTTTTGGCCAAACAATGTTTAAAATCCACTTGATGTTTAATATTTGGCCACTTCTTTACAACAAAAAAGATATAGGCACTGTAATTCCCTGTTCAAGAACATGGATGGAGATATTAAATCATGTAAACTCAAAACGAGGGTTTATACTACTGGAGATGTTCCATGTGTTAATGATCAGAAGTCAAACACAACGCGTCTTAGACTTTATATGAGTTATCAAACAAACATTATTGGAAACCCATACAAAAACATGGGTGCAGTAAAATACAGAATAATATATTGCAGAAATGTTTTGACACAAATGCAACTTTATGCTGATATCGCAATCTTACACCAGCTCCTAAAAGGCTTCAATCTTTGCCTGTTTATTCTATCCAAGCCGAGGGTCAACCTTCCAATCTCTCTGATGAAGCCAATACAGTAGTGATTTAAACTGCAATTTATCGACTGGCCGCTAGAGGCTGGCCCCAAAAGGGAGTCAATTCCGATAGACTTCATTCACACTGCAAGCATTAATGCTCAATTCTCATTTTTTTTGCTCAGGTCCATTTATTTGTTTGACTGTTCACATTACGTGGCTAAAATCAGACAGCTGTGTAAACTGTTCGTGGTGCTGAACTGCATCGCATGCGCAAAAGAACAATAATATGTCCCATGCAGCACGTGGTAATACGGAAATGAACGTGCAGAGTACTGAGTGGGTGTGGTGGACTTCATACGGAGCTGCGCAGACCGGGCAGTCGATTTTGATGGAGGTGTGAAAGTAGTCTTAGACCTTCAAGTTAAAATGCCCAACTTTACAGCAGACATAAACGTGTTTACAGCCTGTTACAAAAAGTGGTTTTAGTCTATATAGCTTATTTTGCCCTTCATGACAGCTGTGAGGGGTGTGAATATTTTTTATACCTCGTCTGTTTAAATTATATTAAGCCTTACCGTAGGTTCACACCAGCTGCGTTTGAGGCATCAAATTTGCGTGTACCGTGCCTAGTTTGCCGCTTGAACAGTTTGAGTTTACTCGCTTCATTCGCTCGTGAAATTCTAGTCATCGAGACATTCACGCGGAAATTTGCGTCATGGGAGAGGCTTCTGCGACTCCGCTCACTTCCTGTAACCACGTCACTACTAAAGCAAGCTCCCGATTGGTTAACGTAAATTTTGCAACTTCCGCTTTTGCTGTGGCAACGCTCAATACCGCGGCTGGTGGGAACGCAGCATTAAAGTTCTCCATAATTAGGGGCATGGCCACTTGAGTGACGGGTGAACTGCCACCAATGTCACTACCGTTGAGCTAGGTGGGCGTGGTTTCAGCAACCAACCACTTCAGCTTCACCCACCTCTTTACCCGTTTTCGGTTATCCGCAAATGATGCGCGGTGACTTGATGTCAAGATGGTGACAACAAGCCCCGTCAACTATTGGCTTCAAAAAAGCTCTCTTTACAAACCTATGGGTGACATCACAGACACTACATACATATTTTTTACAGTCTATGATTGAAACAGACAGTTTGTCCAAGCAAAGCACTGTTTATTTTTAAGTCCTTTATCAATTAATTTATCTTCCCCAGGCTTCATAATCTTACTCTCCATCCTGCCAACTACATTTACGTTCTACGTAACGTCTTCACGTCATTTGATATTTGGTGCAGCTTGTGAACAAAATCGTACCTTGTTGTACAACACAAAGTCCAATGCAAACTCTTTGTTAACAATGAAGATGCTATCTTTCATATAATGTCTGTCACTATTAGGGATGCACCGAATACAGGATTCGGCCGAATACTGGGCTTTTTGACGGGGCTTGCGCTACGCTCGTCGACGTCACGCGGCCGTTGATTACACACATCGGGTGCTGCTGACCTGGAGATAAGCTTTGTCTTTCGGTGAGCCTTAGGGGCGGTTCACATTTCGTGGACGCACATGGAAAAACGAGAGTGTCGCACCGCATCGCTTTCATTATGCATAGGCTTATGGTAATTGTCAAAATAGTTTTTCCCACTTGTCATCCTGGCATAATGTTGCCTATCCTTTTTTTACAGTTAAAATGACATAAAATGAAAAATACACTGCTGTGGATGTTGTTTTACTTCATTAATGTGTTTTACTGTGTTAATGGAATAAGGATGCGAGTAGGATTCAGTATTTTCAGTGTGAACGCAGCTAAACTGCAGTTGTGTTATAGAACTTTTAATGTGAATACAATACTTACACAATTAAACTTCAAAGCCACACAGAATAGTGCATATATGATCTGGGATGCATTTATATAAAATGTGCAGTAAGGGTCCTCCAGGACAGGTTTGAGAACTCAAAGCTATAACAGAAACCCATTAAAAGATAGCATAACTGAAGGCTATTGCAGTTCAGTGTAAGTTTAGTGTTTAGATCAAAACCTTAACCAAAATACTTCCTGAACAGCAAACCTCGATTATAAGCACTGTCATAATGCATTCAGACTGAATTAAAAAAAATATGACCATGCATTTGTAAAGTAAGATATAACCAGCAGCAAACAATTAACTAATGACACACCATTACACCTTAATAAAAACCCATGCACAAAGAGAAACACTTCTCTACAATCATAAATATGCTGCTGTCAGAAGTGATCAAGCTGAAAACCCACGGATAATAATGCATGTGTTTAAAGCATCATTTTTATTCTATCGTATCACAATAAACTAAGAGTCTTTCCAATGACTCTCACATATTTCAAGTATATCGGTCACTTCATAAAAACAAAATACAATTTTTGAGAGTATCTTACGTATCATCGAGATCGTCCACCAAAGAAAATGCCGTCGGAGTGAAGAGAAGAAACGCTAAACCTACAAACATACACAATCATACACAGATCTGATTATAATATCAATGATGTGTTTTATAAGATATGACGGTTCACGTGATAAATTAAGAGTTTAGTACATCCATAACCCGCTCTTAGAAGCGCCATCTCTTCGCATGAGTCGAGCCTGAACAGGAAACACAAGCAGCAGTCTAGCGCGCATGCGCTTTCAAGTTGCTGCGGTTTCAATCCATTTTTAGTAGAGACATTAGCGCTTTGGTCCGTTTCTGAAATATGTCAACAGCGCCGCCATATTGCTCCGGGCACCCAAAAAAAAAACATTCAAGCGAGCAGAAGAGCTGAGAATGAGAGGGAGTTCGGCGAAAAATCGTCAGCATGAAGTGGCTGCCGCTGCCAGTAGGAAGTTGCTGCCAATGGTAGCAGATAGTACCTGACACTAAAACCGGAAACCGGAGAAGGCTGTCAGCGGCAGCAAGACAAATAAATAATTATAATAATTTCTAATACTTAAATAAGTATAAATGTCAGTATTATCTTATTAAAAGGGTTAATTGAATATAAACAAATAAAATATAATTTGGCCAATCGTTAAATTCCAGCTGAATATTTATGTATGAATGCATATGCGTGTAAAAATACTAGTTAAATACTGAAAGATATGCACACAAAAACCTAGATAAGGCCTCGCCCTTTCATGGACGCTAACTTCTCAGCTTAATTGATTTGCGCAGTATATTTTCAGCTGTCCGGGCTGCCTAAAAAAAAAACAGCTCAAACATCACCTCAACTTGAATTATTTAACAAAAGCAAAGAAGAAAATGTGACTGACTGACACTGAACCGAACTTATAAATAACGATGGGCTCCGCGTTTCTTCAGCACCGTCGACAGCTCACCTGGCGGCAAGCGTAGATTTCACCTGAGCCCTTTTTAGAAATCCACCCTTCTGTGTTTGAGTGCTGAGAATGCCCTGATAAGTTCATCTGTGTCCAGCAATTTTGTCGCCTCATGCTCAATTAAAATCTGAGCGAGAGCTGACCCCATCTATGTAGTTCAGTATTATAAAAACAGTTTACATACTGTGATGCGGGAGCAAAACAAGACGATTCCCTATCCACAGTAAAAAAAAATCACCCCTTGTTTATCTAAAGTTCTTGGTCATTATGTTCATTTAATGGGACATTGTGTGGATGTTGCATTAGAGGAAAATGCAGTCATGCACAAAATATATTAAAGGCAGTCAGTAAATGCACACAGATGTTATACACATATTTTTAATACAATTAAATTCTGCATTAAGGTAAGCATGAAATCCAATCATATTATAAAAAAAAACATTGAAATCAGCCCTTAAAAAAAACCCTAGGCTAGGCCTATAAAAATAAGGAAAGGGCCACTTAATTATGAAAATGATAAAATACACTTTGGTTTATATTCTGTAAATTTAATCATCATGGACACCCCCTGCCACCACCGCTGGAAAAAATCCCAGATGAAACACTTGATGTGGTTTAAAAATCTTGAAAGCTGCACAGCGAACTACTTCATAAATGTATTTTAGCAACCTGAGATCAACAATCTAACTCACATCAAAACTCAAAACGAACTAACAAAGGCACAATATATGAAGCTCTAAAGCTGACATTTCAAACAAATCAAGTAGTACTGACTAGGACTGCTCGATTATGTGCCGAATCATAATCATGATTCTTTTTTTAAATAACAAAAAACAATACACATAGTCACAATTATTTAACAAGATCTGTGACCTTGAAAACATGCATTTATTTAACCTTATTCTTAGTGTTGCAATAGCCTACACGCGTCAAAGCAGTGGTGCCTTCGAAGTGCCTTACAAACACATCGGTCCGGCAGCAGATAATTTAAATTTTAATGTGACACACCCCTCACACCCCTACTATGTGAAAGTATTAGTTTGACATGAAAGTATTTTCATGT
The DNA here is from genome assembly GCA_025389145.1 of Misgurnus mizolepis. NCBI lineage: Eukaryota > Metazoa > Chordata > Actinopteri > Cypriniformes > Cobitidae > Misgurnus > Misgurnus mizolepis. Next base: position 34,410,269 of record JAIFKI010000009.1, on the reverse strand, counting down.
CAAACTCATGGAATCAATGAATGGGTCATTACACCGAATGAGTAACATTTCAACTTTCATGAAGTTAAATCAATAAACGCATTCCTTCCGCTAGAAAAAAGGAGTCCCTGACTGTTAACAAGAAAGTTCCAATGTGTAATATGCATCAAAACTCAAATAAAAACAACAAACTGTTCTCAAACTGATATACAGTATGTGGTTGCTAAGGGTGCAGTGATAAATAGAACCAGAGTCGTATAATAAGAGAGTTACGAAACACTTTGATCTCGCCGCCGTGCGGTCACGTGATTCATGTAACGTTCTACAGTTCCAAACCAAGCAGGGCTGTGAATCTGTTTGCATAGGTTTTCAGCTATTTTAAGTAAATATTAGCTTGGAATGTGAATTGATCACTATACTTACTATGTTTATAACGTTTTTTTTACTAGGGAGTGATGGAAATACAGTAAATCAGTTAATAAAGATAAACAGTTAATTGTGACCCAAAGACAACTGCCAACTACAGCAACACAGTTTATCTTTTATTTTTGTAGCAAAAATATGGCTATATAAATGGCTATCAATCTGCTAAAAGCATAATTCCTACACTTTTACTATATTAAAATCACAAAAAAGATCGCCAACGCGGTTATTTGTAACAGTGAAGCATAACAGAAGCGAACTTAGCCATGTTTTATTGTGAATAAAGCACAGCTATTGACCAATCAGAATCAAGGATTGGAACTAACCGTTTAATAACTTTAAATATAAAGCAAACAATTCTTTAGATTTTTTGCATTATTTGCATTTTTTTGTCATTAAATGACTGTTAATATCAATATTAATGTTCAGTCCTGTTACCTATATTATTTCTTTGATGTTATTGGTTTATTTTGAAATAAAACATTTTGGTAAATCACTAGAATTTGCTAAGTGTCTTTATGCTATTAGCACATATTTAATGCAGCTATATTTCATCTATTTGCTAAATCTGTGCTAAAAACTCAGTCCTGTTACTTTCAGTCCTGTTATCAAAATTCTTCCATCCTTCATTAAAAAAACATGTTAAAAATCAACTATTACCTGAGATTGACAAATACTCATTTTGAAAAGAAAAAAAATATGTGTGTTATTAGATTTAGTGTTAAAAATATTTTAATTGAATATTATTAGAAATATTATTGAAGATAAAACAGAAAAGGCAGAAAAGGCCGTTCACTTTATAACGATAACTATAACGTTAACTATATTTGCATTTATATTTGTATATTTTATAACAACACATTTATGCAAATTCGCTCACGAGTGCGGTACTCACTCAATTTACTTATATTTATTGGCATTAACTAATATTGCATATTTCCTGTAATAAAATCAATGTCACTGCATGTGTAAATATGCTGTTCTTGTTACATTAACACAGCAGATATAACCAGCAGATGTCCTAAACATGCTGCATTAACACTAAACAGTAAGGGGCGGTTTTTCTGGACAGGGATTAGACTAATCCTAGACTAAAATAAATGTAAGAGCTGTCCAAACTGAAAACAACTTGCACTGACATATCTTAAAATACATCAGTGCCCTTTGTTTTGCCTCAAAATGCACACAAGTAATGTTTTTAGTAAAGCATGTTGGTTAAAACTAGTTATATTTTCTTAATTAAACCAAGGTCTAGATCTGTCTTAAGTTAATCATCAAGTTAATGTGGTGTAAACTGCCCTTAACTGTCTCAATGACAGACATGCCCAAATTTATTAGAAAACGGAGTTCATAGAGCTCTGCACATATCTGAGAGCACCTATCCACCCATCAAGCATGTACAGAACATATCAACACATCAGCTCTCACTTAAACCTGTGTTGGCCTTCTGTTCTTTTCACGCATGTTCAGTATATAAACTGTCGAGCACATCTTGTGGGTCATTATTGGGAGAAGACAACAGTTTTATAATCTTGATGGATGTGCAAATCCGCTGTGTACTTAGCTGCTTGCAGGATGTATGGCGGTAAAAAGGTGAAGGAAGCTTTGTTTGTGGTTGGTACAAATTTTAAAGTCTAAGCATGTTTTTAAGTGTAGAGATATTTTTGACACTGCAGCACTACGGCATTTAGGCTAGGCTGGTTTTAATAAATGAAAAAAGTGCTTCTATGTGATTATCTTTTCAGTAAATCTGAACCACTTTTGTTATTTTTTATTAGAAGCTATTTTATTTATGCTTTACTAAACTGCATGTTTTCCATGCGGCTAAATATACATTACCTATAGTCAGTGTTCGAATTGAGGGGGTCTGGGGGCTTCAGAACCTCCTATAAGCCTTGAGGGACCCCCCTCCCCTGGTTTTTATTCAAATTAAAATACTACAAGAATTTAATATTTTCATGTTGCGCTGTCACAAAGTGATACTGTCCATTATTTGTCCAAATTTCGCAATAAACTAACTTAAATGACTGATAAACTCGCAAGTGCACCTCATGCTGTTTTCTGGAGGAATTGACAGACGAGTTAATGTCTCTGTCTGCGTGTGGATTATTTTCACCTCAGTGGCGGTAAGAATATTTAGTAATCTTTAGCATTAGCGTTTTTTTATCTCGAAATACCACAGTCTTGGCACCTATTCTCATAAAAACATTCAGTTATGTCTTAAAGTGAGTACAAACAGTTCAGAAAGTCTTTATGTTGTTCTGAAAGTAGCAGTTCTTATCTGCTTATGTCATTTATATTAATTAAGCAACAGAAAACAAAGGAAAATCACTTCTGTATCTTTAAAAATATTAATTATATTTAATTTCTACAATTAAAAGACAGTGTTATTATTTATTTGATTCTATTCATGTACCTACATACTGCTGTTAGATCTAACTTTGTTCTTTTCTATTTTTATATGCTCATAATTTCTTAATTTGTTCTTAATGTAATCCATTTAACCAATACTATATAGTAAAATTATGTAATTTAAGAGTAGGCATTGAGGTCCACCCTATTTCACCCCTATTTAAAAGTTTGAGTTAATGGTAATTTGGGGTTTCTTTGATTAAAACCAGGATCAGATGACTGTTGATCCAGGATCACATCTTACTTTGTCAAATCACAGGGACCCTATAATGAGGGGGGTGGGGCTTAGCTAGGGGACCCCCATAAGCTTTGACATAATTCGAACACTGCCTATAGTGATACACCAGGCCTGCACAAAACATTGCACAACGTTTATTAAACAGAAACAGTGATGCATTGAACACCCTGTTGTGATGACGCAAGAATTGCAACTACAGTAGCTAAAAGCCATGCTTTGTGTTCTTTTTTAAGTGTTTTGGCACCCTAATGAAATGGTTATAAATACGTGTTTAATACTGTAAAATACGCTTGATGTTACAGTCACTGCCCTTGTCGTCCAGAATGAAAGAAAACATTCCAATTTGAACCCATTGAGGGAGCTGTCTCTTTAGTACCGCGTGGTTTATTTACATGTTGCTTCTGATTGGACAGCAGTTCTGACACACCCAACACACAAGAGAAAATGTATCTCAAACCATGTTGCACAATGGTGCACAGCATTTCCAGGAAACATGTCGTTCAACCCGGAAACTGTAGCAAAACGTTGCGCACCGTTTTGAACTTGAACGTGCCCCAGGTAAATACCAGAAAATATGATATGAGCCTAAATCAAATAAAATTATATTTGTAATTATAGCATGTCCAAGTCAACTTTAATCATATAAAATGTATTTTCTCAACAACAATTTTGGCCAGTGTAAATGCCAAGTGGCTAGTAATTTTGGAAAACCACTAGCCACAAAAAGTTTAATGTCAAGCCCTGCCTACATGTAAACATAGCTTTGTTAACTACACTTATTGTTGACTCCTTCAACTAATCATTTTATCTGTTCTAATCGTTTATAAGTGTCACATTCCTTTTCTAGGTTTCCCTGGTATTGTACTTTTATTTTGAAGTTCTGTGTCTTGTGAACTTTTAATGTTGAGTTCCTGTCTGTAGCTCTTTGTAGTTCTTTTGTAGATTGGTTCTCCATTGATTGTTCCTCCAGGTGTGTCTTGTCACCTTGTTTACCCATGATTATATATTGCCCAAGTGTTTCAGTTGTCTTTGGTCAGTCATTTTGTCATGATGGGTTAAATGCAGGGAATCCAAATGTAGCAATGGCTTCATAAAACAAACCGTGGTGGCCAAGGAAAGTGATAAACAAACAGAAACAACAAAATACATTGAAATAGTACAAGAAGTATTACACAAATGACTGACCAAAGACAACGGAAACACTAGGGCAGGGTTCCCCAAATCTTGCTCTGGAGGGCCGCACCACTGCAGAGTTTAGCTCCAACCCTGATCAAACACACCTGAGGAAGCTAATCAAGGTCTTTGTGATCACTAGAAAATCACAGGTGGATAAGATTGATTAGGGTTGGAGCTAAACTTTGTAGTGCTCCGGCCCTCCAGGGTAAGATTTGGGGAACCCTGCACTAGGGCAATATATACCCTACTGAAAAATCCAGCTAAGACCAGCAAGGTCTCCAAGCTTGGTTTTAGCTGGTTTTGCTGGTGTAGCAAGCTGGACCTAGCTGGAAGACCAGCTGACCCACCAGCTTTGCCAGGCTAGGAGGACCATCTTAAACCAGCTACTGCCACCTAGAAACAGCTACCAGCTTACAGTATACTGGTCTTAGCTGGATTTTCAGTAGGATACTCATCGGTTAACAAAGGCTGTGTCCGAAATAGCCCCATATAGCCTTAAATGGTACACTATAGACCGTTTCAGCAGTAACAACATAAACAAGCCGCTGTCGCGGTCCGTACCTAACTTCCGGTAAACTCCGCTAATAATAAATAACAACAAATTCTTTAAACATAGTTTATTTATATAACAAGCAAACAAAACAACACATAGATTACCTAGGAAACCAAAACATTTGTTATTTTCGACGAGGCATTTGTTCAAGAGATCAGTTTAGCAACTAGTCAGACCATTAAAAAAACAAAACCGGAAGTAAGGTTCGGATCCAGACGTGTATCGCGTGCGTCCGATGAAACCGTCTATATAAAGGGAACATGCATTTTATTGGTGTGAAATCTGTGGAGGTCAGGTGACCAACAGGAAGATCGCACACATCTCAATTCTCACAGGTGCGTTTTGTGTTCTCGCGACCTTCTGAGTTCGTTCTTCCAATGTCGCCTGGCAAGACCAATCTTCACGAGAACGCAAGTCTCTTGCGTTCTTGGAATTGAGAAACAGCCATAGCCAAGAAACATGAGACATGAGACAGGAACAGAAACTCAATACAAACTAAAAGTCCATAGACGCAGAACTTCAAAATAAAAGTACAAGACCGGTATACACAGAACAGGGTTGTGACAATAAGTTTGAAGATGTTTAAAAGTTAAACATCTTTTTTAACTAATTGCTGGATTTAGCAATGTTTGCATAACTAATGAGTTTTACAAAAATTGTTTGTGGTCGAACTATGGGAAATATTTGCAATAAAACCCTAGATAGTCGGCCAGTGCTTGAAGTGGGGAAAAATGTCCGGTACTCTTTTTTTGCTAGTTGTGTGTGTGTGTGTGTGTGTGTGTGTGTGTGTGTGTGTGTGTGTGTGTGTGTGTGTGTGTGCGCATCAGAGGTAGAAGATTACTTAGCAGTTTGGGGATATATTTATCACATTTAATGGTAAATTACTTCACTTGTAATCTATTACACTGAAATATAATTATTATCAAAAGAGGACAAAAGACTAAATTCTGTTTTTAATTGTTAATTAACAAAAAAAAAAACAGTATTTCTAGATATATTTCTAATATATAGATAAAAAACATATTTCCCTCATGGAACAGCCTCGTGTAGGTATTAGAGCAGTGGTCACCAATCCTGGTGGTCCTGGAGGGCCGGTGTCTCTGCTGAGTTTAGCTCCAACCCTTATCAAACACACCTGAAGTAGCTAATTAAGGTGCTAGGTGTGTTTGATTAAGGTTGGAGCTAAACTCTGCAGACACACCGGCCCTCTAGGACCAGGATTGGTGACCACTGTATTAGAGTCAGCTGGTATGGCCACTCAGTCACAGTATTGTTAACTCTTTCCCCGACTGCGTTTTTTTTATTGCCAGCCAGCGTGAGCATTTTTCATGATTTTCACAAAATATTAATGCCTGAAATAATTACATTTTTGTGAAGGACTTTTGATAGAGATCAGATTCAGAATGATCCTTAAAAATGACACGGACATACAGCTGCTTGCCCTAAGGCGATACTTCCGGATTTTATAAGTTGCAGAAGAGCGTCACTTGGTGAATAATAGCGGTATTGTGGAAAGCTGGAAATACTCGTCATTGGCAGGGAAGCATTAACATCACTATCTGAGGTAACAGCAGTGGTAATGTTGCTTGTGTTGCTGCTATAGCAAACTACCTGTTAGAACCACAGGTGCAGGTTTGCTTACAGACAGTGTTTACTTTAACCTGGTGAAGTTCTGACTCACACAACCTTGGTCCCCTTCAAATTAGGGAACACAACTTCCTATAGACAGCTATTCATGTGATTTGTCGAGATGATAGATAAATCAGATCATTTACTTGGTGCCCCCTCCCTGTAGTGTGATGTCATTTCTATTAATTACCCATTCACTGACACTTTGACTCAGAGAGGCACAGTAGTGGCAACATGTGAGAAGTGCTGGAACGTAATAAAAAGTGCAGGTACGCTAAAGATTGAAAAAGAGACGTGCCGGTACTGTATATCGGTGAGTACTGGACCACTTCAAGCACTGGCATTGGCGCCGCAGCCAGTTGAAAATACTTCAACCTTTCAGAATGCTGCATCAGAAAGTGGGTAGGAAAGAAGGAGGAAAGTGGTGCAGTTGCGTTTTCCATGCGGTGCCTTTACCTAGAGCAGGAGCAAAAACAATACATTACTTACATAAATATTTAAAAATGGGCAGTGACTAACCCTAACTAAACAGTAACGTTTGTTAGATAAGTATAATCCAAAAAGTAAAGAGTAATCCAAAAAGATTTTTCATAATTCAATATTTTTTTAGAAGCAGTATATGCTGTCGATTATCTCATTCGTTTTGTTATTTCAGTACAACAACAGCAATAATTTATTGTGTTAGGAAGGAATAAAGAACTACCTTGAGTATTTGAATTGAAATTGGTTTTTCGTGCAACATCAAAATTAATTGAACGCACATATGCCTGTGGGTGTGTTAGGCATCAATGTTTAATGTTTTTTTCTTTATCAAACAACATCAAACATAGTGTCTGTAGCATAAATAAGCACAACAGTGAGAAAAGTCACCAATAAATACTAGTGGCTAGTAAGACTAGTAAACGTAAAAAAAAAAACAGGTGAAAAATATAAATCACAAAGATTATTTTGATATAAAGGACCCTGATATACTGTATGTCAATCTCTTATAAATAGATACAGACAGTCTTAGATAAACAGCAATGCTTTGAGTTGTAAAGGATTACTCCACTTTCATAAAAGATTCTCGATAATTTACTTACTCTCATGTAATCCAAGATGTTTCTCTTTTTTTCTTCAGTCATGGGGTGAATAAATTATCAGATTTTTTTACGAAAGTGAAGTAATCATTTAAGGCAGGGGTGTTCAATCCTGCTCCTGGAGGGCCGGTGTCTCTGCAGAGATTTATTCCCACCCTAATCAAACACACCTGATCCAGCTAATCAAGGTCTTACAAGGCAGACAAGATACTTTGAGGCAGGTGTGTTGAGGGAAGTTTTAGCTAAACTCTGCAGGACATCGGCCCTCCAAGACCAACTTTGGACACCCCTGATTTAAGGCATCGAAAAAATATATTTTGACCCTGCAAAATGCATTTTGCAGGCTATAAATGAGATATCAAATTGTATAGTGGTCATTAAAAATAGAATGCTAATGTTGAAAAGAAATGACTGAAGAAATAAAAGAAAAAACTAGGCAAAACCTGCAATAAATAAAGCAGGGCATTCCTGAAGGCATTTTAATATAAAATGTCATGTTAGCATGGGCTAGCTTCAGATTCAAATCAGTGCAAATTATAACCCGAAAATCAAACACCCATATACAAGAGATTGAGAACAACAGCTGGCATGCAGCTAATCAATCACTGAACCTTTGATACCCAAGTTTCTTCATCAGGAGTCCACATGTGTCCTCAATGAGCCTAATGTCTCTTCTTGGCAATTTTTGCCTCCATATGTTAATGTTGTCTGGTGATATGTCCCCCTCATACATTAAGTTGTACAAGTTTGTGGATGTGGTGAACATGAGCTGGTTCAGAGCGGAGGGTGATACAGGGATCCCTAGGAAAGAGTGTATTTTCTCAGCTGTGTCTTGTGGATAATTTACAATATCCTCAAACCTGACTTGAAGATAGGTTTCTTCAGATAAGGTAGCTGTAACTCTAAGAACTGCAGCAGTGTGAGCACGCCACAGGTGGGCCAGCAACAAAACAGGATTGGTCTCTGAATGAGATATGAGCCGCCACAACATCCTAAATTCAGCTGCGAATGTTGTACATTTGTCTCTAAGCATATGTTGTTTAAAAATAAGAGCTAGGTGCTGTGGGATGTTCTTAAGGGAATATAAGCTAGGTTTGCTGTTATACAGCATCATATAGATCCATGCCCGAGGGTCCCTGATGACATATATGGCTCTGAAAGAAGAGCCAATAACTTCTTGCAAAAAGGGCAGTTTAAGAGCCCAGCTGCCACTGCACAGATTCAGAACAACACAGGCATTAGGGTGTTCTGCTGTGTGTTTTCTCAACTCTCGGACATACTCCACATCTCTGTTCAAAGCAGCTCGCACCCGTCCCTTCATTTCAGCCACTGACTCCCTTCTTCTTAACCTTTTCCTCTTGTGAGAAAGACTAACTCTTTGTGCCAATTTGATATTGCTGTTTTCATAAAGTGGGATATTTTGCAAGAATAAGTGTGTGTTGTGGACAAGTGAATGTAGCCAACCCTGAATAATTTTAAAATGCCCGTGCTGTGCTTCTGACTGGGTCCATTCACAAGCATCTAGTAAAGAGTCAAATTCAAACTCTGTTTCTGGTATATCCAAGTGCTCAGTAGGGATGCGCAAGTAGACAAAGTCCGAGGAGTTGTAAAAAAGCTGTTTTAGTATGTCTGATCCAGAGCCAGGTAGTGTTGTTATTACTACAGTGGGTAGAGGGAGTTGATGCTGGTCATAGATGTTAACTTGCTTGCTAAGTTTAGGGTCAGTGGTGACTCCTCGCCACTTTACCCTACACAGGAGCTGATCACAGGTGTTGGAGACAAACAGAAGCTCGGTGGTCCACAGCAGTAACACAGAGAGCAAAACGTAGCGTATCATTCTGCTAAAGCAAATGTAAATTTTGCGTTGCAGGGTCAGAAAAACAATCGCCACACACAGTACTACGCCAGCTATAACATTTAGCATAAATCCTAAATCAAACAGATGACTGTGCATTGTTTTCTGTTTTTGGACCAAATGCACATTCAAGCCAAAACGGACTGTCTGATGTCTGTCTTCGACCTTAGCATACCCCCCAAAGCCCAGATACCTTAAGCGTGCCCCTATGTCTTTGTGATTGGTTACTATAGAAATTATTTTCTCAGTGTTGTTAATCACAATCGAAAGTTTGAGACCATTCTGACTGTTGTCAATGAACCTGCAGCTGGAAACTTTAATGTAAGGCCCATGCATCACATAAGCCATTCGAACAAATGAATCAGTGAAAGGAAAGGTGACGTTGATAAACTGTGTCCATCTCTTTTTAAACTCTGCTGCCTGCTCTACCTCCTGTATCTGTGTATTTGGGCTGTATCCTTGATTATCAAACCAAAACATTTTGTAATGAGCATCCCAGACATCCATCAATGCCCCATTATATTTGTCCTTAAATCTATAGGGGACATATTTAAAGTCAATGTCGAGGTTGTGAAAAAATGCACTGACTGCATTCAGTGGGGAGTCCTCATTTTTCTCAACATGGTCGACTACCAGAAGAGTCTGTGAGTTTAGGAGAACCAGAGCTCGGTAAACACTTCTTAATTTCATGGCTGACGAATAGGCTGCTCCTGCCTCCCCACTCATGAACATTGTGTCTCTGTGAGCAGAGGCTGCAATCAACTCTCCTGCACAGTCTCCGACCCCTTTGTCTGTCCAGCGCAACCACTTGGCACACTCCCCAAGCTGACCTTCCCAAGGGGCATTACACTGACTTGTTGGAGAAGGACTGAACACTAACACGTTGTTTAAGTAGCTATATTTGGGGCCATATAATGCCTCAGAAACAAATACTTGTCCATTGGGGGCGAATGTAAATGAGTTTTGGTCTGGATGCTCATGACCAGGGTTAAAGCTATTCCAGCCATCCACCCATGAGTAAGGCTTAGTATGGACGATGTTAAACACTGCCCGACCACCCAGCTTTCCAGATTTAAATGAGACAAATGTATTTCCTTGGCCCATAGGCAAACCAGCACCATAGGTCACCACACCCCAGTCTGAGAATATGTGCATCTTAGCCTGATTGTACCCAAAAGGTGGCTGTGGTGTAAGGTCAGCAGTATACCAGATAAACTCTGTGTGAAGAGTTGTCCAACGTTGGGCAAAGGATTGTCCCAAGGGACCATCTTTGGGTCTGTGCTTCCTTATCTGCTGTGCCAGCCAGTTTCCTGACCCATTTTTAATCACAAAAGAATCTAAAAAAACCAACTGGCTTTCTGGTCCATAGAACCAGTTGTAGTTTGAGTCCCCTATGCCAACCGTTCTTTGAAACCCTGGCAGCAAAGTGGCATAATAAAACCAAAAATGAGTACGAAGCCAGTTGTTCTTTGTGTTGTCTATATTGAAGTGGCGCTGTGCTAGAAAAACATACTGTGTGATCGATTTTGCTGTGTAACTTCCATATGCCACACCCTCATCCAAAGAGCCATCAACAATATGGTTTAACAGAAACATTGTCTTTTCCATGTAATTTACACACAGCTGTTTCCAAACCATCGAATCCATGTCTTCATGTGCACCCAGAACTATTGCACCAGTTAAAATAGCTACAATATTAGTTGTTTGATGATTCTGTAAAAACTGTTTCCCCCAGCCTCTGTTCTTTAATATTTCATAGAGCTTTTCCGTTTCAAAACGTATCCGTTTCAAGTACAGGTCCTGGCGCTGTTGATCCAGTGATGAGTAGATGAAGTCAAAAGCAGTAGCGAATCCTGTGAGAGAATGAGCCATTGGCACTTCATCATTAGGTGCACTGGTTACTTTCCAGTCAGGATATTCTGACATTCTGTCCATAAACTTAATGAGAAATTGTACGGCAGCTGTGTCCTCAGGATACAGTAAACAGTAAAGAGCCAGAGGTGGGAGGTTGTTGCCATAAATCTCATTCCACTTGCTGGTGAACTCATTGTGCTTTGCGGGAGGCATGTAAAGAGGACCTGTGGAGAGCATAGTCAACACTGCTCCCCGGATGACTTTAAAAATCTGATTATGAGTTGTGGTTGATCTTTGTCTTAACAGTGGTACATCGTCCTGGCTAAAGTACAAGTTAGGGTGAAGAGTAGTGGTGTGGAGTTTTCCTAACTTTTCAATGAGCTGGAACGACGGCCCAAAGTCATTAAAAATATCCTTCTCTGATGCATTTAAACCTCCAACAAAAGCAGTTCCCACTGCTAAAAGTGATGCTAAAAATGTTGGGCATAACAGGGACCTCCAAGCCACCGTCCACATCATTTTTTTTCTTATTTAAATTATTTTTATTTTAGTTGCTATAAACCCTTTTTCCTTTAAAAACACTGTTGGCCACTTTTGATTAAAAAATCTCATTCTGAGGGTTTTTTGTTAAAATATAAATAAGTGGTGACCATTTTGCTTAATAATAAGTATTTAAAAAAAATAATAACAATTTTGTTTGGTGTCCAACGGGGTATATGTTGTTTTAATATATAGTTAACTTATTCTCAGTCTGTTAAAAGGCCTTAATTTAGTTGAAACAGCATTTGTATATGCTTACATGTCCTTCAATCAAACCCTTACCTTACTGTAATATACTCCCCCAGAAAATGATATGTCATATAAGGTTTGAGTCAGTAATCCGTTCAGGTGTAATACATTTCCGCTTTAAATAATCTGTCATCCATTAAATTGGGCTTTAAGGCGGTGTGCTTTCGATTACGAGCGTGTGATGGCCATCAAAAAACACACACGCGCGCACACACAAAAAACGCAAGCTCACTGGTCCGATCATCAACACCGATTTGATTATGCATCAGTATCAAACACTGACACGTACTGATCTGTATTCCGAAAAGGCAAAATCACAATCCTCATCAACTGTATCCATCACGCATTTAACGATCATTAATAGTGTATTGCAGATAGATGTAGATTGGTATAAAGTTCCAGTAGAAATGATGCAGACATTTCAAACGACATCCTGAAAAGCGGAGATTGTGTAATAATCCTCAAATATGACACTTATGGGGCGCGATTGTTCGCATTCATGTGCTGCTGCGTAATCATCGTACCTTCATACGGCATCTGACGTTTATCGTGGTGGTTAGCTGTTTGTCTGTTTTCTGCAGCCCTGTCAATGACACTGATGTTACCATAGCGACCAGGGACTGTAGAGGGCGCGCGCTGTCGCACTTTCTCTTTTTCTACACTCACACACACACACACACACACACACACACACACAAACACGTCATAGAAAACGTCCATATTCTGTTTTTGCTGTTAGGGCTGATGGAAGTGAATGCTGGAGAACAATACAGTAAACATACTGAAAAATTAAGATGTGATTACAAATGTAGACAAAATGTTTAACATCATGCTATAAAATAAATCGATATAAAACGTTCTCATAGCTGTCATAATAATGGATATTAATTTGTTTACATAAAGACAGTATAATGCATTTGTGAGAAATCCTTTAGTGGTTGTAAATTATAGTGCTTGTATTAAGCGTATTGTGCAAGTGTTAATACTGCCGGCATGTTAAACATAGGGTCTTATATATATATATATATATATATATATATATATATATATATATATATTTGACATTAACTCTGATAGAAGGCTGTCCACAGAATGCTTATTTATACTACAACACATATTGCAGTATCATTTTGAGAATAGTGCCATTAACCAGTAGCCTAAGCATGTATTCTGTCAGGAAGATGCTATAAGAATTATAGTTATAGGCACCATCAGTTTATTAAAGGGATAGTCCACCCAAAAATGAAAATTCCGCATAATTTAATCAATCTTAGGTTGTTAACAAACCTGTATACATTTCTTTGTTTTGATGAACACAATGTAAGATATTTTGATGAGCCCCATTTACTTACATAGTAGGAATAAAGAATACCACCCAGTCAAAATGTGAGATCACAGTAAAATCACATTATTCTCATATGGTGATCATTCACAGTGTGAACTATATGTGAGCTCATTGTGATTTTAAAATGTTGCACAGGTTAAAAGGAGGCAATACAACACAAGTAGGGCATTCTACTTCCAATATCTCACTGGTAAATGTGGATACTGGAGGACAGTGTTGTGCCTGAACGAATTAATTGAACGAAAGTTCATGAACTCGTTCATATTTTGGGCGAACGTGAACTGAACGTACTGTATTACTGCCTGATGAACGTTACTGTGAACGGCAGGCTCTCTAAGTTTAACATCGTTCAATAGGGTGCCAGATTTCTATCGAGTCTTCCAGAGGAAAACCCGGCTAAAACACACTGTAAACAGGACTTAATGTGTCGTGGAAAAAACACCCAATCTGGCAACACCGCCACCGTCACAATCTGTGACTTATATCATGGTCACAATGTGAAGTCACGGTACACTCATTGTGTGCTCATACTAGTCATAATTTTAAGGGAATGGCACCCTCATTCTGTTATAGCAGGACAGCACACATGTCTGGAAAATGTTGGCCCAATAGTAGAATGTCAGCCTTCTTACCTATAATTTCTAAGTAAAAATTATAGGAATGATCATAGGATCAAATTTAGGACACTTTCTACATAGTATTTTATACTTAAGCAATATCGCTCGAGTAGGAGTGTGATATAGCTCTATATCATCACGGCTGTGATTAGGCCAGAGGCACGAGGCAGAGTGCCGGAGGCAATCACAGCCATGATGATATAGAGCTATATCACACGACTCCGAGAGCGATATTGCTTTTATACAACAGTTCGACGGCACACGTTTGAAAAAAGAAAACTAGAAAACAACAACGGAGTTATTTTAAAAGCCTCTTTCTTTGGGAACTACTTCTTTCGCCACGGATTTGAGGGCGGCCAGAATGACAGGTAACACTTTTGGTTGCTTTGAATCTCATAACAACTCAATGGACGAAAAAAGCCGTTTCTTTATATTACCGTTTCTTGGTCACAAAGTGTAGTTTTAAGATTAGTTCAGTCGAGAATGTATATGTATTATATTTAAATCTGCAGTCGATTAGTAAAGATAGCGCCTGTTTGAACGTTTGCTTAGTGAGATTCGGTACGAATGAGAACCAACCAAAGCATGAGCGGACGTCAGTGTTCACTCGCCCCGCTGACCACCGCCCTCTCTGGGCTACATCTCTGACAGGGATTCCCTGGCTCTCATGTTGGCCTTGTTTGTTTTTGATCGGCAAAATGAGATCAAATCAGCAGTATTTGGTGTCATGATCAAACTATTACTTGTTTTTTTATTCATATTTAGTATCTTTTGCGTTGTTATTGTTTTGGCGCGAAACAATTAAATAAAAGTAAAAAGTTAATAAAACTATACTTGTATAACGTTACTATTGCTTTCCCATTTACTCAACGCGAAACGAGCACTCGGTTATTATTAAACTTTGTTCTTGTCAGTACTATATAAAAAGTTTTTTTATAAGTGTCAGAGAGATGTTTTTGCATGCTGCTTTTTAAATATATCAGTGGCGATATCTCATAACATGTTTTAATAGTCACGTCACGATAAAGTAAATGATCAATGTCCACATTTAAAAGCTGCGGTGCTTACCTGCAGTTCCACTGTGTTTTCGTGTTCTGAGAAGAGATATTGCTCCAGAAAAAAATAGTTTCCATTCCTCTTTCCAAGTGTTAATCGTCCACACGATGTGACAAGACATTACTCCCATTAAGTTTAACGTAACATCCAAGAGCGCTGATCTTTGATGAAATAATAACTTGGGATTCACAGTCACACACTGATTTACGAGCTAGTGAACTAATGAGACACACGGAGAGTGATTCAAAACAGCGCGTTTGTGTGTGTCCGTGTGTGTGCAGTTTCTCCATTCAGAGATGAGCCTGTTTAGAGGACCTCCATTCACTAGGTGGCGGAATGATACGACGGTGAAGCGGTTACTGTGCCGTTATCAGTATAATATTGCACGCCTCTTAGCCAATCAGATTCGAGAACCAGAAAGAACTGTTGTATAAAGCCATATACATGGTGCACTGTAAACCCGAATGCTCAAAGTAATTAATTGTATTTAGTACTGTTAACTTAAATCATTACAATTAGTTCAAATTAATAACCTTGTTGAGTATTTAGAACTTTCAGATATTTATGAGTTTGTAAAAATTAAACTTTTTAAGTTAGATGAATACATGTTGTTTTTTAATTTGCACTAACTGTCTCTTTAATGTACTCCAACTTAAAATCCCTCAGTTTAGAGATTTTGCGTCTGACGTCATCCGTGTTCACGTAAGCTGCTCGTGTTGAGTTCTTCTCCTCAAGATGACGGATCGGTCGCTTAATGGGGTGCTGTAAGTCTCACCTTTAAACTCAATGTATCAATTCTAAAGGCCATTATGTTTACTTTTCATGTACGTAATTGTGTTTAACAGTTAGATGTGATGTAAATATGATATTTTTAGATGTGTTGTCACATATTTGGCTAGGGAATTTAGTGACTGCAGTACTGGAAGATTCCAGTAGGGGGCGTGGACAGGTGACTAGGGTCAAGCACGCGTTCCTTTAGTATCATAGAACAATACACTGATCGAGGGAAACTCAGCGTGTTTGTTTGTCTCTAATACCTGTTGCCTTATTGCAGGTAAAACCCCTAGAAAACCTATTATTTATTGCTTTAATGCTTCAGTGACTGTTGTGGGAATTATTATGAGTTTGTTTTATGCACTTTATTAGTTAAAAAGTAGCTAAACTGTGTTTAATGAAAAGTAGGTCACGCCTGGCGCACGTGAATCACCCCCCCCCCCATGTGACGATAACTTGAGAGTAATGGTTGTGGTCTAAATGATTATTTCTAATGATGTATATTAAGGTTATGGCAGTGCAAGTTTTATATGTATTGATCAGGATTTTTTGTTTGTGTTTAAACTATTAGTCGATGTGTTAAGTGACTGGTCTAAAAGTAATAAACAGTGGTTAATGTGAATCGTTGTGCACATGGCTGTTTAAGTGATTAACTGAATATCACGCAATGAGATGTAAATGAGACACATATGTATACTATTAATATGCATTATATTGCATTTGTCAATGTATGTGTTTTAATGAGAGAGAATTGTTGCGTTTGCTACCTGTTTATTTTTAGATCCTGCTTGCTATTACTGTTTGAATCAT
The DNA here is from genome assembly GCA_025389145.1 of Misgurnus mizolepis. Lineage (NCBI taxonomy): Eukaryota > Metazoa > Chordata > Actinopteri > Cypriniformes > Cobitidae > Misgurnus > Misgurnus mizolepis. Next base: position 34,393,680 of record JAIFKI010000009.1, on the reverse strand, counting down.
AATGTTTAACCATGTAAATGTTTCTTTTCAGATTTCAAATAAGATGATAGACTGGGAGTGCAGGGTGTAAAATGATGAATCGTTCAAGACTCCACCTCCTCAGACACCACAGACTAGAACATAGACACTGCTCAAAAATAAGTCCACTTCCATGTATGTATCATGATTGCCCCTGCATGTTTCACACATTCGGTGAACTCAAAAGTCACCTGTGTAGAAGCCATGTAATGGATCATTCCTAATAAGTGATGTACTAAATTCTGGCAGCATCATTTTCATGTTCTTAATATTTTTTGTTCCTGATTTTTAGCTTCTGACGATTCTGAAGTGCACATTGAGAGAGAGCCACTGGAGCAATATACGGTTGTGCGTTACAGCTCTAATGGCCAAATGCATAGTGACCCAGTGAATGTCTCTGTTGTTCTTGAGGACGAATTGGTCACCACCCACAACCAACTTCCAGAGGCGTTTCTTGTCCTGTTTGGATTCCTGAATGCTTTTCACATACATATTCCTAAAGGACTTGCAAAAACATTTGTATTTGTGCAAAAAACTTTTGCTTGGCATGGAAGATGGGAAACTGTCTTCTAGCCTGCAAACCTTAAAGAATGAGTTGATGTGAAGCATAACTTGTACTACCTCAGCACACACAAAAGACAAAAAGAGTTACTTAAATGTTATCTAACTGATGTTACTTTGATTTTTTTACTTGTATCTACTTAGTTCTTATTGACAAGTTATTGTATTAACTAACCAGTTCAGTTTAAGAAATTGATATGTTTAATGGAACTGTGTGGTGTTAATATATGAAGTTGGCTGTTAAGCATTCCTTGCTCATTTCTCATTTTATAAAATGCTGTTAAACAGTTTGAGCCTGTTAAAAGGTATGTTGTGTTGCTAAGAGAATTTAATTTTTGACTGGAAAATATGAAATGCTGTTAAACAGTTTTGTTACCTTGTTACCTTGAACCCATTAAAAGGGTAACTTTACTTACCCTTGGGTTGCTAAACAGACTTTAATTTTTGACTGCAGATTGTATCAATTTCGATTGCACATTTGTAAATTTAAGAGTGATGTTTAATGCAATTGTCTCATGCTAGTTTAAATGTATGAAATTTGCTGTGGAGCAATCCTTTTGTGAAATAAATTGCCAACATTTGATTACACATGTCATGTGTTTCTGTGAAATTGCTGAAGCATTTTGATAAAAATTTTAGAAGTTGATTTAACTTGATATAGAAAATAAACAATTTGCTTAGCAAGAACTCAAATAGAAAAGTATAGTAAATGACACATTTGATTTGCAAGCACTCAAAATACACAAGTTTAGATAATGAAATGTTTGAGTTGCAAGAACTCAAAATATAACTGTGTAGTAATTAAAATGTTTGATATGCAAGAACTCAAAATATAACTGTGTAGTAATTAAAATGTTTGTGTTAACTTACTTAGTACTTTCAGTTAGGTCCAATTAACATAAATGAGAACCAGAAACTCAAAACTTATAAGTTCTGCATAATTAAAATCAGGATCATCAAAACTCAAAAGATTTGAGGCAACTGATTACCTCAAATTTTTTGAGTATTTCCAACTTATTCGGGGTTACAGTGTGTGTAATGTATATACAGTTCCACATGAAATGTCAACAACAATGTTATGGCATCAAGAAGCCTAAATAAATGTTTTAGAAAGCTCACACAGATTGGAGGTAATCACAGATTTGTTTTGTCCAAGCATTGTGGCCTAGTGGTAAGAGACCTCATATGATGAACTTAATATATGAGCAAACCGTGAGTGCGCTGTGTGGTTAAAATTTTAGCTCACTGTGACCCACAGATTGTGACAACATTTTGAGGATCTTGTAAGCTCATGGTAACTTCACTGAGAGATTGTTGATTGGGTATGGAAGTGAATGGGGCTAATGAACACTTGATTACAAACATTCCTCCAAATATCTTCCTTCATGTTTATCAGAACAAAGAAATGTATACAGGTTTGTAACGACATGAGAGAGAGTAAATGATGAAAGAATTTTCATTTTTGGGTGAACTTTAAAGGAGTGTACTTTTCTCATTAAACATTGTGCAAATAAAGTCAGTGCTGCATAAGCTGTACAATTCATATTACATTAAATAAATTACACAAAAAAAGACAATTTGGTGTCAAGGATTGGATTTTTTTTTACGTCATTTTTATTTTACTGATGGATTTTTTTAAAATTAATATAAGACAGGGGTCGGCAAGTAACTTTGGCCGCAGGCCAATGTTTTTTTAGCCAGTAGATGGCGGGCCAGCTGCTTTTGCTACACTAGGCTATCTGATCTTTTGTCGAGAAACATTGTCTTTATTACCAATTTAAAAGACTAAAGACAGCATTAAAAAATGCTAAAAACATGGTTATGGGTCCGTTTATCATTCGTTCGATCGTTTTTTCAAATTAACAACAAAAATGAAAAAATTAACCACCACGGGTTTTCTGATTGTGTGCTTAGATCAAAAAATGAAATACTGGATTAGACAATTTTTTTATTTAACACCTTTATAGGCATAATATATAAATGAAATCATTTTAAACAGATCAAGTAGGCTACTATAGTGATGACATATTACAGGCATTTATGCTTTCATGAAAGACTCTTACAGTCCGACTTTTGAACTTTATTCCTTTTTTTATTAATATTTATCCGGGATTCACACATACACACCTAAGCAAAGGTGTCATTTACACTGGGGACGCTGGGGACATGTCCCCACCACTTTTTGAAATGACTGATTTTGTCCCCACCACTTTTTGGAAGCATTTGGTTAAAATGTTCTGAAAAATCAAGCGAACCATGAAATGTTAAAAGTTTATTTGCACAAAATAAAACATGCAATGCTTTAAATGTAAGAATTTTTTGATATTTTTACTGAAAACAAGACAAAAATACTAAGATTTTTTTCTTAGTATTTTTGTCTTGTTTTCAGTAAAATATCTAAAAATTCTTAAATTAAGATGGTTTTTCTTGATGAGCAAAACGACCCAAGAAAATAAGTCTAGTTTTTAGACCAAAAATATCAAATTTAAGTAATTTTGTGCATAAAACAAACAAAAAAATCTGCCACTGGGGTAAGCAAAAAATCTTTAACATTTTTCTTAAACACTAAATTCAAGAAAAATCCAGGCAGATTTTTTTTGCTTGTTTTACGCACAAAATCACTTAAATTTGATATTTTTGGTCTAAAAACAGGACTTATTTTCTTAGGTCATTCTGCTCATCAGTACAATGCATCTTAATTTAAGAATTTTTTGATATTTTTGCTGAAAACAAGACATACTAAGTAAGAAAGTTATTTTTTTGCAGTGTGGCCTACGGTATGCCCATTTTTGATGTGCTAAATATTTTTCCCATCCTGCTGTAATGTTTTTTCATCTGTCCCCACCACTTTTTAACACAAACTGACGCCCCTGCACCTAAGGTTTATGGAGGTCTGCGCTGGACTGTTTTTTTGTCCAGCTCCCACAAGGTTCTGTTCAGTAAATCGCTTAAAATACACTCTGTGTTCACCCGCTTTATTTCCCGACCTGACGGGTCCGCAAAACTTAACGTTAGATCTCGTTTCCAGAATCTCACATTCAAATGTCTCTAACGAAAAGAGAGAGATGAAGTAACCTATAACAATTATAAATGCTATACAAAAATTGTGTTCGTGCCAATATAAATATTATTTTAACATTGTACTGTCAGCAGAGAAAAAATGTCACAGACAAATAAAATGAAATACAAATAATAAATTAAATAGGACAAAGCCTCTCACTCAAATTTCTAACCAGCATAAACCGAAACCATTGTTGGTTGCGGAGTTGCTGTTCAAACAAACTGCTGAAAATCCTCCTTTGCCAAATGTATAACGTTTTTAACAGAGGCAAAGATCAAAGAACTATGCGTTAGGAAAATTAATAATGGCTTTATTTTAATAGACATAAACCATATTTTGGCAGATTACTTTCATTTTTTTACGAATTTGCCAGCACATTTAGTCTTAATAATTAACGGTAAACGAACTTGACTTGCTGTTCTCGAAGGCAGGTCGAACCTTAAAGGAACAGTATGTAGGATTGTGGCCAAAACTGATATTGCAATCACAAACCTTGAGGCTAAAACTGGTACTGCAATCACACAGCTGGTGGCCAATACACAAAATATCAACATAAACATCAGTTGAGGGCTGCAACTCCACTTTTTAAATGACAATATCCTGTCTAGACCACTGTTGTGAGTGATATAAGTATTTGAAACGAAAATGATTTCTTAATCCCTAGTGACATATCAGGGCCATTTTATGATTAATGGACATACATTTCTCACATACTGTTCCTTTAAGGTCGGGCTCGAGCCCCAAGTTCAAGTAACAGAACAGAAGAAAAAAATGAGTAGTGAATGAGAAGATGAGAAGGAGGAGTTGCAGCTATGCGCGGAGGCACGGAGACTCCTGTTTACCATATGTTTTTAATAATGATTGACATATTGAATATTATTATATTATTAATAATATTATTTAAATATATAATAGAAAACAAGTCGTTTTTCTTTATTTTCTTTTTGGTTTTGATTTGAAAAAACAAATGAAGGAATGATACACTGGGCCATTTTTGTAAACTGTTATTGTAAAATAAAAATAGTCTGATAAAAAAAACGGACTTCAAAAAAATCCGTTGGCCCAGAAAATATATTATATATGACCCCTGATATAAGACATAAGCACACACCGGAAATGGTCAGGTACTTAAATAATTTTACTTTATAAAACAGGGTGCTTTCTTTCTTTGTGTTTGTGTGTGTGTGTGTGTGTGTGTGTGTGTGTGTGTGTGTGTGTGTGTGTGTGTGTGTGTGTGTGTGTGTGTGTGCGTGTGCGTGTAATCACTTCTCATTATAGTTACAAATATTTTTTGTATTGGCTATTTGAAGAATGCTCTCTTATGACTATGGCCTATAACATACGATGAAAAAACTTTCTACATTGCCTCCATAGGTTTAAAGTTTTATCAGATGCATTGAAGGTAAAGCTGGGCGTACACGGTGCGAATTCTGACGGTCGGAACGTCGTGAGCTCTCGCACACGACACGAGTGAGTTTATGCGAAAATAATTCGTACGCAGTCACACACGACAAGATTTTACTGTACGACTTGACGAATTCTGACGTAAGCATTTTCGCACCTGTGACTGGCAGAATGTACAAAAATAAAACAAGAAGAATACAGCAAAGATATTGGCTTAAGTGCAGAAAACGGCCTGGAATTCCTGTTCTTTTGTATTTCTGTTTATGCATTCCGAAATTGCAATATAGGTCTAGTGCTGTGGCGGTGAAGGAATTTCTCTGGCAGTGATTTTTCGTGCTAGCGCATATGCGGTTTTACCGTCTTAATATATCATGTTTGTAGTGTCAAGTAAATATCTATATTGCTATTATTAATGTTACATATATTGTTGATTTTTTATAAATATGACCGTTTAAAAAACAAATTCAGTGGGCCTATTTATTTATGTGTAAATGCAGAATGAGGAGCAATGAGGTAAAACGCAAGGTAAGCCATTACATGTCTTTCCCTTTATGATTAAATTATTAAGACAATACATCTACATCAAATATTAATTTGTAAAACGAAAATCATTTAATTTAATATAAAGCACATTGTCTAGGCTTGTTTGCATTGTCTAGTGCAAATGTACGCGGACCCTCGGTCAATGCGGTGTCTTGAAGTAAAAGTGAGCCCGCAACATTTGTGCTCCTGTATGTACAAAATAAATGCCATACAGAAGGCATTGCATATTAATATATGGCATTTTCTCAGTAGACCTATGTAAATTAATACATAGCAATACAAATATAGTATGAAAACAAATTAATCATTATTTAAGTAAAGTTTCAGAGATAGCCTATATTTTTAGTCATTTAAATATTCTCATCATTTCAGAACAAGCTAAGGCTACCATAACAACTTACATTGGGCTATATCATGTGTTCCTTTGGTCGAAAATATGTAAAAAATATATATATATATATGTGGGTAAAAAATACTGAACAAAAACGTTTAAGCTCACTTGTTAAAGCAGAAGCTCCGTAATAATGTGGAAAACGTTGTCTCCGCGTATGATCATCATGTTTAATGTACTCTCTTGTTCGTTGACACTTTATTTTGCATTTATTATACCTGTATAAAGTGTAAAACAATAAATGCATATCTTATAGCCTATTAAACATGGACATTCCTTTGCTTTTATTCTCTGTCGCGACAGCCCTTTCAATATCCATTCATTTATAAAACTGTACTACAGCGACTTTGGCATATCTTGGATTACACACAAATTGCGACATTCTTTGTCCATCCTGTACTGTTTAAACCAGCTGGTCTCTGCACGCAGTCTAATAATTTTTATATTTATTTATTACATATTTTAGTTGGCTTATTTTATGTTTAGATTGTAAAGAATGATAAAACATATTAAAACGTAAAGAAAAATCAACAAGTACAACAAAAAAGTTTTATTATCAAAAAGTAGTTTTATGCATTGTGATAGCCCTTATAGCATCAGAACAGCGGTATAGCCTAAAACAACTACACTCTCTAATGTTTCCGCACACATCCAAAACTGTGACCGGACATCACAAAAACACGCATAACAGGTTTTTCAGGCAGAGAAGCTGATCAAGAGGTCGTCACTGAAAGGACCTTTCATATTTGTCATGATGTCGGTCAACGGAGTGTGTGTGTGCGTGAAACATAGCCAGCTATAGAGTTGTCGTCCAGATTTGAGGTAGCAGTGCCACATTTGTCTTTCTTCTTATGTGTTCTGTAAATTCTGATTGGTCAACTTCAAGTGCTTTGCCAGATCGCCTCGTTCACCCGCACCAACACTACGAATTTATCACGACAGCTCCCGAACTTTTTTGACATGTTTAAAAATTATCGGGAGGTCGTGAGGTGCTCGTAACCTGCTCGGCTCGGCTCGTAATTCCTCTCACACGGTGCGAGCCGCGACCATACGAGCATGAACGATTTACTCCCGAGAAAAAAAAAATCGCATGCGAGCCCCTACGGCAGCAAAAATCGCACCGTGTACGCCCGCCTTAAGTGTGGTCATATTTAAATATCACATAAGTATATTTTATATAATTCTTATATATTTTGCTTCGATTAAATTTGCTAACAAATAACCTTTTTTTGTAATAAAGTGTTTTTGTTAGTTTTACCCAAACACAGTTATTAGGCCATATTTGTGCACTCATGGGCGTGAAAACAAAATCAGGCATGTTGGCATATTTTACCATTTAGGGAACTAAAATAGACTCTGCCCTTGACCAACAAAAACCTGGTCTAAAGTCAATGGCACAATTTTTTTTCAACTCATTCTCATTAATTGCGTATAAATGGCACGCCTTTTGAAAAGTCATGGGGGACCATTCATGAATATGATACGCCAGTCCTTCCCATTTACTTAATACCACACATCTTTTCATGTCATTTTATGTGTGTGTTTCTCCAACTTTAAAACAACTTTTTTCCTTTTTTCTGTTTTTTTTTAACTTTGTTAATTTTCTAACATCCTAATCCTAACCCCAACCCAAGCGACAATGGTTACATGAAATGACACCCCAACCCAAACCCCAAATCTAACCCCAAGTGACATTTTTTAAAAATAGAAAAAAGTGAGAAACCAATAGATAATACCACACATCTTTTTGTAAACAGAAAGGACTGGCACACAGGTATTTTTAAATATAAATAATTAAAGGATTAAAATGTAAAATATTATTACTGCATCTCTTGGACATAAATGAGGAGAGATTACAGGACTTTAGAGGGCGTGACACTAAAATAAGCTGGCAGAAGAGCTGCTTTACCTGTAGCCTGGTAAGCTGATTTTTTTGCTTTTAAAACGTGCAGCTATTACATTTATTATGAAATGGGTTTTTTAATACTACCCCACAGATTTATTGTGTATGATGACTTTATACTTGTGGATATTTTAAGGTGAGAAACAATAAGTACTAGGCTATTTTTATCAAAACAAGGCGCTTTCCAAGGTCCTAAAGCGTTTTGGCTCTCGACACATTTGTAAATTCTTTATCACCTGTTTGTTACAAAGAAAGTCTTTTTTAGAATGTAAACTTTGTGAAAATATTTTGCTAAATTTGTAAGTGATTTAATAAAAGTAATAACTTAAAAATGATCCCAATGTCACCTTATCCAGAGGTATTGTAATGAGAGCCATCATAGCTCCCTCTGCTGGCCTTCAGAGGCTTCTCCCTCTCATCTCACTCAGGACTCCATCACCCAGAACCCCTTGCACCACACTGATCATCACCACAACTGTTTCTTGTTGGCTCATTATCCGGACTATATGGGCCATTCTACCGAATTCGTGCAAATTGCTGTCCCGGAAACAAAAAACTACTTTAAAAAGCATTAATGTAGGAAAATGTTTGATAATAAAAAAAATATAAGCAAATAGCAATCAAAACCCAAAGTAATATTTGAGGTAGCGGCAGGCTTTATATATAAAATATCATCATTTATATGGTGCTTTCAATTGAGAGGTGGTTGTCCTAAACCCCAAGGTCTGAATTTCACCATGGGAAAAAAAATATGAAATAATTTTGTAAATTTTTTTATCATTGTTTTAAGAAGTATCATTTTTAATAATTTTGTTAAAGCTCTACTGTGTACTTTATTGAGTTAATTCTTAACAAAAACCCATGTTTTCTTTCAAAAGTATGTGCTCATTCATGTGTAATTACTTCCCACCCACTAATGAAAGTATTCTCGTAAGTGTAGAATCTGCTATTTAAAATGCATACCGTCGAAGCCATAGATATGTATATAAAGGCTAGATGGCTCGTCCGCGCTGATGGCCAATTGAGTGGAACGTCCGCATTTTGGCGGCCATCTTAGGAAAGGGCGCTCGCTCACTCGTAGCATTGAGTTTTTAATGATGCAGGTACTTTTAAATGACCATAACTTGCTTAATTTTTTACCGATTTTCAAACGGATTGGTTTGTTATAAACGTCAAAGATGTACCTATGACACTGAATACGTATACTAAAAATAAAAAAAAAATTCATGAAACATGTTAAAGCATCCAGAATTATAGCCACGTTAATAACGTTTGTAAAAAACCAAACCGTTTGTTAATCCGTCAAGAATTCAGCAAGTTACGAGCATTTTAGTTGGCGTATGTCACTCACCTTCCGTCCACAGCAGCAGGGAGCAGCACTATGGCAGCACTGACCTAAGATGGCCGCCAAGTGACGACACAGCTGACTCCGCCTTGAGCCATCTAGCCTTTATATACATATCTATGGTCGAAGCGCTCTCTGGCTGAATCCATGTTGTGCCTCCATCTTTGAAATACATTCGCCGACGAGGGACATTCCTGAAATTCAAGCTCCGCCTTTCGCGCTTTCACTCTACACTCACGCTGGCTGAAGCCTTCGGAGGTTGCATGTGTAGGCGGTATACGTCATCAAGACAGTCTTATTTCAGAATATTAACAATTATAAAGCTGACAATTATTCTTAGTTAATTGTAAATTGATGTAATATGCGTATGACTTGCGAATGTAATGCTCAGTTTTTTTTTTTTTTTTTTTTTTTTTTTTTAATTAACTTAATGAGAACATACAAAACTAATGCCAGGGGTTACAACGCATGTTACAAAATCAGTAAATGTCATATAAATGACACAATGAGACAGTTCTTAGGGCTTTGGAGTTGCTAGATACAGAGAGAGTGTCCAGGTAGGATTTAAGTTCCTTGTTAAAGATAAAGAAGTAGGGCTTTGCACCCTGAAATTTACATTTGTGTAAGAAAAATTTTGCTAGAAAAATAAACAAATTTATCAAAAAGTACTGGTCCTTTACATCTTTATCAAAGTTGTGCAAACCAAATAAAACATCTTTATATAATAAAGAAAAACTATGTGACAAAAAAGTATGTACAAAAATACAGAAGTCCTTCCAGAACATATTTGTATAAGAGCAGTCCCAGAATAGATGAGAGATAGATTCCTCAACAGCACCACAAAAAGAACATAAAGAATCAATATCAGGAAACATTTTTTTTAAGTAAAGCTTTACAGGATAAAAAAGATGAAGTAATTTGTAGGACACATCTTTGACCTTATTGGTTATTAAATATTTAGATGATAAAGTCCATACTTTTTTCCATGGAATATTGATAAATTGGCCATTCCAGTAGGACACAATGTAAGGAAGAGAAACAATCTCGTTCTAAAATAACTGTCTAATTTTCCTGTTCCTACCAGAAGAGTTAGATAAGAAACAAATATTTCCAATCATTGTATCAAAAGGATGAACAACTGACATAGAAATCTGAGATTTAGCTGAGTCTCTGAGAAGAGTAATGGCACCATAAGGGATGGCATCCATTACTATAGCAAAATCTCGAGGAGTTACAGGAATGTTATATTTGTTCAAAAACTCAGAATATGAATATAAATGTCCATCAGCCTTGATTAATTGAGAGACCAACATAAGATTATTACTCACCCAGTCTGGGAAAAACAAGGACTTATTTTTATAAAGAATATCACAATTATTCCAAATAAAGTACAGATGAGGACTAAAATTGTGTTTATAAATAAGATGCCAGGACAAGAGTGCTTGTTTATGGAAATTTGATAATTTAAGGGGTAATTTATTAATGTTGTAATGACATAACAATAAGAAAGGGAGACCTCCCACCTTAGAGAAAACAAGATTAGGAAAAATATTCCAAAATGACACAGGGTTAGTTAAGTACTGTTTTAACCAATTTATCTTGAAGGTATTATTTAAGGAGGTAAAATCCAGAAAATTTAGACCACCACAGTCATAATTATTTATAATCACAGACTTTTTAATATAATGCCTTTTATGCTTCCACAGAAAATCAAACAGCATTCTGTCAATATCTGCACATGTAGATTTGTCCACATGTAGGGAGAGAGCAGGGTGTTAGGTTCACGGGATGATCGGCTGCATGTGGATCTGTTTACCTTTTTGCTGTCATTCCTCTCGTGTGCACACCCTTGTCTCCTCCTTCCTCGTTATCCTTAATTGTTTTCCACGGCTGTCTTGTCTGCTTTTCTCTATTTATATGCTCCTGTGTTTGTTTCCCGTTGCGCGTTCGTTATATGTCTGAGTGATCGCTGCCCGGTCCTGTCCAGTTTATTTATATAGTTTGTTAGTCTGTCTAACCTTTCACTGTGGTTTCGCTCCCAGGATTCAGCCCAGTTCGGTGTAAGCTCAAGTTCACCTCCGGTTTCCTGTGTTGTGGATTTTCATCTCTCTCTCTCTTTCGACTCCGTTGGTTTCCCTCGCATTTAGGGAGTACACCAGCGGGTATGTAATCAGTGCATTCCTGGACGAACTTATTGTTAATTTCTCAAAGACTTTTCTCTCTCCTTCCCAGTTCTCTCTACGGTGTGCCTCGTCTTTAGGCTGGAACCGTAGGATATAACTGAGTTTCCCTGGACGCGCTATCCATTGGACTATACTGTGTTTCTCCGGACCCGCTGTGAACTGAGCTTTTTCAATATCCATTCAGTGAACTTTTTGGCTGTGAAGTGTGGACTATCTCTTCTGTGATTCAATAAATTTTACTTGCATCAGATTCCAATTTTGTCTTCGTTTACCCTGACAGAACGAACGCGCCATGATGGAATCTGCAAGTGCCAGCGAAGAGTCTGTACAGGCAACCTTAGCCCAGCAGGGGGCGATGTTGGACCAGCATTCGTCACTTCTTACTTCAGCTTCACATGATTTCCAGGTCCTCTCTAATCAACTCTCTGAAGTGCGCAATAGACTGGATCAGGTGACACAAGCTTTCGGTGAGAGGGGTCGGCCGGTCTCTGTGGCTGATGTATCTAATTCGAATGAGCGTGAGACCCATGCTGTCAATCCTCCCTCATATGACGGGGACACTAGTACCTGCAGAGCATTTCTTGGGCAGTGCTCCCTGGTCTTCGCGCTCCAACCCCGTAGGTTTGCCACCGAGATGTCTAAGATCGCTTTTGTATTGACTTTGCTTACGGGAAGAGCGCGGGACTGGGGAATGGCAGTTTGGGAAGCTAAGATGCCTTGCTGTAATGATTTTGAGACTTTTAAAGGAGAGATGTGTAAATTATTCGATCGGACTTTGAGAGGTGATTTAGCGGCCGCTGAGCTCAACCGATTTGTACAGGGGACCCAAATCTGTCCACCGACCAGTGGATGGAACGACTCTGCCCTAAGAGCCCAGTTTTTGAGTGGTCTTAAGGATAACATACAAGATGAGATCGCCTCTCATGATTTTCCTGTGTCTTTAGAAGGGATGATTGATCTGGCTCTCCGAGTTGAGGCACGTCATCGGCAGCGGAGGATTCGTCGCACCGCCACTCAACATCTTCTCGACCCTTCGCTACACGTGACCGAGACCACGTCTGCACCATTGTCCTCTTCGGTTGAGCCCATGCAGTTGGGCCGCCTCCGGCTTACCACCGAGGAGAGACAACATCGTCTAGTCAATGGACTGTGTCTTTACTGTGGTAAGCCGGGGCACAGGGCTTTAAACTGTCCAGTAAAAGGTGCCGCCCGCCGGTAGATCCGGGAGTATCGGTGGGCGCATCTTTCATCAAGACACCTTCCGGATCCCGCACCCTTTTGTTCGTCTCTGTCCACTTTAACAATCGTGTGTTCCATTCACAGGCGTTACTGGATTCTGGTGCTGAGGCGAGTTTTATGGACGTTTCTTTGGCTGAGTCTTGGGGCATTCCCGCAGTGCCCTTAGATGAGTCTTTGTCAGCTTTAACTTTAAAGGGACAGACCATGGCATTGATCACTCATCGCACACCCCCTGTAAGTCTGTTCATTTCTGGCAATCATCGTGAGGATTTTGAATTTTTTCTTTTACCATCTTCTCAATCGCCTCTCATTTTGGGGCACGATTGGTTAGTTAAGCATAATCCTCACGTTGATTGGCAGAATAGTGTTATCTTGTCATGGAAATCTTCTTGTCATCTTTCTTGTCTTGGTCCTGCTCCTTCTGCTTCTGTCTGTTCTGTTCCTCAGGTTCCGGCGGTCGATATATCAGGGGTTCCGGCGGAGTATTCCGATCTGTATCAGGTGTTCAGTAAGGTCCGAGCTACTTCCTTGCCTCCTCACCGGCCGTATGACTGTGCTATCGATCTTCTCTCAGGTACTTCTCCGCCTAAGGGTCGTGTTTTTTCCCTTTCGGGTCCTGAAAGAGAGGCTATGGATAAATACATTAATGAAGCTCTCAGCGCCGGTCTCATTCGCCGTTCCACCTCCCCGGCTGGGGCTGGGTTTTTTTTTGTTAAAAAGAAGGACGGCTCCCTTCGTCCCTGTATTGATTATAGAGGATTAAATGACATTACTGTAAAGAATAAGTACCCCCTTCCTTTAATGTCTTCAGCCTTCGAGTTATTACAGGGAGCTCGTGTCTTCACCAAGTTAGATTTGCGCAACGCCTATCACTTGGTTCGCATAAGGGAGGGCGATGAGTGGAAGACAGCATTTAATACCCCTTCTGGACACTGGGAATATTCCGTTTTACCGTTCGGCCTAGCGAACGCTCCAGCTGTCTTCCAGACTATGGTCAATGAAGTATTGGGAGACATGATTAACAAGTTTGTCTTTGTGTATCTCGATGACATTCTCATCTTTTCCCCCTCTATGCAGATACACACCCAACACGTTCGCCTAGTCTTACAACGGCTTTTAGAAAATCAGTTATTTGTCAAGGCGGAGAAGTGCGAATTCCATAGGGAGTCGGTTTCGTTCCTGGGTTTTGTTATCGCCGCTGGTGAGATTCGTCCCGATCCCGCTAAAGTCAAAGCGGTCGCCGAGTGGCCAGTTCCCGACACTCGTAAGGAGTTACAACGATTTCTGGGGTTCGCCAATTTTTATCGGCGTTTCATCAGAAATTTTGGTCAGATTGCTAAACCTCTTACCGCGCTCACTTCCACTAAAGTGTGTTTCTGCTGGAATAAGGAAGCTCAGAAAGCCTTTGATGTTTTAAAGTCCCGGTTCATCTCTGCGCCTGTTCTTTCTATTCCAGATCCGGCTTACCAATTTATAGTGGAGGTAGATGCTTCTGATGTCGGGGTTGGCGCCGTTTTGTCTCAGCGGTCACCTATTGATGGGAAAGTGCATCCGTGCGCTTTTTTCTCCCACCGGTTAAATCCAGCAGAGCGTAATTACGACATTGGTAATCGGGAGCTGCTGGCAGTTAGACTCGCTTTGGGTGAATGGCGTCACTGGTTAGAGGGAGCTTCGGAGCCCTTCCTGGTCTGGACGGATCATAAGAATTTGGAATATATCCGTTCGGCCAGGAGGTTAACATCCAGACAGGCTCGCTGGGCACTTTTCTTTAATCGTTTTAACTTCACCATCTCGTACCGGCCAGGCTCTAAGAACGTTAAACCCGATTCTCTCTCCCGTCTGTTCGATGGCTCTGAGGTTGAGCGGACCGAGACCATTCTCCCGGGGGGGAGGGTTGTCGGTGCCCTCATCTGGAGGATCGAGCAGCGGGTCAGGGAGGCCGGTCGAGGGGTGGAAGTTCCTAGGGGGTGCCCAGTGGGTCGTCTGTGGGTTCCCGAGGCGTTGCGTTCCGATGTTATCCGGTGGGGCCATGAATCCAAATTTGTCGGACACCCCGGAGTTCGGAGAACGTTGGCTACCGTCCGTCAACGTTTTTGGTGGTCCTCTATGGGCTCGGACGTCAGACAGTTTGTATTAGCCTGTCAGGTTTGTGCTTGTAATAAAGCCTCTCATCAGTCACCTGTTGGTCTGCTTAAACCTTTGCCCATACCCTCCCGCCCCTGGTCTCACATAGCCCTTGATTTTGTCACCGGCTTACCGGCGTCTGATGGTAACACTGTCGTTTTGACTGTGGTGGATCGTTTCTCTAAAGCGGTTCATTTTATTCCCCTACCCAAACTTCCTTCTGCCAAAGAGATGGCTCAGGTTCTGATTAACCATGTTTTTCGTTTACATGGTCTTCCGACTGATGTGGTTTCAGACAGGGGTCCTCAGTTCATCTCTCGTTTTTGGCAGGAGTTTTGCAGACAGATCGGCGCTACTGCCAGCTTGTCTTCTGGTTATCATCCGCAGACCAACGGGCAATGTGAACGAGCTAATCAGGATCTCGGTCGAACTCTCCGCTGTCTGTCGTCACGATATCCGAGCTCCTGGTGCCAACAGCTTCCCTGGGTCGAGTATTCCCATAATTCACTCCCCGTTTCCTCGACCAATTTGTCCCCATTTAAAGCCTCCATAGGTTATCAGCCTCCCCTATTTCCATCACAGGAGCCCGATGCAGCTGTTCCGTCTGCCTTAGCTTTTGTCCAAAGGTGCAAACGCACTTGGAGGAGAGCTAGAACACTTCTGTTAGAATGCTCCAGACGAACCAAGGCTGCGGCTGACCGTCGCCGGCAACCTCCGCCTCATTATGTCTGCGGACAAAGGGTTTGGCTTTCTTCCAAGGATCTGCCTCTCCGTGAGTCATCTCGTAAGCTGGCTCCGCGATTCCTTGGGCCATTCAGTATTATTAAGGTTATTAACCCGGTGACAGTTAAGCTCAAATTGCCTCCTTCACTTGGTCGGGTTCACCCTGTTTTCCATGTATCCAAGGTCAAACCTGTGATTTTTGCCTCCATTAATCCCCCCGTCTCTGCCCCCATACCCCCCGCCCCGTTTCTAGTGGATGGTACTTCTGCCTATTCGGTTAAGAGGTTATTAGACGTTCGCCGTAGGGGCAGAGGTTTCCAATATCTTGTGGACTGGGAGGGGTACGGTCCTGAGGAGAGGTCTTGGGTACCGGCTCGGGACATACTGGATCCTGAGCTGATTGAGGATCTTCGTCGGCGTCAAGGTAAGCCTCCTCCGGGTCCGTCTGGTGCCGGTCTTGGAGGGGGGGGTACTGTTAGGTTCACGGGATGATCGGCTGCATGTGGATCTGTTTACCTTTTTGCTGTCATTCCTCTTGTGTGCACACCCTTGTCTCCTCCTTCCTCGTTATCCTTAATTGTTTTCCACGGCTGTCTTGTCTGCTTTTCTCTATTTATATGCTCCTGTGTTTGTTTCCCGTTGCGCGTTCGTTATATGTCTGAGTGATCGCTGCCCGGTCCTGTCCAGTTTATTTATATAGTTTGTTAGTCTGTCTAACCTTTCACTGTGGTTTCGCTCCCAGGATTCAGCCCAGTTCGGTGTAAGCTCAAGTTCACCTCCGGTTTCCTGTGTTGTGGATTTTCATCTCTCTCTCTCCTTCGACTCCGTTGGTTTCCCTCGCATTTAGGGAGTACACCAGCGGGTATGTAATCAGTGCATTCCTGGACGGACTTATTGTTAATTTCTCAAAGACTTTTCTCTCTCCTTCCCAGTTCTCTCTACGGTGTGCCTCGTCTTTAGGCTGGAACCGTAGGATATAACTGAGTTTCCCTGGACGCGCTATCCATTGGACTATACTGTGTTTCTCCGGACCCGCTGTGAACTGAGCTTTTTCAATATCCATTCAGTGAACTTTTTGGCTGTGAAGTGTGGACTATCTCTTCTGTGATTCAATAAATTTTACTTGCATCAGATTCCAATTTTGTCTTCGTTTACCCTGACACAGGGTAAGTCAATCTTGAGATACCCTCAGCTTTAGCAATAAGGGTTCGTCCTCTAAGAGATAAGTCTCTCTGTAACCACGAATTGAATTTTCTTTTAGCTTTCCCAATAACTGGGTCAAAGTTCAGTTTGCATCTAACTTTAACATCCTTACATATGGATACTCCCAGATAGTTCACCTGTGACTTAACTGGAATACCGTAAAGAGAGGAAGAAGGACAGGCTTTAATAGCAAACAACTCACATTTGTTAAGATTTAAATTTAAACCAGAAGCTTTAGAGAAAAAATTTATGTATTGTATTGCAATCGGGATCTGTGATTCATTTTTCAGAAACAAAGTAGTGTCGTCAGCTAGCTGACTAATAAGTATATGATTATTATCAATACTAATACCTTGCAGCTGATTACTCAAAAGAAAAGAAGAAAGAAGTTGCGCAACCACAAGAAATAAATAAGGGAATACAGGGCAACCCTGACGAACTCCTCTTGACAACTGAAATCTAGGTGAAGTACCCGCTTTAAGGTTGATGGAGCAGTTGGCATTATTATAAAGAGTTCTTATAAATTTGCAGAATGGATCACCAAACCCAAGCTTTTGAAGAGATAAGAAAATAAACTCGTGTTCAAGAGAGTCAAAAGCCTTGTAAAAATCTACAAAAAGAATAAAGCTGTCATCATTAACTAATTCGCTATAGTCTAATAAATCTAGAACAAGACGGATATTGTTTGATATGTGTCTTTTTGGCATAAATCCAGATTGAGTTTCATCGATAACTGAACTTAACACAGATTTGAGTCTTTTTGCCAAAACCCAAGCTAAAATTTTATAATCATTATTAAGGAGACAGATGGGTCGCCAATTGTCTATCAAAGTAACGTCTTTTTTAGGTTTTGGAATCAGAGTTAAAAGCCCTTGTGTTAAGCTGGAAGGCAAAGTTTCTGACTGAATACTCTCCAGAAACATCTCTAGTAGAAATGGTGCTAATTCATCAGCAAAATCTTTGTAGAACTCGGCTGTTAGGCCGTCAGTTCCTGGAGATTTGTTATTTTTAAGACCCTCAATCCCCTCAATTATTTCAGTCATAGTTAAAGTTTTATCACATGCAAGCTGCTCATCTTTAGAAATTGATTTAATTTCCTTTAGTGATTGAAAGAAAAGTAAAGCTGAATCCTTACAGTAATTAGATTTATAAAGTTCGGAATAGAAATTACTACAAAAACATGCTATTTCCTTACGATTGTCAGTCAAAATACCATTAATTTGCAGCGAGCTAATGGTAAGATTCCTAGAGTTGTATTTTTCCATTCTAAAAAAGTAGGCAGAGCTCTGTTCTCCTTGTTCTAACCATTTTTTTCTTGAGCGAACATATAGTCCTTCCGCCTTGTATTTATAAATACTGTCTAATTTAGTTTGGAGCTCTGCAAGTTCTGTCAGGTCAGTGTTTGAAAGGCCATCATGAGTTTTGCTTTGAAGTGTCAAGATATTGGATATAACCTTCTCTTCTTCATACTTTCTCTGTTTAGCCAAATTGCTACTAAATTGCCTAATGCACACACCTACTTCATATTTAAGCAACTCCCAATTTAGGCCAAACTTTTTATCAGAGGAAGCTTTCACCCAGTAGTACCGAATCAGAAAGGAAATTCTTTTTTTTAATTCATTATGTCGAAGTAGAGAGGAATTCATTTTCCAATATGAGGCCCTAAACCCTATATTTGAGTGTCCTGTGGATAGAGGAGTAGAAAGGAAAATAGCGTGGTGATCTGTTAAGGGAGAGGGGAGAATACTAACAGAAACATTATGGTGGTGTTTAAAGGAGTGCGGTACAAGCCAATAATCTATACGAGAAAGTCTTGAGCGATTCTTGTTACCCCATGTGTAAGATTTAACATTTGGGAACTTCTCCCTCCAAATATCAATTAAATCAAACTTCTCAATGAACATTTTCAGTTTTGAATGAATAGAAATGGACTGTCTAGGAGGAAATCTATCAATACTGTTATCCAGAGTAATATTAAAGTCTCCACCAATACAAATTATAGCATCAGGAAATGTATTAAGCCATAACAAAATTTTGTCTCCTATGTCTTCAAATAACAAGTCATTTTCCCGAGAGGTATTATACCCATAAACATTTATCAGTAACATAGAGATATTATTAATACAAATTATCAACAACAAATAATGCCCCTTAGGATCTATGTAACTCTGTAACACTGAACCTGTAAAATGGTTTTTCATTATCATTACACCAGCAGAGTGCTCTGAACCATGAGCCATCCACACCTCGTTGCCCCATTGGTTTTTCCAAAAAGTAATGTCATTGAAAACAGAGTGAGACTCCTGGAAAAAACAAAAGTCCGTCTTGAAAGACTTAGCATACAAAAACAACGCTTTACGCTTCACATTATCCCGTAAACCCCTGGCATTGAGAGAAACAATCGAAATAGACATTCAGAAGAAAAAGAAAAATAAGTAAAGGAATAAAAAATAGAACAATAATAGAACCTTTAAGGAATAAAAGTGCATCGGTAGCTGACTAACAATGAAATTAATCCAATCTTCGGCATTAACTCAGTCTATCAAATTATTGAAATAACAAAGTGAAGCAATTGACTTACACCCACTAAAACCAAACAGTTTTACCATACTTAAGGTGGATGAATTTCAGATCCATCAACAAAAGCGCGTCCTCCCACGAAGTGAGCCCTCTTTCCTTCCTTTCGAGCCGTATCTACAGCAGGCCAAAGCAGCTTTCTTCTTTCCCGATCAGGTGCGGTGAGGTCCTCAGTGAAGCGCAGCTGATTTGCACTAAGAAACTCAGACGACCTCGCTGCCTTCCACACTCCATCCCTTGTCACCCGCGAAGAAAATTGAATAATAATGGGCCGCGGACGTGAACTATTCTGCAGCCTCCTTCCCACGCGGTGAACGGAGTCAATTTTGTCTGCAAGGTTGCTTCTTCCCTCCGAGAGCGTAGCTTCACAGATACGGATGGATTCCGCTCTTACATCCTCTCTTTCCTTCTCAGCTACACCATGCAAACGTAAATTCCAGCGACGGGAATATCTTTCCAATTCAGTGAGACGTTGTTCACAGAATACCATCTTCTTCTCTTCAGCGTTCAATCTTATCTCCACATGAGTGACTTTACCTTTTATATCGTTTAATTCAGCACACACAAAGTCCACTGTTTTTTTTAATCCCTCGATTTTCAAGGCATTTTCACTCACCATTTTCTCTATGGTGTCAGAGCGATTGTTAATCAGATTGGAGAGTGTTGAGACAACAGAGGAGCTAGTATCATCACCATCAGCCTTGCCCTTTTTGGTGGAGGTTTAGCTGGGCTATCTGGAAGTGGGGTTTTAGCCCCAGCTAGAGTATCTTCCACAGTATAGTTGTGAAAGTCCATCTTGTCAGATTGCCGCGAAACACGCGAAATCTCTTTCCTTTTGTCAGCAGCCGATTTCATATTTCAAAACTCACCGTGGGAGGACCGATATATGTGAGTGATTTAATGCAAAGGTAAATCTAAGAATGGTAAATATGCCGTTATAAAAGTTTGTCAGCTGAGCTCGGCGAAAGTTAGCAGGACGCCATCTTGGACCCCCTCCTCTCCCATAAATTCACCCTCTCCTCCTGTAATGCTCAGTTGATTTAAATAAACCAGGCTTGATGACGTATCCAGCTGCGTAGCTGAATCCTTCGGATTTTACAACAACCGCACACCGTGATGAACCTGCGATCTAATGCTTTGATTTGAAAGCCTGTTGAAGACATATTCTTGAGGACATTAAAACAAATCGCCAAGGATGCGAAACGGGGATTTTAAACGACAACGTGACAGGAAAAACATCAAGACCAAATGGAGTTAGTTTTCCAAGAGGGGGCTCAAGGGACACTGAAGTTGCACTTTCTATATTCTCCACAGGTAATTCAGCATATTCGTTTACATCTATACAGTCCATGTTGTAAACTTGAAGTTTTATAGTTCCTTGGCTAACTTTAGCATGATTATGCACAAGGCCGCCTTAATGCACGGGCTTACCTGGGCTGAAGCCCAGGGGCCTCCCAAGTTCAGGGGCCTCCCAAGTTCACGTTAATTTGTTTTTTAACTTGTCAGGTTGTCTGTCAATCACTCTAACTGCACGTTACATGGCTGCTGATTTGTCAGTGGTAACTTACTGTGAAATAAAATATCAGACGTAACAGATTTTTCTATTCCGCATAATGTAATTAAGTGCGCGTTGTCAACTTGGCATTCCTGCATGTTAGACTGAGTGTGACAGAGAAACAGGAAATAATCCACCAACAAATGAAAGAGTCATTTCTGAAATTTCATAATCAGCACTGAGGTGCAGGTCTCTATCTCTCTTTCGCGCGCGCGCTCGCTCTCTCTGTACTCGTACAGCTGCGTCTCTGGCATGCAGAAGCCTCTCCAACTCTGCGCAAGATACTGTGCCGCCAAATAAAAAAAGGAGTTCCCAAACATATTAATGCTGTTCGTTGTTATAAAGTTTAAGTTTACTCGCGTTTAGATCAGTGACGCGTGCGCAGCTGGAGCGATGTAGTTTGACGCGATGTTAGCTCACAGTACACACATCTGGTTTAGAAAAAATCAAAGCGTGACAAGACCATCTCAAATGATCATTCCCTGATCGCACCATTCAT
The DNA here is from genome assembly GCA_025389145.1 of Misgurnus mizolepis. NCBI lineage: Eukaryota > Metazoa > Chordata > Actinopteri > Cypriniformes > Cobitidae > Misgurnus > Misgurnus mizolepis. The sequence continues at coordinate 34,372,351 of JAIFKI010000009.1, read as the reverse complement.
ATTTATAATCTCCTTATCTAAAGATCTTATATACAGGTATGTTCCCTGTCTGTTTTGTGTATATTCATACGTGTTCGTTTTACATGCGTAGTATGCATAAATACTAAATACAATGCATAGCCTACTATATCTTCAATAGCCTACAAAATAAATAACTGATTAAAAAACAAGATTCTGTCTATAAAGACTTATCTTTTGTTAACATTAATGCATTAAAACTAACTTTAACTTCTTATATTTTATACAACTGTGGTGAGCATTTAGTTAGTGAGTGGCAATTTTCTGCAAATTTGTATATTCCAACATAAAGCTTATAAACATATATACTTTTGGTTTTATTTTCACCACAAGTTGCTGTGTGTGGTTGTTAAATAAAGTGTCTTGTGTTTATGCTCAAGTGGGCTCAGTGATATGTTATTAATGATAATATGGTGTTTTCTGGGTCAAAGAGGGAAAACTACATTTTGTGATGTAGATTACATAGATATTACACTTTTTTTTTTCAAAATGAGACTATAAATTGAGGGTATGGGGGGCCTCCAAAACCTCTCAGCCCCAGGGCCTCACATTAGGTTAAGGCGGCCCTGATTATGCATAACACTTGTTAGTGTAAACATGCATGTGGTTTAATGTATTCAAACAGACACACGCCGTCTCTCCGCCCATTTATGTAATCTGAGGTACTGAGATAAATGTTTTTCATCTTTTCTGACCTCTAGCACAAACACACGGTGACAGCGCTATTTTTAGCCTTTCATTGATAAAAGCGTCTGATCTGCGCATCTTTCGTTTCATTTTACAAGCTTGTGAAAGTTGCGCGATCTTTTTTCACCAATATGAGAGAAAGCTCTTACATATACACGGACCTGTAACGTTTACTTAAAACATAAGCATTGTACTTTGACATAATATTAGTTCGCGTCCATTTAAACCCGTCATGGTTGCTTTTTGTATGTGATTTTAAGCGGACATATCATGACAATCAGACTTTTTTCATGTTAAACATAAATCTGTGTGCTTTGATGGATCACAGGCAAAGGACATTGCAAATTGTTCATTTTTTCTCATTGGTTTTGCTTTGTAGCTACTGGAAGCCATGTTAACCTTGGCATGACACGGCCGGGCCACCGTACGAGTTAAAACGCGTTCCGAATGGGGGGGGGCTAGAAAGTATTATTCAGTTGCTTGTCATATAGACTTTCACCGCTAGATGGGAGTAGATCTTACACAGTGGAGCTTTAATTAAAAAATATATATATTTATTGGATATTTTCAGTAAAAATCATATAAAATCATGTAAAAAAACACTGTCCCGCATTTTCACGTCACTACCGAAACATTGCATAGTTTGGTCAATAATATAATATTGCTTTAAGCCACTCCCCTCCATTTTAAACCAGAAACTTTAGCCATTTCTCAATGTCAAGGATACTTCCTTGGCAGGACTAGTCCTTAAAAGTCACTTCCTTCAGAGGCTAGGCGAGGCTCCTTTTTAAGCATTCGGAAAACACGTTAAATGGAGCAGGCTAGCAAGTGCACGTCATAACGTCATTGCGTGATTGAAAGGTGTGCTTTCGGTGCTGCGCGCATAGGATTGTGGGTGATTTCAGCGCGTGAAGAGCGCGAAGGAAGCAAATTTGCATCCTTTCCTGTATATGGGATATTTCTCAAACGAAGGACTCAGTCCTTGGCTGAAATTTCGAGGATCCTCGACATTGGAACAGTCCTTCGACGGACGTCGATGACGTAGCATCCTCGAAATTCTAGCTTCCGAGGATCCTTCCTTGACATTGAGAAACGGCTATTGTCTGTGCCTCGCTCTCTTGTGGTGGCATGGTGATTAGATCAGTCCCATGGTTTTAAAGTAAATGTGATCAAAAGTTTAGAATTCAGTGTGTGACATTTATGAATGTCACTACCGATCACACATTTTCAATGATTAAGTAAGTTTTTTTTTCTACTGGTCATTTAGGTTTCACTCATGTTTCAATGTTGAGAACTGTGCTAGCTAACTATGTACTGATTAGCATCTTAGCAGTAGGATCAAAGTTAGCTTAAATCGTCACTACCGAAACAGTCACAAGCATACATTTGTTGACATTTCGGTTGTGACGTGATTGTTTCGGTAGTGACAAAATGACACTTTTTTCTTTATTTTAATAAATAAATAGAAACTTTCAAGTTCTTTTTCAGTACAAATAATTTGTCAGTCATATTTCTGTAATGTTGTACGTGATTTGACTAGGACTACAAACTAAGATAAAATGAACTAGGCCAGATTAATTTAATTAATTCATACAGTAGTAGCTTGACTCATTATTGATATAAATGAAGGCTATATGATTCTACCTCTGGTCTCTAGGAAAACTTTCTGCGCTAATTTAGCGGGACTTTGACTGATTGATTTATTGACATAACAGATAGCACTTGCAGTATCATTGTAATTTGACATGTCATTGTTAAGTGTAGACAGGGCAGGCTCACACTAATAATGTAAATGTAAATATCTTTGGTTAATTTGTAGAGATAGCTACAGAGAGAGAGAGAGGAATCACCAACATGCATAAACGCATGCGCGTAATTTGCACGGGGGTTACGGAGGTCATGACCCCCTCAAAAATCTAATCCAGCTAATATAACCCCCCAATATAATCACATAATTCAGATTAAAATAAATATGAAATGTTCCAAATGAACACTTTTGTTCGTTTTCTTTATTAATTTCATTTGCCAGCAAGAAAGATAGTATTATATTTTAAATAATCTGGCATGTACCCCCCGCCCCGACTACTTGGTATGACCCAGTGCTGTAGTCCAGCGTATATGCAGGTAATACAGCGTATTCTCACTTCTTTTTCAGTCGGATTTGCGTATACCCACTTTTAAACTGTAATTTAATGCAGGTATACGGCGTATTTCCACTTCTCTTGTAGCTAATCCAATCGCATGATGTGAATAAACGCAAATATACCCTAAAACACTCAGTAAAACAAGTTACTATGCGAGAGGAGGACCGCAGCACCGGATTCCCTTGAAATATTATTAGCCAAAACGCCATTAGGCTAGGTTGCCGTCATTCTGACAATATCCAACGCAATTGGATTAGAGAACTGTCAATCACTACCTGGTTCACTGCCTGCCATCATTAAAGCTGTGTCCCAATTCAAGGGCTGCAACCTTATGAGCATTCGACCTTAAAAGGTGAGCACTCTGTCTTTCAAGATGGAAGCCTCAGAAGTTCGCGAAGAGAACTGAAATGAGACGGTCTAACCTTCGGAGGATCCATAATTAGCGTCACCTGCTGCATGCGCCCGCCTGCACATTTCTGACTTATTAAAATAAATTTGACATCAGAAAAGTTATTAATTTATTTTAGAAATATGGCACGTTGATGTATATTAAACTATTCAACAGTTTACCAAATTAATCAACCTTATAAATATACGCAACATAAAAATAATATTATTAACACAAAACATAACTTATAATACTAAAACAGTGACAAGAAAAAATGTTTTCTGATAAATACACTTTTATTTAATAAAGGTTTTAATTGTTTATTTTAGAATATCCACCCATTTTATGCAGCCGTTGCAGATGCGCAATGACTCTTGGGATATCCTTGGCGGTTAAGGATCCATTTGTCTATCCTTAACAGCGCGGAGAAATGAGGACGCATTTTGAGGCTTCATTCTAAGCATCCTTTGAAATGGGACGGCCTTACTGGCCTTAAGTCGCGCTGCTGTGACGCAATCGGTCTTAAAATACGTCCTTAGAAGGTCGCAGCCTTTGAATTGGGACACAGCTTAATAGGAAAGATGAAGCGAACTACTGAAACCTTTTTTTCAGATTTACAAACAACATCGCAATGCTACATCCCCGTTTTTATCTAACAGTTCAAGCTAAGGATAGTAATCAACATCAGTGTTGTTAACCACCAGCTCAGCTAACGATTGCCAAGCGCCCTCGTCCGCTCCATCCACCTCCCACACCCAAGTCAGCGAGGATGCCGACAGAGATGCAGCCTGTCCCGCTACAGTTTCCAGCAAAGACGTCAAACAAGTGAGCACTGTTAAATAACAGGAACTTGTAAATTATGTTAATAACTTATCGCAGGGCTCGAAATTACTATTCGCCCGGCCATCGTTGTATGTCAAAACTGCACTGACAATGAATCTGTTTAAAATCATTAAATCAGTTATTTGTCATATTTAGAGCTGCACTACCCAACATAGGTTTCTTGACTAAAATATATAAGCATCAATTTAGTATAAATTTTGGGTTAAGAGTGTCATATGTTGTAAAATGTATTTAAAGACAGATTAGATACTGTTATTTTTATATTTTTATGAAAATATTAAGGCTTTTATCCAAAGCGACTTACAGTGCATTACAAAATATACAGAATATTAAAGTTTGTTAAAAACTAATAAACTATAACTAATAACTATGAACTAATCTCTTAAAACATGCTTCCCTCATCTTTTATGTTTTAGAATATAGTATTAATATATTTTTTATTAATGTATTAGGCCTACCTGCAATATTTGTAAAATGTCCCCCAAAATATATAATGTTAACATACTCTGGCCTACACTATCTGTTGCAAATCAGCTGTTCCAAAAGACACTTAACAAGAGAAACTACTACACCAGACTATGTGGAAGGTAAAAAGAATAGTCTAATTATAATGTGTGAACAGTTTCTTATCTGCTATTTCTTATCCTGGACTAAAAGTATCACTAAAGTATTTCTAATACAGGAAAGGCAATTTAGCATGTTACCTTTTACACAAGAAAATGATTCAATAAATAAATAAATACTGTATGCCGCGAGTTTAACCCCCCCAATGGTAGACCCAAAGTTACGTTTGCATACGCCCAAACTCAGCAATAAGAGTGTAAGGTGGTGCCAAACCCTGACAAAAGGTATTTCCTGAAGCCAGCAGCAAATGGCTGAATCCACAGGGAATCGCTTCCTAATTCCTGTTGAATTATCATCTGAAACCTTTCTCAAAGAATTCACATCTACCCCCCAAGACAGTTACCCCATGGTGTGGGACACCCTACCACACTTTCTCATCCCCCTCTCCTCATGTTCTCAAAAGAAACTGTATATGGAATGCTACATTCTGCAAACACATGTATCTGAAACTGGTCTTGTTTGGTGTTATATGAAGTGTTTTAATGCAAGTGGTACATTTGGGTTTATTAATATGACAACAGGATTCAATGTTAATCTGTGACAATAAATAAGTAAACTTAACCTAATGTTGGGAGACAACTCCTAACTTAGACATGTTGACCAATCACCCACTGTATGTATATTAGGCTACACCCCTGATTTTTAGAACAACCAATCGGTACCAAACTCCTATATGCTTTGTTCTCTGGTTATTTAAGGAGATGTGTAGAAGACTCAGGCGGGACTTTCGATATCTAGAAATGCACCCCCATGATGCTGTATCTTTGATACAGCATCATGTTTCTTTTTATTTTATTTTGAGGAATCTGTAACCAGATCTTCATCTCCTTACCAGGTATGCAATGGTTTTTAGTTTTATTGTTTTGTATTTTAATTGGATATATTAATTGGCTTTGAATTATGTTTTTCCTACCTGGTTAATAAATTGTTACGTTTGCATTTATTCTGCCTTACTCTGAATTATTGACTACAAGTAAATTGATGTATCCTTTGTTACCGCAAATCTACGATCAGGATTAAGTAGGCGTATTGTCTGCCATTTTGTATTTTGGTTATTTGGTCTGACGAACCACTTACTCTTAATAGGGTTAAGTTTGGCGTATCGTCTGCCTTTTACTATTTTGGTCTGATGAACCACTTACCCTTAATAGGGTTAAGTTTGGCGTATCATCTGCCTTTTACTATTTTGGTTTGATGAACCACTTACTCTTAATAGGGTTAAGTTTGGCGTATCGTCTGCCTTTTACTATTTTGGTTTGACGAACCACTTACTCTTTATCAATAGAGTAAAGTTTGGCGCATTGTCTGCCTTTGGTCTGACGAACCACTTAATTTTAACTACAGGGTTAAGCATCGACGAATCGACTGCCTTTAATTATAAGGTCTGACGAACTTCTTAACTCTTGATTAGTTATATGGTCGAGTTTGTGATCGTGAACCTGCAGCAGCTGATGCAAGGATTCTAAGCGACAATTGAGATCCACTTGAACGAGTCAATATAACGATGAGTTAAATAGAATGATCAAACGTTTATCCAAATTCTATATTTATATCAATTTGATTCATATTACAATACGTTTTATATCTTTGGATTCAGATGTAAGTGCGTAATGTTAAAACGTCATCCACAAGCACCGGAAAAGACCGAATGCGCTATAAACCGGCCATGCCGTTTGGATTCCGTCGTTGGGCCAAACGGATGGATTGGGCCATATTTGGACCCTTACAAGAGAATCAGTTAAGTTGGTTTAGAGAAGTTAGAATGTGTAATGGAAAAACAGGCACACATGTGTACACCAACATTACAGATGGACATGGATGCACACACACCAAATTCTGTAGTTTATACTGTGGGCCTGAAGTTTTATATGGACATACATTGTCATCTTTTTCTCAAGAAAAATCAACACAGCATCTTGCATCCCTTCAAGGTCTGAACCATCCGCCATCTCTTCAGCATAATAATTTAGTGCAAAGTGCTTTTATGTGGTGTTGCGTTAGATATTCTTTGTGCTGTATGTTTTGACTGCATAATCCCAACCATTTTTGACTAACTAATTACTTTTTTTTTACACAAAATACGGACAATCCAATATGGTCATCACTACCGAACATTAGATGTCACGACCGAAACAAATAATGTTCTGGAAAAATAAAATAGGTTTTGTTATCAGAAAAGATGACATAATTTTATTTAGTTAGATAAAAATTTAAACTAATGAATCCTTGAATTTGAAAACTGTATCAGTGCATGTACGGCAATTACAGAGAAATATTGCTTTCAAAATGCATTTAATTTAATGAACCACACTTATAGTTTTGTTAAAATTATATTTCTAATCAATATAACCATGACACTGTCTTTAAAAAAATGTAAAAAAAATATATTTAGAAGGTTAATGTGAAGAAAATCAGAATAGGCTATTAAAAACCTAATTTTTATATCAAATGTTGTTGTGTTTCGGTAGTGACACATTTTGGGAGAGAGAAAACATTTCGAAACTGTATAAAAACATGCTAGGAAACTAAAGTGTCCAATCAGTAGATTAGTGTTCCTTAGATGTTCTACTATGTTTATGACTACAAAGCTTGCAGGAAAAACCACACTTTTTTCAAAACGTTTTGAAGTGTCAATTTGCACCAATTCGGTAGAATGGCCCATATAAACCATGCTCTCACTCAAACCTCTGGCGAAGTATTGTTTGATCTGTCTGCATTACTGAGTGTTTACCTGTCATTCTGTTCTGTGTCTTGCTTTAAAAACTTTAGCAAAATTTCACATTAATAAATGCAAATTTTCAGGAAACAAAACATGTTTTAAAGCATTTAAAAATAAAATGAAATGTTATATTGAATCAATATTGCCCTGGAAAAAAACAAAAAGCCAACCATATTTTATGAGCACGTACTTTCTTTAAAGTATACTTATAATCAGGGTTCTAAATTAACACCCGCCAACCCGCCAAATGCGGGTTAAAATTAATTTTGGCGGGTGTTAATAAAAACTTACTAGCCAGTTTGGCCGGTGATTCATGAGGCATTGCATGCATGATACATAATGCTCTGTTCTCGGACATTTATTCCTCTGCAGGCGGACTGATGCATACACGCACAAAGCCATGTCCGCGCGTCATTGCGTTTATCCACGTACAATCGCATTCAATGCCACGCGATTAAGTTAGTTTATAAAAACATGACGAAACTAAAGTAAGTTTCTATATTATAATGTTAATCTTATTTTGACTCGATTACTATTGGCTTCTGTGGACATCAGAAATGTTTAGTGCAAAGCAGGGAAAGGGAAGCAGAAAGGAGAGTTGATGAGTTTAAGGGACATAAGAGAAACTACATCCTCACAGCCTGTCAGGTCTCAAACATTAGAGGAAAACATTTCAGGAAAACCTCTGTCAAGTCTATAGAATTGCATTGTTGCTGAGAAAATCAACACATGTATGAAATTAATATTTAGTTTACTCATGTTTAACTAGGACATACATAAACAGTTAGCAGTAATGACGGAGATTATTTTAGTATAGCAGTCATAAAATGACTGGTTTCTTAAAATATTGTAAAAATATTCTTGTAAAAATAAGTTATTAATCATTGCTATCATTGTATAATGTTGAAAATATGCATGTACGTGAAAGGAAAAACGAAACGAACAATTTGTGGTGGGAACAAATAATTTTAAAGTTGAGGCAGTAGGGCTAAAGGACCATGAGAGTGCCCAAAGTCATCAGAGAGTCTAAAGTTAATTAAAACTGCCAAGACAAGTCGTAATGAAGAGAGCCTTGCTGGGAGAAGCCTCACTTTATGTGTGTTTTTCATACCAACAATGTGAATAAAATGATCAAATGCATTCATAATTTCTCTTTTTCACCGGAAAAAAAATGGCTAGTGGAAATGCTGATTGGCTGATAACTTTAGAAAGTTACCAGCCACATTGGCTGGTGATCAAAAAAGTTAATTTAGAACCCTGCTTATAATGTAATTGTTACCTCCTCCTAGCCCTTGAAATGTTATATTAATTATCTTATTGTATTTACATTCATTGTTTTTTTATACTTTCTTACATAAAACACTAACATGTTTTACCTCTCAGGTTATCCCCTTAGAACGTGGCTTCTAACTCCATTTACTAGACCCCAAATCGAACAAGAACAGCGTTATAATGAGAAGCATTGCCGGATGCGTTCAGTGGTCGAACGCACTATTGATCTGCTAAAAGGACGCTGGAGGTGCCTGGATAGGTCTGGTGGCACAGTATTGTACAGCTATACAAAGGTTTGCCGGATTGTGGTGACTTGCGCAGTGTTGCACAACATTGCTCAAAAGAATGGAATACCTGTTCCATCAAACGCCCTGAAGATAATGAACCCGACCCTGGCCCTCGCAATGCAGTGCACATTGCTATGGCAATACAGCTGCGTATAAATGTAATAAATGAAATGTAAAAAGGTAAGTGCATTTAAACATTTTTTTTTTCACAAGTTCTTTAAGTGAACCACCTATTTCTGACAAAATTGTTTTTATTTCTTTCAGTTCGGAATACACCGCATTAACAGCATGAACCATGTGATGGTGGGTCTCCATGACTTCTTCCGTCAGTACACGCCTTGAGCTTCCAGTGCCCAGTGGTTGAACAGATGATGATGGTGCACTGGATTGCGCACAGGATGGGGTTGCTGGGGCATTTGATGATGGCAGCACACTGGACGTTGGTGGAGGCAAACAAGATACTGGTGGTAGCACACTGGATGGTGGTGGAGGCACAAAGGATGGCGGTGGCACGTAGGATCTACATTTCTCGTCTACCCCACTTGGACCACTCACCGAGCTTGAAGGCATTCCAGCATTAACTGTTCCTTTAATCATTAAAAACGTTTAATTAAATAAAGGTTGCATTTTATATTTGTAAATTTGTGAAATAAAACGTGCACTTGATGACTTGGCCTTTTTTCCATTCATGAATAAACAGGAAAATCGATTATTTTAAATATTAAACGTTTATCTTAAAGAGCAGAGGTTAAAAAAAATTGAAAAACGCCGGACTCTAAGTAGAATCAATATAGGGTCCGCCATTGACCGTTGGAGGAAGCTTCAGGGTGATTTGGGGCTGAAAACCGACTCCGACACGGCAGACTTTTTGTTGAACAGGTACGCATTTATTTATACTTTTATTGTGTGAGGTGTTACATAAATATCTTTTTATCAGTCTGACAACACGTCATGCTGCCGGTCGGCATTGGAATGTTAGCCGTTTAGCATCGCGTATCACGGGTCAAAATAATTATATTTACAAAGATTGTGTGAGGTGTTACATAAATATAGTATTATCAATCTGACAACATGCTCATGCTGCCGGTCGGCATTGGAATGTTAGCCGTTTAGCATCGCGTATCACGGGTCAAAATAATTATATTTACAAAGATTGTGAATAGACTCAAATATGTAATAATAATTGGTAAACAGCTATGCACTTGACAGTTAATTAGCATGAATTCACACAAAATGTTCCAAAACCACATGTGAGCATGTGTTTTTCCACAAAAAAAATGTCGGCCTATATCAGCTGTATATCATGCTGGTAACGTGCTCTCGTTATGTGGATGTATTTAAAATGCTAAATATTGTACAGTAGGCTACTGCCATACCTTGTTGACGTGAGATGTTCACAGGTCTGTTGATGGTGAAAGTGTGCTGAAAGAGCACGGTAACAGATTCATCATGTTGCGTGGTTCAGGTTCTGCAGTCAGATGCTGCCATCTAGTGGCAAAATGTCAGAATTCTGTGATATAAAGTCAGAATGTCTCAGATTGTGACTTTATATGTCAGAATTGCAGAGATGGGACCAAGTCACACATGTGCAAGTCTCAAGTAAGTCTCAAGTCTGAACCTTCAAGTCTCAAGTAAGTCCCAAGTATTTTCTTTCTTGGGCAAGTCAAGTCAAGTCAAGTCACAGGCTATGTCAAGTCAAGTCAAGTCCTGTAGTAGGTCAAGTCAAGTCCAAGTCAAGTCACGTATATTACCTTATTTTACCTGCAGAATCTGATCTTAATAAAGTGAAAAGACAAGATATAACTGTCAGTAAATTACAATAATTTGGATTTGCATTGTAAATTACTAGGGGTGTAACGGTTCGTGTATTCGAACCGGACCGTTTCGGTTCAGGGCTTTCGGCACGGTGCGCACGTGCACCGAAAGTATTTTGTGTGCGCCTGTGCGGAACATAATACGTGCGTTTCGCACGAACATATTAAGTGGCGGAAGTCTCCGCGTTCAGCGCAAGTCTTCTGTCAAACATATAACATAATTCGGCCCGCAGAAAGATTTTTACTTAGTTGTATATCCGTTTGATTATTGATGTAAACGTTTACGTGTCGTATCTAAAAGCGCATGTTAAACGCGTGTCAACGCGCTGCTTTGTTCTTTCAAAAGTGCGTGAGAGGATGCACGTCTTTCGTTGCTACGCATTCATGAGACGCGCTTTCTGTGACAGCAAGAATAAGGAATGCGTGATCAGATTTTTCATCTGCATATCACGTCAATCATATCATTGTCACAATGCGATCAGCAGGTCGGGACAGAGAAGAGCTGTAACCCGGGCTTACTCAGCTGTTACTCAGCTGCGGAGGGGTTCGTAAGTAAAGTCACAGCTTACATTGATGACACAAGCAAAGATTAGGAGAAACGTGCAAAAGATCAAAGATGGCTATGTATGCAGCTCACTAATCTCAAAATGAGTGTATAATAAGTATATCATCATGTTGCTTGCTATGCAGTTACACATAGAGCAGTAATATTATTTTTATACAGAGATGGTACATAGCCAATTCAATTCTGTGAGTTAAACAATCCAAAATAAATCAAAACAGAAAATTTTTAGTGGCAAAAATGTAGGCTAATAGTTCATAAATGTATTCAGGAATTGAATTTGTTAGTTCAAGGTTTTAGTAGAAAAAGTTTAAGAGAAGGTTAAGATAAGAGTTACCTTCTGTTATAAAATAATGTAAAAAATAACTTTGCAGTAGTATTTTATTTATTATTTTTTCATTTTATATATATTTTATACTTTAATAAAGTGTTTAAAAAAGTGTAAACAAATTGTAAAAAAAAGTTTAAAGTAATAAACAACCTGCAGTTTAATGTTTGCATTTCTCCCTTACTGTACCGAAAGTGAACCGAACCGTGGCTTCAAAACCGGGGTTCGCACCGAACCGTGATTTTTGCGTACCGTTACACCCCTATAAATTACATATCACTACCACTATTTAAATGCCAGCTGTCAGTTAAAAAGAGAGGATTTGCGTGTTTGCACAGGCCTTGCGTGTTTGATGCGCTTCAGTTTATGAAACAAACATAAGGAGACTAGCTGTGCAAGCCAAAAATGCCTCCAAAGAAGAACGATGAGATCGAAGAGATAAAGAAATCGCTTGATTTTCTGTCTGAGGAGATCTCGATTGTCTCTAAGCAGCAGAAAATGATAATTGATCTGATGAGCGAAATTAAAGAACTGAAAAAACAAAATGAGGAGAAGGATAAGCGGATCGCTAGCCTGGAATGCCGCGTGGCCGATATGGAGCAGTATTCCCGCATGAACGACGTTGTTATCAGTGGATTGGAGATCAGACCCCGATCTTATGCCAAGGCGGTAACGAGTACAGGCAGTGGGGAGCTTGCCGATGCAGCCATGGACTCCGTGGAGCAACAGGTGACTGCATTTTTTCACAACAAAGGCTTATCAATATCCAACACCGATATTGAGGCGTGTCATCTCTTACCCCGGAAAAACAAAAACGACAAACCTGCAATAATAATTCGCTTTACGAACAGAAAAAATAAAAATGCTTTACTTACGCAAGGGAAAAAGCTCAGGGGGACTGATGTTTATGTTAATGAGCACCTTACGAAAAAAATGCAGAGATAGCCAGAAAGGCGCGTTTCCTACGGAAGCAGAGGAAAATCCAGTCAACCTGGACAACAAACTGCAAGGTTTTCATTAAACTTAACGGGTCACCCGAGGACGCCAGAGTACTGTCCGTAAGACACATTGAGGAGCTGGATAAGTACCAGTGACGCAGTGATCACTGAATCAATAAGATCATGTGTATCGTTGTGTGTGACTGGCGTGATCTAAAATGTCTATGGACTCTTTTGAGGAGCTTGACTGTTTAAACTTGACAACTACTGGAAATGAGAGTGTTAATGATGATTGTGATGATGGTTGGAACTTAAAAACTTTCAAATTCACTAATCATAATCTGCATGTTTTTGAACAAGATCTTGACCCTGAAAACAATTTTCTTAAGAACATAAACAATAACTGTGATTATTACTCGGATGATCAATTTAACATGAACATAACATCTGAATATGGAATGTCAATTGTTCATTTTAATAGCAGAAGCTTACATGCAAATTTTCTGCACATCAAAGAATATTTAAGTCATTTTAACAACCCATTCCAAGTTATAGCCATATCTGAGACCTGGCTTACTTCTGAGAAGGGTGTTGATTATGAGTTGAATGGATATGAATTGAACTATGTTAATAGAGAGAATAAAAATGGAGGTGGAGTAGCTTTGTATGTAGACAGAAGATTTAATTACAAAATTGTGAAAAATATGACAACTAATATTGATGATGTGATGGAGATAATAACGGTTGAAATTAATTTGGAAAAAAAGAAAAATGTAATTGTAAGCTGTGTATACAGAGCCCCTGGTTCAAATATTGAAATTTTCAATTTCAAAATTTACTAAGAATGATCACAAAGCAATGTTCATTTGTGGGGATTTTAATATAGATATTTTAAATCCCAATAAGCATAAACTGACAGATGAATTTATCGATTTAATGTTTAGCATGAGTCTTTTCCCACTTATAACAAAACCAAGCAGAATAACATCACACTGTGCAACTCTAATAGACAACATATTCACAAACCAAATGGATAATAGTCTAAAGAGTGGGTTGCTACTAAACGACATAAGTGACCATTTGCCAGTTTTTGTGGTGTGGGAAGGGGATCATGAGAAGTATAAGGTAGTTAATGAGATTAGTTACAGGAGAGTCAGAACTGAAGAATTAATAAATGCACTCAGAAGTGAATTACTTGCATATAATTGGAAAAAATTGTATGATGAGACTGATACCAATAATGCATATTTAATATTTCTGACCACTTTTCAATCATTATACGATGAACATTGTCCTTTACAACAATTTAATATAAAGCACAAATTTAAAGAGAGGCCATGGATGACAAAAGGATTAAAAAACGCTTGTAAAAAAAAGAACACTTTGTATAAAGAATTTATAAAACACAGAACTAAAGAAGCTGATAATAAATACAAAAGATATAAAAATAAATTGACCAGTATCATGAGGATAAGTAAGAAAGATTATTATAATAAAATATTAAATGATAATAAAAATGATATTAAGGGTATATGGAAAGTGCTAAACAATATTATAAGGAATGGATCCATGACTAAAAAATACCCACAGTATTTCATACATAAGGAGAGGACTTTAAGTAACATGAATGAGGTAGTCAATGGATTTAACAATTTTTTTGTAAGTGTGGGATCAAATCTGGCCAATGAAATTAAAATTGATCCACAGACTGAAGGTGAGGTGAATGCTGTGGATTATTTAGACAGTAACCCTAACTCTATGTTTCTGAAACCAGCTGAGGAAATGGAGATTACTGAAATAGTTAACAATTGTAAGAATAAAAAGTCAACAGACTGGAATGATATTGATATGGTTTTAATTAAGGACGTCATTGGTGCAATTGTTAAACCATTAACTCATATTTATAATTTATCTTTTAAAACAGGTGTATTCCCAAGTAAAATGAAAATAGCTAAAGTCATCCCACTACATAAAGCTGGAGAGAGAAATCAATTCACGAATTACAGGCCATTGTCTTTACTCTCTCAGTTCTCTAAAATATTAGAAAAATTGTATGTAATTAGATTGGATAATTTTATTGAGAAGCATGAATTACTAGTTGATAGTCAGTATGGATTCAGGTCAAACAGATCTACATCAATGGCATTAATGAAGTTAATTGAAGACATTACTAGTGCTATAGATAACAAACAATATGCAGTGGGTGTATTCATTGACTTAAAAAAAGCTTTTGATACAATTGATCATCGTTTGTTAATCAGTAAACTGGATAAGTATGGTATCAGAGGAGTTGCATTAGATTGGATGAAAAGTTACATAAGTAACAGACTTCAATTCGTTCAAATAGGAGAGTACAGATCTGAGTGCTTGGGTATCACCTGTGGAGTACCACAGGGGTCAATATTGGGTCCAAAATTATTTATTATGTACATAAATGACATTTGTAGGGTGACTAACCTATTAAAATTTGTGATTTTTGCTGATGATACCAATATTTTCTGTTCAGGGGAAAATCTGAAGCTGTTATTGGAGGTGGTCACAGCAGAAATGAATAAGTTAAAAATATGGTTTGACTTAAATAAATTATCATTAAATCTAGATAAAACCAAATTTATGATGTTTGGTAATCGTAAAATTGACACACAAGCAAAATTAAAGATTAATAATGTTAAAATAGAAAGAGTGTATGAAAATAAATGTTTGGGTGTGATTCTGGATTATAAGATCTGTTGGAAACCCCATATCAAATATATTAGAACAAAAGTAGCGCAGAGTATTGGAGTAATGGGGAAAGCAAGGCATGTATTGAGTAAAAAAGCACTTTATATTTTATACTGTTCCTTTGTGTTGCCTTACTTAAATTATTGTGTTGAAGTATGGGGCAACACCTACAAGACCACCTTACAAACATTATGCACAGTACAAAAAAGAGCAATTAGGATAGTTAATAAGGTAGGATACTATGAGCATACTAATTCACTGTTTTTAAAATTGCACACTCTAAAGTTTAATGATCTAGTTCAATTTAAGACTGCTCAATTAATTTATAGAGCAACAAATAAACAGTTGCCTGGAAACATACAACAACTATTTTCAGATAGGGTTGGGGGTTATAACTTGAGAGGGGATTTAAAACTGAGACAACATAGGACTCGAACAAAACTCAAAAGTATGTGCATTTCGATTTGTGGGGTGCTTTTGTGGAATGGTCTGAGTAATTCAATCAAACAAAGTGTTAATATGCTGCAGTTTAAAAAAAGGTACAAGAGTTTTATTTTTGATAAGTACAAAAGTGGTGAGGGCGAATGATAATTCATTATTGATGTAAATGCTGCTTGATAAAGACTCCGTTATATGCTTCTTTTTGTAAATATTAAGTTTGATATATCTTGTTCGATTGTGATTTTTTTTTTTTTATTAGGTAGTTACTGGGGGTAGGTCTTGATAAGCCTAGGGCTTCTACCTATCCCTTTTCGAACAGGGTGTTAATATGTAAATTTTGTTTTATTTAATTATATGTATATTCTATACGCATAGTCGTCTTTTAATTGTTCGAAATAAAATATTTCATTCATTCATTCAAATACTCATGTTCAGTAAAATACATCATGGAATCAAACAAAATTGTAACTTCGTAAAATTATTTATTTTTCACTTCACCCAACAGTTTGAAATGCTTTAAATTTTCAACATTGAGTCCATAAAACAAATAACATCTTAACATACAACAGACTCCTCTCTGAACACCTCCCTCTCTCAAGCACAGTTTATATACAACATTAAACATTGTTACATTTCTCCTCTCTCTCTCTCTCTCTCTCACACACACACACACACACACACCACACACACACACACACACACACACACATTTCTGTTTCCATGTTTTGTGGGGACATTCCATAGACGTAATGCATTTTATACCATACAAACTGTATATTCTATTCCCCTTACCTGCCCCATTCCCTAACCCCAACCATCACAAAAACCTTTCTTGTACCTTAGATTTTCAATAAACATCATCTTGTTTGATTTATAAGCTTGTTTCCTCATGGGGACATCAAAATGTCCCCACAAGGTCACAAAAACACTGGTATTCCTATCTTTGTGGGGACAATTGGTCCCCACAACGTGATAATTACCAGGTACACACACACACTCACTCTCTCTCTCTCTCTCTCTCTCTTACAAACATACTCACACACACGCACACGCGCACACACACACACACACTATAACCATAAGTCATTACCTCTTTTACAAGGTATTGCACTTGCAAAATATAAGATTTGAGAGGGTCTTGTCTGCAAGCCGAGCACGATCTGGCCTCATGATGATCCCACCATGACTGAAGACCCTTTCAACTGGGGAACTTGAAGCCGGCACTGAAAAAGCTCTCATTGCAACAGGGAAAAGTACAGGTAGTATACCCCTGTTTGCATCCCAGAAGGACAGACAAGCCTGGCCACAACAAAGACTCAAATAGTTATTTAGTTGTGTCTCTGGGTTGGTGGTTGTGTCCTGCTTGGGGCGTTTTCTAAAATGAGAATAAACCAGTGCTCTCTTCCTCCTGGTTTTCATTTCCAACCTCTTGGAATACAGGACTCTGGGATGATGTGTTAGGTCGCACCTCACGTAGAATCAGATCTAATAAAAACAAAGACAAAAAAGTTAAGTTAATTTAATGGGCAAGTGTGAAAGCCCATGATTGTTAAAAAGTGAACTTCATCATTCATTATTTCACAGCTCAGTTTGATATGCTTGCAAAATCAGCTCTAAAAATGTATTATATTATTATTTATAGAACTGCTGTGAATTTAATTTCCATAATTTGATAATGGTGATATGCCTAACTGTATATCATGTAAAAAAATCACTGACCTTTCACCATGTCAACAATTTCAATCTTTATGTCATCAGTGACAAGCACATCATGCTGAAGCCACATCATGGAGAAAGCTGGGTCCAGGACAGCTGATCTGATGTAGAGTGGGTCAGCAAATGGCAGCTCTTCTCCTGATGCTGCTGATAACATATGTGACCCGTCACGGAAACCAGGGACGCAAGTCGGCAGCACAAGTTTCGAGAAAATGAGAAACAAAGTTTTTTTTTCGAAATTTGTGATTTTCGTTTTATTGCAGAATCTGTTAGTTGAGATCACGAAGAAGCCTCTCCATGTTTGAGATAGTAGTTTTTGTATATATAAAAGCGTACATTTTGCGGTTAAAATAGGCTTGTTTTTCCGGAGATTCTAGCGTGCAGGGGGGCGTCATTGTCTGTGTGTATATTTACATACTGTATAAGCTTTTGTTTTCGCCTCCGCCCCGAAAGGGAACAGCGTGACTACTAAATAAGGATAGTTTGCCCAAAAATGAAAATAATGTAATTAATGACTCACCCTTATGTCGTTCTAAACTCGGATGACCTCCGTTCATCTTCGGAACACAGTTTAAGATGTTTTATCGTTAGATTTAGTCCGAGAGCTTTCTATCCCCTTCATAGAAAATATATGTATGGTTTCCATGTCCAGAAATGTAATAAAACATCATCAAAGTAGTCCATGTGACATCAGTGGGTCAGTAAGATTGTGTTGATGCATCGAAAATATAGTTTGGTCCAAAAATAGCAGAATTACGACTTTATTCAGCATTGTCTTCTCTTCCGGCTCGAGCGTGAAGTCACGTGACTGTAGTGGGCTGCCCTGTTCCTCAGACATGTTTGCTAAGTTTTTTTTTCAAACTTATAGCGTGCGTCTCCCCAGACTGTAAAGCTCGGGCGCACACAAAACAAAAGAAAAATAAAAGAAGCTGGGGCGGAACAAATAACAGTCAGCCGCATTGTACGTCAGCCGCGTCACTGACTTTATGCGGTGCCGCAGTAGGATGACGTCAAAGTACCGCGAGAGCTCTTCAAGAAATCTTACGGATAGTTTAATTTCGACTCGCTCTCGCGGTACTTTGACGTCATCTCTATGTCAGTTCTTGCAGCGCAGCATGTGTCCAAACACACAGAAGTTACACAGATATCGTTGTATTCTTCATATAATCGGCTACATGTTTGTCTATCAATATTTCCACGAAGTCATTGGCTGATGGAGGAACGAGCGGCCATGGTAACATCTCTTAAGGATGTCACGTTTCGACGGCGCTGTTTGGATGATCTATTATTATACTACTTCCCTATTTTAAATACAAACTTTGAAGGCGGGTTCATGTGTTTAACGGAGTGTAAGCTCATATACCCTTACATGTTACGATTTAAATAGTCTTCAGATTGTATATTATATTGTATTACCAACATTCATGCGAAATCTCATGTAAACAATCTATATTTCACGGATTATACGCATTTGTGGACAAATATGGTCATTGGATAATCTGAAACAGACTGGATTCGACTTGTGATCCCCAAAGGTAAAAGAGTCATGTTTATTTTTGCGTGTTGTCATTTGGTCATAAAATACTACATATGATGCTAGAACATCTCAAAAAGGGTTTTACAGGGGGCATGGCTTAGCTAAATGAGATGTAAATGAGCCCTATTGTCTCCCCCAGCTGAAAAGAAGAGTCCCATTCGTCTCGATTTTCTCGGTTTGAGTATTTCTGAGTTCCTATATTCAAATGGCCACAACTTCTCCAAATCTTATCAAATTTCCATGTGTCACACATCGTTGGAAAGCTTAGGGCCTTTTTACACCTGGTCACTTCATGCGTTTTCTCTGATCGGATAGCTATCTGATCGCAAAAAGACCAGGTGTAAATGCCCTCTGAAACGTTTTCGAGACGGATTTAAATCCAATCGCTCAAACCACTTCAGGAGGTGGTCTGGGACGCATTTCAGAGAAGTGTAAATGAATGCGGTTGTTTAAGCCACATACGTAAGCGCTATACTCCTCCCAAACGGAAGTACGTCACTCGCAAGTGACTCATCATGCGTCGCGCTAAAAACAAATAAGATGGACGACACGCAGGGTTGGAGCACTCGTGAAACGCAGGCACTTATTGCTCTTTGGAGCGATGAAAGTGTCCAGGAAAAGCTTTGTAAAACATATAGAAACAAAAGTATATTTACAACTTTTGCAGACATGGATGACATTCAGGCAAATGAAGAACCTACTACTTCAAACCCAAGGTCAGATGATGGTCAAGGTGAAGAGCAAGATGTTTCTGCTCATGCCCAGCGAGACAGGGCCGGTGCTGGTAAGTGCTTTCTATGTTTTTTCATTTCCGGTGAAACTATTCATAAGTAATGCAAGTTAAGCACTTTGTAAGCAAACTGTTTGTGATCTCTATATTTGAATGACACATTTTCTATTAACCATTTAAAAATAACAGCACTTACACTTGGTTTTGCTTTGTGTTAGGGTCACGGAAAAAGAAGAAAACTAAGCTGGAAGCCACAGTTGAAAGCTTTGCGAAGGTCCTGTCTAATAATCTCTCCAAAGAATGGCAGCTTGCCATGCAAATGCAAGCAGCCCAGAATGAACATGAGGCAAGAATGTTTGGTATGATGGTTCAAGCAATAACAAGTGCACAACATGGGCCAGCCATACCACTTCAAGGTCACATGTACATGCCATTTCCCACACAACAGCCACATTTGCATCCAAGCCAGGTGGCCAACACTTATTCACCTGGGCCGCTGGGTCACAGTCCACAGCCCACCTACCTGCCGCACACTTCCTCATCAGGCAGACACTATTCCCTAGACGGAGACCAGGAAAACCATACATTCACTCAACTGTGAACCTTCCAGAACTGCCTTTTGTTTTTTTGGAAACAATGTTTAAGTTGACCATTGCTGAAAGAGTTAACATGATGTACTTGAAGTTGTTTCTTTTCCTGTTACATATGAAAAGTACTTCTTATTTTACTTTTGTATGTAGTGGTGGCCTTGTTAGTGGAGTTTAACCTGTCACCCATCAGTTGTGTATTGTGTTAATTTTTTTGCATATGGAGCTGTAAGATTTGCTTTCTTGTTAACAAAAGAAATTTCCTCTTTTGATGTTGCACTTTTATTGATGGCTGAAAAATGTACTGCACGAGGTGAATTATTCAAAGCTGCTAAATGCTGTTAATGTGCTGAACTTCAAGCAGCCAGGCAAATATTTTTTTGAGAAAATGAAACAAAGTTCTGAATGTCTATAATCTTTGGTTCTTTACTGCATATGGTGCTATAAGACTTGTTTCTTTGTTAACACAACACGTATTCCTATTTACCTGTTGCACTTTTATTGATGACCCAGACAATTTACTGCATATGCATTTAATGTGCTGAACTTTATCCAGCCAGGCACTTCTGGATATTTTTTGTTGAAATAAAACAAAGTTTGGAATATCCATCATCTCCGGGTTATTACTGACAAACACATGTAACTACAAGTTCACAACATATACACATCATCACAAGTAATTGATACTGACTACTAAACAATGCTGCTAAGAAAATGTTCTGTAGCAAAAGGAAATTTAGCAAATTAAAATTAGGTAATTGCTACTGTTGTTGCCGTCCCTGCTCTGAAAAAAACTTGGTGAAAGCCATGCGAATGTTATGGGCGTGTGGTTGTTGCTGCTGCTGCTGCTGGAGAACAGGTGCCATCTCCTGGGTTTCTTCCAGAGTTCCAGATTCACTCTGGCCTTGTAGCCACTCGTTGTCAAAGGTTTCTCCATTCTGCTCACACAAATTATGCAGAATGCAGCATGCTGTGACAACCACTGGCACTCTTTTCAATTCAAGTTCAGACTGTTTAAGGAGACACCTCCACCGGCCCTTTAGCCTCCCAAATGCACACTCTACCGTCATGCGTGCTCTGCTAAGACGGTAGTTGAAATGCTGCTGGTCTCCCATCAACTGTCCATGGTCAGAGTACGGTTTCATAAGCCAAGGCATGAGGGGGTATGCCGCGTCACCCAGGACTGTGATGGGCACATCAATGCCTGCAATATTGCGAGTATGCTGTATAAACTACGGAGCCCTTCTGATGACATGGTAAAACTTTTTTTTTAAATCGTTCCCACGAATTAGCAATTCGTTCCCACGAATTATTAGATTGTGCGCACGTTTTAGTAATTCGTTCCCTCGTTTAAGCTAAATCGTGCGCACAATTTAGTAATTCGTTCCCTCGTTTAAGCTAAATCGTGCGCACGTTTTAGTAATTCATTCCCTCGTTTAAGCTAAATCGTGCGCACGTTTTAGTAATTCGTTCCCTCTTTTAAGCTAAATTGTGCCCACGTTTTATTAACTCGTTCCCTTGATTAAGTTAAATCGTGGCCACGTTTTATGAATTAGTGCCCAATTTCATTTAAACCATCTGGACATTAACACAACGCTAACAAGATCAAATTCACTCTAGCCATTATAAATGACGCATACTTAATGCAGTTTTATAAATTCCTGCCAAGAATTTCATTAAAATCATCGGAATAGTGACGCTTATTGCAGCTCAATGCATTAATACATTGCTATTAAGTATAAAATTCATACACCTTATGGCTCCTGTATATATACAGTTTATTAACTCCTTCACAGAATTTCATAAAATATATTGGGACATAACGTGAGCTAACGCATTGATACAGTGCTATATAAGGATAAAATTCATACATCTTGGGTCTTAAACCGTTTTATTCATTTCTGCCCGGAATAATAAAAAACAATAATCGGGAAATTAACATGACCCTTAACGCATAAATACAGTGCTATTTAAAGATCAAGATTAATCTATATACCTTATTAATGAGCCATACTTCATATACAGTTTTATTAATTCCTGTGCAGAATAAAAAAAACCTTAACACAACCTTTAGGACATTAACATGACGCTTAATGCATGCTAATGCATTAAATACAATGCTTTTAAGATCAAAATCACTTTATTAATAAGTCGCATATTCCTGCACAGAATTAAAAAACATATTGGGACATTAACGTGACGCAGTAATTAATTTTGTCATTTATTTTGGTTTGTCCAACTAAAAAATCACCCAAGTGACATAAAGAGATTTTATTAAGTTATTTTATTTTAGAGATATTTAAGCCCCTGAATTATTTAGTTTAATTAATTACTGCGTCACGGTAATGTCCCAATATGTTGGGACAATATATGGGCAGGAATACATAAAACAGAATATGTATATGACTTATTAATAGTGATTTTGATCTTTTACTGTATTTAATGCATTAGCATGCATTAGCATCACTGGTCAAACTGTGCAGCCTCTTTGCTTAACATAAAAGTGCTCAACCTGTTCGGCAGGTCCAACCATAGGGATTTTTAAAAATATATGGGGATCATTGAACGGCTCCTCCCAAATGGCATAGCCTGTAGGCCTTTGATGAAAAGCCGCGCCGATGAATGCTTGTTTATTGCAGTACAATGCGGTCGGATTGATCCATCAAGCAGATAGACTATTTGATAGAAAGTGTGGATTAAGGATGTTTAAAATCTCTAGCTTGGTGGTCAGTACATGAATGGATCAAATCAGCACATTTGCAAAGGTTTGTCTCCATATGGCTATATAATAAATACAAATAAGAAGGGTAACTTTGCAGTATCACATTATATATTTTCTACTAAGTGATTTTCATATTATAAACGAGAGTATTCAACTGCAATATGGCAATATCCTCACAACATTATTATTTCTCAAAACTTTGACAAAATTATTTTCAAAGGAACTGTATTATTACAGTTTTCAAAGATGCACACATTATTCCGCATATGATTTAAATATTAGTCGAGAGTATATAACGGCAATGAACGTCTTATATGGCAATAAATATCCACATAACTTCAAATAACACATAATGAAATTAATAAAAAAAAAGGAAGCAGGATTGGCATGGAAATTGTATTATTATTACCGGAAAAACAGCAAAATAACTGAAATAAACTCTGAGGTAAATGAACAATAACAGTGGAAAAAACTTTATTATCTATCAAAACTTTATATGACAAAAATTATATTTAAAGTTATTCAAAGATGCTAGGGGTGACCCCGAATAGTCGAAGATTCGATGCATCGATAGGAGAAGCCTGATTCGACTACCAATCTCACAGTCCAATCGTCGCAGATGTGTTATGAAATGAGGATCATTCAATTTTAGCCGTATATGGGTTCACACATTATCTGATTTCACATATAACAGCTTTCTCCAATATATTAATATACAGCATATTATTATAATGCTGCAAATAATATGTGAAGTAACAGCTTTCAATAAATATTTTTAAAATGCGTTAATAAATCCAACATCCCCTGTGACCGGGCTACACGGAGGTTTCTTAGTTAATAAAACATTGCCTCTTTGTTTCTACATTTAAAAGACAAAGCTGGCAATTATATTATTGCTATAGATTTCTATTCTTTCAATAATTTATTTTATTTTATTTATAAATCACTCTGGTTATCTGATTTGATTTAACTATTTGGCTTGTGTTTTGTTTCTGTGCACTTGAGGCATTTTGCATATTTGTTCTGCACCTTGTTACTTCTGACCTTATTTTATTTAAAAATGTATCTATTATAAACGTAAATTCTGATCTAATTTAAGTCTGTAAATTTTGGATAGCTTTTCGTTGTATCAATGTTGCGCTACTGCGTGGTGGCCATGCTTGCGCATGTAATTTAGCCGAACAGGCTAGGTGCTCTGCTCTCATATTTAGGAGTTCATCAAACTAAACATTAAAAAACGGATGTTTTTCGACGGGTATAAGTTTTTAAAATGTATTTATCATACATTTTGGTTATCTTGTCAAAAATTAAACTACAAAACAGGTAAGCCGTTATTTAAAATTTCGGTGATGAAACGGATCTGCACCGAACCTATTTCTGCAAGACTTTTCTTGTGATTTAATGTTATGGTTGGTGTTCACTTTTAAATGATAGCAAAGAGATTCCTGAAATAAATAATATCATCCGGTCTTTCTGTATCTAAAGTGAATACAGAGATCAAAGTCAGAGCAAGCAAACAGGTATTTCTGTGCTAAATAATAACGCATAGTGTCTATAAAATCATTAATTTCAGTGTTTTTCATGTTATAAATTAACGTTTAATGAATTGTAAATAAAGATTAGTTTTTATCATTTACAGTCACAATCACAAATTATTTGTCATTTCTCATTTGTCGGGTTTTTTGGTCATGATTGCTTTGACGCGCTATATCTTCAAATTAAATAAAAACACTGAATTAGCCGAGGTTTCCAAGGCAGAATCACCTTTGTTATTTTTTTAGGTTTAGTTATCAAAATGTATTTTTGTGTGATGTTCTGTAGATCTTGGCTTTAAAATGTTAGAGGAATAAATAAACAAATGTTGCCTTATATATTTTACCTTAAAAAATAAATATATAAATGCATCGTCAGTTTTGTGTTCGTTCATCACTTGAAAGACAGTTTTGGTCACTTTAACAGAAAGTTGTTTATGTGTGTTGCTTGTGAAAGAAAATAAAATTAACAATTTGTACCTGGTCTGGCCCCCTCCCAACCCATGCAGACAAACATAGATATGATTCGACTATCGGTCGACTATGGAAAGATTCGACAATTCTGATTCAAATACGTAAATCCTTAGTCGAGGACACCCCTAAAAGATGCAGACATTATTCATGAACACGTTCATCTCTGGCCTGGCTCTGTTATGTAATAGCTGATTGACAGGTGCGCAACTCCGTCTTTCGAACAGGTATAATTTTGTATAGTTACTCATTTAGGAAAATTATCCATGATTTAATGATTTTATTATTATTATGAAAATGTTTTTTTTTTTTTGCAGATTGATTACAATTTGTATACCCTAGTTTAAATACAAGACCTTTTTTTTACCACGGAGGGCCGGTGGTATACGGAATTTCCCGATAGATTTTTTGGTCCCACTCCGCCCTGACTGTATTAATGCGTTAGGCGTCACATTAATGTCCCTACTTTTTAATGGCCTACTGTGCACGAATTAATAAAACTGTATAGACCCAAGGTGTATGAATTTGATCCTTACATAGCACTGTATCATGAGCCAGTTAATGTCCCAATATTTTTTTAATTCTGTGCAGGAATAAATAAAACGAACTATGTGACTTATTAATAAAGTGATTTTGCATTAAGCGTCATGTTAATGTCGTTGTGTTAAGTTTTTTTTAATTCTGCACAGGAATTAATAAAACTGTATATGAAGTTTGGCTCATTAATAAGGTATATAGATCAATCTTGATCTTTACATACTGTATTTATGCGTTAGCGTCATGTTAATGCCCCGATGGTTTATTTTTTATTATTCCGAGCAGGAATGAATAAAACGGTTTAAGACCCAAGATGTATGAATTTGATTCTTATATAGCACTGTATCGATGCGTTAGCTCACGTTATGTCTCAATATTTTTTATGAAATTCTGGGAAGGAGTTAATAAAACTGTATATATACACGAGCCTAAGGTGTATGAATTTTATACTTAATAGCAATGTATTAATGCATTGAGCTGCGATAAGCGTCACTATTCCGATGGTTAAAATGAAATTCTGGGCACTTATTCATAAAACGTGGGCACGATTTAACTTAATCGAGGGAACGAGTTAATAAATGTGGGCACGATTAACTTAATCGAGGGAACAAATTACTAAAACGTGCACACGATTTAGCTTAAACGAGGGAACAAATTACTAAATCGTGCGCACGATTTAGCTTAAATGAGGAACGAATTACTAAAACGTGCGCACGATTTAATAATTCGTGGGAACGAATTGCTAATTCGTGGCCACGATTTAAAAAAAAAGTTTTACCATGTCATCAGAAGGGCTCCGTAATAAACAGAGAAGTCAATAATGTTATTAATGTGACAGTGCTTACATATTATCAGCTCCTTCAGTTTTATTATTCCGTAGTAAAGTACACATAAACTAAACTATTTCTATCTCTTGGTGTAAAACAGACTAGGCTGCTGTTACATACATCCTTTTGCTACCTTC
The DNA here is from genome assembly GCA_025389145.1 of Misgurnus mizolepis. NCBI lineage: Eukaryota > Metazoa > Chordata > Actinopteri > Cypriniformes > Cobitidae > Misgurnus > Misgurnus mizolepis. The sequence goes on along the minus strand of JAIFKI010000009.1, from coordinate 34,345,769 downwards.
TCTGTTATTCATTAATGTTTATGAATTTACCTCAGGAAAAAGAACACCTCTCTCTGCCAGGTCAAATATTGAAGAATTGCGGAGAACTCTGGCATCGTGAACACTGCCTGCCCATCCAACATTGATATTGGTGAACCTGTTCTTGATTGAAAATGAACCATGTAATGACTTATAAGTAATGTACACATAGTTTATAAAGTTTAAACTTAATAGGGAAAAAGTGGTCATAGTACCCTACCAGCCTAAATTGGTTTGCGTCACAGTGTGGAATTTTGTAAATTATGGGTCAGTATTCCGGACAGGGTTTAGGTATATTCCAAGACTTAAATGCATGTTTGTGCTGCCTTAATTTAAAAACATCTCCCACTCGCCTATAGAATTTCAGTGCCACCATTGCCCTGTCTCAAGATGTACAGCAGTATTGTTTTTGTAAGGTATGTTTGTAATAACCCCTTAAATGTCCTAATAGAAGTAAGACCTTGACCTGACTTAAGGTAAATCCTGTGTGGGAAACAGACCCTACATAAATTACATTTAAAAATATTAAAAGTGGCATATTTTTTATTCACACATGCCAAAAGTTTTATGGAGACTTAAATACACTGTCAGAAAGAAGGTTTACATCTGCACTTTTCTGTCGCTAGTGTGCTACTATTTAGTAGCTTTACAGGTGTACACAACAAAATACAATGTTGTAACTTTTGGAGTACATTACTGTACCTTAAGGATGTCTTGTGTAGCTGTAAAGGTACAGTTAACTTTTTTTACCCCTTAAATGAACTGGTAAATACATTTTTTCCTTAACAATAGGTAGATTACAATACTGTACAGGGCCGGCCCTGGTCAATTTGCTGCCCTAGCCAAGGTTTTACCTGGTGCCTCTACAATTACAGACAATTGTGTTCCGATCATTTTGTCCATCAACCTACATAGGAAACTGCACAGCTTTGTCTTCACTGTAAAAAACATATTGTGAAATTCACAGTAATTAACTGGCAGCAATTGACAAGTAACTTACTTTAGAAAAAGCACAGTAAGTTACTTGTCAATTGCTGCCATTAACTACTGTGATTTTTCCGTACAGTAAGTTACTTGTCAATTGCTGCCAGTTAACTACTGTGATTTTTCCGTACAGTAAGTTTTGTCAATTGCTGCCAGTTAACTACTGTGATTTTTCCGTACAGTAAGTTACTTGTCAATTGCTGCCAGTTAAATACTGTGATTTCTTTTCCACAGTAAGTTACTTGTCAATGGCTGCCAGTTAACTACTGTGATTTCTTTTCTACAGTATATTACTATTGTCAATGGCTGCCAGGTAACTACTGTGATTTTTTTCCACAGTAATTTACTGGCAGTCATTGACAAGTAACTAAGCAGAGATTATATGTTTTTAATATATAGTTCATTGTGGTTTTCCCTACAGCATTTGATTGGTTAGTTCCCTTTCAGTCGGTCACTACGACGTCACGTCGTGACCGACGAATTGGGAACCGCTTCGCGGGTGACCTATCTACTTCGAGAACTATAAGAAACGCCAATGAACTTGGCATGCAGGTATTTGCATAATGCCGCCCGCCCCGCCAGGTGCGTATAAAGCGCAGGTGCACAATACCAAATTAGCTTTATTGCTTCGAAGCCGGCAGACATCTGCTCACGAGAAGCTATTCTGAAAAACTGATCTTCGTAGATCCTGTTCTGTGGAAGAAAAGACTCAGCTTGCCAAAGTTGGTTGGGCGAAGACACCTCAGCGGAGGCTCGCAGTGTTTTTCTCTCCACCCTTTCTCTCTCTCTCTGTCTCTTAATTTAGGACTTGAGTTCGAGTGAGTGCGTTGCCTCTCCCTGTGTGTTTCACCAGCTTGCACAAAGAGTGATTTCCCTAAAGAGCAGCACGTTTTGAGCTTTGTGTCTTTTTAAAGACAGCCACTCATTCGTGTCACGGTCGGGGTCGTCTTTTTAAAGATGGATTTCCGTCCGTGTTCGGTTTCTGGATGCGGTGTGTTCATCGCCCCCCGGGATGGCCACCAGCGTTGTCTTTCGTGTCTGGGGCTCCAGCACGCAGAGGCAGCGTTGCGTGATAGTTCATCATCGTTCTCCGGGAACGGCGCCCGCCTTCCAAGTCTGGTGCTGCTAAGAGCGCAGCTACCAGACTTGCGAAGGATGACCTCCGTATAACGGTGCTGGGTCGGTCTGCTGGTTCGTCCAGCAGCTCCCAGCGCCCTGATCCGTTGCCAGCGGAGGTCCCGATGGAGACGAGCGGCCCGTGTTCTACGGTGTCCTCGCGCTCTGTCGAGCCTCCACCCGACGCGATGTCCACCGTAACATCGGAAGGGGGGTTGTCAGCCTCGGACGTCGATCCGGATCCGCTCCCGCCTTCGGGCCAGGTTGCGGCTTCTGTGTTCGACCCCGAGATGGCAGCCATGCTCGCTCGGGCGGCGGAGGCGGTCGGCTTGGAGTGGACTAAACCTCCCCCACCTGAACCGTCCCGCCTCGATGATTGGTTCTTCGGCGGTGCCAGGGCTTCTCCAGTCCTCGTCCCGGGTGCCTTTCTTCCCCGAGGTGCATGAAGAGCTGACGCGGTCGTGGGAAAACCCCGTTTTCCGCCCGGAAACCGACCGTTTCAGCCTTCACCCCTCACCTCTCTCGAGGGTGGAGATGCCAAGGGGTACACTGGTATCCCGTCAGTGGAGCGGCCGGTCGCGATGCAGTTGTGTCCGGCCGGTGTCGCTTCCTCCTGGCGGGACCAGCCTACTCTCCCTCACGGGCCTGTAAGCAGTCTTCGGCGCTGGTCCGGTGCTGCTTACAAGGCTTGTGGGGAGGCAGCCTCTGCCCTGCATGCCATGGCATTGCTGCAGGTCCACCAGGCTAAGGCTCTGAGGGACCTGCACGCGGGAGGTCACGACTCGGCGGAGTTCTCTGAACTACGTGCGGCTACGGATCTGGCGCTTCGTGCGACCAAGGTCACCGCACGCGCCGTCGGGCGTGCGATGTCTACCCTGGTAGTCCAGGAACGCCATCTCTGGCTGTGTCCTGGCGGACATGAAGGACGCCGATAAAACCCGGCTCCTGAATGCTCCGGTTTCCCAGACCGGCATGTTCGGCGAGACGGTCGAGGAGTTTGCGCAGCAATTCTCCGCGGCCAAGAAGCAGACTGAGGCCATCGCTCAGATCATGCCACGTCGGAAGCGTCCTGCGCCTGCTCCATCCACGTCGGCACCTCAGCCTGCTCCTCGCCGAGGGCGTCCTGGGGCTGCCGCCTCCGTTCCTCCCCGGGGCTCTTCTAAGAAGCGAGGAACCGGTCGTCAGCAGCCCGCCCCGCCCGCTCAGCCCGCTTCAAAGGGTGGAAAAGAAATCGAAGCGGCCCTGAGACGGGCGACCTAGAGATGGAGGGGATCGCTCTTCGGGAGATGGTGAAGGCACCACTCCCCCCACCGGAGGAGGGCCGGTTGGGGAATCTTTGTTTCATTTTCTGTTCCGCCGACTTTTCAGTCGGCACCCACAATTCACAAAAAGAGCGAATTCCACTTCCATCTCTAGGTCTTCAGATGAGCGCCGGAGACACGAGCGGGCTCATAACCCCCCCTCGTTCTCCGACTCATCAGAGGAGTACGAGAGCAACGCACGGGCTCATAACCCCTCCGCGCTCTCCACTTCTCAGGAGGAAAAGCTACGGGCTCATAACCCATCGTCTTCCTCCCCTTCGCCAGAGGGTGCATCGAGTGGCGTGAGGTGTCTTCAGCAGAGCCTCCCTTACTCACCACCCAGCAGGGACTCAGGTGAGTGTTATCACACACAACACTGCTGTCGGTGCGGCCAATACGCACACACCGGCGATCACCTCCGTTGCGCCCGCCGCGGGTACACCGATCGTGCCTTTAGTCCCCTCGCACGGTGTCTGGGGGCGTGGGACAGCTTCCCAGCCCGTCGCGTTGGCTTTTACGCACGATTCGTCTCGGCTACGCGATCCAATTTGCCCGGCGTCCCCCCAAATTCTCCGGCGTTCGTTTCACTACGGTGAGAGCTGCCGATGCGCACGTCCTCCGTGCGGAGATCGCTGTCTTATTGGCGAAAGACGCGATCGAGCCGGTCCCTCCAGCCGAGATGAGGTCGGGGTTTTACAGCCCTTACTTTATTGTACCCAAGAAAAGCGGCGGCTTGCGACCGATCCTGGACCTGCGTTCGCTGAACCGTGCACTTCACAGAATGCCGTTCAAGATGCTGACGCCCAACGCATATTTCCATGCATTCGTCCAAACGATTGGTTCGCATCCATCGACCTGAAGGACGCGTACTTCCACGTATCGATTCTCCCCCGGCACAGGCCGTTTCTCCGCTTTGCGTTCGAGGGGCGAGCATACCAGTACAAAGTCCTCCCATTCGGGCTCTCTCTGTCTCCCCGTGTATTCACCAAAGTAGTGGAGGGGGCTTTAAAACCCCTGAGAGAGAAGGTGTGCGCATTCTCGCGTATTGACGATTGGCTCATAATAGCTCAAACACGTCAGACGCTGTGCGATCACAGAGATTTAACTCTGAAACACCTCGCTCGTTTGGGTCTTCGGGTCAACTGGGAAAAGAGCAAGCTTTGCCCCGTGCAGAGAATCTCTTTTCTCGGTATGGAACTGGACTCGATCGATTTGACAGCTCGTCTAACAGAAGCGCGTGTACAGTCGATTCTGACTTGCCTGAATACATTCAAGAGCAAGAGCGCGGTCCCGCTGAAACAATTTCAGAAGCTTTTGGGGCATATGGCAGCAGCCGCAGCTGTAACTCCGCTCGGACTGCTCCATATGCGACCGCTTCAGCATTGGCTTCACGATCGAGTCCCGAGGAGAGCGTGGCTGCGCGGCATTCACCGTGTTATCATTACACCTGCGTGTCGTCGCACTTTCACTCCGTGGTCAGACCGTGCGTTTCTCCGAGCCGGTGTGCCTCTGAGACAGGTCTCCAGGCATGCAATAGTATGCACAGATGCTTCGGACACGGGGTGGGGGGCCACGTACGATGGGCTTGCGGCTTCGGGGGTCTGGACGGCACCCCAGCTGCATTGGCACATAAATTGCCGAGAAATGTGGGCTGTATATCTTGCGCTCGTCCGTTTCAGCAACGAGTTACAGGGCAAAGATGTATTAGTTCGCACAGACAACACTGCGACCGTGGCGTACATCAATCGTCAAGGCGGTTTACGCTCGCGTCACCTGTCGCATCTCGCCCGTCATCTCCTCACTTGGAGTCAGAAGAATTTGAGGTCTCTTCGTGCCATTTACATCCCGGGCACGCTCAATGTAGAGGCGGATGCGCTCTCTCGGGCTGCGCGTCCCGGCGAATGGCGACTCCACCCCATTGCGGTTCAGCAGATTTGGAGACGTTTCGGCAAAGCGCAGATAGATCTGTTTGCTTCCCATAGACGAGGATGCGCTCTCTCGGGCTCGCGTCCCGGCGAATGGCGACTCCACCCCATTGCGGTTCAGCAGATTTGGAGACGTTCGGCAAAGCGCAGATAGATCTGTTTGCTTCCCCAGAGACTTGTCGCCTGTTCTATTCACTAGCCGACGACTCGCTCGGCGTGGATGCATTGGCACACAGCTGGCCGCGAAACATGCGCAAATACGCGTTCCCTCCGGTGAGCCTCATTGCGCAAACCCTATGCAAAATCCGGGAGGACGAGGAGAGCGTGCTGTTGGTGGCACCGTATTGGACAACCAGGAGTTGGTTTCCAGAACTCTCTCCTCTCGCGACAGCCCCTCCTTGGAAGATTCCCCTGAGGAAGGACCTTCTTTCTCAACAAGAGGGCACATTATGGCACCCGCGCCCCGACCTGTGGAACCTCCATGTGTGGTCTCTGGACGGGGCACGGAGGATTTGAGTGATTTACCGCAAGAGGTATCTAACACTATTGCTGCAGCGCGAGCGCCGTCTACGAGACAGGCTTACGCGCTTAAATGGAACCTGTTTGTCGACTGGTGTTCTTCCCAAGTGAAAACCCCCGAGAATGCCCGATTAGTGTTGTGCTTTTATATCTCCAGCGCCGTTTGGAGAATAGGCTGTCACCATCCACTATTAAAGTCGATATCGCTGCGATATCAGCTCACCATTCACCCGTAAACGGTAGAACAGTGGGTCAGCACGACCTGGTCATTAGATTTCTCAGAGGCGCTCGAAGACTGAATCCCTCGCGTCCTCCCTCTATTCCTCCTTGGGACCTGTCCTTGGTGCTGAAATCACTCCAGGAAGCCCCATTTGAGCCTCTGCATAGTGTGAGTGTTAAATTTCTTACTATGAAAACATTAACTCTCCTTGCTTTGGCTTCTGTTAAGAGGATAGGGGATATTCATGCATTTTCGGTCGACGAATCGTGCCTTCAGTTCGGGCCGGCTGCATCCAGCGTAACACTGAGACCCCGGCCCGGCTTTGTGCCCAAAGTTCCCACCACTCCTTTCAGAGATCAAGTGGTGAACCTCCAAGCGCTGCCTTTGGAGGAGGCAGACCCAGCCACAGCTTTGTTATGCCCTGTTCGTGCACTACGTGTGTATATAGACAGGACGCAAAGCTTTAGGATCTCAGATCAGCTCTTTGTTTGTTACGGTGGTCAGCAGAAAGGAAAAGCTGTCACCAAGCAGAGGATGTCCCATTGGATTGTGGATACTATAGCCCTTGCATATCAAAAGCAGAATGTGCCTTGTCCGTTTAATTTACGTGCCCACTCTACACGCAGTGTGGCATCATCTTGGGCACTGGCTCGCGGTTCCTCGCTAACAGATATTTGTAGAGCTGCAGGCTGGGCGACACCTAATACGTTCACAAGATTCTATAGTGTTCGTGTCGAACCGGTTTCCACTCGGGTCCTTTCTACTAACTAGTTAAGAATGCCGAGGGTCGGCTCGTGTGTCGGCTTGGCCTCTATTTTGGTGCTGCACATCTGCACCAATATGGAAGGCCATCGGGGCAAAAACGTCTAAAAAACTGTTTTTGCCTCTCCTCCACCGCCCTGATAGCTGGTGTTGCGGAGCATCCGCTGTCAACCTATCACTGATGTATTCTCTGTAAACCTGTGTAGGCTAGGCGTCCACATTTGTCCCCTACGTGGGGTTCATTTGTGTGTATACTCCGTGGGGTACTAATCCTCCACGTTTTCCTTAGCAGAGCCTGCTCTGCATCTCTCTGCATACTATGTTTTGTTCAGAGACTTTTATGAGCAACCTTCGGTTGTTTCATATTTTTTATGTCATCCATTCAACCTTCTTAGGGGATGGCTTCCGCAGTGTTCTAGCTCCGCTCAGTTAGACGCTTCCCCAGTTCGCTGCTTCACTATCGTGGGTTAAGGAACAGGTAGTGACCGGCCTTCTGCATTTCGCCTTAGGTTCCGCCCCTTACGTGGAGGACGGAGGGCTTTTTCAGACACTGGAAGGGTTCAGCTGCAGTGGCGTTTTGGTAGGGATTCCCAATCGTCGGTCACGACGTGACGTCGTAGTGACCGACTGAAAGGGAACGTCTCGGTTACGTATGTAACCCTCGTTCCCTGAAGGAAGGGAACGGAGACGTCACGTCCCGTCGCCACAGTTTGCTGTTCCATTGCTGTTTTCAGGCCGGGCACTGCTGCTCGGCTTCTCAGCAATAATATAGCTAATTTGGTATTGTGCACCTACGGCTTATATACGCACCTGGCGGGGCGGCGCCGGCATTATGCAAATACCTGCATGCCAAGTTCATTGGCGTTTCTTATAGTTCTCGAAGTAGATAGGTCACCCGCGAAGCGGTTCCCAATTCGTCGGTCACGACGTGACGTCTCCGTTCCCTTCCTTCAGGGAACGAGGGTTACATACGTAACCGAGACGTTATGTTCTGTAAACATTCATCAATGTTAAAATAAAGTTGTAACGGCCAGCCTTAAAGGTTGAGTTACAATTATTTAAAAACTCAAGACTGTTAAAAGAAGGAAATACAAAAAACAATCTAAAACAATATAAAAGTCCAAGCGTGTTAAAAGTCCAAATGTGCAAAGTTTCCACTGTGTATATAAAATCCAAGAAAGTGATATCCAAAGTCCATAAAACGTAACTGGACAGGTAAGCCCAAATACACAAACTCCACAACCCAGCAACCGCTTGTTTTAGCTATAGCGTCAGCTAACCATGTGCTCCTGCTCCTTCCTTTTGTACAAAGTTCCATGTCATGTGACCCCTCACATGACAGGCAGACGAAGCAAAATAAAAGACATACACACATAAAATAGCAAAAGGATAAAATGGCTAAGAAAACATGTAAAACTAATTAAACTCAAATATACATAAGTCACAATATAATGAGTGGTAAAACATGTATCTTGTGTGATCATGTCACAACGTTAATGATCTAATTTAAATATGCTAAATTACAAAACAATACAATACGTTTTCTGATTTGAGGGAAAATGCTACTGTTTCACAGATATGTACTAAATTAAAAACATTTGTAAAATAATATTTTAATTTGGATGAAAAAGTATGAATTCCCAAGAAATGTATCTTAAAACATCTAAAACTTTTGTTACAATCTAAAAATATCTAAATATAATTCAGTACAATCTGTAAATAAAACTAAATAATTAATTATAAATCAAAAGTACACTACAAGTAAACTTGTTGTGTATAATTTGAGAAGACCAGCAATGATGGAAGTAAATAAACAGCGACTTATGTTGCAGTTTGAGTTAAATCACTCCTCAACATGGCTCATCTTTGTTTTCACCGTCTCAAACGGAAATACCTATGACGCAGGTTTTTTTTACCTGACGGGAGGGGTTCTGGTGGACCAATCACAGCGCTTGCTAGGGTTGCCAACCGTTCCGTATAATACGGAATCGTCCCGTATTTGACACATAAAATTTTTGTTCCGTATTGAACTGATACGGAACGCAGTTTGTTCCGTATTTTATGAAAATTAATTCAGTGCAAATACATGACAGACACATAGCTTATAATGTCAGCCATGAACGAAGACCGCATCATTTGTATAAGAAAACCCTGACGGTGCGGTAATTTCTCCCTCTGTTTGTCTATGATCTGCGTAGCGTTGCAGCCCCATCAGGGAATGCCCATTGGTCGTTTCAGTCATTGTGATGTCACGTATCATAGCAACAATGACGACAAGTGACAACAGCGGGAAATGTAAAAATGACTGCATCCGAGCAGCCGGCGAAAAAGAAACGAGCACAAAAATATAGAATTGAATGGGAAAATTACCACCCGTGGCTGGAATGGATGAGGGACAATGAATACAAGGCCATTTGTACCATATGCCGTCGCGTTTTTTCTGTTTGTCACGGCGAAGTGTGTGATATAAAGCAGCACGCATGAGGAGATAATCACAAGAGGAGCGAGAGGCTGCGGGCACAGGATGGAGGAATGTTAAGGTTCATTGTCCGTCAGTCGTCTCCAGAGGCACATATGGTATGTAATTATGTGGATTTTTAAAACTCAAATATAGTTGATAAGAAAGTGATTATATTAAAAGAGATAGTACAGATTTAGCCTAACAATCCACATATATATCTCTCCAGTGCTCTCCCTCTGTTCCTGTGTCCCGCTACCTCCCGTCTCATAATGTGTCAATCATTTCTGATGGGTTTCTTATTAAATAATTATGGAGTTAGATAGCTCAAGGTTTAAAAAGCGGTGGGCTCTTTGAAGAGGGCGTATTATAAACTTAAATTAAAACCATGGTTCATTGTTGGCAAAATGATCATGATAGCCTTTATATTTCACATCTATGTGGTTCAGTATTGTATACTTTCATTAAATCCATTAAATATTTAGGGCCTAAGAAGTTGTATAAAATATATTTATCTAAATTTATTAATTAGTTTCCACTATTTTTTTTTATCTTCTGTGGGGGCATGTCACCAGACCCGGGCAAAATCCCCCCCCCCGTCCCTTATTTCCATTTCAGAAAGGTGGCAACCCTAGCGCTTGCGGTCTGCGTAGATTTGACGCGCTGTTAAAAATTTTGTGAGTTGCGCGTCAGGCTACGCAGAGCTATGCACAGGCTACGGACCTACGCACGACTATAAATCGCCCTTTAAAGGAGCATTTCACCCATAGAAACATTAATCTTTATTGAAAGTGTGTAATATTTGTAGTCAAAATGTAACATACATTTAGAATTTGGTGCCTATCTGACCGAGAAAAGGGGTGTTTGTAGTCTCACTCCCTCAACAAAGATATTGGACTTCCTTCTTTCAATGATGCAATATGATGATTTTTACATCATTGTAAGAAGGAAGTGCAACACTGAAATCTGTATTTCTCCTGTCTCAGCGGCAACTGAGGAAATGATGCATGACCATTCAAAAACATGACTGGGGTTCTAACTATACAAAGCTTAATGCAAATGGGTGAAGTGTCCCTTTAAACTGACATACTGGGTGCATCCCAATTCAGGGGCTGTGGCCTTCCAAGGCCGTATCTGAAGGCAAATGACATCACTGGGCTGTGACGAAGGCTGTCACAATTCGAAGGCTCCTTCATATAAAAGCCTCTTACTGTGGCCTTTTCCCCACTGAAACCGAGTTAGGGCTGTAACGCTATAGCTTGTCCCATTATAAAGACCTGCCTGACTATCCATAAAAAATCATAATCATTCAAAATAAAACAAAATCATTCAAAATATTCTTTATCATGAAAATACCTGAAACTATTTGAAGAACAGCAATATAAATATTCCTGTAGACATTTCCTGGAACAGCGTTTGCAACGCTAGCCTACTTCTTCTGTGGCACAAAGTTAGTTTCTGCACGAGAGCGCCCCCTGGCTTTTGGATGTGGCGGCATTTCACCGTAATTCATGCAAATCCATTAATTGAGAAAACGTGCATTTGCACGATAAATCGTTACAGCCCTACCGAGGATCCATAGATGTATCCTTCACAGCCTTGGCTATCCCAAAATTCAATATGAAGTCTGGGTATTTTGAAATAAACATTCAAAACTGTAGTTAAATAAAATTGTATATTTTGCTAATTAAAGGTCCTTGTGTCTGTTTTACTATTATAAATGATGTTTTAGTGATGTAAATTAATATTATTGCTGCAATGTTGTGTGTTGCGTTTTGCTTTTGTATATTTCTAAGGTTGGTGAATTTTACATACTGTTGGATAGTTTAATCTGCATCAATGTGTTATATTTTCTAAAGTAAAATAAAAAAAATCTGCCACCATATTTATTTTAAAAGTCTGATAGGTCTCAGCTTTTGTGTCCCAGTGACAAGCGTAGTGGGCGGGAAAAGCAAGTGATGCCCCCGTAGGCTAGACCGTCTCATTTCATTTAACTCCGTGGCGTTTAGAGGCTGCTGCCTTCAAATATTGAGCCTTGCCTTCAAAGTCCGCGGCCTTAAAAGGATCCAGACCCCAGAGGTGTAAAGTACTTGAGTAATTTTACTTGATTACTGTACTTAAGTATTATTTTTGGGGATTTTTACTTTACTTGAGTACAATTTAAAATCAGTACTTTTACTTTTACTTGAGTACATTTTTTTAAGAAAAAAAGTACTTTTTACTCCTTACAATTTTATTTAGTGTCAAAAAGTACTTATTTTTTAGAGATCACTTTATTCTATTTTCCCTTACTCTTACCAAACCAATTGAATTGTGCTGACGGCCAGTTTAATTTAAATGTTATTTATTTTCCTTGGCCGAGATACAGCGTGCCACTCCCTGAAATTCATACGGACGTAGCTCAGGCACCTTAAGTCCGGGGTGTTCGCCCTTCGGGTCTCTTATCCTACCTGAGAGGGCCTTTTCAACGAGCCAACCCCCGACTCTCTAACCCTTTCTGTGGCCGACGGTCTCCTGAATTTCAAACATTCGTGGCTCGGTCGCTTTAAGTCCTAGGCATTCGCCCTTGGCATCCCTTATCCTGAGAGGGCCTTTCCAACGAGCCAACCCTGACGCTCTAACCCTTTCCCCGGCTGAGATACAGTGGTCATTCCCCTGATTTTCCAATGACCGTAGCTTGGATGCCTTTGGGTCGCTTATACCCAAGGGGACTTAAGGTGCCCGAGCTACAGCCGTGGAAAAAATCGGGGAAAGGACCACCGTATCTTGGATGGGGAAAGGGCTAAAGACTCGTGGGAGGCTTGTTGGAAAGGCCCTCTTGGGTAGGATAAGGGACCTGAAGTGCGAACGCCCTGGACCAAGGAAAAAATCTGGGAAGGGTTGACCATATCTCGGTCAGAGAAAGGGCTAGAGACTCGCGAGTGGGCTCGTCGGATGAAGAATTTTCGCTTCTTTGAAACCGACAACACATTAAGCCAGCAAAAAGTTGGATAGATATCTGGCCTGAGTTTCAGACACCAGGAAGTCTCTGCTCACGTTCACTGCTATTTGCAGCCTCTCTATCAAGACTAAGACCTTGTTCACGCTGTCAGTCCAAATCTGATTTTGTTGCATGTCTGACTGGACAGACTCACTGTCCACATTGTGTATCACAACTGTTTAGATCCGATCTGTGCGTCCTGTTGGGTTTTGCAATTTTCTGGATTATCTGCACTGTTTCTATGGCAATGACGTCACACTGGCACAACAATCGTGTTTACATTTTACGTGACGCAACAGCATGACGTAACCGAAAAGCTGCAAAAATACGATCAGAGCGGTCAGACTTAAATGTATTTCTGGAAATGTGATTTGAAAAGTATTTCAAACCACCTCTGGATATAGCTTGAAACAGAAAAGAAATAACAGATTTCATGTGGTTTTTAGCCGTTCACACGTTCTAAATGTGATTGGGTTTCAATCGAATATGCACCAAAATCAGATTTGGACTGACAGTGTGAACAAGAACTAATACAACTCTTTCCTGCACTGGCTGTCTGTGAGATGCTTGATACTCAATTTTGAAAATCAGCTTCTGCTTTAGTTAAATTCGAGGTTTCAAAACTTTGAGTAGCATGTTGGATACTGAAATTAGGTCGTTTTATAGTTGAAATACAATTAAATACAAACAGTTGTAAAGCAGGATAAATGCGTGCATGTGGTGCATTCACTTCATGTTTTTAGAGATTAAAAGCTTAAACAAGAATCTCTAGTTTAAATTTTTCCTGTTACTTTTACTTTTTTAATACTCAAGTAAAATTTTAATGTACGTTCACTTGAGTAACATTTTTGAGTACTTTTTACACCTCTGCCAGACCCTGAATTGGGATGCACCCTCAGTTTGTTCAAACTAAACCAGTGCTCACACAGCAGTCATTGGCCAGTTTACTGAATGACAGTCATATTAACCAATTATACTCAAAGCAACATGACGAGTCAGCCAATACAATTTGGTAACACTTTTTTTCGATAGTCCACTTTAGACATTTACTAATTATAAGTAACTTTGCAACTATTTATCCTACCAATCTTTACCGTATTAGTAGACTGTCTGCTTAATATCTATTCACACTTTATTGTGATGATATTGTGATAAGTATCTTTGCAGGTGCATGTCAACTTATTCCACTAACCCTAACCCTAACCTCTTCCCTAACAAAGTCTACTAATACTCTAAGGACAGTTAGACAGTTAGTTGAGATATAGTTGCAAATTAGTGAAAGTTGGTTGACATACTTGAAAACTTATTTATAGTTGTATAAGTATTAAGTGTAACCTACAATTTATTTCAGTGTGGTAGCATATTTAATGGAATGTTGTGTGTACCATATTGTAGACAAAACAATAATCATAGTGACTTTCTCCTTTAAAGAAATAAAAAATAAATCTAATTTGTCATTACTAGCATAATACTAAAATATAATATAATAAATGTACTTTAAAATGTATTCCCAACAAAGATTATTAAAGAAATAATTTTCTTCAATTTATTTTGTGTATCATGACATCAGCATGTTGCTAACAAAAATTGTTGTTGACTGGACTGTAAAATGTGCTGTAACACATCATGAAGTTTGATTTCTCAGAGTTTTTAAAAATAAAACTCAATCGGGTTTAAATGTCAGGAGTTCCTGTCGGGATAAAAGTAACACTTGTTACTCTTCTCCTACTGCCAATACTGTTGCATTATGTTGAAAATTTATATTTTTTTATTTGATTTAATTTTATTGTGTTCAAACTGTTAAAAATGTTTGTTTTTTTCAACAATTCAAGTTTGTACTGTCAGGTTGCTTTAGAAACATTTGATGAAACCAAAATTTAACCAAAAATACATATAAGATCATAGTCATGTTTATTTACTAAAAACAAGTGTAACACAAAAATCTATCTTGTTCTGTTACTTTTGAGCCACCTGTGTGTTACTTTCGTCCCTGCTGACAGAGTCTAAGGCCATTTTGTTTCTAAAATTTCACCTGGAATTCATAGTCTACACTTGAGTTCTGATCACAGCAAAAATATATCTGTCTAAAATCTTTTAAAATTAAGTTTTTCTGAAAAATTGTACTTTCGCCCCGGCTCACCCCTACTGTGAGTCTCTACAGTACAATGTTGGTTACTGTGAGTCTCTACAGTACATTGCTGGTTACTGTGAATCTTTGCAGGATATTTTATTTACTGTGATTTTCTACAGCACATACCTTTTTACTGTGATTTTTACAGTTTAAAAACACTACTGTGATTTCACACTGAATGCACTGTAATCCACTGTGAACTTTATTACAGTTATTTGCTGTGCATGAACATAGTTAATTACTGTAGATTTCACAAGCATTTTTTACAGTGTTGTTTTTCGTTATTTTGGAAACACACACGCACACACTGTCAGTCATTTGATGTTGACATTGTTTAAATCTTGTCTTTTTTACATGTTTTAACACTGTACATTTAACTTAACATTTTTAATTTTATACAAGAAACCATTCGTTAATAATGAATTATTAGTAGCATATTGTTGTGTCTCAGGAGATCGTGCTCATTGTTAAATAGCTCTGTGGCTATACTGCACTGAAGCGGCAGTTTAAAATATAAACCCAGAATTCAGCAAACGTCAAGAAGAAGAAAACGGAAACAACAATCAGACCGAGACGCGGGATTTACATAATGTTACACAGACCATGTTTAAATTTCAATGTTTCTGGGCAGAAATACCAACTTCTTGGACTGCTATTATAAGCTGCACATTGGACTGCTGGCTGCTCGCCATGGTGCTGAACACGCTGAACAGTACTGGTGGCACATGCACATATATTTACATGCAACCTATTGGAATGCGGAGGACACATTATAGGTTAGTACAATAACGAAATTGTAGTTTTTAAATAGAAGAAAAAATATTTATGTAAACAGATATTTTTTTCAAAAAAACTCCACAACTCTTCTCAAGTGGGTTAGTAAAATAACCAAATTAGCCTATAGATTTAAGTAGAAAATAGTATTTATATAAAGAAAAATGTTAAAATAAAAAATGCAAAACTCTTCTTAAGTGGAAGTAATAAAGTAAAATAACGAATAATAATTATATAATAACGAATTTCCAATAGTAAATATCTGTGCATGTGCCACCAGTACTCCAGTACGTCAGAGCGCGTCTTCAGCACCGCGGCCAGCACCCAGCACTCCAATGCGCAGCTTATAAATATCAAACAAAGTGAACAAGTTGTTTTTTCTGTTCAGAAACATTGACATTTAAACATGGTCTGTGTAACATTATGTAAATTCCGCGTGTCGGTGTGATTGTTGTTTCCGTTTAATTAATAGAAATAATAATTTGGACGCACGGACGCCCCAAGGGGTGGGCGGTGCCCTTAGCATTTGCGTATCCGCCTATGGCCAGGGCCGGCCCATTACTGTACTTCAAAAGGTACCACTTCATAACGATTCCAATAATAATAATAATATGTTACTCACTGTGACTGGTAATCCACAAGTGCTTGCAGGATTATTGAATGATGTCCTTTGCGGTTGAACTAGTCTTTGGCGTAGAGTTGTGGCGCGGTTATGGGAATATGCGATCTGTCGATGGCACCTGCACATTGAGGGAAACCCCATAATCTCTCAAAACCATCCATAATGTCCAGGAGCCTCTGGCCTGTGGGTAGTTGTATGTGTTTCTGCATGCAGGACACCATCGCGCTGCATACCTCCCACACGCAAACGCACACTGAAGACTGGCTCAGTCCAAAGAGGTGCGAGATTGTGTTGTATCCGCTGCCGGTAGCGAGATACCACAAAGCTACCGCAACGCGCTTCTCGACGGGTATAGCCTGGCGGAGATGAGTGTCCCTTTTTATTATCCTGCTTTTCAGGCTAACGCAAAGATAAGCGAACGTCCGGCGTCCCATTCTAAAACTCGAGACCCAGTCTTGCTCCGTAAAAGAAGCCAGCACTATATCTTCCCACCAGTGCTGGCTCCGAACTTTTACCCAGGTGTGTCGTTCGGTCCTAAAATGCACTGTTGCCGCCAGCGAAAATGCAGCAAACAGTAAATGCTGTTTTTTGTGACGTAACCGACGTAAAAAGTTTCTTCGCCTTCGTTTTGACTGCATCCTGAAAAGCGTATACAGCAATGCATGTTCCATTTCAATGACACCGGAAATTAGTTGAAAAATATTTGCATTTTGGGCGGTGATAGAAAGATCGGATTCGTATCCGTTTTGCCAAGACGCATTTATGTGGCCAAATGTAAATGAAACAGTTGTAGCCTCTTATGGAACGGCTGAAAATCCACAAGGGGGCGCATTTGTTCCTCAGACGTTGCACAATAAACATGACATCCGAATATATTCATTATAAATCGTGAATGAAAAGTGATATTCGAACGAATGTCTGTTAGTGAACTTATTGTATACACTATTTGTATCGTAATTCGGTCAGAAACGTCAAGATTGTGAGATAAACAAATCGTTTTGGATTAAAAGGCTTGGATATTCCATTTCCTTGGACTTTTGGGGATTTATGAACAATTTGTTTTGGACAATTTTACCGAAGCGGATAAAGGAAAGATTTTGAAGGTAAGTAAATATCCTAAATCGGCGCCGCCCGGTTCAGGTAACTAACAACTAGATTACAGTTTTATGACTGCTAAAAATCATATTATGCTTTCTGTGTGCGCTTATTGGAATCCCGAAAGTCTAAGCTTTACAACGATGTGCCGCATGACCGTATATTTTGAAGATTAAATGCTTCAAAGTTACAATGACGTAATGCAGCCTCACGTGCAAGGGAGGGGGTGTGCCGTGTACGGCACAGTGTTCCTTATCAGGTTAACAAATCAGATAGCTATCCGATCAGAGAAAACACATGAAGTGACCAGGTGTAAAAAGGCCCTTAGAAACTGCACTTTCAGAATATGTGAATAACTTAAAATGCCCAGAACCGACTTGTGTCCCTACTTTCCGTGACTGGTCACATTTTAACATTTACAAAGATCCCCCGGAATCTTTTCTTGAGAGAGCATTGCAGGCTATGGATCATGCTTCCCAGGAAGCGCACTTGCTGTTTGAGTTTTCCAAATGGTGGTTTAGTGACAATACACAGGGGAGGACAGAGCTGACCGTCACAATCTTCTCTCCCTGAGTAAGATCGGTGGCCTCGGCAAATGGCTGTAGCACATCACAAAGCTCTTTCATCAGATTCCACTCCCTAATTGAGAAGACCAGCTCACTGTGGCCTGTGTCCTGAACAACACTGCACAGTTCTTGATGACTGAACGAGAGAACTGCCTTGACTTGGCGGAGAGTAGAATTCCACCGTGTATTCACAGCAGCGGGTATCCCTCGCTGCCCAAACTTATCTTCAAATGCATCTTTAAAGGTGCTGGATGTATGCAGGAGAGAGCTCAATTTGGAGCATTTTGCAAAGGTACTGTTCATGATCCGTGCATCCTTGAGACCATCACCAACAGTTAACGGCAGCATATGGGCAAAGCATTGCTGACGTTTAGGACTTCCTCTGTTGATCATGCGGTCCACAGTCTCCAATTCAGCTCTGGAGAGGTCTTCCCATAACTCTGCATCATCCAGATTGTCGTCATCAGTTACTTCACCATCTTGCTCTTTTGGAAAACACACTGTAAATGCTCGCTTCATATTGGCAGCATTGTCACAAATAACAAAGTCAAGTTTTTGTCTGATGCCATATTTATCACATATGGACTCAAAGGCTTCTGCTATCCTTTTTCCTGTGTGAGTTCCTTTGAATCTGTTACAGGCAAGCAAGTATGATTTCAGCTGAACTCCCTCAGATGTTACCAAAACATGGCCAGTGACTCCCAAAAAGCCACGCATTCTCCGGTCTGACCAAATATCCACTGTAACGGATACATGATCTGCACGAGAAAGAAGCTCTTTTATTTTCTCTTTAGTCTCTGCAACAAGGGATTCTATCTTTAAAGTTATTGTCCTACGACAGGCAGGCTGGTACTTGGAGTCAGCCACAGACATGAAGTGTCGGAAATGTTCATTCTCAGTGATTGAAAGAGGCATGCTACATCCTATCACCAGGTCTCTTAGAATGGCATTTGTTATGGCCTTCTGTCTTGGATGATTAGCTGCATAGGCTTCCTGAGGACGAGACTGGAGGAACTGGGAAATTGCAGGCTGTGTAGCATCAGTGCAGGCGTTTCTTGCCCTTTCATACTCTGTATATCTGTGAAACAGAAGCAAAAACAAGAATGGGATGTACTGTATGGTCGGGCAGACATGAAAACATGTTATATGGTTAACAAAAAAGTTGTTTGAGGCTTTTTGTAGTTTTTATTCACTAATTAAATATTAGTATATTTTATTTCAATTTTTTTATTTAATACAAATGTTATATCACTGTCTTCAATAAAATTTAATCTATCAATTTATGGTGTTTTTTATTTTTGGGGTATTTTTGAATTTATTTACCTCTAGAAATACCAAATTGCCTTATGTAAATTATGCTTATTTTTTATGCTTATGTTATATGTAATATTTCTTTTACTACTAGGGGTGCAATGGATCACAAAACTCACGGTTCGAATCACATTTCAATTTTTAAGGCACGGATTGGATCATTTTCGGAACATTTGTGAAGAAAGAACATTTGCACATTAAGTAGGGCCTAAAATTATCATTAGGTACAGAAATGGAATCAAATAAATCATAACACAGTCTTTATTGTATAAATTAAATATAATTATCATTTTTAGAGCTTCAGAAGTGATTTTCTCTTTGGCTCGGGTTGTTTGATTAACATTAATGACACAGACTTAAGTAGGTTAATTGAGGTTACTGTCTCTTTAAGACCAAATAAGCACATACTGGTTTCTGCTTCTAATCTATACACAAACTTTAGACATAAACAACTCTTTTTATTAGAAAAATAATACTGTGGAGATCATTTTGTTTGTTTGTACTGTACCCTGTCAAGAACAGAAAGATTCTATGTTTGCTTGCTTTTTTAAACACGTCTCTCTGTGTGTGTACTACTGAGTGCCCTTAAATGCACTGGCGCACAAACAGACAGAGGGCGAATTACAAACGGCGCAGCATCATCCCACATAAAAGCGTTACATTATTTTTCATTGCTCTATTCGCCAAATGTATTTTAATACACACTGAGATACGCAACTCTCTAACTGTGCATTCAGACCGCCACGGGCGAGAGAGTCAAAGTGGCCGGAAGTCATGCATTTTCAATGAGAGCCGGCGGCGAGCAGCGGCGCGTCATGTACAGCGTGAGCGTCGAGGAGAGTTGAAATCAGCTCAACTTTATGGTAATGAGATATGACGCGGTTCGGCGGCAACCAATCGAAAGGCGAAACTGTTCACCGGCAACCAATCGGAAGGCGGAAACCTCCGCCTGAGAGGAGTTCAGAGAATGCATTCGAGCGTCAGAGCGTCCATTACAACTTTTCTTCAGCGTCGTTGTCAGGGCAGCCAGAGCTTTTATTGACGCTCTCGCCGGTGGCGGTTTGAATGCACAGTAAGATTTACACATCAAGAGTTCTAAATCTGCTGATTCTTGACGTCTGATTGGAGCTGGACATTCAATCGCACGTGCGTTTGTGCCTAAAGTTAACTGCTCACTTTAGCGCCTTTTTGCAGTTAAATTCAATTGTTTAATCACTTGAATATTAACATTTGCAAACCTTTGAAACATGTGCAAATTATAAACTTTCCCATTTGCATATTAATCCGCGAATCACATGCGAGACGAACAGTGGGTGATCCGTTGCAGCACTACTACCAAATAACCAGATAACAATAACAAATTGAAAAGCACTTACTGGGCAGAATGAGTCTTCAGATGACGAACAAAATTGAATGTTGTCATCAGGCTGTCTGAGATTTGAATTTTGCATGTCTTGCAACACGCTGTTCTTCTTTTTCCATCCTTTGAATAATTGTTGAAGCCGAACGCGATGACCCTCGGTATCCCTCCGGCTGACATGTTGATGTGCTGTCTGATCTAAGTGGGCGTGGTGTGCGTAAGGTACGAAAGGGCGTGACTGATGATAGTGTCGTGATCCAGTCACGAAAACTTATTTCTGGGATTTTTGGCTTGTTAGCTGTACACTCTGTCACACAGCAGCTTTTAGGCATTATTCTGTTTTTGTTATGAAATGACAACAAATGACAAGGAGGCGGCCTCTCGCAATACAAAGTCAATGGAGACGGTTGGAGATTGTTTCCCCCCGGTGGGCGTGGTTTTTAGGTTATGACGCAATGGATCACAAAACTCACGGTTCGAATCACATTTCAATTTTTAAGGCACGGATCGGATCATTTTCGGAACATTTGTGAAGAAAGAACATTTGCACATTAAGTAGGGCCTAAAATTATCATTAGGTACAGAAATGGAATCAAATAAATCATAACACAGTCTTTATTGTATAAATTAAATATAATTATCATTTTTAGAGCTTCAGAAGTGATTTTCTCTTTGGCTTGGGTTGTTTGATTAACATTAATGACACAGACTTAAGTAGGTTAATTGAGGTTACTGTCTCTTTAAGACCAAATAAGCACATACTGGTTTCTGCTTCTAATCTATACACAAACTTTAGACATAAACAACTCTTTTTATTAGAAAAATAATACTGTGGAGATCATTTTGTTTGTTTGTACTGTACCCTGTCAAGAACAGAAAGATTCTATGTTTGCTTGCTTTTTTAAACACGTCTCTCTGTGTGTGTACTACTGAGTGCCCTTAAATGCACTGGCGCAAAAACAGACAGAGGGCGAATTACAAACGGCGCAGCATCATCCCACATAAAAGCGTTACATTATTTTTCATTGCTCTATTCGCCAAATGTATTTTAATACACACTGAGATACGCAACTCTCTAACTGTGCATTCAGACCGCCACGGGCGAGAGAGTCAAAGTGGCCGGAAGTCATTCATTTTCAATGAGAGCCGGCGGCGAGCAGCGGCGCGTCATGTACAGCGTGAGCGTCGAGGAGAGTTGAAATCAGCTCAACTTTATGGTAATGAGATATGACGCGGTTCGGCGGCAACCAATCGAAAGGCGGAACTGTTCACCGGCAACCAATCGGAAGGCGGAAACCTCCGCCTGAGAGGAGTTCAAAGAATGCATTTGAGTGTCAGAGCGTCCATTACAACTTTTCTTTAGCGTCGTTGTCAGGGCAGCCAGAGCTTTTATTGACGCTCTCGCCGGTGGCGGTTTGAATGCACAGTAAGATTTACACATCAAGAGTTCTAAATCTGCTGATTCTTGACGTCTGATTGGAGCTGGACATTCAATCGCACGTGCGTTTGTGCCTAAAGTTAACTGCTCACTTTAGCGCCTTTTTGCAGTTAAATTCAATTGTTTAATCACTTGAATATTAACATTTGCAAACCTTTGAAACATGTGCAAATTATAAACTTTCCCATTTGCATATTAATCCGCGAATCACATGCGAGACGAACAGTGGGTGATCCGTTGCAGCACTACTACCAAATAACCAGATAACAATAACAAATTGAAAAGCACTTACTGGGCAGAATGAGTCTTCAAATGACGAACGAAATTGGATGTTGTCATCAGGCTGTCTGAGATTTGAATTTTGCATGTCTTGCAACACGCTGTTCTTCTTTTTCCATCCTTTGAATAATTGTTGAAGCCGAACGCGATGACCCTCGGTATCCCTCCGGCTGACATGTTGATGTGCTGTCTGATCTAAGTGGGCGTGGTGTGCATAAGGTACGAAAGGGCGTGACTGATGATAGTGTCGTGATCCAGTCACGAAAACTTTTTTTGGGGATTTTTGGCTTGTTAGCTGTACACTCTGTCACACAGCAGCTTTTAGGCATTATTCTGTTTTTGTTATGAAATGACAAATGACAAGGAGGCGGCCTCTTGCAATACAAAGTCAATGGAGACGGTTGGAGATTGTTTCCCCCCCAGTGGGTGTGGTTTTTAGGTTATGACGCGCTGCGCTCTGTCTCTATTCAGCCTGCGCTCCAGCTGGGTCAACTTTTTTAAATTTATATATTTTATATTCAAACTGAAAACATGATTTGATAAACACTCAAGTCATTCAAGTCATCGTGTCTCAAGTCAAGTCAAGTCCCGAGTCTTTAACTTCCAAGTCCGAGTCAAGTCTCAAGTATTTTGTTTTTTGTCAAGTCAAGTCACAAGCCATAAAAATAGCGACTCGAGTCGACTCGAGTCCAAGTCACCAAGTCACATGTCTGCAGAATTGTGACTTTATATGTCAGAATTCTGACTTTACATCTAAGAATTGTGCCTTTACATCTCAGAATTGTGACTTTACATCTCAGAACTGTGACTTTACATCTCAGAATTGTGACTTTGTATCTCAGAATTCTGACTTTGTATCTCAGTTCTTACTTTGTATCTCAGAATTCTGAGATATAAAGTCAGAATTTTATTTGATTTTTTTTACAACATTGCGGAAACAGGCTTCCATAGTCTAGGGCCCTTTCGAGTGAACGGGTGAAGATTGAAAATAGGGGCTGCTGTGTGTGATTCTTGTGAGGTAGAATGCATGTTTCTTTCTGTATTAATGTTTGTCTGATAAGCAGGAACTGCCTGGCCTGTGATGTTTACTGCTGTCAGAATAAACACCTGTACGGAATAATCAATTACACCTGACAAACGCAAGAGGGCGTTTTAATGATGTCATATTTCATTCATTATATTCAGAGATTCATTAAATATATTTAAACGTTTATTCAATATAGTCAGAGATGTATTCAATATATTTAAATGTTTATTCAATATATTCAAATGTTTAATATTCATTAAATATATTCAGAGATTTATTCTATATGTGATACACCCAATCACAATGGTAATGTCTATTGTTTTTATATTAATTTATTCATGTATTTATTCATTTGTTACAATAAAATGATCTTGTAGGCTACTTTTGATGGTCTGGGTGAATTTAACATTTAAACCATTCAGCCAGTTGGGGGGAGTAGTGGTTGCAAGACACCTGGGGCACATTCAAGTTCAAAACGGTGCGCAACGTTTTGCTACGGTTTCCCGGTTCAATGACATGTTTCCTGGAAACGGCTGGGATCCCAAGTCTGGTTGTTTCCAGCCCTTGAATTTTGTGTTCCCTGTATTTGCCATGGCTCTGTGGCATGTGTGTTCTGCTTTCTGCTCTGTTCCACAAGAGGTCTCTCAAACCCATGAACCTGAGTCTCCTGAACTTCCTGTCACAAATGAAAGGTTTGAACCTGAGTCCTCTGCACTTCCTGTTTCGGCTGAAACGTCTGGGGTGCGTTCCACTACAGTTTTAGACGCACACTCACAAACTTCCCTAAGCACTTCCCCTCGGGGGAATCCCTGTCGCCATTTTGAAGTGCGTTCCACTTCGTCAAGTGGACAAGGGGAGTTTGTATGGACAGACCCTCGCTCCCTCGATTTTGACAGAGGGAACAAGTCTTCTTCATATGTACACTTTATGCAGCTTCATATCCCACAATGCAACACGATTGTGACGTCACTTCAGCAACTCGCGCTTTGCACATGGAGGGGGCGGTCTCCACTTTCCATGTGATCAAGGGCTTAGGGCGATCCATTTGAACCCACTTCATGTTCTAGCAGTAGTGGGCACTTGTACAACGTAAGCAATGACGTACATCCGAGTGAACGAGACTGAGGGAAGTTAGCGAGGGAAGTTCATAAAAAACAGAACTGGAACGCAGGGCTGAATTCATGTCCCCTGAGCTTCCTGTGTCAATCAAGTTAGCTGAGCCTAAGTTTCCTGAATTTCCTGTCCTGACCATGAGGGCTGTTTTCGAGTTCCCTGAGTTTCCTGTTAAGGCCGAGATGGTTACTCCTAAGTTTCCTATGTCCTGTAGGTCAGCCAATGTCACAGGTCGGGGCGGACCACAGATGTAACAAGCAGCGCCTCTTCCTAGTTTCCACCTCGAGGAGGTCCCTAAGTCAACCCAATGACCAGACAGACACAAGCGTAAGTACAATTTAAAAGTCACTTTATTTAATTTAATTAAAATCAATAAGGGAAAGGGGCAAGGGTGGATTAAAATAGGGGTCTCTCCTTCTGCTCTCCAGGTGAGCCGAGAAGAAATGGGGGGGGAGGGGACAGCAGGGCGAAGCTCCTATGCCTTGGCTCCTTGATCCCGTGGCGCCCTCCTTTTCCTCCTGGAGGCAGATTAAAATAGGGTAAGTATTGGGTAAATGTTGCGGAGCTTGGGGGATCTTGTTGGCGTCAGGCTGGTTATCCCCTTGACGCTTTCCTAAGTACTTCACAGGTATGATATACAGGTTCTCTCCTTCTGCAGGCTTTAGCTGTAACACAGAAGATTACGTGACATGATATGATATGATATGGTACTTTATTGTCAGACAAAGTCTGAAATTTTTCTTGCATCACAGTATCCAGGTTTACAACAATTAACATTCGTTAAACAATGACATACACTTCACAAAGACACAAGACACATTATACATTACATACCCTTCTCCAATTACATCACATTCACAGTACTCTTGACTTTTGGTTAAGCATCTTATTCAGTTCTAGGGTTGCCTGATACACAAAAGACAGACACTGGGACTTTCACTCTCACCGTGACGACGTACAGGTAAGGACCGCACAGGTATAGTATTCAGGCTCTCTCTCCTCCTTCACGGTAAGTACTTCACAGGTATGATATGCATGTTCTCTCCTTCTGCAGGCTTTAGCTATAACACAGAAGGTTTCGCAACAGACACTGGGGTTTCAGCTCTCACCTAGTCGACTTATGACGACGTGCAGATAAGTACTTCACAGGCGTGGTATTCAGGTTCTTTCTCTCCACAGAGAGAAAGAACTCCACAGTTCTTTCGCTCTCACCACTCTGCTCCGTGGCAGGGCTGTCAACCTGAATACTGAGAGCTCACAACGCACGTTGGACAAGATGGCTCCACAATACACACTGTATCAAACACTGAGTACTCACAATGGTTTAACGATGACCTCCTTTGTCTCCTTCTCCTACAGACCGATGGGATCCTCTTCACCCGTATTCAAATACACCACTCGGATCTTCATCAACAACTCTTGCGGTAAGTCATTCCTCTTCAATGCTCCAAACACAACAGTAATGCACATAAATCCATTCGTATCCAAACTCTTCAGGGTTATCACTTACTTAGCCGCTGGCTCTATTTTCCTCTTCTGCTTTGTTCCCAGTAAACTCCTTACTGTTTCCAGTGTGACTGTGCCCAGGTCCTTCCTCTCTATCACCGAAACGGTTTGTTGACACCACACAGCCACCGCAGCTCCAATAATCAACCCCAACAAAATGAACTTCCTGCAAACATCCACGCCGTCCTTTCGCCCGAACCAGCCCCGCACTCTTTCCGCCCGCTTCCTAGCGGTCGCTGGATCAGCGGGGCCTGCGGACTCTTCAGAGGCTGGTGTTTGTTGTGTTGCCCAAGGCGGAAGTTAACTCGCCCGAAATCGACTACCTTCTGCTTCATCAGCCCGTCTTTTGAGTCTGCAGTAATCATAAGACCCGCCCAGTAAATGACCGCTGCCTCATTTGCGCACCTGCAGTGAATTTGGCTTAATTTCATTGCCATGGAGAACCAGGAAGTAAACCGGTGTTTAAAAATTTTGCTCCGGGCGGAACCTCTCCTCTGCATTTTTGGTTCCGCCCTAAGTCACCCTGTGACACCAACATGGTCACTCCTAAGCTCCATAGACTGTCTGCCTTTTTCAAAATGGTTGTGCACAACTCCCATTAACTCTCTGCCCGGCCCAAGATGGCCATTCCCGAGCTCCTTGATCTCTCTGCCTGGTCCAAGATGGCCGCCGGCACCACCATGGGTTCCAGTTCTGCCCTGGTCTCTGGTTTCTCCTGCGGCACCACCATGTTTTCCGGATCCACCCTGGATCCTGCTGGCTCCACCCTGGCTTCCTGCCCTGTCAACAATGTTGATTTACTTTTATATTATTAAATATTACACTTGGATCCTCTGACTGTTTGCTTAAGCAACATCATTAGCAACCCTGTCTGGTGGCCGGATGAGCGTTCACTTCCGTTGGTCAAACTGTGCAGCCTCTTTGCTCAACACAATATATAAAAGTGCTCAACTCGTTCAGCAGGTCCAACCATGTCTAGGATTTTTTTAAATATAGGGGGATTAGTGAGTGTCACCTCCCCAAATGGCATAGCCTGTCGGCCTTTGATGTAAAAAGCCGCCAAAAGCCTGTTTTTTGCAGTACGTATGCGGTCGGATTCGTCAAGCGGATAGACTATTTGATAGGCTAGTATTAAGTGTGGATTACGGATGTTGAAAATCTCTAGCTTGGTGGTCAGGACATAAATGGATCAAATCAGCAAATTTGCAAAGGTTTATTTATCTCCACATATATCATAAATAAAAATTAGCTGAGTAACTTTGCAGTAAACCACATTATATATTTCCTACTATGTGATTTCCATATTATAGACGAGAGTATTTAACTACAATAAACGTCTCATATGGCAATAAATATCTTCAAAATATTATTATTTCCCAAAACTTTATGACAAAAAATATTTTCAAAGGAACTGTATTCTTACAGTTTTTCAAAGATGCACACATTATTACGCATATGATTTGAATATTAGACAAGAATATTCATATAACTGCAATATCTCATATTTCAATAAAAATCCTCACATAACTTAACATAACAGCATAATAAAATTAATAAACAGAGAAGGAAGCAGGATTGACATGTATATTGTATTATTATATAATTAAGTCTAAATAAGCAATAACAGTGGAAAAACATTATTATCCCTCAAAACTTTATATGACAAAAAATTTAATTTAAAGGAAATGTATTCTTACAGTTATTTAAAGATGCGCAAATTATTCCATCTATTATTTCCTGTTTAAGAGCATGTTCGTCTCTGGCCTCGCTATGTTATGTAATAGCTGCTTGACAGGTGCACATCCCTGTCTTTCAAACAAGTATCATTTTGTATAGTTACGCATTTATGAAAATTAGCCATTGATTGCAAATTGCAAATTGATTATGATTTGTATTACCCTAGTTTTACTACAAATACAAGACCTTAGTAATTTTTTTACCACGGCCGGTGGTCTACAAAATATGCCGGTAGATTTTTGGTCCCACTCTGCCCCTGAACTGTATGTACAGCAGGGCTAGTCAACCATCTTTATCTTTGGTCGTTTATCAATTGAAAGGCTGCAGCCTCCAGAGGTCGTATATGAAGAAGACTGCATACATTATCAAGTTTAAGTTAACTGAGCATTACATTCACAAATCATAAGCATATTACAACAATTTACAATTAACATGACAAATGATGGCCGTAAACACGGAATGGGAGTCGGAAAACGGCTGTGTGGGGTGACAACCATCTGCGTGTGCGTAATTATCCGATCCAATTCAAGCTTTGGATGCATTAAAGAAAATAAACTTGTGTGACTACACCGTATGTGACATACTGATCGTAAAGTGATGTATTTCAGTGTGTTAAAATCAAGATAATTATTAATTAATTATTATCTTTTTTGTTTCACTTTATCAGTAACACTGGAATACTTAAAAAAACGATTGATTACTGGTAAGTAAATTATTAACTATAAATATATTAGTAAGATTAAAGGTTCTTGCGCTGGATTGAGCTTCTCTCCCATGACAGATTTACCATTAAACTGCTATTTCATTACGACTGCCACTAGTCGGCAAACTCCCCACATTTATATCTGTATGTAATGTACATAGGAAAGGCTGTTTAGCCTATATATCTATAAAATATTTTAAAAAAAGAAAACACGTAGTGCAATTTTAGTCATTAGGAGAAGACTTGGCTATATGTTGTGAATACTTGACTTGTAACAATTAATGAAAGTTAAACATATATAAACAAAATAAGAGCTCTACATGTGTTGGTCTTTTTACACTTGTACTATTAACATTTGGCTCTTACATGTTAAACTGCAGTTGTTTGTAAATATTAAAATAAGAAATTATGAGTTTTCAGTAATAATAACAGTTTTCAGAGCTAAATGGGTTCATGTTCATTTCTATTTGGTTTACAGACAAATACACATAAACATGTCTCAAAATAGCTGTCGGGCTGTCCACACGGAGACGCGAATCACTGTATACGCATACATTTGTTATCGTATTGGCGTTTCATCCACACGGATCCGGCGATTTCAGAGAGTGAAACCGCTATTTTTTGAAACCTGGTCCTAAAGTGGATAAATCTGAAACCGACACCCTTGCGGTTTCGTCTGTACAGCCAATCCGTATATTTTGTGAAGCGAAAACGTCATCACATCACGTGTCGGAAGCGTCCCACGTAACAGCAACAACAATAACGGCGGATTACGTGATTGTGTTCGTGCTACAGAAGCTACTAAAGCCTACTAGCTTTATTACAGCAAAATCTATTGCGTCTATGCAATTGTGGTGACCAACAAGCGATAATGGACAACACCATACGTTGGCTATGCGCATGCTCAAAGTCTTCTTCTCCGTGTATAGTGTATATCTGTGGCAGAATTACAGCGCCCCATACTGGTCCGGCATATATACTACACCGCTTTCAGTCGGTTTCAGTGGTTTCGTGTTTACGGATTATTTTTTTAGAGCAAGGAAAAAAAATGATCGGATAGGGAATGCACCGGCTTCGTGTGGATATAGCCTTAGTGAATATCTTAAATATGCTAAATTACTTTTTTCCAAAAGTGTTAAGTTTAAGGTGCATCATGGAACCATATGTGAGAAAAAGAAAAGTTTAAAATTCAACATTACATTATCTTTACATCTGTGCCAGTAATTCATGCAGTCAGTGCATTATAGGAATTTATCCAATGTGGGGTAATATGAAGTAATCAGCAATCATGAGATTCATTCATGTTTTTTGATGCACGTTGCACATTGTTTTCTTTCATGGACTATGAACCCCGTAAAGTTGGCCACCCTATTTAATTCTGGTTCTGCCGTTGTTCGTGTAGGCTCGCTGTAGGCTCAAGCTTAAATTGTATTTAATTTTTTTATTATACCAATTTTAATCCTAGAATCGCCCTGGTCGTACTGAAAATAACATTTGCATAACACTGCCCTAATCTACACACAAAGGTAGAGGGTGTAACTTTCATCAAATCATGCTGTAGTATTGTTGTTTCTGTCATGTCGAGCAGACGATGTGTTTTGTTGGGAAAGGCAAACTACTTTGTTTGGCCTTCTAATTGAGTAAACATTAAGAAATCCACTCATTACAGAAGGGCGTGACTTAGAGGTGCTACAGTAATGTACAGTATGTGGAAATTTACCTGGAATCAGGAGTCTGTGTGCCAAAAAATGTGTTAGGGTCAGCTTGTCATGGTTTATCTGTGTTCTGTTTGTCTGTTCCGATTGTTGTCACCTGGACATTTCCACTGATTATCATCATCATCACCACCTGTGCATCGTTAGTCTGTTTGTATATATAGCCCTGTCTGTTGTATGTTCACTTGCCGGATCATTGTCGCCATTTCGTGTCCTTGTTATTTACTTATGTCAGTGGTCCAGTTTATGCCTGCCTGTTTGTTTGATTCTTGTGTTTTGGTTCCCGGTGTTATTTGTGTAGATAAATTTATATTTCGTTAACTTGCATTTGCATCCTCCTTACCTCTTTCCCATAACGTGACACAGCTAACCATGTAAACACCCATACTTCCATGGCATGGATGCTTCTCATTTGAGTATTTGATATAGAGACAATTCTAAAAAGCAACCTCAGAAGCACGTCATGGGTCAGTGTGTGCATGTGTCTGTATAATTATTGGTATTTAACTTATTGGTATTAAAAAACTAGTATTTAAATTGCAACTGTTTGTATTAATAGAATTTCTGTAGTTTTATTTACATTACTGTTACGGATGTCAGCAATAATGCCCTTGATACTCAACCCTCAAATTCACCCGATTACTAATTTGCACTTCATTTCCCATCTAGACCCGCTGATTACGCCCTACCTGTCTCACATCAGCGGGTCTATTTAGCCTGGGACTCACGCACTCAGTCTTTGTGAAGTCTTGTTTGCCTAGAGCTGCATTTCTGAGCGCTTTTCCTGTGTAACCGTGTTTTGTTTCTTTGTGTGATTTTTGCTTGTTTCTGGATTACTGATTGTTTGCTGCCTGCCCCGATATTGGATTGTATTTTGTTTATGATTAATATCTGCCTGCCTCAACCCTGGACTGTTCTACCGTTAATGATTGATATCTGCCTGGCCCGAACCTGGACTGTACTAAAGTTTATGATTTCTTGCTTCATTGCCCTGCCCATTATCTGTGTGTTGTGCATCTCTTTCAATAAAGCATTGCATATGGATCCTCACCTGTCTGACTCGTCACAGAAGTCTTCCCCATCAATGGATCCAACAATGATCGCTCAACTCACTGGGACCGAGGAGACCAGTTGCTCGCTCTCCATCAGGGTGGAACTACAGTCTGAGCTGGCCTGCCGGGACGAGGGGAAAAGCTTCAATGAATTTGTCAACCTCGCCAGACGCATCGACAATCTAGTTCGAGTTCTGAGGCATGTCCGAGGCCTGGGTTCTGTCGCACCATCACTCCCCGAGGACAGCGAACCCATGCAGGTGGGTCGAGCATGCCTAACGATGGAGAAGAGAGAGCGCAGCTTCAAAGAACGGCTTTGCTTATATTGTGGAGAACCAGGGCACACACCAGGATCTACAGTAAGCTCGACCTCTGCAGCACCTAAAATCTGATTCGCAGCCAGGGAGGAAATGAGTGGAAGATAACTCTACAGCAAATAGACACTATGAAAATTTGCTGATGCCCTTCGGATTACCGAACAGCCTGTCCATCTTTCAGTCGTTCATCAACAACGTATTACAAGACATGTTAAATCACTTTGAATAGATCAAAATGTCATCAATGTAGACAATGACAGACTCCTTCGGATTCGCTTATTTCTATTGACGCTTTATAAAGAACTTTTGCATCATTGCAGGACCTTTAACCTCCCTGGTACGAAAAGTAGGGCTGGACAATAATTCAATATCAATATATACAGCGAGATATATTTTTTCGATAACGGTGATATGAACTTTAAACACATTTCCGATATTTCAATATACGTTACAGCATTTGTCGTTCATTTGCAAACTGCGCGATGACGTACAACACAGACGCTGCGCGGCCAGTGCTCAGCCTCAGCAGCAGTAGGTTAAGTAGGTCAAACGTGCCGTGGCAACTTTTTGCAACAAAATGACCAACGCTGATGACAATACAAATGTAACTGAACAAGCTTCCACAAGTAAGGAGACTGAGGATGAAATAGTTGATAAGAGAGGAAAGACTAATTCAGTAGTGTGGAAGTGGTTCAGCTATCGACAATCTGATAAACTTCAGGTTTCAGTGTGTTGCAAAATGTGCCGGAGAGTGGTGCCGACTAGCAGCGGGAACACATCAAATCTGTTTCACCATTTGAAGCACTTCCACCCGATAGAACATTTAGAGAGTCAAAAGATGAGGTTTCATAAAGGGTTAAGCAGCCAACCTGAAACATCACTACCACCACCGCCATCCCCAACAGCGTCTGTGTCAAAAGAGAAACCAACACAGCAACAATAACTGATGACTGCATTCATGCCTTATGACAAACAGTCTAAACGTCATAAAGACATTACTAAGGCTGTTACAAACTTCTTGGCTAAGGACATGATGCCGTTTAGTACGGTGGAAAGCATGGGCTTCAGGAAAATGATTTAAGCCATCGACTCCAGATACGAGCTTCCTGGCCGAAAATATTTTTCACGCACAGCTATACCTACACTTTATGGTGAAGTTCGAGAAAGGGTGGAGGGGCAACTGAAGTCAGTGTCGTATTTTGCAATAACCGCTGATCTGTGGTCAAGTCGAACCTCGGAACCATATATGAGCCTGACAGTGCACTTTATTGACACTGATTGGAAGCTTGTCAGCTTATGCCTTCAAACTGTGTATTTTCCTGAGGATCACACTGGGGAAGCAATTGCAGCCGGACTTGCAGATGCGCTCGCCTCCTGGGGACTCGACAAGGACCGCCAAGTCTGCATCACCACAGATAGCAGGACCAACGTCATCAAAGCCGCCGAGTTAAATAAATGGACAAGACTACAATGCTTCGGGCAACTCTGCTATTGATAAGTTACACAGTAATATAAATGTTAGTGTTAACGTTAAGTTATACTGTTAATATTATAATGGGGATATATTATCAAAATCATTGTGTTAAGATAGGCTATAATGCTTAACACAACATATGCTAGTGTGGCAGTACGAGTTAAACTCATAATTACTTTGCACTCTTTTGGCCAATCGCTGTCCCTGGCTCTCCCTATAAATAAATGTCGTAGTCCTTTGGACTGCTGTCTTGTTCACTGGTGAAGGAAGTGCGTCATACTTCCGGGTCACTCGCTCCGTGTGTTTTGCTGCTGCACAACAGATCTCTGGTTGGTTGGCGAATCCTCTGCACGGTCGCTCAACGCATTCAAAAGCGGATGTTAACGCAGGCAACCTGTACTGTTTGTACCCTTTGAGCTGTCTTCTCCTGGGTGATACAAGACGATGCCTGATCGAGATCGGACTGATTCAACTGGAGACTGACTTCAGCTGCAGAGCATTTATTCATTAGCTGCTGTTTTGCCTGGATTATTGTTCGTGTAACGTGCATATGTGGGTTGTTATATTAACGCCAGCTGTGTTGTACGTCTGTCTTGAATAACTGGTGGTGTCAACGTGCATCCACTGGTCGTTTTGTCAACCACTTTATGTGACTGCCGCACGCTCGCCCTGGATTGCTGTTTGTGCACGCATGTGCGTTGAACATTGATACTAGCCCCTTATTTAGTTGTATGCTCGCCCTGTGTTGCTGTGTGAATGCACGTGCATGCTGAGAACATCATACTAGTCCATACTTTATTCAATCACTGCATGCCTGCCGTGGACTGTTGCTTATGTACGTGCATGCTTTGAACATTATACAAATCATCTCAGCTCATCACCAAAACGCCCGCGTTGGACGTGCATGTTTTGCGGTCATCTCCGCGATTCTATTTGAGTACTGCACGCCGGTTTGTTTGCTGCCGATTAGCGACGAATGTGTTTTGAACACTGATGAACGTATTCTGAACAGTGTGCCAGCAACCTTACTGTTTACAACCTTCCCGGCCATTGGTCTGTTTGAATGGGCGAGCTTCCTGTTTTATGTGGGCTAGTATTTCAACTGTGTGTATACTGCTAAAGGGGGTTTGTTTCCTGTTATAATTTGGTTGGTTAAGTGTTTTGTTTGTTTTGTTTCCCTTTTGTTGAAACTGTCTTTATTGTTTGGATTTTGTTTCTCTTTTTTTTGTGCCAATACAAAGTAATTTAGTTAATTGTGTATTTTCATTTATTGTTTTTGCTTTAGTTTATTTCCTCTGATTTATCTTATTTGACTTACATTTGGTTTTGTTTAGTGATAAGTTTATTTTTGTTATTCTGTGCACTGCCTTTGTGGAGCCATTGTTGGCCTTGGCAGTTTATTATATATTTAGTGATTTAACTTTATTTAGCTTTCTTTGATATTGAGTTTTGTCTGTCGATTTAACCCTTTTGTGTGTTTGTTTTTGTTCCAGCTGCTGAGAGCTGAAGGTGGTGGTATTGGTGTCCCGGGTGGTGGTGTCCCTTTGCCAGTGTGCTGTGGCAATTACCCCGTTTTTTCCATATTCACTGTTTTGCTGTGTGTGTGTGTGTGTGTGTGTGTGTGTGTGTGTTCACGTGGGTGATTTATTTTTTTTTTGGATTTCTCTACGCCCTTGTGACCTGTTTCCCCCACCGGTAAGCCTCAGCAGCCATTATAGTTTGCCCCCCTTCCCAAGTATGAATGTGTTTTAAAATGGTGTTTTATGATTGAAATAAAGTATTGTCTATTTTTTTGAACTTCGTCTCTGGCTTAATTGTATACGTACCTGGGTGTCCTTACGTGTACTTAGAATATCAAAATTAGGAACTAACACCAAGTATTCCCTGGGTGTAAGTCCCAGGGTGGCGTAGTCAGTGTTTTGGGGGTAGGTTCTCTTTAAAACTAACCACCCCTCCCTCTTTGTACCGCCACACTAGCTTAAATGTAGCTTATTATAGCAGTGCTTGTATAGCTATTTGATAGATGATATTGTTTATATTTGTTTATATTCTTTTTAAAATGTAATACAAATTTAATACAAAGCTTAATGTTTATTATGCTTGCTGTATGGTTGTTGCATGCTGCAGAGATGTTCACAAGTCTCTGAGCTCGAGTCCGAGTCAAGTCTGAAGTCTTTGACCTCGAGTCCAAGTCAAGTCTGAAGTCTTTGAGCTTGAGTCCAAGTCAAGTCTGAAGTCTCTGGGCTCGAGTCCAAGTCAAGTCTCAAGTCTCGTTGTAACAAATAAAACTCTAATAACAAAAAGAAATTATAAACATTTATAAAAAAAAACAAAGTTGCACATTAAGTAAGGTCAGTGGTGTAGTCTAGATTTTTGTAGTGAGTATACTGTGATTTTTCCCTCTCACCCTTATGACACTCGTCCCAGCGCAACGCACCACTCACACTCACAGATGCATACAGTATGGATCTTCATGTAACAGAGCATTCTGAAAGTGTACTCATAAACACATAAACTGAATGTGTTATCAACATGTCAGTTTATTATAAGAAAAAAAAAAGAGTTTAACAGCCAATGGGTTTACAGCTGGGGAAACTGGACTGATTTTTAGACTGGTTTAGTGTTAATTAACATCTAACTTGGGGCCAAAACTTACTCAACTGTTAATTAAAATTAAATAAACTGTTTACAATCTTCAATCCGTGGTTAACACACGCATTGAAGAAGAAAAATATCCACTCTTTCAATAGCTATTATCTGACAACTATTGATAACATTACCATGTGTAATTTAATGGTGTAAATGTTTTTAATTAATACACATTTAAGGTGACCATGAATTAACTCTAATTTGCATAGTCATTGATATAAAAAGCTTATTTTTTTGCATATAATACAAGCATTGTCTAAAAATGAAAATAGGCTTTTACTTTTATTATTACAAGACCATCATGTAGCGTAATATTAGACACCAAAACCAAAGTGAAGAAAATTATCTTTAATTTGCAAGTCTGAACTGAACATCAACGCAGACATGAATTTCCTCACAGAAGTTTAAGATCATATACATCTTGAACGTAGATATATAAATGAACACAGAGAAGGGAAGTTTAACACTGTGAAGCACAAGCAAACATGCTGAAGGCAGCTAAAAACCATCAGGATATAATCACGGGCTTATTTTATTGCACTTGAAACCTTATCTATTAAACTGGACTGATGATTTAAATGTTGTTTACTCACATGTGCGTTGTTAACTCTCGGATTTCATGTTGAAGCACTGCTCCACTCGTTCACTGCTCCATATGGACAATTCCTGTTTGTTTACAGTGTCGCGTGAGCAGCTACACTGCAGGTTCGAGTTCATTTGGCGCTAAGCAGACCTCTTGGTGATGTCAAAGTACCGCGAGAGCGATTCAAAGCAGATTTCTCCATGTGATAACTGAAATCGCTCTCGCGGTACTTTGTTGTCACTCGCCTGTGGGTTCTTGTGGCGCCACAGCAGTCTGCTCCCCAGTCACTCTAGATCCGCTATAGTATTAATTTGATTTCATACGCCGATCGGATCGGGCAGTTCGGCAGGTAGAGTATGACACAAAGTAGCGCAACTCTGGACCTGACTGGAGCCGGACCGGATACACTGAACCGCATGTGCGTACAGAAATCTGCTCACTTGAGCCCCTTTTTGCGGTTAAATTGTTTAACCATTTAAACAATTGCAAGCCTTAGAAACACGTTAATGATTAACTTACCCTATTTACATTGCATATTAATCCGCAAATCGCATGCGAGCTGAACCGCGGATCCGTCACAGCACTACCCATAGCTTCAGATGAATGCCACAGCAGCAGCTGCCTGCAGGTACAGTCGACATGTATGTTCGCGGCCGCGCGCGCGGAGCAAATACATCACGTGTTACGTCGTGGGCAGGTTGTAGGTAACAGAGGGAGCTATGACAGCGAGCTCATCAGACGTTTCCTAAAAATAAACATTGTTCACGAGTCGCGCGGCTCGAGTCCGAGTCGAGTCTGAAGTCTTTGAGGGTCGAGTCTCAAGTCGAGTCTGAAGTCACTGTGTGTGCGACTTAAGTCGCACTCGAGTCCGAGTCTCAAACTCGAGTCCCCATCTCTGGCATGCTGTGTTATAAGAATTTCATTGAAAATGAGTTATACTTTGCAATTTAATAAGTTCTGTGAAGGCTATTATAAGGCCTTGCACTGCTCTCTTTATTGGCTTCTCTGCTACTCAGCAGCATAAAGCTAAGAACTTAATTGGCTGTTGGCTTAGTTGACTTAGTATAGTTTTGATTAGGTGATTGCATTCCCCATATTTAAAAAATTTGATAGGCTATTCATTTCATCTTTAGTCAAGTCATACACATCTGTATGGAATGGATTACACATACAGCATTCTCTCAATTAAATTCAAAGGTTTTTGTTTTACTAATATGTTAACTTAAAAATCAGGTGTGAAATAAAAAACAAACACAATTAGCAAGGGAATTGTGATTTTGCTCAAAATAATATAATACAAAAAACAAAAACAAATGAGAACTATACTTGCAATAACTTGAAATATTTTTTCTCTCTCTGTCTACAGAGAAAGTTAACAGAGACAGACGAGTGGAAAGAGCAATTGGGGTTTGTAAAAAGGTGGTGGCTGCCTTCTCATACTCCTGGAAGAAGAAACGGGACCTTGCAGCTGCCCAGGAGGAGTATCACTTGCCAAAGCACAAGCTCATCAGTGAAACACCAACTAGATGGGACTCCCGCCAACAAATGGTAAAGCGAGTGCTGGAGCAGAAAAGAGCCATCACGGAGGTCCTCTCAAAGGACAAGAAGACCAGGGCGCTGGTTCCTACCTGGCAAGATGTGGATGTTTTAGAGTCTATAGATGCAGCTCTGAGCCCACTCCTCGAATTCACTGATGCCTTGTCTGGTGAGTCCTATGTCAGTGTATCATTCCTTTAAACCAGTGATGCATCTCTTCAATAACTCCGTCTTGAAAGAAGCAGAGGATGACACAGAGCTCACCAGGACCATTAAGACAACAGTGATGGGATACCTCAATGAAAAGTATGATGACCCTGCAATGGATGATCTACTTGACATGGCATGCCTTGTTGACCCAAGATTCAAGCTCCAGTACACTTAGGAGGAGAAGAGAGACTACATCAAAGAGAGAGCTGTGTTGGAGATGCTGAAAGGAGAGAGAGCTGTTGTGGTAAGGGAGGTCTCTGGCTAGCTTTTTTTCAAACAGGCCCACCACCACTACCAACACAGAAGGCTTGAGTGCACAGCAGGCAGTTGAGAAGGAGCTCGGCAACTTTTTTTTGTCTCAAGATGCTGACCATGACTCAAATCCTCTGGACTGGTGGAAAGTCTATCAAAATAACTTCCCAGAGTAAGCCAACTGGCACAACATTACTTGTGCATTCAGGCCACAAGCTCCCCCTTTGAGAGGGTTTTTAGTACAGGTGGCAACATTGTCACATGTAAAAGAGCTTCACTAAAGCCAGATAATGTAGACCAGCTTGTATTTCTTGCCAGAAACCTCTAGAGCCTGTCATAGGGTGTCATCAACACTCAACAATGTCCTATTGTTCCAACATGTGTTTTTGTTGTTGCTCGTTTTATGTTTTCTGCACCAATTCAAAGCACTCTTCATATTCGTCCTGGCAAAAGCACTTTTGTTTAATTTTATAATAAGAATATATTTAAAGTAAGTTATAGTTCAAAGTTAAACTTAAAGATTAAAGATTAATATTATTAGGTTGACTCTGGGAGTCTTATGTTTATTTGATGTTTATTTGTTGACTCTGAGAGTCTTATGTTTATTTGATGTTTATTTCAAATTTGTTTGTTTGTATGAAGACTAAATACAAATAAAAGACAAACTTTTTAAGTTTGTAGGTTCAGACATCCATTGTGGGCAGTTTTTAATTTTGTTCATATCGATATCGGAATTCTACCGATTTTTTACACAAGTGCGGATATTGGCATGTAAGGGACCTAATCAAGGAGTCAGACCATGTACCAAATGTGGGGGACCAAAGAGAATTACTTCAGTTTTGTTTTCGTTCAATTGAAGAAAGTTTTCACCCATCCAACTTTTGATGTCATTTAAGCAAGCCAGC
Source organism: Misgurnus mizolepis (assembly GCA_025389145.1). Taxonomy (NCBI): domain Eukaryota; kingdom Metazoa; phylum Chordata; class Actinopteri; order Cypriniformes; family Cobitidae; genus Misgurnus; species Misgurnus mizolepis. Next base: position 34,307,131 of record JAIFKI010000009.1, on the reverse strand, counting down.
ATGTCTGAAAGAGGTGTTGCTCCAGGTTTTATTGACATGTACAGCTGGGTATCATCCGCATAGATAAGGAACCTTGTGACATTCAAAAATGTAACGTAAGGGAAGCATATATAGAGCAAATAAAATCGGGCCTAAGATGGAACCATGTGGCACCCCTCACGTAACAAAAGCAGGTGATCAGTTAAACTGACCAATTTCGTCTGAAAAGCTCCTATAAGTGATATATGACTTAAACCACTCCAAGGCTGAGTCACAGATACCAACCTCAGTTTGTAACCGGTTTGAAAGATCCACTGTGTCGAATGCTGCGCTCAAATCCAGTAGTAATAAATTTCCAGAATCAACAAATAGCAACAAATCATTCACCACTCTGAGCAAGGCAGATTCGGTGCTATGTTTAGATCTAAACCCAGACTGAAAAGGATCTAGTATATTATTCTCAATTAGATAAGGGGTTAATTGACTTAAAACAGCTCTCTCCAATACTTTGGATAAGAATTTTTTTTTCAAGGTTTTGATCTTGAATACCACCAAGTCAAAGGAGATGATAATAGACTTCAGAAGGAAGAAAACAGAAATACAGCCTCTTTTCATCAATGGCAACTCTGTTGAGAGGGTTTCTGACTTTAGGTTTTTGGGCATACACATAGAGGACAATCTGACTTGGAGTGTCAACACCATAACCGTCATCAAAAAGGCACAGCAAAGACTACATTTCTTAAGAAAACTAAGGAACTACCAGCTCACACAAAATCTGTTGGTATCCTTTTATCATTGCTCTGTTGAGAGCATTCTGACTTATTGTATTTGCGTGTGGTTTTCTAGCTGCACTGCTTCAGGAAAAAAGGCTCTCCAGAGGATCATTACCACAGCCCAGAAGGTAGTCGGCTGTCCACTTCCCTCCATGGAAAAGTTACACAGATTTCGTTGCCTCGTGAAAGCTCAAAAAATTATGAAGGATCCATCTCACCCTGGACATTCACTTTTCGAACTACTACCTTCTGGCAGACGGTATAGGGTTTTAAAAAGCCGAACAAACAGATTAAGGAACAGTTTCTATGCCACAGCTATTTCTGTTTTGAACACTGTAAAAATATAAACTATTTATACTATGGTAGTGTCATAACTAAACAACACTATGTGTTGATTGTGAGACGTCTCTTTTCTTGTGTGTGTAATAATATTGTGTCACAGATATAGTTATCTGTGTACTATGTAATTTATATATGTACTAATTTTTTATGCACCCAAAGGATTGCACTCAATTTCGTTGTACGAGTACAATGACAATAAAGTAATTCAATTCAATTCAATTCAATGGCAATTTCGAAATACGTCTATAGTTGTTTAGCTCAAAAGGATCCAGATTTCATTTTTTAAGCAGCGGATTAATCACTGCATGTTTAAAGCATGATGGAACAGAGCCTGACTGTAAGGAACTGTTAATGATAGAATTAATAGTTGGTGCAACTGAGTCCAACACTTAATTTAGTAATGTAGTTGTAATAATGTCAAGAGAGCAAGTGGTCAATCTTAGACTGGACACAATATTTTTTACAATCTGGAAGCAAAATGGGGTTAAAAGATGAACATTTTGCTGGATTTGGAGATGAACACCAATTTTTGTGGGAAGAATTAATTCCAATCTGAGATTTAATGCAAGTTATTTTATTTATGAAGAAGCTGCAAAATTTCTCACACAAATCTTGGCTCTTATCGACACCAATCTCAGTAGAGGGATTTAATACAGAGGTTATAGTAGAAAACAAATGCTTTGGAGAATGAGCATTTTGACAAATTAAATCTGAGAAACATTTAGACCTTTGCAAGGCAACTGCCTCTTGAAATTTGAGCAGAGAACTTTGCAGTAGTTGATAAGAGATTTGTAATTGTCCTTTCTCCATTTTCTTTCTGCTCTTCTACATTCCTTTCTTAGAGCGCGAACTTCACTATTTAGCCAAGGCTGTTTTTTTTGGTTTTGATTTCCTGACTTTGAGAGGAGCAATTTCATTTAAAATCTCAGAACATGAGGTATTAAAACTACCAACCAAATCGTCAACAGTAGGATTCTGTAACAAAATACCTGCATGAGGTTTAGTGCTTAGATTTTATAAACTGAGTGGCAGTAGAGGAGTCTATTACCCTGGCCAGGTAAGTAGAGGGTCTGCTTTTTTTAAACAGGAATAGAACACTCAAAGATTATAGGCAGATGATCGGACAGACCATCATCGTGAATATCAATGTTTGTTATTGGAAGACCGGAAGTCATGATTAGGTAAAGTGTATGGCCCTGCAAATGTGTAGGACCAGAAACAACTTAAATTAAGTTAAATTAAAAGAATTCAAAAGTTGAGTAAATTCTCTTACCAATGGCTTTTGTGGGCAGCAGACATGTACATTAAAATCTCCTAGAATAAGAAGGTCATCAGCCTTAGTTACCAAATTAGATAAAAACTAATTTAAGAACTCAGTTAAGAAATCCTTATTGGATTTTGGTGCTCTGTAAATAAGTGCACAAATCAAGGGAGTCGGTAGATCAACTTTACAAACCAAGGCCTCAAAGCTGGAATAAGCTTCAATAGACATAGGCCTGCATGGGAAAGAGTTCTTAAAAATCACAGCAACACCGCCACCCCGACTAAAAGTCCTAGGGCAACTGAGATATTTACAGTTCGAGGGGCAGAGTTCAGATAAAGAACTGTGGTCATCTGGTGTAAGCCATGTTTCAGTAATGAACAAAAAGTCCATATTATTTGATGAGAAACAGTCATTCAGTAAGAAAGTTTTGTTTGTAACAGATCTGGCATTTATCAAAGCCATTTTTAGTGGCGTTGTGTTTTTTCCCCGTGAAGAGGTGACATTTATGGAGGTTCTTGATGTATATTCGGCTTCTCTCCGCATTATATGTAAACATGTAAACAAAAATTTTTTTATAATTAAAGCATGAAATGACGAATAATAAGTGATGGCAGAATTTTTAAAAGTGAAAGTCTAACGTGACCTCTGGTGTGTGTGTGTGCGCCTGCGTGCGTGTGTTTGATGATTACCTTGGATTAGTTCATTACTAATAATAATAAACCCACATTATACTCAGATTTACAGATTCATAGTACATTTTTTTCATGCATTAGTTGACTTCAACAGTAACATTTTCAGCATTTTAGCTAAGGAATGATATTCATCACCTGATAAACATCTAATTACAGTCCTGCATTACTAAAGTTAAAGTTTAATTGATTTTAAGTTTGTTTGCCAAAGTTAATTAAGAAAACGTCAAGTTATTTTTGTTGTTGTTATTAAGTTAAGTTAATCTATTGTTCCTTAGCATTGCTGGTAAAATGACAGGAACCCTACATCCACAGCAAACCGAACCGAATCGGACCGTGGCTCAACCCCCCCCCCCCGTAAACCGAATCGGGCAATTGGTGTGTCGTTACACCCCTAATTTCTACCCATAACAGTAAGTACTTGATACTTCTAAAAAAATGAAAAAGAAAAATTTCAAAAACCCTCAGTTTGTTGTTTCCCTCTCAAACGTGATTGGATTGTGCAGGCGCCATTGCTTGGGACCGCCTGTCAGCAATCACCTTCAGTGCTGTCTCTTTGGAGTGGGTGTGGGTCTGGATATGTGAACTCCCTTTTGTCTCATAAATGATCTGTAACAATTAGATAAAAAATCCCCAGAATTGAAACAGAGCTTGGCACGTTTTTTTTTTTATTATTTCATGCTAGTTTTCTCAACTGTAAACTTCTCATTGAGTTGTCAAAAAACAAACACTTTTTTCCAAATACAAACGCAATTCACCTGCTTTCACATACAGTCACATTTTTCAATGTTTTTTAATTAGCATTATACAATTATAAAACTATCAAAAGACTTAATTAACCTGCAGTTATCCATGCATGACCGATGACTAACACTGATCAGAATCTCAGGATACCACAATAAGTTTGGAGGTTGAATTACATAAAGAAAATGGACAAAACACATTTGTTCCAGAAGTATTCCTGTGCATGGGAAGACTATGAAGAAAGCTTAATGAGAATGATATAATTGAAAGTAAGATGAATAGTTTAGAGGAATAGGATGAGAATCAAAAGGGGATGAGCCAGAGAACAGTGGAGGATAAACACTTATTAGTTTCTCTTTAACAGTAGTAGTTTTGACTTCTTTGGTCTTTCCATGAGTTTAAATCTTAATGCAATAGCATATAATAGAGATATTCTAGAGAATTGTGTGCTTCTGATTTTATAGCAACAGCTTGGGAAGGGCCTTTTTCTTTCCTAACATGACAATGCTGCTACAAAATTGTACCTTTTTTGTCGCTGGGGTGGTACCCCAAGGTACCGTTTTGTACCTTTACAGGTATCAGGGATGTGATTTTTCCGGATTAATCCGGAATTCCGGATTTTCCGACCTGAAAATGTGACCTAGTGAATCATGCAGATATGTAAAAAAAAAAAAAAAAATAGGGGGGAGGGGGCATCTCACAGCCGTCACCATGGTAAACCGGGCCGGAACCACAATCGCATCGCCGTCCCCGCGCAACAGAGCCACACCGTGCGGCACGTCAGATGACAAAGAGATGCATTTTCCTTCCTTTCCAAGTACCATCAAGGACGTGTTTCTGACCGTTCGCAAATGGCGGATGGCTAAGTATGATTGTATTGCTCCGATCAATCAAGCTCCCTGCGAGGGGTCCTGCAGTGTACCTCAGTCGCCCTCGCGCTACAGTGGTATCGTGAAAAGAACATCTCCAGATCGGATGATCTGGGTATATATTATTGCTTGTGTCTATCGAAAAAAGAATCACAATCTCCTGTATTCAGATGCTGCATTCACGTGTTTACATTAAAACAATCCAGATGTTATGTTGTCAATTCATTCACCAGTCAGACCCGATTGTTCTCTCCTCTCTTCTCCTCATTTGCGATGTTTGGCTGTCACTCGCGTGACGCGAAACAAAGCGGCAAACACATACGTTGGTTTACTTGGTGGATTTGGAGCGGCAATTTTCACAGAAATGAGAGGAAAAACGAACGCCATTGCAGAAAATCATGGTGGCGACTGAGAGAGGGACGATGCAACAATATTGGTTCTGAAAAAAGGCAAGGAAATAAGTTACCTCTGAACGTTTCTCAATCGGAAGGCTGCAGAGGTCTCATATGCAGGCTGCATATGTCATCGAGCCTGGTTTAACCCAACTGAGCATTACATTCGGAAGTCATAAACATATTACAACAATTTACGATTAACTAAGAATAAAAGGAAACTTTATAATTGTGAATATTGTGAATCTTGATTAGTCTTGATGACGTATGCAGCTTAGAAATGCGACCTCCGGATGGCTGCAGCCTAGGATTGAGAAACGGCCTCTGTATCATCGTTTGTTTCAAAGGTTTCGTGTTTTTAAAGTTTTAAGGTTGACCAGTTTGATTAAAATAAATAGCACCTGTACTTTTTTGTACAATTACTTTTATTTATTAGTGTCAACCTTCTATTGTTTATGTTTAACAGCTTACAAAGTGACTCATCTAAAGGGGTTTAAAATTAGGAAAAGAGACCTTTAAGACACTTTATTATAACTAAAGGTCCTGTGTAGCACATTTTTACAGATATTTGTATTAAAAAATACTCTGGTAAAAGTAGAAGTACTGATTTAACTTCTTTACTCAAGTAAAAGTACCAAAGTACAGGCTTGGAAATTTACTTAAAGAGATAGTTCACCCAAAAATGACAATTCTGTCATCAATTACTCACCCTCATGTTGTTACAAACCTGTATAAATGTATTTGTTCTGATGAACACAAAGGAAGATATTTTGAGAAACGTTTGTAACCAAACCTTTCGTGGACCCCCTTCACTTCCATAGTAGGAAAAAAAAGAATACTATGGAAGTAAATAGGGTCAATGAACAGTTTGGTTACAAACATTTCTTAAAATATTTTCCGGAGTGTTCATCTGAACAACAAAATTTATACAGGTTTGTAACAACATTAGAGTGAGTAAATAATGACATCATTTTCATATGGGTGAACTATCATTTTAAAGTATAAAAGTAAAAGTAGCCATGCGAATGATAACCATTTTTTATGCAAAGCTCACGTTACCTGGATCACACAAATGCTAGAGTGCAAGCTGAGAAACCTAAGTGGATATGAAAAAAATCTTTGTAAGATTTATTCGTTCTTTATAAGCCATTGCCTACATTTTATATGGATGTCTGCAAAATAAGCCTTCTTTTGACATGAACATTTGCATGTGCCACATTTAGCTGTTAAAGTTGTGTAAAAATGCAAAACAAAAATAAGTTAAAACATATTTTTTATCATGGTTGTTGATATAGAGAGAGGTGGTGATGGAGCAGTGGACAGGACACTTGCTTTTGATTCCCACTGTTACACATCCACCAAATAATTTGTTATGTGTCATACTGTACAAAAAAGTTGCATGTTGCACATCTAGCTGTAAAATAAATTAAAATGTGTTTTTTTGTTCAAATAAGTTGTTATGGGTCCTGCTTTACTATCCGTATAGATCCGCCACCAATTTGATTGGCATGTGTGTGTGGGGGGGTCTTAATATATTTTCCTGCTTTTTTGTCCTTAGCCAATCACATGCCTGAGGTATATAAACATAATACAATGTTGTACTTTTTGAGGTACATCACTGTTCCTTAAGGATCTATTGATTACCTTTAAAGGTACAGTTAACTGTTTTGTTCCCCTAAACATTAACTGGTACAAAATTGTTCCTTAAGGTACACAGTTGGTCCTTAGGGTATAATATTGTACCCCATAAGGTATAACATTTAAATGTGTTGTATACCCATAAAGGTACAAAAAGGTACCTTTTAGGGTACCACCCCAGCGACAGAAAAAGGAACAACTTTGTACATTTTTTCTGACAGTGGCATAATGCAATGTTCAAAAAGAAAATATTGACTCAGTCTGGTTTGGAGGAATAAAGGTCTGTATAAAGCCCAGACTTGATCCCGCTGAACACTAGGGCTGTCAAAATGGCTGAACAAGTACATTCGAAATTCGTCCTTGAAAAATAATAAAATTCGAATTATGTTCGAATTATAAAGACCTACTTTATCTTGGAGAAAATACTCCTAAAAGCCCACAAGAGGGCGCAGCACAACGCCCCAATAATATAATCATGCACAGCATATTTTTTGTTAAAACGAATGTTATAAACACTACTAATGAAATCAAAATTAACCAGTATAGTTGTGCACCTGTAAATGTACAAAACGAATGCCATACATAGACAATGCATATTAATATAGGGCATTTTATATAAGTAGATAAATTAACGTGTTTCTAATAAAGTATGAAAACGAATTAATCTTTATTTAAGCCAAAAAAAAGTGGGAAAGATCATTAGTCATTTAAATTTTGTCAAGCTTAAACGCTATTCACAACAACTTATATAATATTTTGTGTGTTCCTTGGTTGAAAATATGTAGAAATATAAGCGAGTAATAAAGTACAGAACAGAAATGTTTAACTTACGCGCAGAGCGAAGCCGTTAATAAAGCAGACTCTCCGTAATTAATAGAGGACGTGCTGAAACAGTCGAGTTGGCAGATGATCATCATGTTTATATTTCACGCAGATAATGTTGATGAAAAACTTGCATATCAAATGTCCAGGTGAAAGTCAAGTTTCCAGTCAGTTATAAAAATAAAAACACCGCGGCGTTACATTGCAACTCTCTCATATGCGGTGTGGACTCTGTAGACGCACATATGGTTTTAATGTTGCTAAACAAGCAGCTGTATTATGGCACTTTCGTGTTAATCAGTTATTTTAAACTTTAAAACTGCCTTTAGAAGCAGACGACAATAATTCATCTCAGTTAGTTTCTTTGCGGTTGAATTCCAGTTGATGCTCAAAAAAACCAAAGCAGCATCACACAGCCCTTTTAATATGTATTCTGTCCGACTCGTAATCCCCACTGTCTTTTCTTGCTATTTTTTAAATGAATAACGCTGGCTTGCTCCGCATAGTTGGCTGAGCCGCTAACGCTCTGTATAACAATCCGCGTCAGTTATGCATTTATCACGTTGCGTGAGCTTCCTGACACAGGTAAAATTCGAATGCAAAGTTTTACATTCGAATATGCATATTTTTTTTACATTCAACGAATATTCGAAATTCGAATTAAAATTTGACAGCCCTACTGAACACCTTTGGTGACTTGCCAAAGGTGACATGCAAAGATTTACTGGTTACACAAAGATTTGATAATGGTATGGTATGGTACAGTATGGTTTAGCATTATTATGTTTTGATTGGATTGTAGCAAAATAGAAACAAGTTCATTAAAAGAGGGTTTCCCAACAATAATAAAAAGTGCATATATACTGTACATGTTCAGTAGATGTAAGTATTATGACAATCTGAACATGCAATAGACGTTATATAGTAATGTTTTGGGCCCTGAGGGTGATCATTAATAAGTGTTTGAGATTTTGATGTAAGAGAATATGATTTTAATTAAAACATTTGAGTGAGACGGTTTGATGTTTATACAAGTTTGACTGTAGTTATGATATTTTGGTAGTTAATAGTTTAGAGGAAACTGTTAACTTTTTACAGAATTGTGTGTTAGTGATCAGGAAAACTGTTATAAATTAGTACCCACTTTATATAATTTTCTTAAAAGGTTGGAATACCTTTTCACTTCCTGGCATCTGTTTAGTTTGGTTTGACTCTCCCTCTATATCCAGATATAGAGCTTTCTTTTCTTGCGGGAGCAAAAAATGAAAACAGAAACAGCCACACCCATCTACATAAGAACATTTGTAATGCTTCAACAGAATGTATTAATAGATTGTCAAAACATAAGTGACTTAAGCCCTATTCGGACGGGATTAGTTTTACAGGGGGACCTCTGAGAAAACGTGCTCCTCAGAGGTCCTCTGTGTTTTTAATCCCGTCCGAATCGGCCATGTCTGTGTTTTTCTCTGACGACCTCCGTAAGAATTCCAGAGCAATTTACCTACTGTTTTTCGCCGAACTCGGAGGTCCTCTGAGAAATTTAATCCCGTCCGGATGCAAATGTCTGTGTTTGCTCGCAATATCTTTTGAAAATGCGGTTCATTTCGTGTTTTGGCCAACGTGATCTGCCGTAAGGTCTTATTAATGCGCGTATATTGTATTTCCTGAGTTCTCTTCATTCAGATATGGATGTTTTAACGCATTCGGCAAAATAAAATAATTAAATCAAGACGAGCTGAATGTCAAACACTGTTAAGACTGGCCACTGCCCACTGTAATATCATTAACGTTATAAGAAACTCCGTTCAAAGTTCTTCAACTCCGGAATGGTAATGTTAATTAATAAAGATAATAAATTGTTATTAATCATTATTTCTTCATTTCTTTGGGTTTATTATAAGCAGACAGTTATATAAAACACGTAGGCTAACGTAACTTTAGTAGGATTTGTATATTTTATTTTGATTTGTTAAAATTAAATTAATAAATTACATGTTCGGTCATAATTTAACATTTAAAGCAAAATATTAAACATTACAAACACGCGTATCCAGAGCACATGCTCTTCTGCAACGCCCAAATGCATGAAACAGACACTCCCATCTCTGGAATAGCCTGCATCATTTTAATCCCGTCCGAATCGGTACATAAAAACACAGACGTCCTGGGGGACACGTTGAAACTCAAACGTTGTTTGGAAAACTAATCCCGTCCGAATAGTGCTTTAGAAACCCAAATATATAAAAACTCTTGGGAAAAAACCGCTAGAGTCCAGTATGTTATATTTTGATGGGGTACTATGTCATACTCTCTTCTCTCTCTCTCTCTCTCTCTCTCTCTCTCTCTCTCTCTCTTACACACACACACATTGTTATAATGCATGTTTTGGGTTTTTGCTGCTTGAGCACACTTAAAAGTTAGATGGCATGTTATCCACCAACCTTCACTTTTGCCCGCTTCTGGTTCCAGATATTGCTCATCTCAAAAGTGTCAATGGCTACAGCTTTATCTGTTGACTTCTTATTGAATTTTTGTACCAAGAGGTACATATGTGACCAGTCACGGAAAGTAGGGACACAAGTCGGATCTGGGCATTTTGAGTTATTCACAGATTCTGAAAGTGCAGTTTCTAAGCTTTCCAACGATGTGTAACACATGGAAATCTGATAAGATTTGGAGAAGTTGTGGCCATTTGAATATAGGAACTCAGAAATACTCAAACCGAGAAAATCGAGACGAAAGGGACTCTTCTTTTCAGCTGGGGGAGACAATAGGGCTCATTTACATCTCATTTAGCTAAGCCATGCCCCCTGTAAAACCCTTTTTGAGATGTTCTAGCATCATATGTAGTATTTTATGACCAAATGACAACCCGCAAAAATAAACATGACTCTTTTACCTTTGTGGGGATCACAAGTCGAATTCAGTCTGTTTCAGATTATCCAATGACCATATTTGTCAACAAATGCGTATAATCCGTGAAATATAGATTGTTTACATCCGATTTCGCATGAATGTCTGGTAATACAATATAATATATAATCTGAAGACTATTTAAATCGTAACATGTAAGGGTATATGAGCTTACACCTCCGTTAAACACATGAACCCGCCTTCAAAGTTTGTATTTAAAATAGGGAAGTAGTATAATAGATCATCCAAACAGCGCCGTCGAAAACGTGACATCCTTTAGAGCCAATGACTTCATGGAAAATATTGATAGACAAAACATAGCCAATTATATGAAGAATACAACTATATCTGTGTAACTTCTGTGTGTTTGGACTCATGCTGCGCTGCAAGAACTGACATACAGATGACGTCAAAGTACCGCGGGAGCGAGTCGAAATTAAACTACTCCGTAAGATTTCTTGAAGAGCTCTCGCGGTACTTTGACGTCATCCGACTGCGGCGCCGCATAAAGTCAGTGATGCGGCTGACGTACGATGCGGCTGACTGTTATTTGTTCCGCCCCAGCTTCTTTTATTTTTCTTTTGTTTTGTGCGCCCGAGCTTTACAGTCTGGGGAGACGCAGGCTATACGTTTGAAAAAAAAAAAAAACTTAGCAAACATGTCTGAGGAACAGGGCAGCGCGTCACTACAGTCACGTGACTTCACGCTCGAGCCGGAAGAGAAGACAATGCTGAATAAAGTCGTAATTCTGCTATTTTTAGACCAAACTGTATTTTCGATGCATCAACACAATCTTACTGACCCACTGATGTCACATGGACTACTTTGATGATGTTTTTATTAACTTTCTGGACATGGAAACCATACATAGATTTTCAATGAAGGGGAAAGCTCTCGGACTAAATCTAACGATAAAACATCTTAAACTGTGTTTCCGAAGATGAACGGAGGTCTTCCGAGTTTAGAACGACATAAGGGTGAGTCATTAATTACATTATTTTCATTTTTGGGCGAACTATCCTTATTTAGTAGTCACGCTGTTCCCTTTGTGGGCGGAGGCGAAAACACAAGCTTATACAGTATGTAAATATACACACAGACAATGACGCCCCCAGCTGCACGCTAGAATCTCCGGAAAAACAAGCCTATTTTAACCGCAAAATGTACGCTTTTAAATATACATAAACTGCTATCTCAAACATGGAGAGGCTTCTACGTGATCTCAACTAACAGATTCTGCAATAAAACGAAAATCACAAATTTCGCAAAAAAAACTTTGTTTCTCATTTTCTCGAAACTTGTGCTGCCGACTTGAGTCCCTGGTTTCCGTGACGGGTCACATATAAGCATTCATTACCTGTAAGAAAAAAAGAAAATAACTTTCCCAATAATAATAGCATGTTTATAATATAAAATGACAGCAACCCATTTGAATTTAATACAGTAAAGGTTGTTGATGACAAAAATGTAATAATAACATCATGTGAGCTGTATCAAGTCTTACCTCACTTTCCAGTTCCATTGTGGGTGCAGTCCTCTGTATGTCAAGATAGAAGAGTTTGAATGGTCCTATTTTTGCAAGCAGAACACATACCTTTTTCCCATCCCAGGCCTCTCTCACACCTGTAAAATAAACAACAATAAATTATATTGTTTCCGTTGTAAGGCTCAATTCCACAATTGAATAAGGAGATTCACAGAAAAACTTGTATTAGAGTGTCTGGAGAGGAGCTGACTGGCGAGGCAGGAGGAATTGGTATTGGAGTGTCTGGAGAGGAGCTGACTAGTGAGGCAGGAGGAATTGGTATTGGAGTGTTTGGAGAGGAACTGACTGGCGAGGAGGGAGGAATTGGTATTGGAGTGTCTGGAGAGGAGATGACTGGCGAGGCAGGAGGAATTGGTATTGGAGTGTTTGGAGAGGAGCTGACTGGCGAGGGGGGAGGAATTGGTATTGGAGTGTTTGGAGAGGAGATGACTGGCGAGGGAGGGATTTGACCAGTACCCTGTGGCGTGGACTTGACTGAAGAGGCAGGAATATGGGCAGGAGTACAGGCAATTGTATTGTTTATTTCAAAGACATGTGACTGTTTTTGTAATTTGTGAGGGACTTTTGGACTGTCTTCAAAATCAATGTTTATTTTTAGTTTTTTTCAGCCCTCACATTCTCCAGGTCAGCACTCTTTACATCCAATGCAATTACTGTGAATGGACCAAGGTAGTTTGCCTGAAGCTTTCCGCCTTTCTGCTGCTGGCTTCTCACATTCAGTCTCCACACTTTGTCTCCCACATTAAAATGTTTGATGGTTGATTTCACCCTTTTTTTTTTACTTTTCTTGGGATTGTTTTGTTTTCCTCAGCCTCAAGCAAAACTTCACTGAGTCTTACTGCTGATTCTGTCACTTGCTCCACAGAAACTACTTATTCCACACTTTGGTTGATCTAAAAAAGTTTTTGGACCATATATTAAAACAGGCTATATAGTAATGAGCTATTAACACATTCACATTATTACCTTAATAAGAATAATTTAATTCATTTTGAATGTACTTCACCCTGATATCCTCTGGAATTTCGCAAGGATAACGGGCCTCTCTCCCAAACATTAAAAAGTAAGGGGAGAACTTTGTTGTCATCTGTTTTTTTGTGCGTATGCCAAACATGACAGCATCAGGATGTTTATCCCAGACCTTTGCCTTGTCTTTTACCAGCTTGCAAAGAGCTCTGAAAACAAAACAATGAACACTGTACAATATTGCAAGCAATAACAATAGTTATTTGTTTTATTGTAATTCTGATAGCAGGGCATGGTGCTAGCAATAATTTACCAGGAATTGATGAGTTAAATATATAAAAATTACTTGGTAATTTGCTAATAGGCAAAAGCCATACCAACAACAACAACATACCTTTAAACTTGTTTAGTGGTCATCATGCATAAATTAACTAAATGTTCAGTTATACCTCTGTATGGTACAATTCATCCGCTCCACAAGCCTATTTGTTTGTGGGTGATAGGGTGCACATAAGGAATGCTTTATGTTGAGTAGTGCGCACACACTTCGGTTCAGCTAAAAAGTATGTTTTGACATTATTAGAGATATGCACTTTGTAACTATGCTTAATCAACATTAACCAGAACAAGCTAGCATATTGTTTGGCCATGTCATGACTCATGTTCAGATTAAAACTTGCCTTATTCACAAACTCTTTTCCTTGATCAGTCAGTATTCTTTTCGGTGCCTCAAACTGATGCACAAATTTGACTAAACACTCTGTAACACCTTTGGCAGACTTTGTTTGCAAAGGATAGGCTTGGGGCCACTTCGTAGGTAATCGATGATGACACAGATATATTGATTTCCGTCATCTGTTAATGTCAGTTTCCCAATGAGGTCCATTCCTAACAGCTTTCCTAAGGGCTTTTTCACCTAGAATAGATTTAAAACAAAACAGACATTATATGATGTCACCTAATATGTACTAAAATATATTGTGTGCATGCGTGTGTCTGTGTGTGTGTATATGTGTGTGGGGGAGTTGGTATATGTGGTTTACGGGGACATGAATAGTGTATAATGACATGTTTACTACAGGATTTACAGGATAACACAGGAAGTATTATGGAAAAGAGGGACTCAAATGCTGGGATAGCAGAAAATGTACACAGTTTATTAAAGCTGACCACAGGCAAAAATAAACGGCATCAACCAAGGACTCAGACGAACAGAAAATATCCAGATGGCTAGTAAATGTCAACTAAATAGTCCTCTGTGGCAGAACAGAACAAAAGTGGCAGCAAGGCTTCACAAGGCAGCCCGTTTAGGGGTTGGCGAGGCAGGAGGCAGACGGAGACCCTTCACAGGTACCTCTTAAGCACCACACACGCCAGAGTTCTGTAACAGTATATAATAAAGGGTGCAGGGTAATTCCAGTGGTAAATGCAGGCAGCACAAATGACAGTTCACTACGGACACGACACGACACGACAGGCGGGAAACAATACTTGGTATAATAACTCAGCTTGGTATACGTGTTCACACGGATTTAACAATCTGACAATAGGACAAAGGCAGGGCACGATAGATAAAGCCAAAGTTAATGAGAGAAGATGAGAGACAGGTGGAGAGAGGAGAGAGTGGAAACAGCTGCGGCTGAGAGTAATGAGAGTAGCTAATGAGTGTGTGTGTGTGTGTGTGTGTGTGTGTGAATGTAGAGAAAGAGAGAAAAAGAAACTAGGTCATGACAGTGCCCCCCCACTAAGGAGCGCCCCCTGGCGCTCCCAAGGGGGAAGCCCGACAAGATCAGAGGAAATCATCAATGAGCGAAGGGTCCAAGACGTCCCGGGGGGAAACCCAACTCCTCTCCTCAGGACTATATCCCTCCCAATCGACCAAGTACTGATGCCCACGCCCCCGACGACGCATGTCCAAAATTCTGCGGACTCTGTAAACAGGTGACCCCTCAATACGAATGGCGGAAAGCGCGGAGCGAGGGGACGAGCAGGTGGCAGGCTTAATGCAAGACACATGAAACACGGGATGTACCCGGCGAAGACTGGATGGGAGACGGAGCTTGACAGTGACAGGATTAATATTCTTAGTGATGGGGAAAGGTCCTATAAATCGAGGAGCCAATTTACGAGATTCAGACTGAAGAGGTAAATTTGCTGTGGATAACCACACTCTCTGACCCGGCGAATACCGGGGGCTTTTAAACCGACGCTTATTGGCTGTAATGCACATGCGTTTACGAGAGCGACAAAGAGCGGATCTCACCCTTCTCCAGGTTCGTTTACACTGAGAAATAAATGTATGAACGCTCGGGCATCTAGAATCAACCTCTTGTGATGAGAATAAAGGAGGCTGGTACCCGAGGCAACAATGAAATGGAGACAGTCCCGTGGCAGAGGACGGGAGCGAATTATGCGCATACTCTGCCCAAGGGAGCTGCTCGGACCAAGACGAAGGATTACAAAACGCAAGACTACGTAAGAGGCGGCCAATAATCTGGTTGGCTCGTTCAACTTGACCACAGGTTTGGGGGTGAAAGCCTGACGAGAGGTTGGTAGTGGCCCCAATGAGGCGACAAAACTCTCTCCAGAATAGAGAGGTAAACTGTGGTCCTCTGTAGGGCTGCACGATTCAAGCTAAAATGTGAATCCCGATTTTTTCCATGGGAATTGAGATCCCGATTCTCTCACCCGATTCTCTTTATTTTAACAAAAACATTTATTATGCACTCAACTAAAAAATGTGCTACAGGACTTTCAGTTATAATAACGTTTCTTAAAAGTCTCTTTTTCTTATTTTAGACCCCTTAAAATTTAGAATAATTTAAAATTTGTTAGCTGTTAAATTGCACCTGTGCTTTTTGTACTATCAAACTTTAAAAACACTAACGTTAAACCTTTAAAAGACTAAAAGATCAACATTTTGAGGCATCAGAGAGAAACGCAGACATGTAACAATGTTCCCCTCGTGCGAAAAACCCTTTCTAATGGGGAATGCAAAGAGGCCGTTACTCAATGTGAAGGCTGCAGCCTCTCTGGAGGTCGCATTTCTAAACTGCGCATCATAAAGACTATCTAATTTCAGAATATTAACAATTAACGTTATAAAGATGACTAATATTTTTAGTTAATAATAAATTGTTGAAGTATGTTAATGACTTGCGAATGTATTGCTCCGTTAACTCAAATGAACCAGGCTTGATGACGTATACAGCCTGCATGCGACCTCCTGAGGTTGCAGCCTTCCGATTTAGAAACGTCCGGAGCCTGAGGTAAATAATTTCCTTGCCTTTTTTCGAAACCAATGTTGTTGCATCTTCACTTTCTCCGTCGCCACCAGGATTTTCCACAGTGACACTCGTTTATCCTCTCTTTTTTGTGAAAATTGCCGCTCCAGATCCACCAAGTAAACGACTGTATTTAGGTCTGCCGCCTTGTTATACGTCACGCGAGTGACAGCGGAACGCCGCAAATGAGATGAGAGAGAGGAGAGAAACGATCGGGTCTGATTGGTGAATGAATAGGGTTTGGTTTTACCCTGTATGAGTGTGTGTTAGCAAGTTTGACTGATATTCTTGGGTTGTTGTAATGTAAATACGTGAACACTTGAACGCAGAAACTGAATACAGGGAAATACTGTAAATGCAAGTGAATCGCCGTCATTTAAAATGAAGATCGCCTATATGTATGAATCGAGATCGTGATTCTTTTTCGATTAATCGTGCAGCCCTAGTCCTCTGTCAGAAACTACTTCAGAGGGTAGACCATGTAATTTGAATACATGATTGACGACAATCTGTGCGGTCTCCTTGGCAGAGGGGAGTTTAGTGAGCGGGATAAAGTGTGCAGACTTAGAAAACCGATCAACCACCGTCAAAATGACCGTGTTACCATTTGACGGGGGAAGACCGGTGATAAAATCGAGCGCAATGTGAAACCATGGGCGAGTAGGAACAGGTAACGGATGAAGCAGACCCGCTGGCGGGGCATTACCAGCCTTAGTTTGAGCGCAAACAGCACATGAAGCAATAAAACGGCGAGCGTCATGATCTAAGATGGGCCACCAAAAACACTGGCGGATAATAATTAATTATTCCTTACTAATAGCCGCAAGTGTGCCCAGGTGTTCTTAAGTATCACTTGGTACAGGTCAAACTGGATTTTGTAGTTTTACGATGTCTTTGTCTCACGCTGTGTATAAAAGGTGGCCTGGCTAAATGTTCTGGGAGCCATTCTGTACCCAGAAGCTCCCACACTCTGTGTATTCAAACCTTATAGAGGCATCCTGTAACCAGGAGCTCCCACACTTTGTGTGTGTATTAAAACATCATGGAAGAAATCTTAAACAAGAATCTTCTTAGACCACTTTGTGTGTCTTAAATTGCCAGGTATGATTTTGACATTGTGCTGATCTTTTTAGTTGTGGATATTTTTGATTGATGAATGATTGATTTAAGTGTAACCTGCCTGGCAAAATAAATTGTTAACATCTGTTCATTTTAAACCTTGTCAAGTCTTTTATTATATTTTATAAATATACCGGAGGGGGGTAGATTAGGAATTACCTTGACTGAAAATATGACTGGAGTTAATTCCCACTTTTGTAGGTTGGAGGTTATAATGACTCAATCTCAATATAGATGGATCCTCATATTTTATAGTGTGTTTGGATAAACCTCTAACTTTAAGTTAAGAAGGAGAAATGCCTCTACACCCAGCTGTATGGAACTGCCTTAAGCACCTCCAGGGATACATTATATTCTCTATGTGAATGTAATTCATTCTAAATAATTAAGAGAATAAAAATATAATAATAATTATATAAATTTTGATCAGCATCAGAATAACATTGGTAACTAATAAATTGGAGTCAGATTATAATTTAACCACAGAGGTCAAAGAAACAAATTAAATAAATGGAATTATTCTTCTAGAAGCGCAACGGACGGAAAGAACACGTGATCCCTTCACCACGCCATTGGATGCCTTCGTTGGACCAGTGGGTGGCGTCTTACACAGTTAATTTAGATGAGTGTCCCCATTGGAGGACAGCCAAGCGAGTTGGCACCGGAACGGCGAGTAAGGGATCGGTGAAAAAGTGACAAGACCTGGGAAATGCGTGGTCAGAATAATTCAGTACTAAAACCACACATTTCCCACATAGAACATGGTACTGCCAGGACCCCGAACACAAAGACTAGATGTAATAAAACACATGATTTCGGACGGATCCTGACAGTAGCCCCCCCTTAAAGAGTGGCTACCAGATGCTCCTCAAGGGGAACACTAAACACGGGACAAGACCAATTGACAGACAGAGAACAACCAAGAAAACATAACAAATAACATTAAAGGCAGACATGACAAAATTACAAAAGGGTTGGGGTGAGATAACAAAAATAACAAACAAGGGAGGGGGGGGTGGGGGAACAAAAGAGTTCAAAGGTGGTGGTCCAGGGTGGGAGGGTGGTTAAGTCCTGGTAGAAGCAGAAGGAGTCTGTGGGGGTCTGGGAGGCTTTGCGTGAAGCCTGGGAGGGGCATGGCAGGAAGGTGCAAAACCTGGCTGGGGCTGCACTGGCTGCGCACGCGGCTGGGGCTGCGCCTGCTTTGACGGCTCTGGGCGCTGCGGCGGCTGCGTCGACGGCTCTGGGCGCTGCGGCGGCTGCGTCGACGGCTCTGGGCGCTGCGGCGGCTGCGTCGAAGGCTCTGGGCGCTGCGTCGACGGCTCTGGGCGCTGCGGCGGCTGCGTCGACGGCTCTGGGCGCTGCGGCGGCTGCGTCGACGGCTCTGCCCGCTGCAGGAAGCTGTGGCTGGATGGAAGATAGATGTGGTGAAGACGCCACCACTTCTTTCCTCCTCCTCCTCCTGTTCCTGGGTGCGGAAGGTGCAGAGGGGACAACAGGAGGAGGCATGGGTGAGGCAGATGTGAGAGAAGCCCCGGGAGTTGGAGAGGCAGGAATCGAACTCACCAGCCTTATCGACCCCGTGATGAGACCCCTAGGGGCCGATAGCTGCGGCCCGACTGCCACCCTGACATTATCCTGTAGGCTTTTTTTTACTTAATAATTCATTATACCCTCGATGATGGCAAGTGGTCCAGGCCACGAGGCAGCAAAGCAAGCCCAAATCATGATGTTCCCTCCACCATACTTCACTGTTGGGATGATGTTTTGATGTTGGTAAGCTGTGCCCATTTTGCGCCATAACAGTTTTTCCCAAAAAATTCAACTTTTGTTTCATCAATGTTTTTCAGGCGAGAAGCAGCGGCTTCCTCAGTGGTGTACTGTCATAGACACCGTGCCTGTCCAAAGACTTGCGTAAGGTAGACTCAGGAACAGAGCTGTGTGCCCATTCCACTGATGTCTTCAAACCTTTAGCTGTTACTCGTGGGTTCTTCTTTACTTCATTGAGGATTCTGCATGGTGTCTTAGGAGTCATCTTGACTGTGCGCCCACTTCTAGGAAGGCAGATGTGAGAGAAGCCCCGGGAGTCGGAGAGGCAGGAACCGAACTCACCAGCCTTATCGACCCACGTGATGAGACCCCTAGGGGCCGATAGCTGCGGCCCGACTGTCAGCTCCTCATCCCGGGGCCGTTGCCGTCGGTCGAGACGGTCCACCCTCTCCCAAAACAGCATTGAAATAAGACCCGCACGTTCCGAGACAGGAGGAGGAATCGGTTTAGCATCCGGTCAGAAAAACAAGCCCTTCTGTCCAGGACCTTCTGGGCATAGCTCCGCAGAACAAGTCCCTTCTGTGGTGGAAAGAACCCAAACCCGGAACGTGACTCGGCGGTAAGGGCATTCCACCACTCTGGGTCTTCTGCCATGGTCCACTGGGTTGAGTTGTGGCGGGTTCGTACTGTCAGGAATTTGAAACGAGTAAGAACCCAAATGCGGACGTGATGAAACACAGGACTTTATTAACCCTCGTGTGGTGTTCATATTTTTGTTACTTAGACAATGTTTGTGGGTCTAGTGGACCCACGGCATTATTCGTATCCTAAAACAATCCAGTCATACAAATTTATGTATAACTGTTTACAGATGTTTATTTTAGCCTTATTGCAAGTAATATAGACAGAATTTATGGTTAATATTTGTCATTTACCACTAGTAGAGGACTATTTATAGATTAAAGTGCTATTCGTTTTTGTGATAATATGAAATAAGAGAAGAAAATTCTATTCTCTCCCAGATATTGGGGAAAAACATGTTTATCTTAAATAAGTATTTATCACTTTTTCATCTCAAACACGTTTTTTATCACTTTGATGTTTAAGTCTTTGAACTTAGTTTGAAATTGTACACATTTGTGTCAGTTTACATAGCACAAGCCCCATCTGGAAAGATGCTGTATCATAACACATCATCCACATTGAACACATAACCTGTTCATGCCAGCCTACACAACACATAAGAAGCAGATTTTTACTATGTAGCTGTGTTGCATATGCATTTCTTGCATTTTATAGACATATACTGTGTCGTCCTGTCCATCTTATGTCCACACACACTGCAGTAAAATGTGTTGCTATTGGCTACAACCTAAAATGATAAAAATGCTTGGATATAAAATTTTACTTTCTCTATTTCTACTTCTCTATTTACTTTCTTTCTGTCACGCACTCATACACACACACACACACACACACACACACGTGCGCGCACACACCATAGGTTTTGTGGTAAACCCATGGTTTTACAAATGGTAATCAATACACCAATTTGCCATGATTACTACACTTTTACTATAATACAAGCATGAATATTTTTTGTAAGGGAGATAATGGGAAAATGTAGAATGGTTCCTGTTAGACAGAAGGTAAAGTGTTTGGGACAGTGGGGCCAGATGAGTGTTCATGCTTGATATATAACATGTTGTATCCTTGCAGCATTATAGCAAGTGCAGAAGGACAAAACTCTGACATGCATCCATCACATATGTACAGACATATATACAAACACACTCATGCACTCACAGGAGTCCCAGATAGAAGAAAAATAGAGTGAAGTTACATAGCACATTCAATTTTTACACTTTTATTAACCCCGGGTCCAGTGGACCCGAACACCACATATGTAATATAAATACATAGGGGGGTGAACAGTGTACAGTCATTATAAATTTGTTTATTTTTATGTTCTTTATAGAAAATGAGCCAAGGCCAATGAATCTGAGGTTGAAACAATAATTAATTGCATAATTTTTCTTTTAGTAAACATTAAAAACGGGTCCCACAGACCCGAACACCACACAAGGGTTAAACAAACAGGGTAAAAAAGGAAAACAAAAACCCACAAGGGGGAAAACAGAACAGGGCAAACACAAATCAAACAAGACTATACTGAACACTATTACTAAAACAAAACACTAAACATAAACTGGAACATAAGATAATATACTGCAAGACTTACTGTAAGACACTTAGACCAACCAAGTAACACAGACGAACCCGCACTGGACAACAAACACAAGGACTCTTAAATAGGGAGAAAGTAAATGACATACACCTGGAAATAATCACAAGTAAGGGATCGGGGAAAAAGTGACGAGACCCGGGAAATGCGTGGTCAGAATAATTCCATACTAAAACCACACATTTCCCACATAGAACATGGTACTGCCAGGACCCCGAACACAAAGACTAGATGTAATAAAACACATGATTTCGGACGAATCCTGACACTACTGAGCTGGTAAGCTGTGCCCATTTTGCGCCATAACAGTTTTTCCCAAAAAATTCAACTTTTGTTTCATCAATCCATAAAATATTTTCCCAGTAGCACTGGGGTTTGCAAAGGTGCTCTTTTGGAAACTTCAGGCTCACTGCAATGTTTTTCGGGAGAGCAGCGGCTTCCTCAGTGGTGTACTGTCATAGACACCGTGCCTGTCCAAAGACTTGCGTATGGTAGACTCAGGAACAGAGCTGTGTGCCCGTTCCAATGATGTCTTCAAACCTTTAGCTGTTTCTCGTGGGTTCTTCTTTACTTCATTGAGGATTCTGCATGGTGTCTTAAGAGTCATCTTGACTGTGCGCCCACTTCTAGGAAGGGTAGCTACAGTATTTAACTGTCTCCATTTATAGACAATTTGTCTAAGTGTAGACTGATGGAGGTCTAAACATTTTGAGATTGTTTTGTATCCGTTTTCAACCTTATGGAGTGCAATATCTCTTGATCACATATCTTTATAAGAGCATGGTTCAGAATAGCTGATGCTTCTTAAGGACAGCAATCTTAAAATGTGTGAGTGTCTTAAAGAGCACCTATTATGGGATAGACGTTTTTAAACATCCTTTTGTGTGTAAGTGTGCATTAGTACATGCTAACGATATTCAAAAAGTACATACCT
This sequence comes from Misgurnus mizolepis, assembly GCA_025389145.1. Lineage (NCBI taxonomy): Eukaryota > Metazoa > Chordata > Actinopteri > Cypriniformes > Cobitidae > Misgurnus > Misgurnus mizolepis. The sequence goes on along the minus strand of JAIFKI010000009.1, from coordinate 34,284,845 downwards.
CAAAGAAAACGATGACGCGAGTTATCGTCTCTAACGTTCGAGGACTACAAAAAAAACCTTCGGATTGTAGGCAACAGTTTACTTCCTGGGATTAGTGACGTAGATAAGACCAACATTATCATAGTTCAGCCCTCTCTGCTTTGCTTGGGTACGCCCTCAAAGACGGGGGTGGAGAGGGCTGAGTTAGAAGAGAGCTAAAATGGCGGAGGTTGGGAGTCCCTGCTTTGACCCTGTTTGCAAGCTCTTGTTTCATTGTTTAAGCGATTAAATCTCTCGAGTAGACGCTGTCTCTTTAGATGCGAGGGAAAATAGCACTTTATGGACTTACACAGAGGACATCATGTTTAATACGGTTCCGGAAAAATCCAGTCAGAAGTTGTTCACGGAGTTTTCACAATAACTGCTTCTCATGAACCGAAGCTGGACGTCTCCTCCTGAAAGTTGGATTACTGTGCACTTCTGGATCACAGGCTGTAAGTATTCACGTTTATTATTTGCCTTTTACTGTACGTTACGTAACCGGTAACCGGAGCTTAACATTATGTGCGTAGAGCTAAGCTTGCAAGCTAATTGTTTTGTGTTGTAATACAGATGTGGCCTTTAAAAACGCGCGTTTTCTCCCGCGGCATTCGCCAAATCGTCTCGCGGAGTCACGCAGAATTCTGCAAGTGTTTTCGGGGGGGCTACTTTCCCTTTTCCCTTAATGTGTTTCGCTTCACAGAAAATCCACCAGGTGGCGCATAAAAAACTACATTTTTATATGCGTTGTCATTGCGGTTGTTTCCAGAAGTTAATAAGGGCATTGCTGAATATTTAACATTTCTATTAAAACAGCAAAGTGACGTCAACCAATTCTTGCCAGCATAACAGCGCATACATATATAAAGATGACTGTACGTGCAATGGGCATTTATACTAAGTGCAACAAAGAATTTAGTGTGAGCCTAATACACTTAACTCTATTTACAATGTATATCTTAATTATTTGTGTTGTCGAATTTTGACACCGTTTCATTGTTTGTTCATAATATTAATAATTATGTCCGTTTTTCTAAAAGTATTAATATTTTAAAGAGATTCATGTGGTATAAAAATACATGTTTTAAAGTTAAAAATGTTGTAAAAATATAGTAGTATTATTGTTCTTAATATATTAAGAACAATAATATGACACATGTATATTGCGCTAAATTGCTTTACATATGGAAAGAGGAATTCTTCTCAACCACCACCAATAAAGTTTAAAAAATATTCTTTAAATACGGCGTTTAAACCCACGCAGAGCGAACAAGAAAACATGGGCCTACATACTGTACAGTGGGCATATGATATCTTTATTTAGTTTTACATATTTAAAACTTTAATAATACCTTTCTTGCGCATATAGGCAGTCAGTGATATGATTTTTTTTTATCCTTTCAGCCGTTATTCATAACAGTAAAAATATTCAGTGGCTTTGTAAATATATTACTAAAATAATGGATTAAAGTAACTTTATAAAATCTCTTAATGTCACTTATGTATTTTTTAGTTGGTCAAAACAAAATAAATTGCTAGAAATAGAACAGACATTTTAATTTAAAATGTACATATATTATAGGCGTATATTATAGGTCCTTCCAGATATCTTATCTCAGCCGTTCGCAGTCAACACTTTTAAAACTTATTTATATAAAATCTAATTTATAAATTAAAAAACAAAGTTTTAAGTTAAGACAATAATAAATATGTTTATTTTTATTGAAAGAAAAACGTAGAAAATGTTATTATGGGTATAGTTGATGCAAATAAAGTGTGCAGTATACAAAAAATGCAAACAAATTATTTCTAAAAGTGGCAAGATTTTAAAAAGATAAAGGTGGCATAAAGAAAGACATGAGAAAAGTAGAGGTATGCAAAAGAGCACAGTTTAGTTATTGTTAATTAAAGCGGTTTTATACACCTTTGTTTGAATTGACAAGCATTTTATTCGCCACTTTCAACACATTTTGTGATTGATTTACTGATTTATTACAGAAAATTGTTGTCAGAAGCAAAGCTATTGTACAAAGCATCTTTATATGTATGTTTTAAAGTTAAAAATGTTGTAAAAAATATATTAGTATTCTTTTATATTAAGAATAACAATATGATACATTTATATTGCGCTAAAATGCAATATACATTATTCTGCAATATAAATTATTCTCAACCACCACCAATAAAGTTTAAACATTATTCTTTAGAAAAAAAACGGCGTTTAAACCCGTGTTGCGTGGAGCGAACAAGAAAACATATGCTTACATGCTCAATCGGCACCGGGCGGGTATCCTTTTCCTCCAGACCTTGACGCATGGTCGCGGAAAAGCGAGAAATATATTTTTTTTAAGTAAAAATATTTTGCACAATTGATATATTACTTATGAATATTTTAGGAAATTATTTTTGACACACGTAGGTTATTACGTGTATTTTGGATTTTAATTTCATTACTGTGCCTATCCGTGGCCTCATCCGAGCGCACTTTCTTTGCGTCTTTTAAAGACATTGGTACAGCACCATGACCCAGAAAAGACTCACACACCTTTCCCTGATGCATGCCCACACAGAAATACTGAACTCCCTGGACATTCGTCCTCTAGCTCATGAGAGACTTTGGAATTTCTATTATACAACCGGCGCAATGCGCGACGCGAGTTTTTTCTGCGCGAGTAAAGAGCGCATTGATAATATGCGTATTAACGGAATGACAACGCGGGTTTGTTTATTACATACATGGATGCGCAGCAGCACAAAAACGCTTTTTAATATGAAAAATTAAAGGATTAAAATGTAACAGATTATTATTGAGTCTCTTGGACATAAATGATGATCAATTATGAGACGTTAGAAGGCTTAAATAGCTGCTTCATCTGTAGCTAAGTAAATAAATGCTTTGCTTTAAACAAATGCATCTACTTTTAAATGTTTTTTTTTAAATGCTACCCAACGGATTTATTGTATATAATGACTCTGCACCTGTAGATATGGTGAGATGAGAAAACATTTTAAGTAATGCTTTTAAAAAAAACATTTCGCTGTCCAAGTGCTGAAATGGCTCTCCACACGTTTGTAAATTCTTTATCTTTTGTTTGTAACAAATAGAGTATTTTTACAGTACAAACCTTATATAAAGCCTATTCTAAAAATGTAATTATACACCATGTATTTCTTTATAAAAGTATACAATATCAGAACTAAACCCATCATTATTTTTGTTCAAATTATGAATTATTTATAAGTTTAAAAAAGACAGTAATAGTACTATTTAGTAAAAAAAAAGATCTATATAAAAATATAGGCTACTAGGTATGTTAATGTGAGAATATTTTACATCTGTCGTGTGATTCTAACTTAAAAACGAAAGTAAAATATTTTCGTCCGCATGGACATTGAAAATTGTGAAGTTTAATTAATATTATATGTTGTTATAATATTATATGTTGTATGTAAATTGTAACGAAAGTAATTCCCCCTGGGATAAGTATTTTTGCTTCTGATTAATAGCGCATATTCATCTGAGAACTGATGATGTCTGTGTGTTTCAGACCCTGGCTGTGTGCCCTGAAGTGTATATGACAATAAAGTAGTAAATCTCAATGTATTTATTTTTAAAATGTATTTTAAATAGGCCTATAGGCTCATAGGTTTTTTGGTTAAAAAATTCACAGCACCCCCTGTTCAAAATGACTTCCAGCGGCCCTGCCTTGACGCTTTGTGTGTTCGACTTTAAATGTTTTTTTTTTTTTTTTTTTTTATTAGAGAACATATGAACATTAATACAGAAAACAGGCATCAAAATAGAAACTTCCAAAGTTGAATAACAAAATAGTTATAAAAATAAAATAGAAGACATTCACAGGACGCCAAATACAGACTCATAGACATTAACAATACATGTACCTTTTACATTTTTAACAAGTTTAAGAGACTTCATTAAAAGAGTGATTTCTTTTAAGAAAACCAGGTGTAAAGGATAAGATTTTAACAATCTACATTTATGAATAAAGAATTTGCCATACAAAATGAAGAAATTTACCAAATTGTAAATGTTTTTATCATCATTCTCAAAGTAACAAATAATATCTTTCATATTAAATGTTATGACTGTGTTAGTTTTAGTTGATAGGACAGAAAAACATTCATTCCAAAATGCCTGAACATTTTGGCAATCAAAAAATAAATGACATAAAGACTCCTCAGTATTATTACAAAATGAACATTCGTTCCCAATTTCCATAAATTTAGAAAGTAGTAAATTAGTTGGGTATATTTTGTGTAATATCTTCAAATGAATTTCTCTCACTTTATTTGAAATACAAAATTTATAGGGCAGCAACCATGCTTTACACCAAATTACATCTCTTAGAATGGAATTCCAATAAAATTTTCCTCTTGGAGTAACTCTCTTCCTTTCATGAAAAACTTGTCTAATATCTTTATTAGTGCATTTTTTTTCAAAAATATTTTTTCGACTTTAAATGGTGCGGCGCTGACTGGTCGGCGTATGACATCAGAGTACCGCGAGAGCAAAGGTAAAGTCGGACCATTTGTAACATTTCGACTTGCTCTCGCGGTACTTTGATGTCTTCGTTGCCGAACTGTCTGCGCAGCGCCACATAGAAACGCCCTTTGACTCTTTAAGGCAAAGTACCAGCAACATGAGAAGTGGTGGCACGCAAAAGAAAGTGAAGGTACGCAGTACGCTAAAATATAAAGCGTCTGTACTGCGAGCACTGGTATAATTATTTACATCGTGTGTTGCTCTTTCACCATTGTGCACCCGCGCACTCGCTCTGTAGTTTGTAGCTCGCGCTCCGGCTTCGATAAACACCGTTTCTCAATACCAAGTAGGGGAGAGTGGGGCAAAGTGAGCCAGTGGGTAAGTTGACCCACCCCCTTTATCTAGGCAACCATACAGATTTGTAGCCGTGTGACCACAAATACAGGTAGCAACCATAATTTATATGTTAAAGAGAAGGACAAATTAAAGAGTTATGATTAAAGTATGATTTTTTTAACAAAAAAAAAAAAAAAACAGTTTTTATCCTATCAAAGTAAAATTTATACATACCAGGTATAAAGGCTGTTATGTTAAAGTAGATTTATCCAGGTCTAAATATTCATACCATAAATATTTGTGATAGGCTATGTATAAAACCGTGTGAATGATTTAGCTAAAGATTAGCCTGAATTACTAAGCTAGGCAGTTTCCCAGAACGGTGGCTGTGGGGCAAAGTGAAACAGATGGGGTAAACTGAACCAGGGGTTAAACCCCACCATGAGGCACTGTAACCATTGAATATGTTTCATTAAAAAAAAATTCTGTGTAGTTTCGCACAACTGATTTGTTCATTTTTAAACATTTTAGAAAACATATCATGCTAAGACATTACCATATTAATTAATTTTTATGCATTTGGCGTTTTGCAGGTCTACACTGAAAAAACAAACATACCACTCAGAAACGTCCATTGACAATCTCCAAACAATAAGTTGTTCCTCAAAATCTGTATTTTCATCTGATACAGACTCAAACATGAGTGGATGACATCAGAGTACCGCGAGAGCGATTTAAAACCAACCTCCTCCGCTTTATTTCTCGCGGTACTCTGATGTCATCTGCTTGTCGGTTCTTGTGGCGCTGCGTAAAGTTGACCACACCTAAAAAATGTACTGCTAAACTCGACAGAAATGCTCTGTATACCAGCACCTCCTTTATTAATTTGTATAGCAGGAAAAGTTCTATTTTACTTCTCAGCGTGATAAATAGCTTACAAGGTTTGGTGTGTGAGCGTGTGAACTGACAGAAATGCATGTGTCTCATGGCGATTGCGTGGGACTTAAGAGCCTAGGTTATATCAACATATGTCAAATTAAGTTACCTGATATCCACTTAATTTTATAAGTTATAAACATTCATTTAAAATAACATACAGCTTATGTATTAGGCCTATTTGCTTAAATTACATTCTAACAAAGAAACTGCAAAGGTTGATATTAAAACCCAACACGCTGGTGAAAACTGGATAAACCGGTTTTCTTTGATGAGGTGATCGATTAGCATTGGGGGTTGGCAAAGAATTGGCAGACCTAGGGGTGGGTGGTTTTTAATTTCTTGACTCTCTGTCACTGGTAGCTGCTAAAACAAGCAGCTAAACCATGTGCAATTAATTACATTTTGGAATTAACTTCCTTCATGTCTTTTTATTTATACACTGTAAAAAATATTTTCTGAATTTTTAAGTAAAGTTAGCATTAAATATGTTTTACAAACAATTGATTTACAAACTCTGGGATGTTTGTGATTATCATCATTCAGAAAAGTGGTGCTTGTGTTTAGACTCATGTTTTACGTGATTAAATCAGGTTACATTAGTTTCTTTTCAGTGTAGAACAGTTTGTAATCAAAATGCAAAAATATAGTACATTTATAAACATCGCTGAAACAAAGAGTGAATTTAAAAAGTAATAAAGTTAAAGCTGCTGATAATTTTGTTTATATTTACTAGCATTTTCTGAGTGAAAAATGTTTAGATTTTGTTAAGTAGCCTAAATCCTACTCCAATTTATTTCAGTGTAGGTTTCTCATTTTTATCAGCTTTCTTTTGCTTTTCAAAGGGCCGTCTACCTTTGCTACCGCCAGTGCTTTAATGTGGGCCAGTACCGCCACTTCCAAATATAGCTCTTGAGCGTACCACCATCTCTCCCTGCGCCCAGAACCTACTTCTAACGTACCAGAACGCTCATTTGCACATCTGTTTAAATCAGAGGCTTAATTTAATTATTTGGCTGCGCTGCCGCTTTTCAAAGCGCCCTTCACAATGCAAGCTACCTAATTCGTCCCACCGAGAGCAGAGACTACATTACCCATTCACCTTTGAGTTTTACAAGTTAAAAGCGCATGCGTAGCTTTTGCTGCTGTCAATAGGCTTGTTCGACTTCATGCGGCGCCCCGAGAATCGACAGCCAGAAGACGTCACAGTATCGCGAGAGCGAGGCGAAATATGATTTCTTGAATCATTCTCGCGGTACTCTGACGTCATCCGGCTGTCGGTTCTTGCGGCGCCGCATGAAGTCGAACAAGCATAGTGTTAACAACGTGGTTTGGAGAGGTGTGTGAAACGCGCAACCATAGCTGCTCTGTTAAAATGAAAATACAAATGAATACTTAATATGCCCTCCTGGTTTTAGACTCTAAGGAGTAAAAGAACAAGGTCAGAATCAGATGACTCTCGCTGGCTGACATCCCAACAAGCCAGAATGATATCGCTGCAGGTCAGATGCAAGCTTTTTCCAATACCCTTCTGTAGGTACGTGACAATCTCTGCTGTCGCGGCTGTCAGCTTGGTTTCCCTCGACGCAACTTCGGATTTCCTCAGACGATGTGCAGACTGATTGTAGCCTATTATACATACTTGCTAAACTACAAGTGTACGAAATTTCAATGAATTTGAACGACGCGCACAGGAGTTTTACCACACGCAAAATGGAAAACAATGGGACAAAATAAAGTGATGACTTTCGAGTTTCAAATGGCCAATATTCTGTTATTCTTGAACCCATAGACATGGTCTTGGTGTCCAGAGAGTATCTTTGCCCGACAGCGACAATATGTTATTAAAAAATAAATTACATCATTATGGATAAATGAGTGCTTACAGAATATATATGTTTGAGAATGCTTATCAGTACTTTTTTGTTTCTTAAACTTTAAAGATGAATATTCTCCTTTAGAGATGGGCAATTTTCAGCAATAGCACATTATATTCAAATTTTTGAGCTCATAAAAAATATTTTTTCGCTTATTTAAATGACTTTTTTATGTTTTTATGCACGTTTAGTTTTGGTGCAATTTCATCAAAAGCTTGTAATTAGGAAATACACACAACATGCTTAACGTGTATTTTCTATATGTTAAAAAGTTTGTAAAAATTGCGTATTCTTATATAATAAGAATAACAATATGATATATTTATATTGCGCTCAAAATGATTTAGAAATGGAAAAAGGAATTCTTCTCAACTACCACCAATAAAGTTTTAAAATTCTTCTTTAGAAAAACGGCATTTAAACCCACGTGCACCGAACAAGAAAACGTATGCTTACATACAGTCCGTGTATGATATCTTTTTTATTTAGTTTTACATATTTTTATTTATATGCATTTAATAATAAGGTCATAATGTACACACTGTTAAAAATGATTCAGTGGCTTTGTAAATATCTCTAAAATAAATGATTAAAGTAACTTAATAAAATCTCTTAATGCAGTTATGCGATTTTTTTAGTTGGAAAATAAATTACTAAAAATAGAACAGATATTTTGTGTAAAATGTACATATATTATTTGATGTATACGCCTTAATAATATAAGTATTACATTTACAGATTATTTTAGTCAATATATTTAAAAAGGTCAGAGTAATATATTTAAGTTTTTAAAACTGTAATAATTGCATATTTCAAATTATTATTATTTCTATTTGACATCAAAAATGTGTAAGTTTTACGCCTAACTTGAAGTATGATTTACTTATATTTTCACATTGATATTATTTGAGTAAATGTAGGCAAAAAATAAATTAATAATAAGTAGAAAAAATGTCAATTTTAAACAATCACATAGCCAACGGTTTTTAATCAGCAACAAAGAAACTGCGCATTTTGCCGATGACAAACACATCAGAAACTCCTCGAATTTATGAATATTTACACTCACAATATGATTTTATTTCCTTAGTACAAAAGTATAACATATTATACAAATTCTCAGTGAAATGTATTAAACACCAATGCATACTTTTTATCGTGTTTCATACCATGTAAAGGGAAACATAATAATATAAAAAGTAGCCTACTGTTCAGTAATGCAGAAAAGCGCACCACAACCATGTTAAAGCTATTAAAACGTTCAGATGCAAAAATGAACTAAATGTAAAATTAGATAAACTAGTTAATGATATTGCGTAAATGCGCTCGGTCTCTTCAAAGGTCTTCGCGAATTATTTTGTTATAAGACTCGATTATCATACATCACGTCTCTTCTACTGTAAGTACACGGAAAAAATAAGACAAATGATCCGCGTTTGAGTCGGATTTTTATGAAGAATATGTGACTGTTTATGTAACTGGCAAAAGAAAACTTCGCCAACAAAATGTTTGCCAAAAAGCATGCATTTGTATGACATCAAAGTCCGTGTCATGTTACTTCAATATCATACAGTATACGCTCAGCATGAAGTCGAGCACACACATTGTCGTCAGTATGGCCTACAAGAAACACGCCTGCCCTCTACAGGTTTTTATATTTCCTGCGTCCCCCACCGAACCCCCCTTTTGCGGGATCTCGCAGAATTTCGGAAGTCTCCGCGGCATTCTGGTCTCAGAGACGCGCATTTTTAAAGGCCACATCTGTACTGTATTTCATAAACAACGTACCATATTTACACATGTGTATGTTGAATTATGCAGACTATCGTTTTTTTTTTATCGATGTTGGTTTAGACATGTTTACAAACTTGCTAAGTTGCTAAGCTAAATACAAATACAAATGCCAGCTAAACTGTTACCAGTAAAATTTGTTCTCATGATCAAACTCAAAGTACAGATGATTTGTTTAAAGTTATATGTATTTTACTGTTGTATTTACTTGAAGCTTTCTTAGATTTTGAAACGAAGTAAACACGTAATGTGTGTTGCTAATGTTGGGCCATGTAATATGTAATACATTAACGTTTTAATGAATAGTCTAACGAGTTATAGTCGTTGTACTCTATTGTTATAATATGTATTTTTGACTGAATACATGTTTGTTTTATTTGTCTATATCCTAGATTCGCAGCTGGACACATCCTTCTACACTGTATGCAAACATGCAACATCATAACACACAGTACAAGGAGTCAGACTGGCATATGAGGAGCAAAGGTGTGTAACACATATGATGTATTTAGCTAGTGAAACCACTACCAGTCTTAGATGTATAACTGATGATGATAAAGTTTTTTTTCTCTGCATAATAATAGGAACCCAGACAGTAGCATCGTTTCACAATGTTTCCATCACCATCATCAGTGGATGCCTTTGCCTGTCCGTAGCCTGAGATTTCAGATTTGCAGCAAAAAAATTTGATTTTCTCATTTATTGGAATGCTGTGCAGGTATTTAAGTATTTTAGTAACTGTGTTAAATAAAGTAGTATTTACTTTTACAATAAATTAATTGCTTGTTTATATTTTACAGGTATTTGTACCTTGCAGCCATCCATTACAATGTCACCAAGCCGTAACAAAAGCAGGAGAGGGAAAGTACAAGGCTATGTTCCCAAAACACACAAAGTGACATACCGTAAGCAGTAATGTTTTATTTCAAATACATTCATAATTAAAAACGTAATGTATGAAGCAGGGAAATAAATGATCAAAACAAAAGATTTATTGACTGCAATATTTCTACAGTTATGTGGATGATGTGATCAGGCTTGTGTTTGATGAGGTATTTGAAGGTAAGCTGAAGGAAACCCCTGATTCCAATTGACCTGGCATAACAGTTTGAGAGACCTTCAAAGGAGGACGTGATTGCATGCCATCTTCAGTGCAGGGGTCGTCGAAAGCCAAAATTGTGACCGATCTGATCAGGAAGCTCCAAGCGTATCTGGAGAACAACACACGACAGGATGATAACCTTATAGTGTCGTCTTAAATAGCACCAGCTGACAAAGCTTTGATATGCCATTTATCTGAATAGATAGCTGTAAGAAATGAATTGAACAATTTTTGAAACAAGAGCACAATATGGTTACTAAAGTATGTTTATTTATATATTGTTTAACATTTAAATATATATTTGTAATAAATAAATAAAACTTTTGACTGACTATTATATTTTCTTTAAAGTTACATCTTTTGTTCTTTTGGGTACTTTGTTACTATAATGATACTTTAGTGTTATTGGTTTAAAAATGTAATAAAACTTACTCTAGTCCTGCACCTCAAAGGCTTATAGTCAGTACAATAAATGTTCTGTGTGTAGGGATTTAGACAATTTGTGCAAAACCTGGATGATGAATCACGCAGGTAAGAGGCCCTGGAACCTGTTACATTCTCCTTAAAACCTAATAAGTAAAAACATAGCACTTATAAGTAAGCAGTCTTTCATAAAAAAGTTTACCATAGTGAAATAATGTAGAACATTCATTTCAATTAATACTTTCTTTGTGCTACATTTGGTGTTTCCATATAGTTTGCACAGTAATATAGTATGTAACAGTCTTTTATAATAAGTTTACTATAGTAAAATAATGTTAAAAAATGAAATAGTTTTATAATCATTTCAACAAATACTTTCTATGTGCTACATTTGGTGTTTCCATATAGTTTGCACAGTAATATAGTATGTAAGCGGTCTTTTATAATAAAGTTTACTATAGTAAAATAATGTTAACAAATGAAATAGTTTTATAATCATTTCAACAAATACTTTCTATGTGCTACATTTGGTGTTTCCATATAGTTTGCACAGTAATATAGTATGTAAGCAGGCTTTTATAATAAAGTTTACTATAGTAAAATAATCTTAATAAGTGAAATAGTTTTATAATCATTTCAAAAAATACTTTCTATGTGCTACATTTGGTGTTTCCATATAGTTTGCAAAGTAATGTAGTACGTTATAATTACCTTTTGGATGTCTTTGCAACACATTTTCGTCTTCGTTTAGCATTCTGGCAGAGCTAAGGACACCTAAAAAAGTTAAATCCAATCGCGTTCATTGACAGGAGATCGTTTATATCGTAACGGCCGTCTGAACTCTCTGGATCGAGCTTGAAGTGGTAAGGCAGTACAGACACCATCGTTTATAGAGAAATATAGCGCTTGTTTACGTTGCCTGTGACTCTCAGTCAGAACCGGAAAACCCACGCGTAGTCAGGGGCGTAACCTTTCAAACACACGCCGAACCCAGTTGACCAATAACAGTTGAGTAGTCATCTGACCAATCCGAATACACTAGACATTTTGGGAGGCGGAGACAGGAACTAAATCCGAGCGTTTTCCAGACATCCAGACATGCAGAAATCGGTGAGGTATGTAAGCAATTTATAAGACTCACAGTGCATTAGTTCAAGTTTTAATAACATGTATGTACTATGGGATATTACATTAACGTGCTAACGTGCTAATTTATTAGCATAATTGGTGCTCTTTAATATCAATCAAAGTTGCACTAAACCACACATTTAAACTCATTTTATTAATTGGACTCCAGTTTGCCAGCTTCTGACCAAAAAAAGCTTTCAATAAAGTAATTAGTCCATGGGCTCATTTACATTTTCCTCCAGCACTGTGAATGTTTAATGGGTGTTTCCAAAAAAGACACAAGAAACTGGAATGATTTATGTCTTGTGAGATTATGCACATTGTGTTTGTTTATTGTTGTGACCTAGATGACGATCAGATAACATTTTATGGCAAATCACTGTAGAAAACCAGTTCATTCCTAGTGGTTCACATACTTTTTCTTGCCACTGTATATGTAGTATTTTATGACAGAAGTCCAAATGACAACATGCAAAAATAAACATGACTCTTTTTACCTTTGTGGGGATCCCAAGTCGAATCCAGTCTGTTTCAGATTGTCCAATGACCATTTTTGTCCACAAATGCGTGTAATCCGTGAAATATAGATGTATAGTCTATTGTTTACATCAGATTTCCCATGAACGTCTGGTAATACAATATAATATACAATCTGAGGACTATTTACATAGTAACATGTAAGGGTATATGAGATTACACTCTGTTAAACACATGAACCTGCCTTTAAAGTTTGTATTTAAAATAGGGAGGTTGTCACAAAGAGTCTTAGAGTCAATTGCAGGTTAACAAATTTATTGAGAAAATAGAGAGGGAATGAGCGGAGCAAAAGGTCAGTTCACAGGAGAGCCACACACGACGACCACTGCCGGCCCACTCTGGATGGTTTCACAACAGAGGGTATGACTCACACACGACTGAAGGAGAGAGTGAGCCGGAACCTGAAGAATGATAATCCACTCTGATCTTGACCAGAGAGAAACCCACACACAGCCGATGACAGACAGCACGCTCACCCAACACGACAGAGGGTATGATGCACACTCAACTGAACGTGGGTGTGAGATGGACTTGGGAGATGTGTAATCCACTCTGGTCATGGACCGGGGAGAAATCCACTCACAGCTGATGATGGACGAGATGATGAAGGTTGCCGCTGCAACTGCCTTAACACATTCAAGCTGACCCACTGATGTCACATGGACTCCTTTGATGATGTTTTTATTAACTTTCTGAACATGGAAACCGTACATAGATTTTCAGTGGTTCGGACAAAAGCTCTCAGACTAAATCTAACGTTACAAACATCTTAAACTGTGTTCTGGAGATGAACGGAGTCATTAATGACATTATTTTCAGTTTTGAGCGAACTATCCTTATTTAGTAGTCACGCTGTTCCCTTTGGGGGGGGGGCGAAAACACAAGCCGCTTATCCAGTATGTAAATATGTCACTGCCCAGGGGCTGGCTGTTAATGGCTAAAGCCACGCCCCTTCTCAACTTCCAACTCGATGAGGTCCCCAAAGCAACAGCGAGGACAGGTAAGTATTAAAACAATCTTTATTTAAATATTTAAAATAACTATTGTTTTAATACTTACCTGTCCTTGCTGTTGTCTGGTCATTGGGTTGGCTTTGGGGACCTCCTCGAGGTGGAAGTTGAGAAGGGGCGTGGCTTTAGCCATTAACAGCCAGCCCCTGGGCGGTGACAGATTTTGGCGTAGTCGGCAGGGCTCCACCTCGAGTTGAGTAGCCAAAGTCGCCCAATGACAACGCGGGGCCCGCAGCCCAACCCCGTGCCATGCCCGTCCTGTTTTTAAAGAAAGACCCTACACCATTTTTACCCGTCCCTATGAAGAGCCCGTTCTAGGGACTAGAACGGATTGGCGGGGGAGGATGTCACAGGGTGACTTCGGGCGGAACCAAAAATGGAGAGGAGAGGTTCGCCCGGACAGAATTTTTTAATACACCGGTTTACTTCCTGGTTCTCCATAGCAACAAACGAAGGCAAATTCGCTACAGGTGCAACGAATTAGAGGAACAAAGTGTGATTGGAGGCTGTGGGAAGATGAAGCATTTAAATAGCTCTGTGGGAACACAAAAGGGGAGCGCGATTGACATGGGGAAAGCTCCTTTGCCAAAGGCAGAACAAAGACACGCACCTTTTGAAGAGCCCGAAGGCTCTGTTGATCCGGGCTGTGCTAGGAAAGCCAGCGGAAAGAGGACAGAGCCACAGGAGGCGAAAGAAAGGCCAGTCGTGGATCTTTTTAAAGGAGCACCCCAAGAGAACCTTTTGGGTGTGTGTGGAAGCACTGTGTTGTGCCCGCTGGTACGCTGTTTGTGGCTGTTTAACTCTCTCTCTCTCACAGGCTGGAACTGACGATTGTGAGGTCATCGCGAACCTTAAAGGTTGTGAGGAGAACGAACACATGACGGATTGAGACGAAGTGAAAAAGGGGATTTAAAACGGCATCGCTGTGAGTACTGTATTAAGCTGAAAGTGACTTGTGTATTAACCTGGCTTATGTTAACTCCCTCCAGGAGAAGGAGGACGGCCCTACCCCTCATAGAGCGTGGTGGGTGAGCCGAGGAAATACTTACCGAAGCAGACACAATAACGACACCACTAGCTGGGCCGCATATTTCCATCGCCAAAACTGAACTAAGCGAAGTGAGGGAAGACGGGCGTCTTTTTCGTACACTTGGAGTGGTGGGTGAGTCTTTGTGCTGTGGAAACCTTTATTTTTGACGTGGTGCTGTATATTGCTGTGGGTTGCTGTGTTTTGCTGTATGTTTTGTCAGATGAACCCCCGCCTTCACGCACTTCGTCAAGGGAAGACAAAGAGGCTGCTGGCGTAGTTAGTTCAGTACAGCATACGTTGTGAGCGTGCTTCGGGCCTCCAGAAATAGTACGGTGCCCAGAAACGATTCCCCCCCTCGTCTAGCCATTGGGCGGATGTAAAGAGTGGCGGTGAAGAGCTGAGGAAACAGCAGAGGTGTGAGTACGATTTGGGGCTATTATTGTTGATGTTTCCAATTGCATAAACATTGTTGTTGCAGAGAGAGAGGTGACGTAATTCCATCGTCCCGTGGCCTCTACAAAAGGGGCGCCCCTGTCCAGAGTTCGAACATCTGACGGTAACGAGGAAAGGGCAGCGCTCGGCCCGGTGAAACGTTGGGATATTCCGCCCCTCTGCCACCATCTACTGGTCGTGAGGGTTCGCCCCCGACGCCACCTAGGAACTACTTACCCCAGCGCACGTTGCGCCGACTGCTGTAAGTCCGCCACTGCTACTGTGTCCAAGTCGATACCTGTGGAGAGAGAGTGAATATTCTGAGGAGAAATCGAGTAAAACCTGTACTTACGGTACGCTGAGTCCAGCCGAGAGGTGAGAGCCATTTCAAAGCAAATTAACTGTGCTTCTGTGTCCAAGTCGATACCTGTGGAGAGAAGAGGAGAGAGAGTGAATATTCTGAGGAGAAACCGAGTAAAACCTGTACTTACGGTACGCTGAGTCCAGCCGAGAGGTGAGAGCCATCTTAAAGCAAACTAACTGTGCTTTTGTGTCCAAGTCGATACCTGTGGAGAGACAAGAGAGGAGTAGTGAGGAACCTGACCACAATTGTGTAACTACAAGGGAGAGCCTTCACAGGGAAGATTCAGGTACATGACCAAGATAACAATCTCCCACACTCATTCTGGTTTGATTCTGCCTCCAGGAGGAAGAAGGAGCGCGCCACGGATCATTAAGGCCAGGCCGGAGCCTGAGTCCCACGTCCTGGACCCCCGTTGGCCCCTTGCTTCCCGTTATTCCCCGGCTGAGGCCCACCTGGAGGGCAGAGCTAGATTTTAGTTTTAATCCCTCTTTTCCCATTTCCCAAGTTATTTTAAATATTTAAATAAAGATTGTTTTAATACTTACCTGTCCTCGCTGTTGTCTGGTCATTGGGTTGGCTTTGTGGACCTCCTCGAGGTGGAAGTTGAGAAGAGGCGTGGCTTTAGCCATTAACAGCCAGTCCCTGGGCGGTGACAAATATACACAGACAATGACGCCCCCCGCTGCACGCTAGAATCTCCGGAAAAACAAGCCTATAATGTCAAATTTAATTGAAATTACGTGCTGTGATTTTTAAAGCTAGCTGTCACATTACGTCTTCTAACCAATATCCAGACATCCGCTGTAGCTTACCCATGAGCATGCTCTGGGTGCCTGCATCGCAAGCAACCCACAGTGCGCTTATAAATGGTTAAAACTGATGAAACTGTCAAACGTCGGGGCGGACCCAGATGCTAATGAGGTTGCGCCCCTTTTTAATTTCCACCTCAAGGAGGTTCCCAAAGCCACCCCAATGACCAGACACACAAGGTACGAGTAATCTTAAAACAAACTTTATTAAATAATTAAAAGGAAGGGATCGGGGAAGGAAAAAGGGAATTTTAAAATAAGGGCCTCTTCTGGCCTCCAGGCGGATTCAAGGGGAAAAGGGGGCAGCCTTTTGGGGTCTCTTCTATTCGTGGCGCCCTCCGCTATCCTGGAGGCAGAAAGCCAGGTAGACGGACAGCAATGAATACGGTGAGTAGTCTTTGAGTCGCTGGGTCGTGGTCTTCCTCCTTTAGAGGCTCGGGACTGTAACATAAGATCACACAGCACCTTTAACTTTAACTTTCTCTCTCTTGCAGATGGACTGGTGGCAGTGAATGCGGTGAGTACTTCTACAGGTAACTCTTTCGTCGTCTTCCTCCTTTAGAGGCTCAGAGTTGTAACACAATTTCACACGGCACCTTTAACTGATACTGTCTCCCTCTCACAGGGGGTCTGGTAACAGTGAATGTGGTGAGTATTTCTACAGGTATCTATTTTATCGTTTTCCTCCTTTAGAGACGCTGTAACTTAAAGTGTGGGTGCAGTGGATAGATCTACTCACAGGCCTCCCGTGGTGAGATGGGTTATGGTGGTTTTTACCTCCAAATCCTCGATCACAACGAGGGGATAGACTACTGTCACCGCCGAGCCGACCGCTTCCCTCTCCTCTCCGTTTGTGTTACTCCAGAGATCTGAACAGGGGCGCACCCTTGAAGAGGCTCTGTGACAAACAGGTTACTACACTTCTACACACACTGTGTTTTCCTTCTTATACGCATCAGCATTCGAATTTCTACTCACACCAGGGTCTGGGCCTTCAGTCTAATCCACCCCCAACTGCACCAACTCCACGACAGGGGGTCTTGATGCCTCACCCGTCTCTACACCAAACCACTGCACAGCAGATGTATAAATAGCACTTCGCCCACCGCACGGCGTCTGCTCTCACGGCCAGCTCACTGTAATGGCTCCTGACAACAAATACACAGCACAACACTTCACAGCATCAAGTGTACACATTCAGCAAAGTCACGACTCACCCACGACACACTTTAGTGATAAATAATAGGGTCAGGCCAAGAACTTCCCGGAGTAGGCCGTGGGACGGGGGGGCGTTGTAATCGAAGGCTGAGGTAGAAGGTCGCTATTGCAATGGTCCTTTTCCTGGAAAATACTACACTGTCGGCTCGCCCACCACTGAACTCCGTGACGGGGCCGCTATCTTCATTCACTGCAGAGATGCTCACAAGTCTTTGAGCTCGAGTCCGAGTCAAGTCTGAAGTCTTTGAGCTTGAGTCCAAGTCAAGTCTGAAGTCTCTGGGCTCGAGTCCAAGTCAAGTCTCAAGTCTCGTTGTAACAAATAAAACTCTAATAACAAATAAAGAAATTATAAACATTTTTTTACTAAAACACATAAA
Organism: Misgurnus mizolepis; assembly: GCA_025389145.1. Taxonomy (NCBI): domain Eukaryota; kingdom Metazoa; phylum Chordata; class Actinopteri; order Cypriniformes; family Cobitidae; genus Misgurnus; species Misgurnus mizolepis. The sequence continues at coordinate 34,266,953 of JAIFKI010000009.1, read as the reverse complement.
TTAAATGAATAATAACACTGTCTTTATTGTACAAATTAAATATTATTATTATTATTATTATTATTAGAGCAATAGAAGTGATTTTCTGTTTGTCTTGGGTTGTTTGATTAACATAAATGACACAGACTTAAGTAGGTTAATTGAGGTTACTGTCTCTTTAAGAACAAATAAGCCCTTATTTGACTGGTTTCTGACTGGTTTCTTAAGATATAAACAAAAAAGTTTTTATTAGAAAAAGAATACTGTGAGATCATTTTGTGTGTATGTGCCCTGTCAAGAAAAGAAAGATTTTATGTTGGCTTAACCTTTGAAACACTTCTCTCTGTATGTGCACTACTGAGGGCACTTAAACGCGTGCTCAAACACAGGCGGAGAGCGTTGTTTTTCATTGCTCTATTCAGCAAATGTATGTTAATGGACTACAGTATGACAGAAATAGCGCAACTCTGGACCTGACTGGAGCTGGACCGGACACACTTAACCGCATGTGCATACAGAAATCTGCTCACTTGAGCGCCTTTTTGCGGTTTAATTGTTTAACCATTTAAACAATTGCAAGCCTTAGAAACACGTAAATGATAAACTTACCCTATTTAAATTGCATATTAATCTGCGAATCGCATGCGAGCCGAACCGCGGATCCGTCACAGCACTACCCAAAGCTTCAGATGAATGGCACAGCAGCGGCAGGTGGCAGTCAACATGTATGTTCGCGGCCGCGCGCGCAGAGCAGATACGTCACGTGTTACGTCGAGAGCAGGCTGTAGGTAACGGAGAGAGGGAACAGCGAGCTCATCAGACGTTTCTTAAAAATAAACATTGTTCACGAGTGGCGCGGCTCGAGTCCGAGTCGAGTCTGAAGTCTTTGAGGACGAGTCTCAAGTCGAGTCTGAAGTCACTGTGTGTGCGACTTAAGTCGCACTCGAGTCCGAGTCTCAAACTCGAGTCCCCATCTCTGGTTCACTGGGGCTCACACACACATAAAACAACAAGTTCTCAATAACTGCATCCCACTGTCAATTCCTGGTACTCACGGTAAGTAGTCACACTCTCTCTCTCTTGGTCTCCGTAGTATTCACGCAGCGAAGCTGCAATATAATCCCGCCGTGGTTAGCCAATGATTTAAATGAGGATGTGCATGCCAATACTTTCACAATACCAACAGCTTCAGTATACTCATCCAACGATTTCTTCTTCTTTCCCGTTTTTCACAGTTCATTCAATCCTCCGTCTGCATTCCACAATAACACCAGTATCCACTTCACCACAACGATGAGCTCCGCCAACACAACAAGCCCGATGGGCAAAAACGAACCACACGAAGCAACAGCAACTAACCTTTGATTTTCCTCTCCCTTTTATACTCCTTTGCTTCCTTACATCCTCCAATCCTCGATCGCTGCGTTTGTTTATCACACCTGCGCATCATCAGCCTGATTTTGCTCGCGGCGTTTTCCCGGAAGTTCCGGTGTTTCCGCTCATGCCGCCGGGTGGAACTCAACTCCGAGCGGAACCAATCTTCTTAAGTTTTGGTTCCGCCCCATGTATTCGTCACCGTGTGACAAAACCACAGCTCCGTCTCCATGTCACCTGGCTGTAAGACATGGTCATTGCCATCTTTCGGTTGTAAAAGCATGTAATGTGCGCTATCAGCCAATCCAGTATAATGAAAAAGAGAGCTTACCTTAGGGGACGATAATCCAGATAAATAAAGATAGGGATGTGTTGTGAATAAGACAATCTTTCCTTTGTTTTTCCTTTATACTACATTTCCCACAATCCCCTGCAGACTGCATCACCATTTTTAGTTTACTTCGTTCCTCATAATTCCCAGCTGAGGTCTATGAATAGACCTCATTTCCTTTCTTTGTTCTTTTGTATTGGTGAGGTGTGGGCCTGAAGATGAGCACTCAATCATGCTTGTTTGAGTGTTTTCCACAATATGTGTAATGTAAGTTTTCTATTGTATTGTTTATTTGAATTTGATGGGCTGTATACTTGTCATTAGTATGTTTATTGTATTTATTATGTTTGATGTTGTATGGTTTCCATCTTTATTATTATTTGTGAGCCTGATTCCTTTATTGTATTGTTTGTAGTGACCAGATAACCATCTTATCATTCTGTGTCTCCTAAGTATTCCGCTTAGCCTGTGAAACCTGTGAATTGTGCATCCAGTTTTAATGTCAACAATAATAAATGAGAGCAAAGGAATGGCATCTGTCCCTTGTTTTAACAAGACACACCACCAAGTGCTACATGTCCACTGAACCTTGGATACTTTTAACATCTAGTATTCAACAGGATGTTCAACGCGACCAAGGTTTAATAAGAAGTTGACCGAGATCTGGAATAAAGTCTCATTTGAGAAGTACAGTTATAAGGTGAAAGCGTTCACATACTTTATGTATGTACTTTAATAACTGAAGATCTTAAAGCACAAAGCTTTATATAAAAACATTAATGCTGTACTCCGAGCTCAAAATTGACAATATGAATTACTGTTGACATTTGACCAGACACATGATTTGCTCAGCAACAAAATGTGAGCTTGAAAGCTTTATGCTATATGACCAGGATTTATTCTCCAATGATATATTAATGGTGTGTCCTACCGTAAGATTTAACATTCGTAAAATAGCGTATTCCTGTATCCTTATTAAAGTCTGTAATTAGGGTCAGGTGTGAATATCTAACGTAATTATTTGCCGTTGATCGAAACGGTTTGGAATGAGTCACTGTAGGCATTATGCAACATGCTTTTGCATTATACAATATTGTTGTAGAGTAGCAGGTAAATACATAGTACCTTATATTATTTGTTTTTAGGGAAATACTGAAAGGGAGAGTTTCAGATGAAACTCGCATACTTGGCATTACGTATGCCTATACCAATGAAAACACGCGAGCACTAGACCGTGTCATTCGCCTCTTTGCGGTATGTCATGCATGAACGCCGTTTTTTAATGTGCGATTGAAAATTAAACACCAATTTTCGCGAGCAATAGCCGTATATCCGAGTCGATCAATGTCTTTGCTTCCTAAGATACTCGCGTACTGTTTAGAACCAATAATAAGTGGAGCATTTCGTATGTTAAATGTAGGACAAAGATCTTGTGATTAGGGAGATGTAAACCTTCGGCATTCTTCTAAACCCGCTGCGGCAACTGCCAGCGTGCAGGTGCAGCGCTTCACCAATAAATGATGATTAGTAACATATGCTGTGGGCGTTCAGAGTGTGCGACAGTCAATTAATATTATGTTAACACTTTACAGATCATCCAAATGTTCTTGCACTGTTCATAAAAAGAAACGGCCTGACGTTTTCTTCCCTGCATACTGCAGCGTTACACATTTTTAAGGAAGCTTGCAGACTTCCCTTTTTAAGTCTTTGGAATTCTGTTAGAGCTCCTCGCGATGATGGTGCTGATGAAACGAAACGTGTACCGTGACTTCTGAAAGGACGAGTAGTAGATGAGAAAGAGCAGCCAGATGTTGCCGGATGAAAAGATCCCAGGAAAACAGTTCAAATGCTTGATAGAATCACTCAACATTTGAATCAGCGTGTACAGGTAACAAACACTTGACATGTATGCACTGGACATCAAGCGTGTGAATCCTGGTGTTGGTATCTGCGAACGCAGAGACAGGTGAGCAAAGGATTTAAATACTCCCAGTATCAGAGGTGATTGGCCAGATCTTGTGAAATGAATGACGTGGCATTAGAGTTTTTCTAGTAGAACTTGCGCTCAAGCTTACGTTTCTTTGGATGCCCATTGGTCTATGAAAGCGCTATATAAATGCAGTACATTTACCATTTACTTATTTGTGAGTGTGGTGACAGATTGTTGGAGAAGCATGGGAGCGATTTTTCCAAAGATGGTTATGTTATTTAGAAAATTAGGGAGTTGGGGAGATCTGTGATTGCTGCCAAGAAATTAGATGGAAAGGTTAAAAACCTTCAGGGTATCTTAAAGGTACACTTCACCCATTTGCATTAAACTTTGTATAGTTAGAACCTCAGTCATGTTTTTGAATGGTCATGCAACATTTCCTCAGTTGCCGCTGATACAGGAGAAATACAGATTTCAGTGTTGCACTTCCTTCTTTCAATGATGTAAAAAACATAATTTTGCATCATTGAAAGAAGGAAGTGCAATATCTTTGTTGAGGGGGTGAGACTACAAACACCCTTTTTCTCGGTCAAATAGGCACCAAATTCTAAATGTATTTTACATTTTGACTACAAATATGACACACTTTCAATAAAGATTCATGTTTCTACGCGTGAAGTGCTCCTTTAATTGCACCAATGTTCCAGTTGATGCAGCTTAAAAGGCATCTGGCTTCACTAAATCAAAAATCCGCTATGATCGAGCATCTCTTGTTGTAAAACTAGGACACTCTCTAAAGACAGTTGGTGATATCTTGATTGGGCATTTCGTAAAAGCAGAAAATTAGGTAGCTGCAAACAGGGTGAGGAGCTTCCTACAGTAGGGTTAGTGAGCACAGAATGGAACCACTATGTCTCACAATGTGCAAGGACAAATCTGGAAGAAAATAAGTGGAACAAAAAAGAAACTATCCCTCTCACTGGAAATGCAATACTACTTCAAAAATGCTTGAAGTCTATTGAAGACAATGCACAAGAGAAACTAAAAGAAGGTCCTGACACCAAAGCATTCATCATGCTAAGTGAAAGCATCTGTCTTGCGTATATTCACGCGGAGGCATTAACCAGTTCGGTTTATTTATTGAGGCTTGTAGAACACAGAAATAACACAACACTGTACATGTGCTCAGTCTGAAAACACACTCTTACTCTTGTCGATTTACTCTGAAGGCTCTTGCAAGTCTCTTATTGCACGTACCTTTTCAGGGTCCGCCCTGACACCCTGTGCATCCACTATGTGCCCCAGAAAACTCAATTCTGATTTCCTGAACACACATTTTTTCTTATGCAGTTTGAGATCCACACTTTCCATTCTTTTCAACACTTCTTCTAGGTGTTTGTCATGCTCTGTTTCATCCTTCCCATACACAATAACGTCGTCCATATACACAGCCACTCCATTTAGGTCTCCCAGAAGCTCACTCATTTTTCTTTGAAAGATTTCTGGAGCTATGCTAATTCCAAACGGGAGTCTTTTAAAACAGTAGCGCCCCATAGGGGTGATGAATGTGGTCAACAGGCTGCTTTCATTACTTAATGGAATCTGCCAAAATCCAGACGCTGCATCTAAGGGCGTAAAGACGCTCGCTCCTGCTAATTTAGCTAGAATTTCTTCTGTTGTGGGAAGCATGTATCTCTCTCTTTTTATGTTGTCATTCAGTTTGTTCAGTCCCACGCAAATTCTTAACGCCCCGTTGGGTTTCATAACTGGAACCATGGGTGCACACCAGTCTGTAGGCTGTGTGACTCTCTCCACTACACCTTGTTCCTCCATCATCTTTAGTTCTGCTTTAACTTTAGGCATTAGGGGTAATGGCACCCTCCTTGCAGTGTGTATTGCATATGGCTCTGCCCCTTCTTTCATGTGAATTTTTACAGGCTCAGTTTTCATAGTACTGCCTCCCTCAAAAACTGTGCTAATTTGCTCTATTCTTTTAACTAGATTCATTTCAGCAGCAGTTTCTCTACTCAGAAGGTTACCGACAGTATCTCCTGCGATCACATACACCGTAATGTCATACTTTCTGCCTTTGTGTTCAGCTTTTGAAGTAAACTGTCCTTTGCACTTCAGTGGTCCCCCTGGGCTATCTAGTATTATGTTTGAGCGCTGGAGCTGAATGCTTGGCTGAAGCTGTTTAAATGTCTCTGTATTTATTACATTAACATCAGACCCAGTGTCTATCTTAAAATTAACCAGTGTATCGCCTATCTTAAGCAACACAGTCCATTTAGCTTCTTCAGTTTCATTTTTGTTACTTACTGCGCCCAGGTAAAAGCTCTCATCGCTCTCATCTTTTGCTGTCACTTGTCTCACAGTTTTTGATTTACACATTCTTGCCCAGTGTCCTTTTCTTTTGCACTTTCTGCATTCTGAGCTTGCTGCTGGACATTTTCTGATATCTTTGTGCCCTGTTTTACCACACCGGCCACACTCTGTATCTTCTTTTCTGTTTTCACTACCTCTTTTGTATTTCACTCTCGTCCAGGGCCTATTTGCTGCCTTCGTTGACTGGTGGAAAGTCAACGGTGGAAACAAGCCCATTCGTGTATGATATTTCTTTTTGGCATAAAATATTCATTAAACTTTCCAAGAACAGTCTTGTAATCCTCAGCACTTTCTCCCTCCGCAAATGTAAACGATTTGAAAATATTCTCCGCTTCAATGCCCATTGCATATATTAGAGTACTTCTCTGAACCTCTTTATCCTCTTTACTCAATTTTGTAGCGGTCCTGTAGCGTGAGAATCTCTGTCGCCACGCTGGCCATTCTTCGGGACGATCAAAGCTGAAGTTTTCAGGCGGATTAAACTTTGCCATCTTTCCTTTCTTATCTGTTTACTTCTGACACCATGTCTTGCGTATATTCACGCGGAGGCATTAACCAGTTTGGTTTATTTATTGAGGCTTGTAGAACACAGAAATAACACAACACTGTACATGTGCTCAGTCTGAAAACACACTCTTACTCTTGTCGATTTACTCTGCCCTCTATATCTCTCTGAGGCCCCCTAGCGGGTGGATGTTGTAACACATAACAACAATATGTAATACCCTGACAGCATCCTATCACAAATTATTCTGTTTAATCGGAGACGGCAAGGTGAGGCAGCTAAAATGCTACTTGAGACATATGAGAAGGAAAACACAGAGGCCGTTAATGCTGATGTCATGCAGTGCCTCTCAAAAATATTATATTGTCATATAAGAGGCTCAGTCTGTCTCAGAAAATTTGCAAATCTGTTCAATAAGAACATCCCGAGACCCTCATCTCCACTCAACTGAGAAAGCACAGTGATTCTGTCAAATAATAAACCTAAAGGATAAAGAGTTGGATCAGGTGGCAAAATTCATGGGACATGATATCCGCATTCATAGTGAATACAATCGCTTAACAGGGGCCGTATTCACAAAGCATTTTATCTTACCACTAAGAGTACTCCTAAATCGCACTAAAATATTTTAGCTAGGAGTTTTCTCTTGAAATGTTATTCACAACGCCTTTCAGACCTACTTTTAGTAAGGAAAAATTATAACTCCTTAACTAAGAGTGAGTCTTCGTTGCTACGGATGACGTCAATTCTCATGCACGAGCTGCCTCGCAATGACCCTGGTGATTGGTTGTTAGATGACAGGGCTGCCATGCGGAACATAACACAGATGCACCAAATCATGGAATTACAACATCAAAATATGTCTGTGTCCTACACAAAGTAATAATAGTAATGCCATCGAAATGCATATATAAAAGAAAAGTCGTGAATGAAATTAAATTAAATCAAGGTAACCTAATACCCAAATGAAAAACCGCCAATTGCCTAATAATAAAAAACGACATTGCATTAACACTTGTGTTGGAGAAAATGTATTTATGATGACATTTTTGAATATATTGTGTTACCATTTATGATTGTATAATCCTTTGCTTAGAATCATATTTACTAGCTACTCAGAAAAACTGCCAAGGTGAAATAATGGGTAGAATGTTCCCTTGTTATCATACGACCTTTGATTACTGCATATTCAAGCTACATCATCAAGTTACTATCTTGTTTTGGTAGAATGTAGACAATCCTATTCTTCTAGACTTAGAAAAATGTGTGATGTTGTTACCATTGTGAAGGTCTGTGAGGTTCGACCTTTGGAATGAACCAACCATGTGATTAGAACCTAAATAAATACAGTCCGCAGAGAAGCTCAGATCGAGAGACAGTTGAGTGTTTCCTGATGAGACATCTCAATCTGGGTTCTCCCTGCAGAATATTATACCACCCCATTTGTGGTCTGAGTGTGTCTTATTTTTGTTAAGGTTCATAAGTATTTTAAACCTGACAACTTGCTTGATTAATTGAAATCCTATTAGCCTAAATAGACTACTTCAAGAAAGGAATGTTGCTGATATTGAAGAAGCCTAATGTAATAGTTATAAATGACGGTGTATTATGAACTCGCCAAAACGGAAAAGAAAGCCCAAATGGATACAGGATCAGTTAATGCTGCTGGCCCAGTTGGTGCTGAAAAAAAGAAACATAATAAAAGGGAAATTCGGCACTGAGATATCAAGCAAAACTAAGCGTTAGACATGCGAGACAGTGATGCGCGGGTCAATGTACAAAACAACCGACACCTGACCAACGTTTTTTAACTAACCCGCACGCAACTCGGACCGCAAAAAAAAAAAAATAGTGTACCCGACCCGCTCCCTGGCCCGCATTTTTTAAAAGTAGTAATTGTTTAAAATAGTTAACTGCCATCTTTATTTCAAATGACTATCATAAAAAATATTTTTGGATGACTCGTAACCGCGGGTGACCGCAGGCATCCGCTCATTTTGGATCAACCCGCGCATCACTGGGGAGAGGATTAATTGCAGATCAATGCAGTAGCAACTTTTAGCCTTAAAGTTCTTTGTGAATACGGCCCCAGAAAAACACAATACAGCTGGCAAAAATGAGCAAACTGCTTATGGCCATAGAATGTGGAACACCTGTATACAAAGGAAAATCTCTTGATGAGATTGACCTTGAATTAGAGGGTATGTAAAAAATGTTATTTATTGAAAAGTAGTAGCAATATATACTAAAAGTGAATTTGTAAAAAACATGTCACTTATGCTATTTAAACGTGTCTCTTTTGTGTTGTCTTTACAGTTGCTTTGTCTAATAAAGGGTGCATCTATAACATTAAAATCCACTTTTCATATATTAAAGCACATAAGCACTTGTTTTCTATATATGGTAATGCAATATTTACTCCATTACCATATATAGAAAACAAGTGCTTATGTGCTTTAATATATGAAAGGTGGATTTTAATGTTGTAATATGTTTGTACTGTTGTACCTGAGGTTTTACATTAGAACACAGCCATCAATGTAAGTACATGAACTTTTATAAAAGTATGCATTCTTGTGCTCAGATAATGAGACTGAGAACCAAGAAAATGTCAAAAAGTGTGCTGGTCAACTGCTGAGTTTACAGCTGTGATTAACCACTTTATATCACACATAACCAAAGGAAAACTGGCCACATTGACTGAATGCCAGCAGTGTAAGACTGCAAAGGATCCAATTTTGGCAAGGCGCACTGCATAAAACATTAGAGATTTCAAACAAATCAAGGCATTCGTTTGAAAAGAAAAACCCAAATTAAGTGATCGATCCTTGTTAGTTGAACAGTATGCCAATTATTTTAAATTGTATTCTTGAGTTATTTTGTTGGCTTTCCTTTACAGCTTCTAGAGTTTATCTTAGTAATGGTTCTGTCATGAGTGGGGAGGACAGAACCCAAGTGCAGTCAGCTCTCAACCAAAAAGGCTTTTATTATATAACAAAAACACCCTTGAGACGGTTAAACAAGGCAAGAATGCAACTGATAACATATAACAAGACAGTGCAAAACAACAAAGGACACATGACGCTGTCAAACGTGACACACACAATGATTTGACACAAGTCATCAAACACAATGGCTTTAAATAGGGAAGAACTAAACTAGGGAACGAGGACACACAGGTGAAGGACATAAACTAATAATGAATAATTAACTGGGGCGGGGCTAGACTTGGGACAGGAGAGCACAAGGCACACAAAGGCCCTGTCCCAAATGGCCCAATTCTTGTGGACTTTTGGTCTCATGGCCTTAATTGGTATCATGGGTCAACAGTGAGGGCTGCTATGACCCTGTTTCACACAACATTTAAAAAGACGTACAAAGCTGACAGGATCTTGACAAGTTCACCCAAAAATATTCAAAATGTAGTGATTTTTACACGGGTGTGTGTGTGCCTGTGTAGTTATGCAATATGGAAAATCATATATGGTAACAGTTTCTAATAGAAAACACCACTGCCATGGTTTCAGGAAGATTTGGTTGTGTTATATTTACGTTGTGTGCAGTCGAATGAGCAGTCAAGTGGTGGCCCATCAGCCACGTATCAGGCTTTTCCGTGCTGCAATGAGGAAAGAGTCAGGTTCAGTTCAACAGCCTTGAAAACTAAGTGCTGTGAAAATGCTGATCTCTGGGAAGCACCGTTTGGATTCTTGCGATCTGGAACACGCATAAATCAAAGTTATTCGCGTGTTATATGACAAGCTGTTTTTGTTATTGTCAATCTCTTTATTTTGTTTAGTGCGAGTGGTTGACAAATGAAAGGCTATTGCGTTGTATCTGTTGCTAAGACAGTTACGGAAAAGAAAGAGGCGCAGACTTTAGGTCCACTCTCTGAACGAGGGCAGAAGACAATATGGATCACATTACCATTTGGTCTCAGAGCTGCGTCTTGACAGTGCCGGCAATTGAAGTATTAAAAAAAAAAAATTTCTTTTTTTGCAGAATCTGTTAGTTGAGATCACGAAGAAGCCTCTCTATGTTTGAGATGGAGAGTTTTTGTATATTTAAAAGCGTACATGTTGCGGCTTGTTTTTCCGGAGATTCTAGCGTGCAGCAGGGGGCGTCATTGTCTGTGTATATTTACATACTGGATAAGCGGCTTGTGTTTTCGCCCCCCCCCCCAAAAGGGAACAGCGTGACTACTAAATAAGGATAGTTCGCCCAAAAATGAAAATAATGTCATGAATTACTCACCCTTATGTCGTTCTAAACTCGTGTAATCAGTTTAATGTTAAGTGAATGTCTTAAGACACAGTGTCTTTCTTACACACGTGTCACAGGGTGACTATTATAGGGCGGAACCAAAAGCGGCGAAGATTGGTTCCGCCCGAAGATGGTTTCCGCACAGACCGTATCTCGTCTGGATCGCTGCATTGTGTGCAACCACGGAAACTGGTCTGGTGAAGGCTTGAGAAAAATCTTCTTAGAAGAAATCGAGTCGCCAGTGATGGAGTGAAGGACGAATCAAAGATACAATCGACTAGGCTGAGTACGTAACGAATACTTACCGTTGTAATGTGGATGTGCTGTCATGTGTTGACGTTGTTGGAGCAGTCACATTGAAGAGCCTTCGCTAAAGGCCTTGTCGAAGACAAGTTACAGCCGTGGGTAAGCTAAACGGGGAAGCAGAGCAACAGAGTGTCATCTATAGAGTGAGTACCCAGCAGAGTATGTGAGCGGAGTGGAGTGGAAAGAATTTGCGCTCCACGCTCAAAGCATTTCATAATAACTCCGCTCAAGCTCCGCTCTGGGTGTACAAAATTCCGCTCCTCGCTCCCTCCCCACTCCCTCCTTATTAACGCCTCGCTCCGCGTTCGCTCCATTGTAAATTTTAATTCTCGTTTGAAACAACACCAACCTCGTTGGCTCGTTAAAATATCAGAGTCCATTGCAGTTCTGTAGCAGAATGCGCACAAATTGTCCAACTCTAATAAAGCATATGACATAAGTGTGTCACGGACCGCACTGTAGCAAGGTAAATGCCGCAAATTATTTACAAATTTAAATGGCTTTTTCTTTTTATCTGTGTTGGTGGTTTAGGTTGTTAAAGCTGTATTAATACCGACCTTTAGATTTTCTTTCCAAGTGTAAGCAGAAAACTTGTGTAATATTAAAAGGCACGTGTCAAGAAAACACAAGCAATCTTTTGATGTTGTAATCACCTCCCCGCGTTCTTCTTTGTCATCATTACCTTTTAAAATACATTTGTATTTCCCCCCTTGCACTGTAGTATTTCAGAAACTCTTTATTTCTGTTTTTCTTGAACTGTGCTTATTAATAACTTATGAATTCGTCCATCATATAGGCCTAATGCAAAGGCAGAAATTGCGAGGGGGTCAGTAAAATATAATTAAAAACATAATAAATAACATGATATTATATTAATGTTTGTGTAGTTAAACAATACAAAACAAATGCAATTGGGGCCAAAATATATGTTTAGAAACATTTTCAGTGCCCCTCCCTTGTCTCACAGTGTTTTTGGTTCTTGCTCGTGACAGTGGAGTAGAGATGCGCGGATGGGCTATTATTTCATCCGCAACCGCATCACAAAACTAATCATCCGTCCGCCATCCATCCGCACCAACGTTTCTGACCAGTTTTCAAGACCGCACCCGCCCGCCATCCGCTGACTGGGTGCAAGGCCCTGCTGATGACAGCCGCAAAACTAGAAAGCTCTCAGAATATCAGCAGTGAACTCAGTCTCCGATCGGCGCACATGGGACAAAATAAATAAATAAAGCCTAAATTAAACGCACAAATTACATAGTCTGCACTGGTGTCATCCTGATTTACCACTTTGTAAAACTTATTCCAGGCAAACCTTTTCTGACCTTCCATTTCCTTTTTTTTTAATTCTCATTTTTTGAGTTTGCCACGTACCTCCTTCGCCGGCGTTGATAAGAGCTGTGTCAAAATGTGTCCTCATTTATCTGTGCTGTTAATGATAGAACGAATGGATCATTAACATGCCGAGGCTATCCCAAACAATTGAAACCTTTATTAAATAAAAGTGTATTAGAAAACTTTTTCTTGTCACTGTTTTAGTATTATAAGTTATGTTTTGTGTTAATATTATTCTGTTTATGTTGCGTATATTTCTAAGGTTGATTATTTGATATACTGTTGAATAGTTTAATCTACATCAATGTTTCATATTTTCTAAAATAAATTAATATTTTTGATTACATATTTATTTTAATAAGTCAGAAATGTTTCCGCTGTTTTCTGCTGACAGGCGCTACTGGGGGCGCGTGCAACAGGTGACGCAAATTATGGGTCCTCAGAAGGCTAGACCGTCTCATTTCAGTTCTCTTTGAGAACTTCTGAGGCTGCCACCCTGAAAGACAGAGTGCTCACCTTTTAAGGTTGCATGCTTAGAAGGACACAGCTAACAAGCAGTCGATACGCCACCCGCCCGAATTTAATTAAAATATTATTTTTCGTCACGTCATCCGCCCGATCCGCAGTTTATCCGCGGAGTCCGCGGCTGTAACCGCCAACTGCGCATCTCTACAGTGGAGTGATAGTGGAGCTTTTTCGGAGCGAGAGAAAAACACGACGCTCCGACATTCAAAAAATCCACTCCTCGCTCCTGGCAAAATCACGCCACTCCACTCCTCGCTCTGCTCCCACTCCGCACCGCTCACATACTCTGGTACCCAGATGTGTTTATAAAGTATTGAGGAGATTTCCTTACCTGACGTGTGTTGTGAGTTTACTACTCAGTTGCGGCCCCACTGTAGAGAGAAACGTGGGTGTGCCGGGGAGTAGGATTGGAAAACAACGGAGGACGTTAGCGTGGTGGAGGATCGTTCCACTCACGTGAGTAACAGTGCATATCATAGCCAGTGATATTGAAGAGGGTATATTACCTGAAGTGTGTTGTGGAGTTTATCATGCAGATTTGCGGCCCCACCGTGGAAAGAAGCGTGGGCGAGCCGAGGAGTATAATCAGGAATAAACACAGGAGGTTCGGCGTTCAATCTTTAAGCACTTTTTCCCTCTCCGCTAAGAACTACGCTCAGCCAAGCCACACGACGAACCCGGGTCAAGTTTTGGTTCCGTCCTTAGTCACGAAAAGTGTGAGGAGTGCTGTGGGTGAGTCATTGCCTTTATTGTGTGTGTGTGTACGCTTAAGCTTGCAGAGGAGTGCTGTGTTTGTGTCGACAGGAGCCACTACAAACCAGAGAAGTCGTGAGGAGAGAACAGCCCGCTGAGGCTAGAGGAGTGTGGGCATAAAGCAGTTATTTATTGGACCTCCTGAGTGTAATGTGATGGATCCTTGCTGACTGTGAAGAAGGGCAGTGGTGAAGGATACCTACGAAGTAGAGTGAGTAGACCATCTGGGAGTTGTTACCTTTGGACGAAGGGTGCCTGTGATTTTGTTGTGTGCTTTAACTACTCTTGTGTGTGTGGAGCCTCTTCAAAAGTTCGCCCCTGCTCAGCATCTCTGGAACCCTACGTGGAGGAGGAGTAAGGGAAGCGTTCGGCTCTACACGAGCATATTGGCGGTCCCTTCGACCGACAGTGAGCTTTAGGTGGGCCATGTGTTACCCCGGCCTTTCTGGAGGCCCGTCAAACCAAATGTCTGCTGCGTGGAGCCTCACCCAGTAAGTCCACTGCCCCAGTGTAAAAGTTGTACAGACAAACAGTCGTGTATAAGAAGAAGAAAGTTAAAGTTGCAGTTACCTGTGTAAACTCTTACCTCTACTCACAGCTCCAAACCTGAGAAGAAAGTTAAAGTTGCAGTTATCTGTGTAAACCCTTACCTCTGCTTACAGCTCCAAACCTGAGAAGAAAGTTAAAGAAGTATCAGTTATCTGTGTAAACTCTTACCTCTGCTTACAGCTCCAAACCTGAGAAGAAACTTAAAGTTGCAATAACCTGTGTAAACTCTTACCTCTGCTTACAGCTCCAAACCTGAGAAGAAAGTTAAAATAGCAGTTACCTGTGTAACCTCTTATCTCCGCTTACAGTCCCGGCCGTAGAGGATCCAAATGCCCCTCCCCTGCTACGAAGGCCTGAGGACTGGGATGTTCTTTTTTTAATGTTTAAATCCCCCTACTACATTTTTAATATTTAATAAAAGTTGTTACATTTTAATACTCTGTCTGTTTGGTCATTGGGGTGTTTTGGGACCTCCTCGAGGTGGAACTAGGAGGAGCGTGACCCACGACAGAGGCGGTCCGCTTCTCCGGCCTGTGAGACACGCATATTTTATCATAAACCCTTTTGACACACACACGTGTGTCTTTTATCGTAAACCCTTTCGATGCGCGTGTAGCAGCGCATGCACGCACAAACAAACACACACACACACGTCTTTTACATAAACCCTTCAATGCGCGTGTTACGAACGCACAAACACACACACACACGTTTCTTTTATCACATTTGATGCGTGTGCAGCATGAATTTGCGTGAATCGCGTCCCTCTGAAGAGAAATCCCGGTCGCAACTGATAGTGACACATAGTACTAAAGTGTTTTACTCACACACAAACACGCGTGTCTTTTATCATAAACCCTTTCAACGTGTGTGCAGCATGAATTCACGTCCCTCAGAAGAGAAAACACCGGCCGCCACAGTGACACATAGTACTAAAGTGTTCTACTCACATAAGCTGCGCCATTCTGTCCGGATCCAATATTGAAAGAGGAGCATTGCTTTTTAATCGCAGTCTCTCTTCAAATCCAGCGTTCTTCTGAACATCCAAACATTTAGCAACTGTTATGATTCACTCGTTTAATAGGAATGATGTCTCTCAACAAAAACAATGGCCCGAATATGGTACGGTTGACGTTTAGCCATCCTTGCTGTAACTTGTTATGAAAACTAACTTGACTACACGTAATATGTGGGCGCGGTCTCAAGTTGAAGAGCTCATGAATAGTAATGACCTCGATCAGTTCCACGTCACACTGATAAGCTTTTCAAACTGACCTGATTTCTCCGCTTATTTCTTTTCAGTGGCTAGAGCTGACAGAGGAGGTGGAAGTTAATTTTCACATTCACGACAGAACACAAACACATATGAACCTAACACATATCAAAAAATACAAGTAAAAACGGTTTTATGTGGAAGGGCCTCTTTAATAAAAACATCATCAAAGTAGTCCATGTGACATCAGTGGGTCAGCTCGAATGTGTTAAAGCATCGAATATACATTGTGGTCCAAAAATAGCAAGAATTACGACTTTATTCAGCATTGTCTTCTCTTCCGGCTCTGTTGTGAACCGCAAGTCACGTGACTGTACCCAGATAGCACACGTACGTCTCAGATACGTCTTGTAAAGATCTTTACATCTGCTGACGATCGTCTTTGAATAATACTTCTTCCATATCTCTACAAGACGTATTTAAGATCTTAAAAAATTCTAAATCCTACCTGCCTGCAATGCATCTCCGTTTGGTCTTGAATCCGATCAAACGCAGACGAATCAGCAAAGACCTCCAACTCATTTCATTTTTTAAATAAATGTCTTGTTTAATTGTTTAAAAAATATAGTCAACATGTTTTTAAGGGTTGGCATTAATTTTGAAGCAAAAATATAATTAATAAAAGCCCATATCACGTATAATAAAAAAACAATATAGACATTTTGCGTTTAGTCCAAAACGTTAAAAAGGCACTTACCGTAGATAAAGCACCATGCACAAGAAAAGGTGATCTCATACTCTTTCTGACTACAAAATATTAACAAATACAAAACACACAAGAACATCATTGCCAACAGCCACTGCCCCTCTGACTGTTTTATCAGTCTGAAATGAAAAAAAGTTATACATTTAATTAAATAAAACAATTGCCAACAAGCTGATTATCTTAAGGTGACCCTGCTTTAATGGTTACTGCAATTCCTGCTTATTATAATTACTAGGTGTGACTCACATTAAGTGTGTTTGTCAACAGTTATATATCTAAGCTTGAAACTTTTGATAGTTTTTGACCCCAAGCCATCCATTGAAATTGTGTAACACACCTTGCATTTTCACAACATTTAGTTTTAAAAAACATCTGAACAAACTCTGAG
This sequence comes from Misgurnus mizolepis, assembly GCA_025389145.1. NCBI lineage: Eukaryota > Metazoa > Chordata > Actinopteri > Cypriniformes > Cobitidae > Misgurnus > Misgurnus mizolepis. The sequence goes on along the minus strand of JAIFKI010000009.1, from coordinate 34,250,354 downwards.
CAAACCAAAGGTGATATTGAGAATGTTTATATAGATGAAGAAACCTCATAAAAAATTGAAAACACAATACACAATCATGTAGCCTCTTATGGAACGGCTGAAATTCCACAAGGGGGCGCATTTGTTCCTCAGACGTTGCACAATAAACATGACATCCGAATATATTCATTATAAATCATGAATGAAAAGTGAGATTCGAACGAATGTCTGTTAGTGAACTTATTGTATACACTATTTATATCGTAATTCGGTCAGAAACGTCAAGATTGTGAGATGAACAAATCGTTTTGGATTAAAAGGCTTGGATATTCCATTTCCTTGGACTTTTGGGGATTTATGAACAATTTGTTTTGGACAATTTCACCGAAGCGGATAAAGGAAAGATTTTGAAGGTAAGTAAATATCCTAAATCGGCGCCGCCCGGTTCAGGTAACTAACAACTAGATTACAGTTTTATGACTGCTAAAAATCATATTATGCTTTCTGTGTGCGCTTAATGGAATCCCAAAAGTCTAAGCTTTACAACGATGTGCCGCATGACCGTATATTTTAAAGATTTAATGCTTCAAAGTTACAATGACGTAATGCAGCCTCACGTGCAAGGGAGGGGGTGTGCCGTGTACGGCACAGTGTTCCTTATCAGGTTAACCAGGTTTAATCCAGCATCACAGCATGAATTATATTGACTAGTTTGTTTACCAAATTTGAATAAAATGTTTAACCTATGATATGATTACAGCCACAGTGTAACAAAAATACTGCAAAGCTATTGATCACGTTCTCATTACATTACTTCACAAGACCCAAAGCTGATCAGGACACTTTAAGAGCACTGTAACGTAGTAACTGCTGAAATAACCATGTAATACTGTGAATATAATGACAAACTGTTCCATAACACTTAGATGTGACTTTAATTACAATACAACATACTCTTTGTCATACTCAGGGTTTTTAAACTGTGGGTGAAGACCCACTTATGGGTCCCACCGTAAGATAGTGAGTGTTGCATTGTAGTGATGGTTTGTCCAATTAATTATTAGCAATGGTTTTGATATACTATAAGATTACACCTGTCAAAAGCCCATAACACACGGCACGATTTTTGGCTGTCCCAGATGAAAGATTACCAATCGTGAAACAATTGTGGAGATTTCTGTGATCGTGGCTCTTAATTGGTGGTCCTATCTCATACAGTGTGAGAGGTTTAAAGACGTCTGTTTTCCCAGTCCTTGGACCAAAGACACCTACGATAGTTTTATGACAGTGTAAGAAGTTCAGCATGATCAATGCACATCAACAACGTGTTTGCTTCTACGACCTGCATACCTGTATTTGTTTACCACTAGCGCATGTTGATGACAGATGTCGCAGCTTCAGATGCAATAGGTGTCTTCATCGACAGTCTACTGCTAAAGTTTAAACAATCCTTGTCACACAGTGTGATAAGGTCTTATTGGATTGCAAAAATCCTGCTGTGTATCCTGGGCTTAATATGTTGTGGAATGAAAAGTTTGGAAACCCCTGCTTAACACAAAGTCTCATTTAAAGTTTATAAGAACTTTTGCAATAGACCGACACTAAATGAAACTGATGGCAGATGAGGTGTTGGGATGACAATGGGCCAGAGTTGAATCTGTGCATCTTAGCAGATCACAGGCAGGTTTCTCCTGAAGTGCTGCATTAAGAAAAGAAAGGAAAAAGATGTTAGAACATTTTTAAGGAAATTGAAATAATTATCACAATCAATATTGGACTATAAACAATAAATTATTACCAATGCAATAACCAGACCTGCAAACTCCTCAGAGTAAAAAAGGTGACAGTGTCGCACGCACGGGGGGGGGGGGGGGGTTGTTAGGGTTACCCCAGCTCTATATTTTTGTGATTTTAATATGATTCTGAGCTTGACAAAAATCAGCATACTTTAAGCTTGAAGCTTAAAGAGAATGACACATTTAATATTTTACAAATGTTTTTATTAACAACTCACGGAAACGCTGGAGGTGTTGTGACACTGAAATAAAAAACAACAAGAGACAGACAGAAACGAAAAAAATATATTTTGCTGATGTTCGTGAAAGCTTCGTGCGACAGAGCCACTTTGTCCTCAGCCGGCGTCTGTGCAAGGTTGACGATGACGGGCCATTGTGAATGGCAGTGAGTGCTCCACCAAAGTGCCCAGAACCATTGCCTGAAAGTAAATTAAAATCATTAAAATATAACCTTGCAAACTATCATACATAGGACTAATATGATAAAACAACGTGTCTCCATACTGTATGGCTGATATGCAGTGAATATCAAAATACATTTCTGTTCAATAATTATAATAATAATGCATTTTATATGTAGGGCTCCTTACATTGAATAAACAATCTCAAAGTGCTAGTGTTCATAATGTAAATTCAACTAACAATACAATGTAAAGATTTCATTGACAGACATTGATGCAAAATGTAGACCTTTCTTATACAGAAATTGGCTGTTGGTGTATTATCCTAGGACAACACGCTCGCCAGATTGTTTTATCTAAACAGCCCTATGTTGTTAAAAATTACTGTTTACCAGGTATACAGCCACCAGGAATGTATGGGGCTAGGTTAAATCCTAAAACATTCACAACGCGATGTAGAAAGATTAAATGCATGCATTGAAAAAAGATAGATATGCATTAATTAGTCTAAGTTGAGGTAAAAACATAGGAAAATATTGAAAAAGGGTGGGTTTTCCTTTAACATTACTCTCGCATTAGCTATTGTGTAAACAGTCACATTTACCCACATCACGAATGACTGCCTGCGCAAGCGCGCACCACAGCCACCATAATGAATAAGTTACTCAGGGTAATGTTATCTCAGAATTCGATTAGTAGCCGTATATCTCGGAACTCCGGGCAGAACACCCGGGTAACGATAAGCCTAGCTAACAATCGTCCTGCTAAGTTAGCTAACATTAGTCATTTTGCTCGAAGCATAGGCAAACTTTATGCAAGGTCTACGTTTGTGCATTACTCGCCGTTGACTCGTTCCTAAAAATACAATATAAGCGGTAGCTAACGCTAATTAAATCAAGCAAACAAATAGTTGTCGTTTTTGGTCCAAAAAAGTTGACTTACCTCAAATAAGATGGTTCCTTCACGTTAAAAGTGTCCATCAGACTCGTGCGGTAGCCAGGTGTGTCTCATCCAAAGGACTGCGCTGTCTTCAAGATTCTGAAGGAAGTGCTAAGATTCCGATTGGCCCAGAGGAAAGCATGCTAAGATTCCGATTGGCCCAGAGAAATGTCAAGTATAAGAATTATCCAATAATGTTTGGCAATTCTAGCCCGCATGGCATTCAGATAAAGGGCAGCCTTCCGACCCCCCCCCCCCCCACCTCAAAAAAAAACTCTCCGGTTCTATGCGATTCACGTGAATGACCCAATTGACCAAGAAAACGGCGATTGTCGCCAAATAGCGACAAGTTTGCAGGTCTGAATAACATGCAAACAGACATGTCAACCACCTAAATAATAGATACTACGCGGTAGGCATGGGCTGGTTACCAGTTTTAAGGTATACCGAGGTTTTAAACAGTCAAGGTTACAAAACCACTAAAATGGTCTGTGAAACCGTCTCCAAGGTATGAACTGTATTAATACAAAATTCATTAAATCATTAACCCTCTGGGGTCTAAGGGGTTTTTAGGGCCCTGGGGAAGTTTTGACAGACATGCACTGACATTTGTGCTTTTTTCAGTTGCTTGAAAACATATTAATGGCAAAAGTCTCATAACACTGTGTTCATCACAAACTGGGCTACAATATCATATAATCAACATGTATGTACATGTTTGTATTTTTGAGAGAAAAATGTTTATGCGTGGTTTTTGAAAAAGCAAAATTTTTAAGTCATTGATATAACTCCACAAAACTCATTCTAAACATGTTTTTCCAAGACTTTCCAAACAGGATCTAGTAGTCTAGAGTTTATTCTTCAAAATGATGTGAAAATCATATGGCCTACTCAATTACATAAAGCAATGCATTGATTTACAATTTCTAAGACACTTTTGCTTGGGAAAGGCTGTATGCGTGGAGGCGGGAAAGCTCCTGAATAATCAGTGATTGACAGCTGAGAGACAAAAGAGTTGAATAATGAGCCACTAATGAGCCTTGTGGGGATGTTCAACAGGAATGTAACCCTCAGTAAAACCATGATAAGGTTTACTTTTCAATACAATGTAAACACACACACACACACACACACACACACACACACACACACACACACACACACACACACACACACACACACACTTAATACTCTACCACTTTCAATGAACTGACGAAGGTAGCCAGCAACCCGGCTCTTATCCTCCAAAGAGCATTCGTCATCGTTGTCTTCATCATTTTCCACCATGAAAGGCCAGCTGATGCTGTTTATGACACACTAAAGATAAAACTTACAAAAAAAAAACACATACAAAAATCACTGTCAATTATAATCAAATAAACATTTCAAGAATCACACACAATAACAAAGCCAATTGGAGATGACAAATTCATTCAAAATTACAGTTCTCTGAGATTATTACCAAAATTACATACCACTGGGGTCAACACATCATTTTTCTCTCATGGGAAAATGACTGGAAGCACATCCGGACGCTGACAAAGTAGTGGCCACAGCATGGTCTCCTTTAGTCCTTTTCGAAGTTGCTTGATTTGCCTCATAGTTCGTCCATTAACCTAGAAAGAAAAAAAACATTAAATAACATTACAGAACGGGTTAAGAGTCAAAAATGTTCCAACTGTGTTAAAATGAATACTACCGCATGATGTAGAAGCCTCTCATAAAGCCATCGTCGATTAGCCTTGTTCACTGGAGGTAGGTCCCACGACAAGCACAAATCATTAATGCTCTCCTTCTCGTCAGGTGTTAGTTCAGATTCTCCTTTAAGCTGAAAGTCACAAATGTTTTCATAAAATAGTTTAATTTAGGGCTGGGCGATTAATCGAAATCGAACCGCAATCGCGATGTGCAACGTTGCGATTAGCAAATCGCGAAAGGATGCGATATGATGCGATTTGAGAAATATGCAGAGAGGCTTTGTGACAGTCTAACCAATTGAGCGAGCGCAAGTATGTTTGTGCTTTCTCCTTGAGAGGCACGTCAACCAAAACAGTGCTTCTTCTAAACTGACGAGGGGTTTCAATTTAAAGCATGCGCGCAGCCTGTGTCTCTCAATGCTTGTTAAATACTCGTGCCCGTTTCCCTATTGCAAGACTTTGCGCGTGCGTCTTCCACAACAGACAAGGTGTTTAAACTTGACGCACATGCGCAGCCTGTGTCTCTATGCTTATTAAATACTCCCGCCTGTCTCCGCAAGTCCGCATCGCAAGACTTTTCAGGCGCGTCTTCCACAACAGACAAGGTGTTTAAACTTGACGCACACGCGCAGCCTGTGTCTCTATGCTTATTAAATACTCACGCCTGTCTCCGCATGTCCGCATCGCAAGACTTCACGCCCGCGTCTCTCAAAACGGATGATGCGTTTTACACACACACACACGCCCAACAATGCTTACAAGCCTGGCTCCTTATTTAAAACAAACTAAAATACCATTTTACTGGGTTGCTAATGTCACTTGAATGAAATGACATTGAACGCATTTGGATTTTATATTCATTTTAAAAATCCCAAATGTAGCTTTTTATATTTTGATAGTTATGAAGTTGAGTATTACAGTTCTTTGTTTACAAAAACAAACAAACATGCATTCAAATCTTTTCAGTAAAACTCAGTCACCCATTTAAATATTTTAAATTGTTGTTAAAGTTGCAGCTATAATGAACCCACTTATTTAAATACTGTTACAGTGTTAGTCCAAGCTAAAGATCATTTTACATTTCATACAATAAGAAGTGTTAATTATATTCTTAATTTCTTTGTTTTTGTTTCCTTATTTTCACAAAAAAAACAAACAAAACAAAAACATAAGAATAATGTTAAATCACCAGACCCATAAGCAATATCATTAAGATCTAACGATCTAAAGAGGCAGATGCACATTGCATCTGCTACAAAATTTAATCGCAAATCGAATCGCAATCGCAATTCCTGGTAGAAAAGGCGCAATTAGATTTTTTCCCTAAATCGCACAGCCCTAGTTTAATTTATATTTACTATTAAATAAGCAAATGCTCTCAATTATTAACATTCGCTGCGTAACAACAGTAACACAATAAATAAATAAATAAATATCCAAATTCAGAATATATACCAGCATGATTTTCTGACCCAAATCAAAATCTGGACAGTCTAAAATCTGTACAACAGCTGTTTCGGCACTGCCGCTGGAAATTACATGGACAACAGCAGGGCTAAGTCCTGACAAGGGTGGCCCTCCATGAAGAAAGCAGTGACCGATCATTCTACCAGCCATCAGAAACAGGTCACTATCCACCAGATGTCCAGATGAAGATGGTACAAGATGATCTGGCTCGCCATCAAAAATCCTTGTAATATTAGCATTTCTTGAAAATCAAGATATTTTGTAATCAGAGACTAAAGGAGAAAAGTTAGGCACTGCTGACTCAGAAATTAATGAAGTAAGGGCATACCAATATTCTTATTTAAAAAAATCACTTGCCACAGGAACAAAAGTATTCCTGTAGCGTCTCGTTTTCCATCTCGGGGCCACAAACCGGCAAACTGAGGGAAGTAACTGAAACTGGTTACTTAAGGGATGCAGCTCATCATTTAAAATAATAGTTGCCTTCCTGTACGACTGAGTTGTGTAAATGTGTTCTAGAGTCCGTTGATTTACTCCTATTATCTTACTGGCCCACTTGACAATTTGGTTTAAGGAGTTTTTGTTCTTTCCTGACAGACTTCCATACCACACCACAATGGAAAAAGAAATAATAGATTCAATAAAAGCAAAGTAAAACAATGTCATCATGTGTCCGTCAATGTGAAATTTGGCAAGCTTCCTAAGGCAACTCAAATGCTGGTGACCTTTCTTACAGATCATTTCACAATTCTAGTCCAATGTCAGTTTGGAATCAATGATTATACCTAGGTACTTGTAACTCTCCACACAATCAACAACCTGACCTTTAACCCTCTGGGGTCCGACCCTTTTGGGACACTGTCAGAGGTTCTGACATGCTCTCACGTTTGGTCTTTTTTCAGTTGCTCTAAAACACATTAATGGCTAATATCACATAACACTGTATTCAGCACAAACTGTGCTATAATAATATGTAAGATTAATGTATGTACATGTTTGTATTTTTAAGTAAATTATGTTTATGCGTGGTTAGTAAAAAAAAGAAAACAAAAAGTTGCTGAAATAAGGCCAAGGAACACATCCTAAACATTTGTTAACAAGCAAAAAGTTATCTACTCTTGTAGAGTAGAGAATTTGCAACAAAAAGATGTAAAAACCATTTAACCCACTCACTCACATGAAACAATACATTGATTTAACTTTTGTAAGACATATTTTGCTGTGTGAAGGCAATATGCAAGGGAGGGTCAATGGTCATGAATATTGATGTGTTTCACACCAGAGACCCAACCCCCTAATGGCTCAGTGAGGAATGTTGGGACAAAAGAATGAATGCGGGGAGACTTAAAGAGATAATATTTTGCTTGTAGTTTAAAAAAAATAGGTTACAATAAAGTACAAAAGACTTAAGACTTTATTTTTATCTGAAGTTAGTAAAATAAAAGTCTTATAGGGTTGCAAAAAATGCTAAAAACATGAACAATACAATAGAGTTAAAAAGCTTTATTGTAAGAAGCATCATTGTAATTATAAATAATAAAGTAACAATACATGTAACAATATTCTATATGACCAGTACAATATGGCTCTAATTAAAAGAAAATTATTCTAAATGTCAGCTATGAATGTACAGTTTGGTGTGCATCTAAAATACTTCACAATATAAAAAATAAGGTATACATTTGTAAACCATCACACACTGTAACTCTTTGAGAATGGAGTTAAATGTTGTTGTGCCATTGTTCAAAACAGTTCCTATTTAACTGAACACACAATGGAACATTACATGTTTGTCGTCTTCTGGGTGACTCGTGTGCACATTCCATGAAATAGTGCAGTATCTCTCTCTTGACATTACTCTGGCAGGAAAAGGCACGGAGAAAACATCGTCCTGTCTCCAATAGTGCCTGATGGAGATCATCTTTACCATGGCCATATAAAATAGTAGTCCAATGTAGCGTTACCTCTCAGTGACTTTTATACTTGCAACCATTTGCTGTTACCCTGGCAGCCTGAGCGTTGGTGTTATGGCTTAGATTTGAAACTGCATCCTCCGGAAAAAAACATTTTGAAGAGACTCGGGTGTGTGCGTCTGCATGACTCAGCTGATGTCCAGGTTCCCGTGCAGGAAAGAAATGCAAAGTGTGTGGAACCACATCAATATCAGCCTCTGTTTTCCATGACAGAATGGACCTGCTGCTGCTTGCCTGGATGTTGGTCTTGACTCTTTTTGCAACAGGTGCCTTATCACTGTCAGTGGTAAATCTGTAAATAAATAAATAAATGGTTTCGGTAAATAAATGGTTTCGGACCAATTTTAACATCACAGTTGATATGCGGCCAGGTCTCTGGATTTTTTAGGCTTCTCCACCTTTATATATAATAATTTAATTAAAAGAAACGTTGAGACATTGATAAATTATAAAAGAAAGACGTTTATCGCACGAGTCCACCACGCACATTTACAATGCACCTGTTGTTACAACAGTGTTTAGCGTCTCCGCCAGCAGCAGGACATTCAGCGCATCGGGGAATATGGAGAACTGAATAAAAACCTTAAATACTGTGCATAATCTATAAAAGACTTCTTTCGGTAGTCATGTAAAAAATGCGATGTAAAGCCTTGAATTTTAATTGATGCATAGCGAATGTGTAAGGTAGCAACCTGCATGTTTATTTCGTTTCATGTTTATTTCGTTTTGTATTGATTTATTATTTTTCTGCACCCCGCCGCGACTGCGAGCAACAGAGCAGCCCCCCTCCGCTTTTTAATAGTGTGTTGATAATAAACATTTAAACTAACATTGTTATATGCTGAAAATATATATATTAGATAGACGTTATTGTAGGCAAGTGAATTGTTGATTTGAGAGGCTCATTTGATCAAACAAGTCGTCAACATGACGTTAGCTGTCGGCCGCTATCCGCTTGGTCATTATCAAAAACCTTAATTTAACAAACAAAAAAGGCTCTAAAATAAATAAAAGATATTTTATAATTTTGACAGTTAAAACTGAACTGCTTTAATTGCTGCAATAGTCATAGAGCTGTTAGGAATCTGTGTAAGGAGTTATTTTTGTTATTTCTGCGGATTTCTTTTGCAAAATCTATGCGGAATTTTGCGGAATTATTTTAAATGTTTTAAAAAGATCTAAGAGAATGGGAGCTGTGGATATTACAAAACAATAAAATATTTTATAATATAGGCCTATAAAATGTATATAATATTATATAAATGGCTGTAAAGTGTAATAAAAATTCTGAAGTAAATAGAAGTTCTTCACTAAAAGAATGATCGTATTTTCAATCGTGATCAAAAGTTTGAGCAAAACAATCGTGATCATCATCATTTTTCCTGTAATCGTGCAGCCCTAATATAACCTTTTAATTCCAAGGGGACGAAATGTAACTTTCACTTTATGAATTTCGGGTTCGTTTCTGCATGCCCCCGTGCGTCTTGTATTTTCCAAATTACTAAGCAAAACATCAGTAATAGTCTACTAATAAAACAGAAAATCCCGCAAATGTGACTTACCCTGTATGAATGTCCGTCGCATTTCTGCAAATGCCCGCTGAAGAGGAGAGTGATGCTGCATTCCTACAAGTTTTTAATAATTAATATAATGTATTCTCCACAGTACCAAACTTATAAAGCAATACTAAGGCGGTAAAGCATAGTTGAGATAAGATAATTGGGTACATAGATGCGCTGTATATCTTTGTTAATGGGCCATTACCGGACATATTTATGGCTAAACATTAACACATTACATATCTCCGGACACATTTACAGCACATCGATACTGCATCGATACATTTACACCCGAACAGATAGTCGCGTAAACAAGACTTGTTGAGGCATAAACGCTAGTCAAAATATATTCTAAATAGTGATATTGTTTTATGACATATTGTATATTTACATTACACTATACAATCATACTGTTTAACGCATGACATATCTCCGGGCGCATTTACAGCACATAATTTCACCCGAGCAAATAATCACAAGAAGCCTTATTGATAAGTCTGCATGAACACTATAGTTATAGTAGTGATATTGCTTTATAACATATTCCCATTACGCTAATCAGCATACGGTTCATTTTAATGTAAATACAAGTTACGAGACGTTTATATAAAGTCATTATGAATATCTGCTTGCAAATAGTCAGTATACAGTATATAAAAGTTTACATCACACAACATTTCAACAAATGTAGGTAAAACTTACTCTTCAGAAATTATATCCTCAGCTGGATCAAGTCGCTCTTCAAAATACAAACGTTCATCGTCGGAGTCCTGCTCTTCGTCTGAAGAAACTGTGAACTCTTCCTCGCTGTCCAGGAGCATCTGTAGAGCTTCCTCACTTGTAAAGCGTGTCATTTTCCCAGCGCATCGATAAGTGAATGAAACTGTCAAAACTTGCTGCTTCTCAAAGCATTGTTTGGGGGCGTTGATCTTGTTTGCATAGCTGCATCAGGTAATTTCCATATGAATGGCGCACACGCGGGTAGGTGGGATCACATTAGTGCTAATGAGGTCGAGCAAGAAAAACTGTATCTCTCTTTACTTACATGTCGATTACACAAACAGACAATGAGTTCTTCAGATTTTAATTACATCATGTAAAAGTAAACATTTCAGGCTTTCTTTAGACACATGTATCATGTTCGTGTGACAAGTATTGGCGGAGTTATCAGTTCATGTTTGTAACGTGTTTGAGGAAGATGGTCAAGGAGACAGAGATGTCCAAATGCACTCCCTGTTTATTTTCTTTATTTGCCAAAAGCACACGGTTTTGTTGTTATTATGAAGGCACTCACATTAAAGTAGACACTTCACAGTTTCTAATGATGTATTACATGTATGTGTATGATTATGAATGACGGAGTATTTTAAGTGGATGTCACAGGAAACAGGAAAAAATGCGTCAAAACGCGGCCCCGCGTTTTTGGACCCCAGGGGGTTAATAGTTGTGGTAACGTGATCAACAGTAGAAGTTCTAAATTCAATGATTTAGAAATCCACCTGCCACAGAGACTTTTTTTTGCCGAATAGTGAATTATAACACTGTCTTTATTGTATGAATTAAATATAAAAAAATTCAGAGCTACAAAAGTGAATTTCTCTTTGTCTTAGGTTGTTTGATTAACATTAATGACACAGACTTAAGTAGGTTAATTGAGGTTACTGTCTCTTTAAGACCAGCACAGACTGGTTTTTGACTCTCTATACAGACATAAAGAAATGTTTTATTAGAATAAGAATACTGTTGAGATCATGTTGTTTATATGTGCCCTGTCAAGAGCAGAGCGATTTTATGTACTCATGCTTTTAGGAATGCGTCTCTCCGATGTGCCCTATTGAGTCCTCTTAAACCGGCGCACGCACACAGAGACAGAGAGGGGGCACAAACTGCGCACATAAACGCCGCACATACATTGTTTTTCATTTCTATATTCACAAAATGTATGTTATGTACTACAGTATAAGGCATAGTAGCGCAACTCTCTCTAAAGTTTACACATCAAGAGTTCTGATCCGTCACAGCAGCACTACACATCTGTGCACCTGCGATTGTACAGTAGCCTATGTCAGCATTGCATTCTCTTCCCATCTCACCAACAGTTTAATACTTACTCGCACATCCAAGCGTAGTCAGAGAAGTGCCTCATCTTCTTTCCAATCGCATGAACGTTGCGAAACAGCAGTCGCATCCTCTCCATGAATCACTCAATTTGCATCGGTGATATGCGCAGGTTGATAAGAAATGAGCGGGTGCCGGTTACGAGTCATCCAAAAATATTTTAATGATATCCAGGCCGCGGTCAGTCGGTCGAGTTTAAAAACTATTTTGAACAATTGCGGGCGGGGCGGGTTAGTTGAAAAGGTAGGTCGGGAGTGGGTTGTTTCTACAATGACCCGCGCATCACTGATTCGCATTGGCTACCCGCCAATGTGGCTGGTAGATTGACAGTGTTACCCGCCAATTGCAAAATCCACCCGCATTTGGCGCGTGGTCGGGTGTTAATCTCTTGCCCTGACTGTATCATCAGCAAACTTAATAAAAACTCTATTTTCATGTAAGATTTGACACAAGTTAGTATACAAAATGTATAGTAAGGGTGAAAGAACACAACCTTGTGGAGATCCAGTAGATACACTTAATACATCAGAAAAACAATCATTCACTTTTACCTTCTGCATTCTGTTTGTTAAAAAATCCAATATCCATCCCACTAAGTTATAATTCAACTCAAAATACTCAAGCAGTCTTCTGGCTAGGATGTGGGGTTGAATAGTATTAAAAGCAGAAGAAAAATCAATGAACAACAGTCTTGCATGTGTATTCTTTCCCTCCAGGTGTTTAGTCAGTAAATTTAATAAAACAAGTGAAGCATCCTCAACACCTCTCTCTGCTCTGTATGCAAATCGCATGGGATCGCGGACTTGTCTAGTCTTACTCAATAACTCAGTCTTCACAAGTTTCTCAAATGATTTCATAACTAAGGAGGTAAGGGCGACTGATCTCAGATCATTAAGCACCTTAGGATTATTACATTTAGGAACCTAACCCTTCTCCAATTTAGGATATTCAACTGCCAGAGATGCTGTTATCTACAGAAACAAAATGTAGGTTAATTAATGCACATATCAAACACATCATTCCTGCCTGCAAATACTGCATTAGAAACACTCACCTCTGCATGGTTGCTGTTATCTGGTAAAGAAATATGGCGTTTATCTAACCCTGCCATTAGCAATTTAAGTTCTTGAGATCCTTGTGGGGTCCTATCTGTTGGTGCTGGGAGTAAGTAAAACTGCAGACTAGTATGCTTTGTGGGGGCTACAACAGCTTTTGTCACTGGAGTAGGAAATCTGCGTTTGGAGCTGGTTCTTTCTTTTCTAAACATACTAGGAAAGGACCTGTTGTAAAGTATTCAAAGGAGATGGAATATTTTCAGGATTGAAAAAAAAACTTGTATTTGTATGCAATCACAAAATATAATTTAAGAAATTATATGCAACCTAGTCATCTCTTGATGAATGCTGGGCTGTCTCAATCCCAGATTTTGACTGCCAGGCGGATTTAGAGTCAGACCCCGGGATTGGCTCTGACCCTGAACCTGTTCCTGACCAGCTGTTGCCGTTATGAGTGACAGCGAGTTTCTTGCTGCACTTCAATGAGTGCATACTCTGGCTGTTAATTAAAAAAAAAGAGAAGGGAAATTAAATAATAATAATGTGATTATTTCAGGCATGTAACAATACACTTTTTAATACACAATTTAATTTGATACACGATACTGATACTGCAATAAACTGACAATACTTTGAACAAATCCCAAATAGAGTTAAAATTGTATTTTATTATTATTACTTTTAACACATTTGGCAAATAATTAATACTACTTATTAATGTGCTATATTGGATGTTACATTAGAGGTGATATATATATATATACACAGGTATATATATATATATATATATAAAATGGAAGCTCATGTGTGCCCTTCTTAGTTAACCATTATTTGATGTGACATTAACATATCTGACACAAAACTAAATGTCTAAACTTTATAAATGTCTCTTTGCTTATTGCTGCTATTTACAAAATTGTTTCATTTTTGTACTGTAAAATATAGTGACACAAAATATTGATATAGCCTACCCCTTCATTATATAAAATGTTCTCTACAACAACAATTTCATCATCATATGTACAAATAATATAAAAGTATATATTTAATATATCCCCATGACCCTAAGTGGATTAAAGGGATGGATGGCTGAATGGATCAATTTTTATGGAGAAAAACCTCCATAAATGTTATCAGCCATGTTTGTCACTGTTGATTTTGCATTGATCGGTCACAATAACATCTTTAAATTATTGTTTTATATATTTAAGTCGCGTTGGCATTGTGAAAACATCAAAAGGTTAATTATAGATAGAGTAAGACAGAAACTCACCTGTTCACCGCTCATTTTCCTCAGCTGTTATGTGTTTTACTTTCAAAGCAGTGGTGCTCTTCTTCTTTTGGTTTTATGGCGGGTTGCGAACCAACTTTAAAGGTGCATACCGCCACCTACTGTGATGGAGAGCAGTGCTTCTCCAGGGAGAATAGTGCTAAACTGATCCCCTTAGCGCCATCTGCTGTTTTGGAAGAGGAAGTTGCTCAACTGCATTTGTGAGAAAATATGCCTTGATGCATTTGTGAGAAAATCTGCCTTAATGCATTTGTGAGAAAATAGAGCCGAGAGATTTCATAAAAAGACAACTGTCTCACACTCGTAAAAGTCAGGTATGCATTTGTATGCACTAGGTTTGGTATTTGTTCAAATGTTACATTTTGTAGGATGGTTTGTATTTATTTATGAAATATTGCTTTCTGTTTGTTTGCGAGTTGAGTTTTCCTTTGCAAAGCACATTGAGTTTGTTTGCGAGTTGAGTTTTCCTTTGCAGAGCAGATCGAGTTTGTTTGCAAAATGCTGTATTTGTTTGTACAATTATGGCACATTTTTCGCTCCATAACAATAGAGCTGGAAAGGTTATTTAAATGGAGTAAGGACTTGTGCTCATTTGTGGTTTTCTGCCTCTTTAATAGAGGTTTGAAAATGTCAATGATCCGTTTGTAATTTAGGCAAGACCTTTGTGTCCCCAGGTTTGAGAACCACTGCTTTAGATACTGTTGTGTATCTATGATGAACTGTATGTACTTTTGTTAAATGGATGATGACGCAGTTGACTGGTGTGTGTTCATTTAAAAAATGTATTTAAATTTTGCTTTCAATGTTGCAGGTGATGTTATCATTCAGCAGTTCACTTTCTTGCTCTCGGATGTGGGCAGAGAAGAAGAGAATTTTCTATTTTTAAATGAATCCAAAACCGAGGTTATTGTCTTTGGTCCCCATGGTCATTTTAATTGCAGTGGCATTGATTTGGACTATCTTCTCCCGACTTCTTCTTGCGTTAAGAAGTTAGGTGTTCACTGGGACCACAATCTCAAATTTGACAAACAAATAAATGAGCTGATTAGCTCCTGTTTTTTCCAGCTACGTCTTCTCTCTAAGGTCAGATCCTCTCTCTCTCTGAGAAAACCTTAGAGATTGCTGTCCATGCGCTGATTACATCGAGGTTGGATTATTGCAACTCACTTTACTATAGCATATCCAAACATTCTAAATGTTCCTTAAAAGAAAACGTAAGTTTGATCATGTTTCACCGATCCTAAGATCACTGCATTGGTTACCGGTACATTTTAGAATTGAGTTTAAAATTCTTGTATTTGTTTTTAAATCTATTCACAATCTGGCACCGACGTATTTGTCCGACCTTCTCCGTCCTCATAATCCCTCACGAAACCTGATGTCTGGTGATCAGGGACTTCTGTTTGCCCCTAGGGCACGATTAAAGAAAAGAGGAGATAGATCTTTTGCGGTTGCTGGGCCTAGGCTGTGGAACAGTCTCCCCATTTACATTAGAACAGCTCAATCTTTAAATGCTTTTAAATCCTCTCTTAAAACATATTTTTTCTCTCTAGCTTTTAACACTATGTGATTGCTTGCTATTGAATTGCTTTTTATTTCTGTTTTTCTTTTATTGTCTATATTGTTCAGCACTTTGGTCAGCCCTGGTTGCTGTGTTTAAACGTGCTATATAAATAAACACAAACTTGAAACTTGACTTGAGTTTGTTTCCTTCCAACCCCTGAGGCAGGGTCTGGATGTATTTATCCCATTCCAAACTCTGCACATCCCACCCCGACCTGCTCAAGTTCTGTCAAAGTGCTCTCCTCCTGTCCCATGGACAAGCCACAGTGGAGAGAGGCTTCTCAGTTAATAAGGAGGTTGAAACATGCAACCTTCGGGAGGAATCTCTTGAAGCCCTCAGGTTAATCTGTGATAAAGTAATTGTCTGTGGTGGCGTTCTGAAAGTTCCTCTGACCAAGGAGCTCTTGACATCTGCTGCTTCAGCAAGGTCACAATACAGGCTGTACCTTGATAGTGAGCGGATAAAAAAGGAGAGTGCCACACATGAGCTGAAGAGGAAAGCAGCAAAGAAGGAGCTGGAGGAACTCCGGAACCAGCAGCAGGTACTCTGTAGTGTGTGCCATTCACTTGCGAATGAAGCTGACAAGTGTGCAGAGATGGCTAAGGGAAAGGCAGGAACCGAGATGGCTGAGCTCATCACAAAATCGAACTCTCTTCGAAGAAGGCACAAGGACAAAAAAGCAGAACTTCTCCAAGTGGAAAAATTGATCGAACAAAAGGCTGTACAGCTGAGGCACTTGTGATCCCGCCTTAGCAACATTTATGTTTGTTGTTAATTCAATTAATTGTTTTTGCTCTCTCTCAATCTCTCTTTTTCTCTCTCTCTCTCTGTGCTGGACAGTGCTTGGCTTGTTTCCAGTGTTGAAGTTATTTGTTTATTAATTAAATACTGTTATTATAGTGTACACATGTACAATTATTATTACACATTGTGTAGCTGTTCATTCTAAAGGTCCAGTCTGTCTTCTATTTTTTATGTAATTGTTACTCTTTGACATATTGAGTAAATCCTATGGACCAAGGCCTGTTTTGATGTCTTGATTAATCCAAGTCCTATGGTAGAGTTCCCTCTTACTTGAATGTAGCTCACTCACTTGCCCTAACACACATGTACATTCACATGCACCTACAGAACCTCTCCTGACTTTATCTTTCTCGCTCTCTCTGGTTCTCTATCTCTCCCTCCCAGTGTTCAAATTAAGTTACAATTGCCTAATTAAATTGTAATTAAATATGTTATTTATTCATTTTGGAAAGATATTTCATGTCTTTACTTATCACTTTACTTAACACTGCTACAGTTGAAGTTTGAAGCCGTGTTGGTAGTAAAAATATTGTGATGATAGTAAAATAGGTGCTAAAAAGGTAGTAAATTCAATTTAAGAATCTCTGTATAAACCCTGAGTAAATCACCCGACGTCATTTGTGTTCTTCCATCGTCCAATTGAATGAGGGGAAAGGCGGGCCTTACGTTATGTTGACAAGTTTACAGTTGCTTGTAACAAGGGGGACTGCACTCTAGAGCTGTAATCGGGCCTTAAAAGTTAGGCCCGAAATGTCCGGAGCCCGACAGAATGCAGCCCGAACCCGAACGTACATTTAGATTGACAGCTTTTTAAAAGCCCGAACCCGTTTACAGCCCGACATTATTTAAATGTGCGCGCACACACACAGCTTTTGTCAAGAATGAGAAATTTACACAGGTTTTAACATTATTTATTCATGACTAATAATCTACACGCCACTTGGAAGTTGAAACAAAGAAATAAGTAATCTGTAACATAACATCTCATTCTAAATAGGCTTATGCAATACACTATAAATATGCCAATAAAATTATTATTTCTTAACGAATTAAATTAAGATAATACATTCTGAATTAAGATGGGTATTTGGCAATAACGAAATTAAGAGAAAGGCTCCGCGGGATTTGCGTCGGCACTTCTCTCCATTACTGCCAACATTAGTCTATATCCTCTGTCTAAATTATGTAAGACTCGATTCATATTTAGTTATACATTGAAAAACCTACTCACCAAGATTAGACTACATGTTTTTGATGAGGAAAATCATTAAATCCACTGTAAATGAATTCAGCGCGATCCTGCGCTACTGATTTGAACTTGACCGCTCATTTACCTCACAAAGCAGGAGCGGAAGCCCGAGCCCGCCCCGAGCCCGTGTAAAATGTTAGAAATGAAGCCCGAACCCGCCCGAGCCCGTCGGGTCCCGACGGGTCCCGTCGGGTTCGGGCAAAGATCTTCAGCTCTACTGCACTCGTTCTCCTGCATGTTTGTGCACCTCTCACCCTCAAACAAGATCAGAGCCCTGGTTGTACATTTGTAGCGAACATTATGCTTACACTAGTTGTTACAGTGGTTGCCTAGCAACATAGCAAGCTAGGCCGCACTGTGCTTTTTACGGCACGCAGTGTTGCCAGGTTTGCGGTTTGTCCCGCACAATTGGGCTATTTTAAAAAAATACAGTTGCGGGAAAAATTTCGGAGCTGCGGGTTGCGGTTTTTTGGGCTAGTTTATAATGTTTATCTGTAGACTTATAAAATGAACTTTTTTGTTTTCCTAATGTGCATTTATCCCATAAGCAATTCATGTCAACCCAAGGACAGCTGCAGCGTTAGGAAGTCAGTGGAGAAGTGAGTGGAGGGGCGCGTTTTGCTCTTAATATCACGTCAGAAACAAGAAATTACCTGATGTAAGGGGTTATGTCTATACTGAGAGGATATTTACAGACCACGTGAACCCATCTTTGTATGATCTTTTCAAGTTAAATAGAACATTTTAAATACGTAGATAGTATGTTAAAAGGGCAGAATTCATACTGTCTCAAAATGGCACGGTTGGGTACACTTAGATGTACTTAAGATAATCTTAAGAAGTACTAAAGTAGATTTTTTTTTGTTTAGAACAGAATAGTGTGTGAAAATAGAGCACCTTAAGTGCATTAAAAAATTTTCATCTGCATGGAAAGTACATAAAAAGCAATAGTAAGAGTTTATTTTAGAGCCTTTGTTGTAATCCCAGAGTTTTCAACTGTGATTGGACAAATGTAAAAATTGGGCTAGTTTTCATTCCTTTTGGGCGGGTTTTAAGTTGTCATTGGGCTGGAAATTTTTCTTGGACCTGGCAACCCTGGCGGCACGGCTTGTGTTTCCCAGCTTTTAAAATGTGTTTTTTGGTGTGATCGGCTCCTTACACTCCCCATTCCTTGCCAGGCCCTCATTGGGCCACATTCCAATTGACTGCTTTAACTCTTGTTAGAGCACAACTGGACAGAAAAGGTACAAACTGTATATAGTCTAAAATAATCAAATTGCTTACATGCAGGTTATTTTTAATTGTGCATATGTTGTGTTTTCAGAATGGTAATACATGATTATTAATTCGTAAATACATGGGAATTCAGTGAATATGTGAAAGTGATGCATAAATATATGAAACACTATTTTCACATAAGTTACCACTGATTATGACTGTATTATCGTTAATATGTTGTTTATTGTTCTAGACTGGATTTAACCCTCTGGGGTCCGACCATTTTGGGACACTGTCAGAGGTTCTGACATGCTCTTACATTTGGTCTTTTTTCAGTTGCTTTAAAACATAATAATGGCAAGTGTCTCATAACACTGTGTTCAGCACAAACTGGGCTAAAATATTATATGAGCTACATGTATGTACATGTTTGTATTTTTGAGAGAAAAAGGTTTATGCGTGGTTTTTAAAAAAGCAAACATCTTAAGTCACTGATATAAGTCCACAAAAACAATACTAAACATGTTTTAACAAGACTTTCCTAAACAGAATCTAGTAGTCTAGAGTTTTTTCTTTAAAATTATGTGAAAATCATCCTGCCTACTCATTCACATAAAACAATATATTGATTTAGAAATTGTAAGACACTTTTTGTTTAGAGGGGCCGTATGCGAGAAATATTGATTGACAGCTAAGCAAACAAAGAATTGCATAATGAGCTGAATAATGAGCCTTTATATGTTAGAGGGAACTACAGTAAAGAATGTGAGGACAAATGTATACATGTTTGTTTAAGGTTTATTAAGAAGTTAACAATATAATCAAAATAGAAATGAAGGTCAGTGGGACATTTTCAGTTTATTTGGGAACACACTCTATTCAAAAACTTAACTTGTATAAGAAACTGATAAACAACAGAGCTGTAAACTTCATGTGGCTCATGTTACCATATAACTTTATGTCCAAAAAGTGTGAATATGTTTTTCCACTTCATAGTTTTGTACTGAAGAGAGGGATGCAAACCTATAAGAGAGTTATGAACAGCTGTTAGCATACATTGTCCACAGAAATACCCTTACATACATAACTGATGGGTAAATGATAGCACTACATTCAGATAAACTATTATGTACATAAACTAAATTAGTATCTCAGATAAACATCTGCAATGAATAGTTGTATAAAAAGCTGTTTTCAGATGCCCTTCCCCTTATCATCTAGCTTCTGTTTTAAACGCGTTTCTGTTAGCGAGTATGAACTTTAAAACACATCGCATATGGCGTCCATGTGCGCGAGCTCGCATCTCCATGTAAACAACGCGGCGCTCATAATAAAACGGCGTCGCGTGTACAGCGCAATGTATGGAATGCGTTGCATGTAAACAATATCATATTACAGCAGATCCCCCAGTGCAGCATTACTCAAAGTTGCCATGAAGGATATGAAAGTGAATAACGGTGTCTAACACTGTACAGCATGTAACAATGAAATCCGCCATTACGTGATCACGCGTACTCATTTGTAAACAATGCGAAAGTTTTTCATTCCGAAGCGTGCAGTCTGCTGAGGTTGCTTATGTAGGCTGAACTGCACAAGCCATAACATATTACATGATAGCATATATAAATGAAGACAAATTACTTACAGTTTCTTCAGGAATATATCCTCCTCCATTGCGTCTCTTCCATGGTTCTTCTTCTTAGGTAACGTTAAAGATAAACGCTTCTCTTCCTCAATGTCCAGACATAAATGAAGATATTCCTCACGTGTGTGTATAAAGTTTATAATCCAAACATGCGGTAAAGTCTTTAAATCTGATCAAACTTTACTCTTTGTTTATTATTGTTGGAACTGCTGGTCTCTTCATTACCATGTCAACAGCCTGTGGGCGTGACCGCATTAGAGATAATGAGTTCAGCCAGGAAAAACGGTACTCTCTTTACTTCAATGCAGATTATATAAACAGGAAATATTTGTTTTATATTATAATTAGCTTGTTTAAAAGTAGATATTTCAGGCTTACTTTGGATGTGTGTATCATGTTTGTGTGACGATTATTTGCAGAGTTTCAACTAGGGCTGGGCGATACGACCCAAAAAATTATCGAGAAAATGTTTTTCATAACAGTCGATATCGATAATAATCATGATACATTTTTATTTATCTTTACTCCTGTCTAATTTAAAGGCAGATTTTTGCTCCTGAATGAAAATGGTAAAAACCAGACAGTTAATAATGGTTTTAAACTACTTTTTATTCAGAACATGACAAATACAAATACTAAAATCTTGCTTTAATGCATCTGTATTAAATGTATATCTATTTGTTATGAAATCAACACATTTCTGACACAAAAGCAGCAGACTACTGTCACTTTAAGACCCAAGACAGACTGCTTTAAGTTTCAATATACTGAGTAACAGCTGTTTATGTTCACTTAAACAAGAAAGAAAACTTAGTTCAGTGATCACACGTGTGTTATACATATACGAGCTATACACGCTGATAAATGGATGTCAAGAGTGGCATGTTGCTGTGGGAGCGCACATACGCAAACACTATATTCACTGCAGTGGTGGATCTGCTGCTTTTCCTCAGTTTCCTGAATTTGTGAATGTCCTGTAAATATACTTTTAAAGCTGTGCGGACGTGTGCGTGCGCAAGGCGGACACTGAATGAAAGTACAGTATACTGCACCTATTGTGTCTGCTGTGTTTGACGAACCCTGTTTGCGCATCCAACATTACACACAAGAAAATGTTTCCGCGCATTTGGATTCCGTGATTCCATCCACGTTATCCGCATCGCGAAAATCATAGGTCTCTACTAATAAATGAATAACTTGCCTCATCTTCCACTCCTTCAAGTTTAACTGTCACTGTGATTGTAAACCAAGAGCGCATGCCGCTTCTGGAAGTGCTCGCGCAACATTACGCACAGTGCGAAAACATTATCGATCACTTATTGAACTGTCCTTACCGTTTTATCGGAAAAGTTTATATCAACATTATGGATGGTGTGTTGCAAGCTTTCTCGAGGAGGAGTTTTAACCCAGAGGCCAGATTAAGTATTGTGTTTAAGGACGACTTCGATCAAGCAGAGGGTGCAGTGGATGAGGGTGAGCCTATGCGGTGTTGGACTTTAAATGTCTTGCATGTTCTTTGAATGAGGAGATCAGACACGTAACTCAAATCAAATTATTTAATAAATCTCAAATGAAGTATTACAGAGCTCTGGGTCACAGTTTTCCTGTCAATTTTATAAATACAATGCGAGTCTGCCGACAGCTAACTGTAGCAACTCGCCAAACTTCTAATTCAAATATTTATGTGAGTTGAGTTGGGGTGGGTTTCCTCAGACGGAAAGTTTCACTTCTGCTTTTAAAAAGTCCCTTTCCAGAAATAGCTGTAGTAGGCTGTGCAAGTCCGGTCTACATCATGCTTTTCACCGAGCTGACTTTCTGAAACTCAACAACTTAAACACACACACACACACACACACACACACACACACACACACAGAGCACAGTTTCATGCAAACATGACCTTTAAAGGTAATACGTTATAAGCCCTATGCAATGGATTCATATATAAGCTTTGATCATGCACAGCAAAAAAGACTATCAATCATGAGCATAACTAATTTCAATACTATGTGGTAAAATGCTAAATATTAATACTCATAACTGCTTTATAATATTAGAAGCAATGCAATTATTAATAATGCAAGGATATACTGATGTGGGGAATGTTCTAATTTTCCTTCATTCCCCCTTTTGATCTCCTTTACAGGAGATCTCCTTTACTCTTAATCCCTGACTTTTTTGTCAGTTTATTTATTTGTTTATTTATTTTTAAACAGGCACTACCGCAAATATATGATTTTGTGTAAATCTTATCTCGGTTTGAAAATATTCTAAGAAGATAGGCACAAACCTTAGAATATAGAATATCGTAAAAGAACTGTGAAAATTTTGGTGAAAATGTATTACAAACATCCTGTAAAATGGGGGCGCTGCTGAGCGAAGCATGGAGTAAGACGTGTTTTTCGGAGCTCCTGCAGGATCTGTCAATATTTAATCCTACAACAGCATTTTAAGTCCGAAAATATACCTGATTCGCCGCAACTACCATAAATTAACACAAAATAAGTTTGACATTGATTTCGCGGATGGCAGCAAATCTCCGTAAATATAAGTACGCTGGCTCTACTAGCGCAAGGCCTGAAGCCTCGGGACAAAGTGCCTCAAGCCGAACTGCCATTTCCGATCGGCCTGAAGATATGAATATGGACCTCGAGGCAGTAAAAGCAGACATCCTCTCTTCCTTGAGGTCAGATATATCATCGGTAATTAAACAAGAGCTGAAGAACGCACTGGCTGAAGATTTCGACATAATAAAAAGCGAACTACAGGCGATACGAGCTGAAGTCTCAAGTAATGCTGCCGCTACGCGCTCCGAAATTGATCAAATGAAAGAGAACATCAAAGACGTTGAAGGAGGACTTTCTACCTGGTCAGATGAGGTGGTTACTCTTCAGACCACTGTAACCAAACTTACCAGCCAAGTCGACGACTTGAAAGAAAAGTGTGAAGATTTGGAAGGGCGGATGCGGAGAGGGAATATTCGCATCGCGGGAGTCCCTGAGCAACCTGGTTCGAGCTCACCAGCAGCTGTATCCAAACTCCTGAGAGAGATGCTGGAACTGGGTAGAGAAGTGAAGGTAGACCGATCACATCGTACCCTCGTGCCAAGGAAACCGGGAGATAAACCCCGCACCATCATTGCGAAGTTACACTATGACAGAGATTGTGTAGACATCTTACAAAAAGCCAGAGAACGCGCGCCGCTCAATTACAATGGAAAACAAATTACAATCTTCCCTGACTATACAGCTAGCGTTGCTAGGGCAAGAGCGGCTTTCAGTGATGTTAGAAGAATTCTCTGAGGGCGTCAGGGCGTGCGGTATGGATTGCTGTTCCCTGCCAGATTTCGAATTACACATGACGGAGAAGAAAAAGAATTTCGGAATGCGTCGGAGGCAATGGATTATGTGAACAGGAAAATTGTTCCAGAGACCCAATCTAATGTTTGATATGCTGTCTTAACCTCGAGGAATGGGTCACTGCCCGATAAGTAACCGATCTTTATTTACGGTATTTAATTAAAGTGCACTATGACCCCTGGTAAGCGGATTATTATTATCCCTGATGTAAATATTGAATGAGCGTCCCGATGATTAAGCTATTCACAGTTAAATTAGATGCATATAACGTGATTATTATTTACAGTGCTGTTGTAATAATACTTTTGTCTGAGTATTATTGGTTCTGCAGGAGCCAGTTTAACGGCTTATTCGCGACCCTTGGTTCTTATCTTGATTTAAGCACAGATAATTGTGGGCACTAGTAGGTGTGCTATTACGTACTGAGATAAGATCGTTTGTGGCTGCCTGTTCTTCCCGTGCAGCTTGGGGTCAGTCACCAAAAAAATACCTGGACTCATTTATGTTCTGGAGTTCCAAGAACATTTCCTTCAGTTCTGTTTATGCAGGTCTCATTGTTTCCCTGAGACCTCTCACCGTTAAAAATGATGAAAAAGTACTTCCTTTCATGAAACAGCTAACATATTGGTTACTATACTATACTGTACACCTGTTTGTTTGTTTTTTGTTTTTTTTTTCTTGTTTTTTTTTCTTTGTTTTCTCTCCCCCTCTTGTTTGCGCAACTCACCGAATGTTTATCCCTATTTCATATATTGGAACATACCAGCATTAGGCATCCCTACTTTCTTGCTGCAACTCTGCAATTTACTAATTTCTCTCCTTTATGTAATTAATACTGGGATCTATAAAGGTTATAAGCTATAATGTGAAGGGCCTTCATAGCCCTGTGAAGAGAAAAATGATTCTGCGGCAGCTTAAACAACTTAATTGCCAAATAGCATTCTTGCAAGAAACCCATCTTTCTGATGCAGAACATGAGAAATTAAAGAGATCATGGGCAGATAAAGCTTATTTCTCCTCTCATCCATCAGGTAGAAAGAAAGGAGTGTCTATCCTAATACACAGGCAGGTAAATTTTACCTTAACAACAACTCACAAAGACACAGAGGGTAGAATCATTTTGGTAAATGGCTCTATAGATGGCATTAACGTTTCACTCATTAATGTATACGCACCAAATGATGACTGCCCTGCTTTCATTAAAAAAGTTTTCAATATAATTACACAGCATAGCATTGGAATATTATTAATGGGAGGAGATCTCAATTGTATTATGTCACAACAATTAGATAGACAGCCTATTCCCACCACTAAACCTTCTCGAATGAGTAAGATGTTAAAATACCAGTCCTCTGAATTTGGTCTGGTAGATGTGTGGAGAAGTAAATTTCCAAATTGCAGAGACCTTACATTTTACTCTCATAGACATGCATCTTATTCTAGGATAAATTATTTCTTTACTCCCAAAGATGAGCTTTTCAGAATAGATGATATGAGGATATTACCAATGACGATCTCGGACCATTCACCCATGGAACTAATATGGAACATAGGACATAGACAAACCTCCAAACAATGGAGATTAAATGCTTCACTCCTCAATGACAAAGAGTTTATCTCTTTTGTAACGTCAGAATTCAAATCATATATAAGTATAAATGACTCTACAGAGGTATCACCACTCATAGTCTGGGATTGTGCAAAAGCATATCTCAGAGGTCGGATTATCGCATTCGCAAGTGCCAAGAAGAGAGAGAGAGTAGCTAAACAACAAAAATTAGAACACACTATTAAAGATTTAGAGAAACAACATAAACAAACCACAAACCCACTATTATTAAATAAAATAAAGGACGCCCGAAGAGAATACAATAGATTAATCGCTGATAAGATTGAAGGTAATCTAAGATTTATTAACCAAAAATATTATGAACACGGCAATAGGGCTAGCAGATTATTAGCAATTAGATTAAGAAAACAAAGATCTTCAAATATTGTCCAAAAAATAAAATCTCACAGCTCTACTAACTTCTGTACCAAACCCGATGAAATAGTAGAGTCCTTCGCAGATTTTTATAAATCCCTATACAAAAACTCAGATACCTGCACGGACGATAATATAATGGGATCATTCTTAAAAAGTATAAAATTAACCGAGTTAACAGAGTCAATGGCAAAGGAGCTGGATGAACCTAAAGAGGAAAGTGAAATAATTGACACAATCTCTACATTGAAGAATAATAAAAGCCCAGGACCTGACGGATACATAAATGAATTTTATAAAATATTTAAGGATCTTGTTACTCCTCTCTTATTGAGAGCATATCATTATGCGCTTCAATCTGGTACGCTAGCACCCTCGTGGAGGGATGCAACTATTGTTGTAATTCACAAAGAAGGCAAAGATCCTACCGAATGTCAATCGTATCGGCCTATTTCTCTGCTAAATAGTGATCTACGTATATTGACTGCCATTCTGGCAAAAAGGGTTAATAAATTCATTAGTCAAATTATACATCCGGACCAAACGGGTTTTATCCCAGAGAGATATTATGGCGACAATCTTCGCAGAACACTAAATATTAAGAGCCATACAAAATCTATAGGTGTAAAGGCCCTATTCTTATCACTTGATGCACATAAGGCATTTGATCGAGTATCGTGGCAGTACCTGATCGAAACACTTAAACGGTTTAAATTTGGCCCCAACTTCATAAAGTGGGTTCAAACACTCTATACAAATCCACTCGCCTCAGTGAGAGTTAATGGTTGCAGATCCGAACGCTTTACTCTAGAACGTGGATGTAGACAAGGGTGTCCATTGTCACCTTTGCTATTTAATATCAGCATTGAACCTCTTGCTCAACTCATTCGGGACGACAGAGCAATTAAGGGAATTGTAATTGGAGGTGAGGAACATAAGCTGTCGTTATATGCTGATGATGTCCTACTCTTTTTAACAGAACCGGAAACAACAATCCCATATTTAAAAAAGCTCATTCTAAAATTTGGCTTCTACTCTGGATACAAAGTGAATATGGATAAAACCGAGGCCATAGACGTTAATGGCCAAATTTCAAAACAAACCAAAATAAAAAGCAGGTTTAAATGGCCTGAAAATGGGTTTAAATATTTGGGCATCTTCATTCCCTCCTCTCTGAATCAACTATACAATACAAACTATAAAAAAGTGATTAAAAATATTAGTGAAGACATAAATCGCTGGACAGCTCTCCCTCTCTCTCTGATTGGCCGTGTCGAATCTATTCGCATGAATGTCCTGCCAAGACTACTCTATTTGTTTCAGATGTTACCTATTGAAGTGCCAAAATTGACCTTTGACTTACTGAATAAAATAGTTTCTAAATTTATTTGGCAAGGAAAACGGCCAAGAATAAGACTTAAAATAATACAGTCACCAAAAACAAGTGGGGGGCTGGGACTCCCAAACTTTAAGTTTTACTATTGGGCAGCTCAATTGAGACCCCTAATTTCATGGATGAGTGAAGATTCACAAACCCGGTGGGTCAACATTGAAAATAGCCTCTGCTCCATCCCCCTAAAAATTTTACTCTTTTCCAATGCTTCTTTAAAAAATAGCTCCATGGGTGAATGGACCAAAGTCACATTAAAAATTTGGAGAACCATACAAACCTCATTTAACCTGTCCAAAAAAATTTCATCTGCAGCAAGTATTGGGTATCTCAATGACTTCCCACCATCTCGTACAGATGTGGGCTTCAAAAAGTGGTCTGAATATGGACTTAATTATCTTCACCAATTATTCCACAAGGACACACTTAAATCATTTGACCAGATTAGAAAAGAATTTACACTCCCAAGGTCTGAATTTTTCAGATACTTACAATTGAGACATTTCCTTACAACACATAAGGACCTCGAAATTGTGAAAAAACCCTCTCCAGTAGAATTGCTTTTCAAAGAAATACAAAATGGACATGTAATCAAAAAAATAATTTCTAGAATATATACACTATTTCTATTGAAGAACCCAAATAATACATTACAGATAAAGGAAAAATGGGAGGCAGAAATGAACGAAACAGTTTCTTTGGAAACTTGGGAGGAAGTTTGCAGTGAGGTACACCATGTGACCAACTCTAATAATTGGAGGGAATTCAAATGGAAGATAATAACTAGATTTTTTCGAACTCCTCAGATAATTGCAAAATGGAATCCTTCCTGCTCAGACAAGTGCTGGAGAAACTGTGGCCAGGATGTTGGCAACCACACCCATATTTTATGGTCATGTCCAAAATTAAGAAATTACTGGAAAGATATATTTGATGCCCTTAAAGAAATCTTCCATTTTGAAATTCCAGAAAACCCTATAATTGCCCTACTGGGTGTGTGCCCAGAGGGCTTTGAGGGTAGAGCCAAAATATATTTACTACAAATTCTTTTTGCCGCGGCACTCAAATGTATTACATGTAGATGGCTAAAACCTGACCCCCCATCATTCAATGCCTGGATCCAAAAAGTGTGGGAGTTGTACGAAATGGAAAAAATCACATATACCTTACGACTTCAGAAAGTCAATTTCTTAATGAGATGGGCGCCTGTAATGCCTTTAATACTTCAGTGATTTCACATTATATGATCATATTTTTTTTTCTCTCCTATGTATTTACTTATGTATTTATTCTTCTCTAAGCCCCCCTCCCCTGTACCAGGTGTATCTGTTTTTATTATTTAGATAACGTATCTGATGTAACTAAAATGTAATTTTTGTCAAGGCTGTTAGAATAGGATGGACTGACATGTTAAAAACCAATGTTATACTATATTGTATTGTTTTATGATTCAAAATAAACATATAAGTTCTAAAAAAAAAAAAAAAACATCCTGTAAAATGTAACAAAAGTATATCCTCCACACACTGTCAAATATAACCAAAATAAAGAATCTATAAAAATGTAAAACATTGGTATGATGTCTTCAAAAATACTCCTGAAAGAATATATGAAAATTGTAAAATGTCATCAAATATTTTTAACGATGCTCACAAAAGGATATTAAAATGTAAGTCCTTTGAAAATCATAAAATATTGTAAAATGCCAAACCCTGAAAATCACAATATGTAGAAAAATCTTTGAAATTCTCAAAAAATAGTAAAATGTAAAAGTAAAATGTAAAATATTTAAAATCTCAAAAATAATAAAATGTAAAATACTTGAAAATCATAAAATGGTAAAATGTAAAATATTTGAAAAATCTCAAAATAGAAAAATGTAAAATATTTGAAAATCATAAAATGGTAAAATGTAAAATCACAAAAAATAGTAAAATACTTCACAATCACAATCTCCCCTTTTTTCCACTTATTATTCCCTTACATACACAGTAATGGTTATTTCTGTGTTTTGGAACTCTTCTTTGATTAAATCCCTTACTTTTTCCCGCTCTAGTCTATCCAGACCACACCTAATCCTGGGTATAGCCGACTTTTTTACCCTTTATTGTTCACAATGTTTTTTGAGTTATTTTATTGCCTGTCTCAACGTGTTGTATGTGGGCAAATCTTTGGCTTTTTCTTTTGTTATCAAGTGAAAAAATTTTCCCACGGCTCTCAGCTGCTGAACTACTCTTTGTCTACTCCATACCTTTCCCTGAAATCCAATGCTATGCCTTTCCCGAATGTCTTTGCTAATGCAATGAGCTAATGCTTCATGTTCTGGACTGTTAAATAAATCCCCCTTTTGTTCTTTGAGTGTAACTTTTGTGTTCTTTTGGGAAATGTCAACCTGCTGTTGTTCCCCTGTGTTGGATTCCCCCTTTTGGTCCTGCAGTTCCTGCAGGTCCAATCTTACCATATCCTGTAGGAGCACCCAATCCGCCAATGGAGTGATTTCTGCATCTGGATGTGCATGACAGATGGTTTTCTGTTTAAAAAAACTTGAAACAAGATCATTCAGTTTGGTGAAGTATGTTCTGTGATCCAGATTTTTATGTGTTCAGGGTGCACTGGGTTGAACGGACCAGGAAATGAACCACACGTTTTCAGCGTGAAATTCATGCGTTCAACCTTGCCTTGTGATTGAAGATGATATATGGTACCGAAACGGAAACGCAATCCCAGTGCACTCTCAACCTTCTGCAAATCTGCATTCTTAAAGTGTGTACCATTATCTGAGCTAATTATCTATGTATTGGTTAATTAAACACTTAATCACCGAAATTGAATCCTCCTTCACCATGGGGCACGCCTCTGGTCAACCTGAAAATGCATCAACAAAAACCAAAAGATAACTTTTACCTTCCACTCTCTCCCGCATTTCTGTGTAATCGATAACCACTTCCTCACCAGGTCCCCGTGGAGGGAAGACACCTGGGGCACATTTCACTCCAGCACGTACATTGTGTATGGAGCATACCTTGCAGTTAGCGATAAATTCTTTAACTGTAGCAGCCAGGTATGGGTGCCACCACTGGTTAAGATTGGAAACGGTTTGTTTGATTCCAACATGTGAGGGGTGTGTGCTTGAGTGATAAAGGGTTTTGTCATACTAAGCGTAATGACTGGTTTACCGTCTGGTCCCTCCCAGCCGTTGTTCAAACGTACCGCCCCTTTTCGAAGCCACATAGACTTTTCCTCAGGTGATGCTTTGTCTTGTTCTACTGCTATGTCTGGATCAGGTAAAATGTTAGTGGTACCTTGCATCTTGTAACACCATTTGCGTAATGTAACATGCACCTTGCTTTTGCCACCATGTCCGCTATCCGGTTACCTTGTGCCGCATCTGAGTTACTGTTATTATGACCTTTGCACTTTATGATCGGCACCTTCTTAGGTTTCAAAATAGCTGCTGCTAATGTTATGATGTCTTCCTGATGTTTAATTGGTTTGTTGTTAGCTGCCATAAAACCACATCTTTTCCACTTAGGTAATTCTGTTACTACTACATCCACTGCATAGGCAGAATCACTAAAAAGGTTAATTATTTTGCCCTCTCCCCACTCCAAAGCCTTTGTCATTGCCACAATTTCTGCTCTCTGAGCTGACTGATGTCCCTGTAAAGGTTCTGCTATCAATATTTCAACTCTTCCTCTTCCAGTGCTTCAATTCCAATCCCTGACCTCAGTGTTCCACTCGAATCTCTGAAACAACATCCATCTGAAAAGACCATAACTCCCTCCAGAATAATGTGTGTCAACAAATCTGGTCTAATTTTCTCTTCCCTTTTCATGGTCATACAACAGTCATGGGGTTCTTCTTCTGTCCAATATGAGGCCATGTTTATGCCTTCATGTGTGAAACCAAATTTGGTTGTGCGAGACAGTTTTCCAACCGTCTTTGTCTCAGAGTGGAAAGTGTAAATGATGATGAATTAACATAAGCTACCACAGAGTGTGCGTGAGTACAGTCAAACAATGTCCCTCACGTGCTCTGCAAGGGGTAAACAGAAGAAAGCATTAGCGAGATCGATGCAGCTATACCATGATTGACTTTGAGTGATTTCATTCAGAGAAGTGTATGGGTTTGGAACAGGTAAAGTTGGAGTTTTAATGATTTGATTGATTGTTCTCAAATCATGCACCATTCTGAATTTTCCCGTGTTTTGTTTTTCCACAGGCAGAATGGGTGTGGTACAATTGGAATCAGCGTACTCTAAAACTCCTGCAGTTAACAAACCTTCAATATTATTTTTGATACCTTCCTCTGCTTTTGGTTTGTGCTTTTATTGAGGTCTCCAAATTGGATCATCACATGTCAGCTCGAACTATATTTCTGGGTAATTTTTACAAAACCCTACATCTGTGGGACTCTGTGTCCATAACTGATCGGGCAAACTTTTCAACATTGTTTCAGCATCTTCGTGATCACTTTTCTCCCTACCATGCCATCTTGTGAGCCATTCGTGTTCCAACACTACAGTGTCTTGTGTTTCCTGTGTGATCAAATAATACCCTGAGCTAGGTGAATATTTTACACCAGGAAGTTGGGTTTCCCTCCAATCTGTTAAATTTATTCCCTTCTTTACCATTGGTCCTATCTCTTTAGCTTGGTGTTGGGGGTGTACTAATAATGATATATGGGGTGATGCCTCCTCCCTCATTCTATACTATTGTTCTTGTTTTGGTGTAAGTTGTACTTTACCTGCCACTCCCTCTTTTCCTATCATTATCCCTGTCCCAAAAATTTTCCATTGCTCTCCTGCAATGTTATCAAATTGTTCTTGGTACCAATACTCTTGTGTTCTATCATAAAACAAAGTGACATGCAGTGGGTCTATTAGCTGGGAGTATGGCTCTAATGATAATATTCAGGGTTCCCATTGAGAGTACAGATCATTTAGGGTGTTTCCTGTGTCCCCCAGAAGCACACTCCCCCAGTAAATGTCAGCTCCCTGTGGAGAGGTGTTTGCAGAAAGTAACCATTGTCCATGCGTTCTCATTGTGGTCATGATGGAGCAGTTCATGGTAATACTATTTTTCATAGTTATGTTAGGACTCTGCCATAATCTTGTTTGGTTATTATATCTAGTTTTGTGTGGCAGGGTCCTGACAGTACAATGTTTTGTGTGGGAGAACGTGGTTTTGGTATTGTCATATTAGACCACGTTTTTCCCGTGTCTTGTGACTTTATCCCCGCTCCCTTGCATTTTCTAGTCTTTGTTTTTATGTCTTGTTTAGTCTAGTGTTCTGTTTTCATGTATATATATATATATATTTTTTTATATATATATAAATATATATTTATGTGTTTTGTCTTGTTAGTGCTTTGGTTGTCCTGTGTTTTGTGTTTGTTTCACAGGTTCACATGTGCTTCCTCACAGGTGTTCCTGCTCTGTGTGATTTCCTCATTGTGTCTTCCTCACCTGTAGCTTGTTTTCCCCTTATCGGTTTAGTATATATTCCCTGTGTTTTCAGTGTCTCGTTGCAAGTTCGTCTGAGTATGTTCTCGCCAGCTACTAGCTTTGCTAGTTCCTTGTTCTGTCTTGTTGTGTACTTTTGATATTCCCGTCTGTTTATTAACTGTTTCCCACCCTTTATCTGTGCCCTCTGCCGCCTGAGATTTACATCTGAAACTCTGAGATTGCTGGCGGCTTCAAGAACTGTTTGTCGCCTGTCTGTATTAAGGACTGCTTACTCCATTTGCCTGCCTTTAAAGGGGGGGTTTAATGGTATTTCAAGCATTCTGACTTATTAACACAGTTATAGAGTTGTTTCCTCATGCTAAACGTAGGCAAAGTGTCAAAAATGCAGTTGGGCGTGTTTCAGAGTATTTCTGTGCCGAATGCACTTCGCCAGGGTTCGTACAAGTTTCTGCTAATTTTTTTCGATTACGGTTCTAACTGACGTTTCAGGGGTTTTCGATACGTATCACTTCTTTATATGGGCTTCCGCCGGAAAACTTCCCCCGGAAAACCCCGCCCAGCCGTCAGTCAGCGGGAGACGCTAGAGCTTGCTAACAGCTTATCACGCCACTCAGCTTTGTTTAATTTCAAAAGTCAACAATGGCACAACAAGAAGTTTGTTTTTGGATGTAAGGAGAAGACATCCAGCCTTATGGAAACAATGGATATAGTTTATTATCCGGATTAGCAGCGGAGTTTTGCGTGTGTGTTTGATGCGGTGGATTTTCATGACGAGTTACACGTGGTAAGTAAGACTTCTGTCTTATGTTGGAAATAGGCGCGTGTATATTATATAAATGACACGAACATGTAGTGAATCATAAGTTAAAACAGTGTTGTATAGTGTTGCATGACTCATACTCGCTCCTCCCGTGTTATAACTCCTCCTTCTTCATTTTTCGTACGTTATCGGAAAGATTCGGTAAAGCTAATCTTTCTTTTATAAATCTGATTAAACTAAAGACTCTTCAGAGATATAAAGGATGTCATACTACTCCATAAGTACTCCAGATTAATATCAGAAATGCAGAAACAGCGTGTGTTACGTGAGCTTTAAGTCTGTTATTTCAAGCTGTAGCGGCGGACGCTCATCGCGGTTTTGCCGCTGTCCAGCTGGGCGGTCAGTCACCACAGGAGCTGTCCAATTCCTCCTGTCAGCACCACTAACTCTCTCACTCTCTCTGCCCGCCGCAGGATTCCCCTCCGCAGCTACGTCGGGTGCATGCTGCAGGGCTGACTGTGGATCATTTTGTGTCGTGTTTGGATTAACTGTTTTAAGATACTCTCTCCCACCGTTCGTTTGTCTGGCCGGAGCCCGAACGTGTGTGGCTTGTCTCCCCAGTGCCTGTGTGTGTGCTCCTCGCCCCAGCCGTCTGCCTCGGAGTGGCCTTTGCGCCCAGACGTGCTATTGTCTATTTACATCCATTATTGTTTAAATAAATATTTTCTGATTTCCGCACTGGGATCCATTGCCTGTTTTCTTCAGCCTAACAAGTTACTATAATCCCCTCCGGGCTGCATAGGATTTCAGCTCCGAGGTGCACTAGCAAGTCTCTTCCCAACAAATTTGTGGGTGACGAACATGACAGCAGAAAAGAGTGAGTCAGTGGTTGTCTTTGCATGCACCTCACTGTGAGTTCTTTCGAGAATGGCAGTCTAGTTATAGCCCCAGAAAACCCCCTTACTTCAGTGGTTTTGTTTGAAATAAGATTTTTTTGGAAGTTCATAGTTCAGTGTGGAATATGTTGCCCCAGTATCCACCAGGAATTCAACAGGACGTGTGTTCACCTCCAAAGTCAGCAAGGGTTCCGCCCTAACCCTGCTGAGGTCATTCCGTGGGCTGTCTCAGTACCACTTCCCTTCCCCTCCAGTGGACAAAGGGTACTGGTAGTGGGTTTGTGGCGCTTTCTCCATGTTAGGGGCCATGTATGTGTTATTCAATTCAATTCAATTTTATTTATATAGCGCTTTTCACAAAAGTCAATTGTTTCAAAGCAGCTTTACATAAATAGAAGCAGTGAAAAGCACAGAAAAACGACAGATAGCACAACAAAATACATGATAGCATAAGCAGTTAAATTTGCTGCGGCTATGACTCAATATTATAATTGCACGTATTACTAAAGCAACGTATAGAAGAGGAAGCTAGGTAAAGCCCAAAAAGGCTGCCTCCCCGGGGTGAAAAACCCTCTAGGAGAAAAAAACCCCCGGGCTTTTATCAGAGGAAAAATAAGTCCTAGGGGGAAAAAACCCTTGGGAGAACGGATAAGGAGATTTAGCGGAGATTAAGCGGGTTCTGCCGGTGATCGTTGGTCAGGCATCAGCTGGGCATCACGTTGAAGGACAGCCAGTAGATCAGAGGTGTGCCGACTTTCACATCTACCGGGACTGGGTCTATTTGTCTCGTTGTCCTCGGGGTCGAGGACGAGACAGGGAGAGATAAACAAAATCGTATTAGCGTAGTGGCCGTTCATATGTATTGAAGTGTCACACAGTGATGTGGTTTAACTCAGCTTAGTTCCAGACAGACTAACTATTGCAGCATAATTATATTATCCACAGTTGAGGATTTAGCAAATTGGGGGCCCAATGCAAAGGTATATATGGTAAATAAGGTTCACCTTCCGATCTTTAAGAGAAAATGAAACCTGACGACCCGTTTGACCCAGGTTCAGTGGCAAACGGG
The DNA here is from genome assembly GCA_025389145.1 of Misgurnus mizolepis. Taxonomy (NCBI): domain Eukaryota; kingdom Metazoa; phylum Chordata; class Actinopteri; order Cypriniformes; family Cobitidae; genus Misgurnus; species Misgurnus mizolepis. Next base: position 34,214,674 of record JAIFKI010000009.1, on the reverse strand, counting down.
TATGTATGGCATACTATTCACAAGACACACGAAAGTGCGAAAAACGCAACCCGACCATACATGCCAACCCGTTTGACTAAGACTGGAGGCCCCACTGTCGTCGTTAATGCAGGTTGGTGGCAAACGGGTTGGTATGGCATACTACTCACAAGACACACGAAAGCACCAAAATCGCAACCCAACCATACGTGCCAAACCGTTTGACTAAGGCCGGAAGCCCCACTGTCGTCGTTAACCCTAACCCTAACACATTCAGCAAATTGTAAGTCGGGGTTGCCTTTTATTTCATCCTATACAGATTTAGGAGTCCCTTCCAATACAGCAGCTCTGAACAAGGAGGAAGGTAAATAGAGAAAGAGATAAAGAGAAGGTAACTAAATAAAGATAGTAAATCTGTAATTAGGAAGTTAGGTAGTGATGGAAGAGATGGGTTTTTAGCCGAGTCTTAAAGACAGCTACTGTGTCAGCTGATCGTGTCACGACCGGCAGATCATTCCACAGTTGTGGGACAGTTACTGAGAAGGTACGCGTTAGTGTTTTCTTCCCTTTTTGAGATGGTACCACAAGTCGTCGTTAACCCTAACCCTAACACATTCAGCAAATTGTAAGTCTGGGTTGCCTTTTATTTCATCCTATACAGATTAAGGAGTCCCTTCCAATACAGCAGCCCTGAACATTTGTTCCTGTATTTTGTCTGAATGTGGATAAGCCCCAGCTTGCTCCTCCCACTCATTTACATTTACATTTAGTCGTTTAGCAGACGCTTTTGTCCAAAGCGACTTACAAGTGAGGTAAACAATAGAAGCAATTATGGCAACATAAGAACAGCAATACATAAGTGCACTCGAAATAGTCTCATCAAGTCCAACACAATATACATAGCCAAGGGTATGTTAGTATTTTTATTTTTTTTTTAGATAAGGAGGAAGGTAAATAGAGAAAGAGATAAAGAGAAGGTAACTAAATAAAGATAGTAAATCTGTAATTAGGAAGTTAGGTAGTGATGGAAGAGATGGGTTTTTAGCCGAGTCTTAAAGACAGCTACTGTGTCAGCTGATCGTGTCACGACCGGCAGATCATTCCACAGTTGTGGGACAGTTACTGAGAAGGTACGCGTTAGTGTTTTCTTCCCTTTTTGAGATGGTACCACAAGTCTTCGCTCGGTGGCAGAGCGCAGTGATCGAGAGGGTACATAAGGCTCTATAAGCAAGCGAAGGTAAGGGGGTGCTGACCCAGTGATGGTTTTAAAGGCCAGGAGCAGAGCCTTAAATTTGATGCGGGCTGCTATAGGAAGCCAGTGTAACTTGACAAAGAGAGGAGTGACGTGCACCCTCTTTGGCTCATTGAAGACCACTCTTGCCGCTGCGTTCTGAATCATCTGTAGGGGTTTGGTCATGCAGGTTGGAAGTCCTGCCAGTAGCGCATTGCAGTAGTCCAGCCTGGACAGGACAAGAGCTTGGACCAGGACCTGCGTATCATGCTCATCTAGGAAAGGTCTAATTTTCCTAATATTGTAGAGGATGAATCTACAAAAGCGAGCGGTGCTGGCAACATGCTCCGTGAAGCTAAGCCGATCATCAATGACCACTCCCAGGTTTTTGGCCGTCTTGGAAGGCGTGATGGTCGAGGAACCTAGCTGAATGGAAAAGTTGTGCTGAATCTTTGATTCACTTGATATGACAAGCAGTTCTGTCTTCGCAAGGTTAAGCTGGAGATGGTGATCCTTCATCCAGAGTGAGATGTCCCTCAGGCATGCTGAGATGCGGGCAGAAACTGTAGGATCATCAGGGTGGAACAACAAGTGGAGTTGAGTGTCGTCTGCATAGCAGTGGTAGGAAAAGCCATGTTTCCGAATGACAGAGCCCAGGGATGTCATGTATATCAAAAAGAGCAGCGGTCCAAGCACAGAGCCTTGAGGGACCCCGGTATCAAGACGTTGGGGTTCGGAGACGTCACCTCTCCAGGATACCCGAAATGACCTATCAGAGAGGTACGACTTGAACCATAGAAGCGTTGTGTCAGTGACACCCATAGACATGAAAGTCGACCGGAGGATGCGGTGATTGACCGTGTCAAAAGCTGCAGATAGATCCAGTAAGATCAGCACAGATGATTTGGAGGCTGCCCTTGCCTGCTTTAGGGCCTCAATGACTGAGAGCAGCGCAGTCTCAGTGGAGTGACCACTTTTGAATCCAGACTGATTGCTATCCAGGAGGTTATTTTGTGTGAAGAAAGTGAAGAGCTGGTTGAACACAATGCGTTCAAGAGTCTTGGAAATGAAGGGAAGAAGAGAAACGGGTCTGTAGTTCTCTTGCATAGCAGGATTGAGAGTGGGTTTCTTCAGCAACGGGGTTATCCGGGCCTCTTTAAATGCTACAGGGAAGGTGCCAGTGGAAAGGGATGAATTGATAATGTGAGTGAGAGCAGGGATAACAGACGGAGAGATGGCCTGGAGGAGATTGGTGGGTATGGGATCTAGCGGGCAGGTAGTCGGATGATTAGAAGCCAAGACCTTGGAAACATCTGCTTCGGATAGGAGAGAGAAGGAGGGAAGGGAGCATGTCTCAGGGATTTGAGAATGCACAAGAAGCGGCGGCTCGGAGAACTGACTGCTAATAGTTTTCGTTTTCTTCACAAAGAAGGAAGCAAAATCATCAGCCGTTAGGTCGGATGAAGGTGGAGGGGCAGGGGGACAAAGAAGGGTAGAGAAGGTCTTGAAGAGAGTGTGAGAGTCAGGTGAGTTGTTAATCTTTGAATGGTAGTATAAGGTCTTTGCAGAGGAGACGTCCTTGGAGAAGGAGGCAAGAAGAGACTGATAGAGGCAGAGATCAGAAGGATCATTCGATCTGCGCCACTTCCTCTCTGTAGCCCTGAGTGTGGAGCGATGCTCACGGAGAACCTCAGTTAGCCAAGGAGCAGGAGGTGTGACCCGGGCCGGTCCAGATGTCAGAGGGCATAATGTGTCTAAGCAGGATGTAAGAGTGAAACAAAGTGTGTCAGTGGCATTGTCAGTATCTAACATAGAGAGCTGGCTGGGAGCGGGCAGCGTGGAAACAATCGCAGAGGATAAGCGGGAGGGAGAGAGCGTGCGCAGGTTGCGCCTGAACGTGACCAATGGGGGATCGTATGTAGCGACAGGGGGAGTCAGGTCGAGGTCGAGAGTAATTAGGAAGTGATCAGATGTGTGAAGTGGGGTGACCTGGGTGTGGTAGGTGGAACAACAGCGTGTGTAGATAAGATCTAAAAGATTGCCAGACCTGTGTGTTGGTGAAGTAGGGACTCGCTTGAGGTCAAACGACGCAGTCAGGGTGTTGAAGTCAGCTGCCTGTGGTTTCTCCAGGTGGATATTGAAGTCACCAAGTACTACTAAAGGAGTACCATCCTCAGGGAATGAAGACAGAAGTACGTCTAACTCCTCCAAGAAGTGTCCAAGTTGACCTGGGGGGCGATAGATAACTAAAAAATGCATTTTAGTAGGGTGGATGATAGTAACAATATGCGATTCGAAGGAGTTGCTGTCACATGAGGGGGTTTGCTGTTGGAATTTCCAGTCCTTTGGGATGAGCAGACCAGTTCCTCCACCCCTTCCTGTTGTGCGAGGACTGTGTGAGAAAGTGTAGTTGTTGGAGAGGGAAGCCGGAGTGGCCGTGTCCTCTGGTTTAATCCATGTCTCAGTAAGTGCTAAAACAGAAAGGCCAGAATGTGAGGCAATGGCAGTTATGAAATCTGCTTTGTTGACAGCAGATTGGCAGTTCCATAAGCCAATGGGAAGAGAGAGTGAGGCAATAGTGGAAGGTGGGAGAGTGCGGAGGTTATTAATATCTCTCCCACGGCGACGTGATAGAACAGATTTACGAGTTGTAATGACAGTAGAGATTTGAAAGCACATAGTAAAATTATAAGAATAGGAAATGTACAAGAGAGGAAAAAGAGTGCTATATAGATAAATTGAAAAAGTTAGTACAGAAAGTGCAATACTTAAGTGCCCAGTCGGTGTCCCTGCTCGGTGGAGTCGCGCAGGTAGAGTCGATGGTCTTTACACTCTTTGGTCTTCACGCGACGAGGGCTGCACGCTACCGCTGCCGCGGTGGACTGACTGTTTTTATAAGTGCTTCAAATGTGGGCTGAAACTCAGCAGGCCACGCCCGAAAACAATCAACAACAAGTTAATGGCCGAAACTACTACTGTTTTTACTGTAATACACTAAAGCACGCAAGGACACGCGAGGACAAACGCGGATTGCAGCACGTGAGACAAAGGTAAACAAGACAGCGTTTCTTAGCAACGACACTGCGCTAAAACTTCACAAGTCTAAAATCAAATACACTTACACGTTTCTGTGGACTCCTGTTGATAACTGCTTCACCTGAGTCGATGCACTCCCCTTTGCATCGACTCAGGTATGCTGCTGCTGTTTCTTCCCCTTTTTGAGAAAATTTGATATTATAAAGGGTGCATGCTGACGCTGGGTACAGCTTTCGCAGTGCCTTTCCCCAATCTGATGCAACTTGGCAGTATGGGTAGTCATCGTATACCCCAACCGTTCCTGCCTCTCGCTCAATTTCCGTAGTCTGTCCTATCACTGTCCTATCTGCCTCTCCGATCACCAACCTATGACCTTGCGTCAAAGTTATTACCTTCCCTATCCATTTACCCCACCACTAGTGATGTGAAGTAGCTTTGCAAGGATAGCTCCCATGTCTGTGAATGACCATGGTTTGTATTCTACCTTTCCACTTGTCTCCACTAGTGGGCATATGTTTGGTACCTTGCGAATGAGACGTAGTTCCCTAAATCCCTGCTCATCTTTTTCCTGTTCTGTCTTTGGTGTCTTTGAACTGCAACTATATTTGCTCTGTTCTTGCATCCTCTTACCCATCCTCATTTCTCCTCTGATTTCAACTGGATATGTTCCCTGATCTTCAACCTCTATCTGACTCCCAGTCTAATCCACTGTTATAAATCTGCTGCTTAATGTTTCTTATGGGGTGCTTTGTGCTCCGGGCTGGAATGATCTTTCCTTTACTATACTATCCCATTCACCTCTTATTTCTTTCTCCAGTGTTGCTTTCACCTGTTCTGCCTGTGCAGCCAGCTCTTTATATTGTCTCATCAGCTCAGCTCTCTCTCTTTCTCTTTCTCCTTAGCTTCGCATCTCTTCATTTCCTCTCATGTTTCTTCTTACACAAAAACCCTACTTCCTGTACATTCTTTCTCATAAACTTGCGGTGTTCCCCTCCTTCCTGTATTCTAACTTTTTCTTTCAGACTTAACTTCGTTTTGTCTTCGTACCATTTAAGTTGCTTCCAATCTTCATACATTTCTTGTAACTTCTCAGTTTTGTTGAGCCTTTCTTTTTCTTGTAAACCGCTCAACAGCTGCTCTACGGCTACCTCCCATTGTTCTTTAAGAGTCTTCATTTTATCTTCCACTAAAAAGGTCTTACCCTAAATATCTCGTTTATTCTTCCTTTCAATGTTATTTGATATCAGTCTTTCTGTAAATACACAAAAGATTCTCACAAAATTATTTTCTGTGTTTTTCTTAGTCAAATGAATAATAATCACCTCTTTATCAAAATTAACGTTCACTTTAGTAATATTCAATACTTGCCAAACAATAAAATTCAGTACTGTAAACTTCTTATTGAAATAAACATGCAATAATATTATACTCTTGCTCAATTACGGTTAAAGAGGATTCAAGGCATTGCCAAAACGTAAAACAAATTCAATCCAGTAATTTTGTCAAAATTTAAACTTCATTTATTATTTAATACTTGTCAAATTTGAAATTTAAAATCTGTCAAAACCTAAAAATATAATTAAATTTAATATTTGTTAAAATTAAAATAAAATCCGTCAAAATTAAAAGTGTAATAATATGTAATACTTGTTTAAATTAAAAATAAAATTTGTGAAAATTAAAAATGTAATAATATGTAATACTTGTTAAAATTAAAAAATTAAATTTGTGAAAATTAAAAATGTAATAATATTTAATACTTGTTAAAATTAAAAACTACAAATAAACTTCATCAAAATTAAAAATGTTATTATATTCAATACTTAAAATTCAAAATAAAACAATTATTCTTATTAGAACTCGAAACAATTTATCTAATACGGCTCTCAATAAATTGACAGGCACCTTATATTTTATGATAACCACGGCTCAGTTTTTAATCCCAGTCGGTTGAAATTTATTGAACCCTCTTTTAATACTGCAATCGAAATTACTAAATATCAGTAATCGTTTGAATCTTTTTCACTTTTACACTTTACTTCTCTTCTCTGTCTCGGTTTTATCTCTCTTCCGTACGTTTTCTTCGCCACGGAGAATCTATAACATATCACTACTTCAGTTGTATTTTCCAAAATGAAAGTAAAACTACAGCCCAGTCTCGGACAGACAACAGAATAAGAGCACTTTAACTAAAGTGAAACTAAAATACACTACGAGCTGAGAGGCTCAAAGTTTTCTCTCACTTCCTCTTAAAATCTTTTAGAAATGAAACAATCTCTTCTCATAATAAATTCACCGAAATCAATCCTCAATTTCAATTTATTTTAAAACCAACTACAAAGAAAATACTCTCTCTTCCTGAGTCACACCCCAGAATGAAATAAACTATCCTTTTTAAAGAAAATCAAAATCCGCATCAACACTAAAACAAAAGTAAAAATGAAATATACTGCAGAAATATCTACTCCTTCAAGCATAAAACAAAACTAAAAACAACTCCGGAGAATCATACATTCATACTAATATAGCAAAAGTAAAACTGGATCCGTACATTCACAGTGTAAATGAAATTACACTAAACTAAATCCCCCAAATACACAAAAGAGTAAAATATAATATACACAGGATTAAAATATACTTTTCTAAAAACTGAGTTAAAATTTACTGACAGTAAATTGCAATAAGAATACATTTTCTAAACATGGAAAATGTGTTTACCATTTACCGATGGTAGATTGACTAAGAATCCGACAGCTTTTAAAACTAGAAATTTTAGTCCAATTTCACTTAGAGTAAAACGACTGATATTGTAACACAAAAAAAACTACATTACAATTTGATAATAAAACTAGATAATACCCAAACTTTAGAAAACTGAATTAAAATTTACTGATCATAAATCGGAGATTCAGGACACTCGTCAGTGCGGGGTTTCCAACTCTGCGTTCTTCGCGTTCCAAACGCCTGGTCCCGGACCAGTTATTATAATATTTCCTTTACCTTTCTATATTCCTTGTATTTTTTTTTCTTACTTGATTTATTATTCTTTTTCTTTTATTTTACTATTTTTTTTCTTTTATTTTAATCATATTATTGTTACTTGCCTTTTTATTTTATTGACACATTTAATAGTTCATTTGAGATATATGAAAATAAGATAAAAATGAACATATTCATTGTATCATTAATCATTCTTCACGACATTTAAATAAAGCAGAATTTTGATATAACAGGTATCTGCTTACCTTTCCTATTTTGCGCAAGTGGAATGTCGAGAAGAAAAATCAATAATGTCCAATTTTCCTCATCACGTCGGGGTCACCAATTGTTGGACTTTAAATGTCCTGCATGTTCTTTGAATGAGGAGATCAGACACGTAACTCAAATCAAATTATTTAATAAATCTCAAATGAAGTATTACAGAGCTCTGGTTCAGTTTTCCTGTCAATTATATAAATGCAATGCGAGTCTGCCGACAGCTAACTGTAACAACTCGCCAAACTTCTAATTCAAATATTTATGTGAGTTGAGTTGGGGTGGGTTTCCTCAGACGGAAAGTTTCACTTCTGCTTTTGAAAAGTCCCTTTCCAGAAATAGCTGTAGTAGGCTGTGCAAGTCCGGTCTACATCATGTTTTTCACCGAGCTGACTTTCTGAAACTCAACAAGTTAAACACACACACACACACACACACACACACACACACACACACACACACAGAGCACAGTTTTTATGCAAACATGAAAACTTTATAAGCCCTATGCAATGGATTCATATATATAAGCTTTGATCATACACAGCAAATAAGACTATAAATCATGAGCATAACTAATTTCAATACTATGTGGTAAAATGCTTAATATTAATACTCATAACTGCTTTATACTATTAGAAACAATGCAATTATTAATAATGCAAGGATATACTGATGTGGGGAATGTTCTCATTTTCCTTCAGCAGGAGTTTTTACATCTGCTTATGGTGGCACTGAAAGAGAGCTCCCTATTTACAGGGCCACAGAACAGCAAAAATTTGTCTATGGATAGCCATGGTTAGTATTCATACAGTATGTGCCACTTATCTGACTTTCTCTTAAAGTCAATCTTGAAAATTGTTTCCAAAAACATTATAAATGTTGGAAATGTATCACTGAAACATGCCACAAAGTGTGTGCTAGATCATTTAAACCATATTTCATCATTTGTGAGTTCAGGATTTTTTTAGGCGGGCCTTAAACAGTGGCTTGATAATGCACTTGAGCCACTGCGCATGACCCTGACCCTAACACAATCACAAGCATCCATTTAGGCTGTAGCTGTATTTGTAACTTGAGAGAGATGGCAGCTTTCCCATGAGTGGGTGTGGTTTCAGGTTCCAGCCTGCACGACCAAACCCCTACAGATGATTCAGAATGCAGCTGCAAGAGTGGTCTTCAATGAGCCAAAGAGGGCGCACGTCACTCCTCTCTTTGTCAAGTTACACTGGCTTCCTATAGCAGCTCGCATCAAATTTAAGGCTTTGCTCTTGGCCTTTAAAACCACCACTGGGTCAGCACCCCCTTACCTTCGCCTGCTTATAGAGCCTTATGTACCCTCTCGATCACTGCGCTCTGCCACCGAGCAGCGGCTTGTGGTACCATCTCAAAAAGGGAAGAAAACACTAGCGCATACCTTCTCAGGAACTGTTCCACAACTGTGGAATGATCTGCCGGTCGTGACACAATCTGCTGACACTGTAGCTGTCTTTAAAGGAGCATTTCACCCGTAGAAACATTAATCTTTATTGAAAGTGTGTCATATTTGTAGTTGAAATGTAACATACATTTAGAATTTAGTGCCTATTTGACAGAGAAAAGGGGTGTTTGTAGTCTCACTCCCTCAACAAAGACATTGCACTTCCTTCTTTCAATGAAGCAAAATGATGATTTTTACATCATTGAAAGAAGGAAGTGCAACAATGAAATCTGTATTTCTCCTGTCTCAGCGGCAACTGAGGGAATGATGCATGACCATTCAAAAACATGACTGGGGTTCTAACTATACAAAGCTTAATGCAAATGGGTGAAGTGTCCCTTTAAGACTCAGCTAAAAACCCATCTCTTCCGCCATTACCTCACTTCCTAATTACAGATTTACTATCTTTCTTTAGTTACCCTTCTCTTTATCTCTTTCTCTATTTACCTTCCTCTTTATCTATATATATAAAAAAAACATTACTAACATACCCTTGCTATGTATATTGTGTTGGACTTGATGAGACTATTTCCAGTGCACTTATGTATTGCTGTTCTTGTGTTGCCATAATTGCTTCTATTGTTTACCTCACTTGTAAGTCGCTTTGGACAAAAGCGTCTGCTAAATGAAAAATGTAAATGTAATTCAAATTTGGTTGGGTGGTTAATAATATTTTTCTGTGGTGTGACAAACTTGGAACACATTTAAAATATGACTTTACAGGGACTTGAAACTGAAATTATATTTATGCTTTGAGTTTACATTTGAGTTTTATAGTTTTGTTCTGTAAATATTCCTCACATTCTTCCTGATTAAAAATATTTAATTCTTACAGCATTACACAGAGGTTTGTACAACACGTATGGTGTAGTAATGATTTCTGTGGCACTTATCCATAAAGGACTGTTTCCTTCTGTCTTTTCTGAGAGGCTGTACCAAATCCTCTGCTCAATACCCACATTGTCACCCACAGATTCGAAATTGCAGGGAAAATTAAAGAAGGTATGACAGTTGTGAAATTTTGATGTTTTGGTCCTACTCTTAATTGCGCAAGCAAATGGTAAATGTGTAATGGTGTGTAATACAAACTATAAATTGCATTTTACCTTGTCTGTTTCCAAAGCCTTCATTTTGTGATGTACCAAAGTGATTGGAGCAGATTTTTTTCCTTTGTAAGGAAATGTTTTGGTGAGCTTTTTCTTGCTGAAAGGCAAACCCACCTAGTACCACACACTGCTGTCTAAAATGGTGCACTTAAAAATATGGGCAGATGTTGACTTAACACTGCTGGGCCAATATTGCCTCAATAGCCAATTCACTTACAGTCTTGTTCAAAATAATAGCAGTACAATGTGACTATCTAGAATAATCAAGGTTTTTAGTATATTTTTTTATTGCTACGTGGCAAACAAGTTACCAGTAGGTTCAGTAGATTCTCAGAAAACAAATGAGACCCAGCATTCATGATATGCACGCTCTTAAGGCTGTGCAATTGGGCAATTAGTTGAAAGGGGTGTGTTCAAAAAAATAGCAGTGTGGCATTCAATAACTGAGGTCATCAATTTTGTGAAGAAACAGGTGTGAATCAGGTGGCCCCTATTTAAGGATGAAGCCAACACTTGTTGAACATGCATTTGAAAGCTGAGGAAAATGGGTCGTTCAAGACATTGTTCAGAAGAACAGCGTACTTTGATTAAAAAGTTGATTGGAGAGGGGAAAACCTATAAAGAGGTGCAAAAAATGATAGGCTGTTCAGCTAAAAAGATCTCCAATGCCTTAAAATGGAGAGCAAAACCAGAGAGACGTGGAAGAAAACGGAAGATAACCATCAAAATGGATAGAAGAATAACCAGAATGGCAAAGGCTCAGCCAATGATCACCTCCAGGATGATCAAAGACAGTCTGGAGTTACCTGTAAGTACTGTGACAGTTAGAAGACGTCTGTGTGAAGCTAATCTATTTTCAAGAATCCCCCGCAAAGTCCCTCTGTTAAAAAAAAGGCATGTGCAGAAGAGGTTACAATTTGCCAAAGAACACATCAACTGGCCTAAAGAGAAATGGAGGAACATTTTGTGGACTGATGAGAGTAAAATTGTTCTTTTTGGGTCCAAGGGCCACAGGCAGTTTGTGAGGCGACCCCCAAACTCTGAATTCAAGCCACAGTGAAGCATGGAGCATGATATGGGCATGTTTCTCCTACTATGGTGTTGGGCCTATTTATCGCATACCAGGGATCATGGATCAGTTTGCATATGTTAAAATACTTGAAGAGGTCATGTTGCCCTATGCTGAAGAGGACATGCCCTTGAAATGGTTGTTTTAACAAGACAATGACCCAAAACACACTAGTAAACGGGCAAAGTCTTGGTTCCAAACCAACAAAATTAATGTTATGGAGTGGCCAGCCCAATCTCCAGACCTTAATCCAATTGAGAACTTGTGGGGTGATATCAAAAATGCTGTTTCTGAAGCAAAACCAAGAAATGTGAATGAATTGTGGAATGTTGTTAAAGAATCATGGAGTGGAATAACAGCTGAGAGGTGCCACAAGTTGGTTGACTCCATGCCACACAGATGTCAAGCAGTTTAAAAAAACTGTGGTCATACAACTAAATAGTAGTTTAGTGATTCACAGGATTGCTAGATCCCAGAAAAAAAAATGTTTGTACAAAATAGTTTTGAGTTTGTACAGTCAAAGGTAGACACTGCTATTTTTTTGAACACACCCCTTTCAACTAATTGCCCAATTGCACAGCCTTAAGAGCGTGCATATCATGAATGCTGGGTCTCGTTTGTTTTCTGAGAATCTACTGAACCTACTGGTAACTTGTTTGCCACGTAGCAATAAAAAATATACTAAAAACCTTGATTATTCTGGTTAGTCACATTGTACTGTTATTATTTTGAACAATACTGTATGTCATGACACAAGATCCAAGGTCCAAGCCTCCACACACACTTAAATTGAGACTACATTCTCAATGGCCTATACTACATTTTCTATAAAATAATGGTTTAAAAGTGCCATTTATTCATAATGTATCACACATTTAAGTAGGGATGTCCCGATCCGATCACGTGATCGGAAATCGGCCCCGATCACGTGGTTTCAGACTCGATCGGAATCGTACATTACCTTCCGATCAGGACTCGGATACTTATGCAGGGTTTAAATTGGGCCAGGACCGCACACATACTGGTGCGTGTGAAGTGACGCGAATAGTGACGTGTTATCATTCATAGGCTTCACACACTCGTGCATGCGACGAAACCTGGTTTTTGTCACTATGTGCTCAGTTAATCTACATCAGTACGCAGCTCCGTGTCTCACTCAGAACCTCAAGAACACACATTCGCGCAGGAGGATCACATTACACATTGTAGAAATAAGAGATAGAGAGAGAGGTCAGAATGGTGCACACATCGAAAAAACTTAATAGAAGTCTACAAACAAAGTATTTAAGTATGTATAGCCATGTCATTTATCTTATTACAATATGTTAACTAGATAACTGGATACAACTTATTGTATAGTTGAATAAAATAATGTATTTTGATTATACAAATCAATTACGACCTAACTATAGTGATTGTTTTACTAACTGCTGACCATCTTAGGGAATCTCTATGGCTAATTTATAACTGTGGGTTCACACCAGCCGCGGAAGAGGCGGCAAAAACGCGTGAACCGCGTCCAGTTTGCCGCTTGAACATTTTGAGTTTACTCTCTTAATCCGCGCGTGAACGCCGCGCGTGAAATTCTAGTCATTCGAGAAATTCACGCGGAAATCCGCGTCATGGGAGGGGCTTCTGCGACTCCGCGGAGACTACACCACTCCGCTCGCTTCCTGTAATCACATCACTACTACAGCAAGCTCCTGATTGGTTAACGCGGCGCGGAATTCCGCCAAAGTTCAGATTTTTGAACTCGCGCGTTTCTCGCGGCAACGATCAATTCGCGCGGAACGCCCGCCATCCGCGCCGCGGCTACCGCGTGTACCGCGCCGCAGGATGCCTAATCGCGTGTTTGCATTGACTTAACATGTAAATCATCCGCGCTTGCCGCCTCTTCCGCGGCTGGTGTGAATGCACAGTAAGACATAGCCTATTGCTGAATAAGTATGTTGTTTTTCTTGTTAATTTAGTTTTTTTGGGTAGTCTATCTTATGCCTAGAAGTAGTCAAGGAGGTTGAGTCTTATAACTTCCTTCAAAGTTTGATCAATTGTGCATAATGACATGTGCAACAAATGCATATAGGGTGATAGACTCATAGATTTGCATAATTTAAAGTTCAAGTTTTAAAGTTTGGGTCAACATGTGGCACAGCTTTAAAGCTGAAACTTTATAAAATCCTATCAGAAGTCCAAAATGTCATTGAAACAGACCAGTTGCTTTGCTGTCATCAGGATTAAACATGTTACCCCTCGAACCCTCCCTCCTAACAGAGCATCCCCTCAAAACAAATCCCAATTTAACCCCTGAACATATATACTATATTCTCATTATTTTTTAACACATCAATAGTTATGCGCTGGCACAGAGTAAGACACTTTTAACTCCACACAGGAACAGCAATGCGTGCGGCATGACATAAGGAACATCCTAGATCTGTTATTTCGCTCTTCTTTATTCTTTTTTTTTATGTATTATAGAAGTATTGGATCGGGACTCGGTACCATCAGATACTCAAAATCAAATGACTCGGAGGCAAAAAAATCTGATCGGGACATCCCTACATTTAACTCTTTCACCGCAAGAGTTTTTAAAAAAAGTTGCCAGCCAGCGCCAGCGTTTTTCATGATTTTCACCAAAGTTTAATGCCTTCCAGAAAATGTTCTTCTTTAAATATATAAACATACAATATACCAAATGAAAGAACAGACCCTCTGCTTTCAAACAAAAAAAAAACGTTTAATCCTACCTTTAGTGGTTCTTTTGCAATCAGCTTTTGAATATGGGTAGGTTTTTGCAAAAACACCATATTTTGAGCAAAAAGCAGAGATAATTCCATTTTTGTGATGGACTTTTCATAGAGATCCGATTCAGAGCGATCTTTAAAACAGACACGGACATGCAGCAGCTTGCCATAGGACAATACTTCCTGTTTTAAAAAGTTGCGGAAGGGTATTGCGGAAAGACGGAAAATCTCGTCATTGGCGGGGAAGCGTTTTCTCTTAATTGACGAGATATCTCGTCAATGGCGGGGAAAGAGTTAAGCTATATTTTATGAAAAGTTACACTTTCCAAGCTCACAAAGTCCCAGACAACAATGCTTTAAAAATGCATAAAATATCCATTACTCTTTGACCATCTAGGATTTCCTTTTTACAGTACACTTTATTGTTTGCTTGAGGCATCTGATGGAGCATTTGGACCCAGAAGTTGGTGTCAGACTTGACTTAAGTGAATGGAACTCTTGATTCACTTAACTGGGGTTGGATAGGTTTTCATCACTTGGGTGTGCTGGTCCTAGGATAGCACGGTTTTTCTGTGATTGTTTTAGAAATGTACACATGGTGTAGAACTACATACAAATTATTATGGGTTGGGCATTTTAATCTTTTTAACAGATTTGCAAAAGGGCAAAACACTCTTGGCCTTCTGGACATGATGAAAACTCATCCCAGCATCTTTAAGGAAGAATTTTGTTCGTCTGAGAGGCCTCTAAAAGCTATGAACCTTATCTCTTTGTTCCAAGTGGAACTTTCCTTTCCTGGAACCAATCATTGGCGATTGGAGAAAAAAGTGGAAGGGCTTTTTGCATTTGGAGCTGATAGAGTACCAGCACTTGGTTTTTCCCCACAGCCAACGCTGAGTTTTATTCATGAGACAGGCCGGAAGTACCCTGAAGCAAACACTTGTGTTGTGAATTTAAAACTTCCTATCCATAACACTTATGAGCTGTTCACTAAGTATATGTGTGAGGGGATTATTTTAAGCTCCCACTTTTGGACTGGCTTGAAGTTTGTTTATGGATGTTTAAACATTACTCACTTTGTGATATAGTGTGTAAGTGTAAAGGTAAAATTAATAAGTGACACTGTTACTGTTATCCACAGTTTAGCTGGTGCCTCAAACTGCAGAAGTTGTTGTTCCAAAATGACATTGATTTTGTCGGGTCTCTTAAAACCTGTGTTGACAACCTTATTGTGTTTGATGAATGAACAAATGTATTAACCTTGCCTCTGGAAGGGACAAGGTGATGTAAGTGTTTAAGTGTAACTGTCATCCACAGTTTAGCTGGTGCCCCAAGCGCAGAAATTGTTGTTCCAAAATGACATTGATTTTGTCGAGTCTCTTAAAACCTGTGTTGAAAACATTATTGTGTTTGATGAATGAACAAATGTATTAACCTTACCGCTGAAAGGCACATTGTGATAATTAAATTTGAAATATAAAAACAACTTAAATTTAAATAAAACATTGTTTTAAATAGATTAGATTTTGGTCCCTTACTTTTTAGCAATGTGTGTTTATAAAAGTTATTGGTTTTAATAAAGACAAACGTTTGTCACATTTCAGAAACTTTATTGAGTTGGCTTGCGTGATTTTCAGTTGGAGAGCTTTGGAAAATGTCATGTGATTTCCGGTAAGGGATCATGGGGACCCTCAATACTCACAGGTTTTTGCATTGTGGGAATTTTTAGGGAACGAATGTTCCATTGCACTGGAAGGATTTTGCGATTGAGACAGCCCTTAAAATGGCCGAATCCCTGATCAGTGCCCTGAGTACAGAAAAAGGGAGCTGGTTGAGACACACCCCTTGAGTAGCTTGCTCAGGTGTGTTTGATCAGGCTTGGAGCTAAAAGGCTTGTTCGACTTCATGCGTGCCACAAGAACCGAGAAAGGGATGCAAAGTCTTCATTAAGGCCGCAGACTTTGAAGGCAAGGTCTATATTTGAAGGTGGCAGCCTCTAAAGGCCACGAAGCGAACTGAAATGAGACGGTCTAGCCTAAAGAGAAGTTGCGTCACTTTAATGATATTAATTCACATTACTAAAACTAGGGATGCACAATCTTGATTTTTCCTGGCCGGTTTTTATACCGATTTTCTTAACAAGCAAATTGCCCAATTCCGATCCAATTTTCGATTTTTTTCTTATCAAGCAACAAACAAGAAAGAATGAAAGTATACATAAACAATATGCTTATTTGGTATTGAACAGGCTAAACTTGGTTTAGCTATTGAAAACAATAACTGTAACCATCTAAAATTAACAGCAGTAACTGTGCAGTAGGTTACGTTCAATACGAACATAAGATAACTGACCAGCACAAATATAAATTATAACAATTGGTAAGTCTGAAAAAAGACAAACAAATCAAAATTAAAATGAAATCTGTATTATATACAGTAGGATTGCAGCACTTGCCATCAGCATGTATTTTAAGCTGTGTTTAAGAGAGAGATAAGGTTACATGTTCAGTACTACATGGCAATAATAATGAAATACATCTCTGGTCCTTTCATTCATTTCATTAAGCCTTTACGTTAGTTTCAGGTAAGCTAAAGCTTCTGATTGCAAAGCAGTTGGAGAGTTTTTTTAATAAATCAAGCATAATTTTACACTTATTTGGCTATATTCAAGAAACCTGCGTTATTTACAGCATTTATCGGATCTTGCTCTTCTAACTTTCACTCTGTGCGGGCACGCGCCGCGCATCCAAGTGATTGACAGTGCGAGAAAAACTTGAGACAGCTAAACTCGACAGATAACTTCCCTGCGCCTCGTCCATTAATTGTATATAGCAGGAAAAGTTATTAGTCTCTTAGAAATACAAGGTGTGAGTGTGTAAACTGACTGAAATGTGTGTATCTCCGGGGCGGATCTGCAACTGATCCAGACCGGAGCTGCCGGCTTCGGAGCGGATCCGTTGCGCATCCGTTCCGGAGCTTATTGCTATCATGGAGTGAATGCGTGAGATTTGAGAGCCCTGCGAATGTACTGTTGTTTCTCCGCGATAAACTTGTCCTTTATAGACATTGCAGCTTGCAGCTTCTTAATGTCCTGCGCACAGATTTCGAAATGCTTTTACACAAAAGACATGTTTGTGAATGATAAAAATGTAGTCTGTGCACTTCCAAAAAAAAAAAACAGCCGGTTGCCGATTGCGCAAAAAACGTCCGGTTCCGATCTCTGGCCGGTCAACTGGTGCATCCCTAACTAAAACATCAGTTATAATAGTAAAACAGCCACAGGGACCTTTAATTAGCAAAATATACACATTTATTTAACTTCAGTTTTTAATGTTTATTTCAAAATACCCAGACATCACGGGCATGCATTGCATCTTGGGATAGCCAAGGCTTGATGCATCCTTTCTTTTACCGTTTATGGGTGCATCCCATTCAGGAGCTGAAGGCAAATGACGTCAATGGGCCGCAGGGGTGCTGTAAAGGGGGGGGGTAAACAATGATGATTCTCGGGGCCCACGAGTAAGAGGGGCCCAGAGAAGCCCCCAAAATTGTGGTGCTAAAAAAATATTTAATAGTAAAAATTATTAACTTTAAATTATTCTATTTGCAGTTTCCTGGTATCAAAAAATGTATTTGTTTAGGAAACACAAACGTCCGTGGGCCCCTTTCCCCCCTCTCAATTATCATAAAATGGTTTAGTCCGCCCAAACTGTATAATCCAGGCAACACAGCTTGACTTCATTTATAGCGCCGGCAGAATATCAACTTGACTGACGAGGAAGTGAAAATGCCTCAAAAATCTGGAAGGCAAAAACGGAAAGAGAAAAAAATAAGAGAAGTGAAAGAGGCAAAGGGTCGACAGTATGTTACCCAATTTTTCACAAGAAAAGGTGGGTTTGTAAGTAGGCCTAAATTGTTAGTGGACCGCCCGCCTGTGACAATGATCGTAGCCTACGGCACTTTTCTGTGCTTACGTGCACACTTTGTACATGAGGCCCCAGGTCTCTATGGTAGCATTTTTCGACAAGTAAGCACGTTCGAATAGAGCAGGGTGCAGCAGGTGCACGGCTTTGCCTCACAGGCAGCCGTTGTCGGCATCTTTGTACAAGGCTCCGCCGGTCCGCCCACTTTCAGCACCCTGCTGTGGTCCACGCTGATGCACCTGTCCTGCAAGCAGTCTAACTTCATGAACTCTGATAAAAATCCTCTGCCACAATCAGCTGTTTGTGAGGTTTCAGTGCATCTCTTGAAGATGATGTGGAGTTGTAATACTTTCAAATTATCTGATTCAGACTGACTAGGCAAAACTCAGTTAAAACAGCGCAAAATGATTGCCTCTGGACGTTATAGATAGAAATGATTATATTTCTGTTTTTATGCACACAATAAATATTTAAACTAGTTTTAATGAAAATTCAGGTAGTTTTAGGAAAAGTCAGGGAGCAGCAAGGCTTTATGATTTATTTAGACAAAGTTATTGACTATGCAAATTTCAAAATGGTCAAAATGACGCCTTGTTCGTTCTAGTGTTAAAGATAATTACCATAAGTTTAAATGTTGCGGTTAAAATGACTGCTGGTGGCCGTTCTAGTGTTAAAAGTGCATGATAAGGGAACTCAATTTTCTCCCCATGTTAGGTCAAGAAATCGCTGGAAAAAATAACAATACACAGTTTTAGTTAAACGTTCAACACTGCAAAAATTACTTTCTTACTTAGTATTTTTGTCTTGTTTTCAGTAGAAATATCTAAAAATTCTTCAATTAAGATGCTTTTTCTTGATAAGCAAAATGACCCAAGTAAATAAGTCTAGTTTTAAGACAAATGAATATACAATTTAAGTGAAATTGTCCTTAAAACAAGCAAAATTTTATCTGCCAATGGAGTGAAAAAAAATTGTGAAATAAGATTTAAGTAAGAATTCAAGTAAAATTTTCTCACCCCATTGGTAGTCAAAATACCATAAAAGCACATGATTTTATGTAAATTAATATGAAAAAGTCAGCTGTGTTGGGGGCCCTGTCAAGATTCTTTTCATGGGGCCCAAAATCCTTAGCAGCGCCCCTGCCGGGCCGTAATGAAGGCTGTCCCAATTCGATGGCTCCTTCACATACAAGCCTCCAAATGTGGCTCTTTTTCCCCCTGAAACCTGGTTTTCCCAAGATTCAATGCATGCCATTGATGTCTGACTTTTCGATAATTCAAAATAAACATTCAAAACTGAAGTTAAATAAGTGTATATTGTGCAAATTAAAGGTACTTGTGGCTGTTTTATTATTATAAATTATGTTTTAGTGATGTGAATTAATATTATTGCTGCAATATTGTGAGCGTTGCATTTCCCTATTGTATATTTTTAAGGTTGGTGAATTATACATACTGTTGGTGTCATGACTGCTGGGTGATCGATGGCTGTGTGGGGTTTGTGTGTGTGTGTTGTTTACCTGTGGTGCCGGTTCCTCGTGTGTTCACTAACTCCGCCCCCTTGTTTCGGTAATTGTTCACCGGTGATGTCTCGTTTACCTTTTCCTTTATATTGCACATAGTCTTGTCTTTCGTTGCGCGCTCATTTGTTTGATCACAGTCTTGCTACTCTGCCTTGTCTTGTCGGACGCTTTCTGTCTCCTCCTCTAGTTACCCCAGGTTTGGATTTCGGCATCCGGAGGCTCGTCTTCGCCCGGACCGCTCGCTTGTGGATTACTGGAACTCATTGACTTTATTTGTCTCTCGGAACAGCTGGTTTGCTTCGTTTTTAGGCGGTACACCAGCTGTCTCTGTTTCACATCGGCTTGCATCTTCACCCTTGAGTGGATTACACTATTTCACCATTGTGGATTTATTGACTGTTTGTTTCTTGGAACAGCTGGTTCGCTTCGTTATTAGGCGGTGACCAGTGGTTTTCGGGTGGCTCTTCTACATCAGGATTTCACAGTGGATTACCCCGTCTGAGAACTTTGGATTTTCCACCTTCCATCTCCGCCTATCATCTACCTTCAGGGCGGCGTGTTTCATCCCTCTGTTGCGTGTGGTGACCGTGCCGGTGTTCTCGACGGAGTGCGTGGGTGGCTCTCTCGCTCTCTTCGGATCTGTACTGGACTATCTTGTAGCGCCGACTCACTCTCTCCTACTGTTGGGAGTGCATCATTCCCACAGTAGTGTTATCATCCAGAGTGAGTCGAGGGTGTGTGCCGTGTGTGGATCTAACCAGTGACTTTGCTCTCCAGATCTCGTATTCTATATTTTTCTCAATAAATATTGTTAACTTGCACTTGACTCCGAAGTTTTTCCTGACAGTTGGATAGTTTAATTTGCATCAAAATTTGATATTTTCTCAAATAAAACAAAAAACATCTGCATCCCTACGCCTCTATATTTATTTTTAGGTAACACTTTATTTTAAGGATCAGAAATTAGTTAGTAATTAATGACTTATAACTGTATGTGTAACTGACTAGTTAGTGACCTGTAAGCAGTTACAAGCTATTTATAAGCCATTTATTGGTTGTTGTCTTGTTTTTGTCTTATAGCCCCTTAACATTTGATTTTGTCCTAACAATGAACTTATTAACTAAAAACAAAAGATACTAATAGCTTGTATTGTGTAAAGTACACACTTTATAGGTTCTTAGTACACTGTTTGAGTTTGTAGCTTATAAGTGTGAAATAAATATAGAATGGGCATTTCAAAACAAACATTTAAATAAGCAGAAAAAGTGCTTTCATGTTCATCAGAAGCAGTTTTTTAGAAGTTGTACTACACTAACAAACTATTTATAACTCAACTATTCCCTGAGTATATTAATAGGTAACAAGCATATTTCTCACTAATATATGCATATTAAGGCAGTATTACTTAAGAGTATGTTCCCTATTCTAAAGTAAACATTTATTGTTTTCCAATAACAGAAGAGACTTTAAATATTGCAGTAAAGATCTTGTTCTTAATTGTTTCAAGTTTCAACAAAAGAACCAACTGCAGGTGAGAGACATCCCAAAATATTACAATCAATTGCCAAACAATTGACATATTAAGTTATCACTATAACAATCTTACATATTAAAGGTCTCCTTTAGGTCCTTTTATATAAGCATCGAAAAACAATTAACATTAAGTTATCACTATAAAAATCTTACATATTAAAGGTCTCCTTTAGGTCCTTTTATATAAGCATTGAAAAACAATTAACATTAAGTTATTAGGCCTGGCAAACTCGACTCCTTTTAAGGATCCGGGTTATTGTGAGTCACTCACTAAAGTGATCCGGGTTGTGTGATTCACTTGAGTCATTTGAGTCAGTATTGCTAAATCGCCAAGGAAACTCAGTACAGACCCACTTCTAACCGGCTGATCCACGCAACTCGAGATTCTCAGAGCCGGAAACATTGCAGACTCGCAGACCATGGGACTCGCTCTACAGATCCACTAACCGGCTGATTCGCGTGGATCAGCCGGAGCCGGTTAGTGGATCTATAGAGCGACTGAAGTCTCCTCAAAAGCAAATCCACAACAAAAGCCTTTCACTTCTGAGATAACATGCTTATGTTTTAGGTTTGGTGTGTATGGTCGACCATTTAAAAAAATAGGCCTAATAATAATAGCATAATAATATAGAAAAAAACGGTGTCCTGCTTATGCAGCCCCCAGAGGCGGAGAGACAGTTCGCGCAGATCAACCGGTTACGAGTTGAAAGATTCTCGAGTCAAAGCAGATTCGCAGATCTCTCGAGTTTGCAATGTTTCCGGCTCTGATGGAGAATCTCGGGTCAGTTCTCGCGCAGATCAGGCGGTTACGAGTGGATCTGTAGTGCGAGCGAAGTCTCATCAATAATGTTGAAAGAGGATTGTGTGTGTGGTGGCGCTGTTTATGGTTTTACATTGAATTGTAGTAGGACTCAACTGATCCGGGTAAATGACACTAGAGACTCGCGACTCATGAGTTAATTTAAAGATCCGGGTTAAAGATCCGAGTGAGTCGCGACTCAAACAAGTCTATAAGTTATCACTATAACAATCTTACATATTAAAGGACTCCTTCAGCTCCTTTTATATAAGCACCGCTCAAAAAGTCAGTTACCACCTCTTTATCAACATTTACAATATAAAAACAAGAACAAGTTTAAACATCCAGTAATATAATTTCTACAACAATAACATTTTTGGGATAGTTCAAAATAAATGAAAAATCAGTCATTATTTTCACACTCTCATGTTGTTACAAACCTGTATAAATTTCTTTGTTCTGATGAACATGAAAGTACTTTTTCTGTTCATTTAAATGTTTGTTTTGAAATGCCCATTCTATATTTATTTCACACTTATAAGCTACAAACTCAAACAGTGTACTAAGAACCTATAAAGTGTGTACAATACAAGCTATTAGTATCTTTTGTTTTAAGTTAATAAGTTCATTGTTAGGACAAAATCAAGTAATAAGGGGCTATAAGACAAAAACAAGACAACAACCAATAAATGGCTTATAAATAGCTTGTAACTACTTACAGGTCATTAACTAGTCAGTTACACATACACTTATTAGTAATTAATTACTAACTAATTTCTGATCCTTAAAATAAAGTGTTACCTATTTTTAAAAGTCTGATAGGTCTCAGCTGTTGTGTCCCGATGACAGCGTAGTGGGCAGGAACAGCAGGTGTGACAACCATAGAGAGATAGATGATGACTCGCACTCCTAATCAGTAGGTGGTGGTAATACCCCTAAAAGGTGTTTGCCAACCGCCAATAAAACACCAGGGCCCGTATGTATAAAGCCGCTCAGAGTAAAATTTTAGTAAGTGTGTCAAAATTCTAAGAATTATGTAATTTTACTCTTATTCTTAGACTTAAGAATAAGTTTGATTTATAAAGCCTCCTAAGTGTTAAGACTAGGTCTCAGCTCCTAAATTATTTAAGAGAGCTGGAGAGGTCTCTTAACCTAGTTAAGAGTAACAAGAGGGCAGCAGAGACGTGGAGATCATGCACTTTACAACAAAGAATTTGTTAGAATGACTTTAATTCAAATGTATTTCTATAGCACTTTTGAAAAAAATGTTTTGCTGCATTGTTGCAGAGCAGAAAATGTCAATAAATACATGTTAGTAGTACATAGACAGTAGATAGGAATTAATATAACATGACATATAGAGAGTATATGGTTTTCAACACAGTATAATATACAGTATAAAATGTATATTAGTGAAACTTATTCAAGTGCTTGCACAGTACCAAGAATTTCTATGGGATTATCAAGACAGCAATGGTATATACTTAAATGTATATAAATTTGAATAATATACACTGTAAAAAGTTAAAGTTGGATCAATTGATTGATAATGCCTAAAAATGTAATGTTTTTTCAACTTAAATTTCTCAGCTTAAGTTAAATAATTAAAGTAAAAAAAAAATGTTTAAATATTAGGTGTTACCAATTGAAGTGAGTTTGTTTTTAAGTAGAGCCGCTTTTACATTTTACAGTTTATGATAGGTAAATAAAATACCATAAAATGTAAATAAAATCTACAATAAAAATGTGAAGTATCTACAAGATTGCAGTGACACTATAACATGTAAAGTGATATTAATAAAGTATACAACCTTGACCCAAAACATAATGTTAGCAATGCTAGCAGTGAGCAAACCAAAGATGAAAGTGACAAAGATGGCATAAATTACAATTGTGTTTAAGTGGAGAAATCCAACTTAACTTGATCATCTTGTTCCGGCTTGATCATCAAAGGATTTTTTATCTAAGTGTTTGCAAACTTTAGTCTTTCCTTATAAACAGCTTGTGAGTACAATTAAAATGATGTGATTCCTCATCTTAATTTTACGTTAACATTACGTTTGTCTATTTCATTAACATGTTGAAACTTAATCAAAATGGTGCAAAATCATGTAAAATAAATGCATGTACTTATTTGTAATATTGTTAAACATTTCATGAGAATAAGCAGGCTAAAGCACGCACATCAATCTAAATTGGGTGCTCGACAAAAAACGTAATAGTGTAGCAATGCAACGTCGGCAACAGCAAAGCTCCAAAAGTATCAAAAATATTTATTATTTAAAACTAGTGCATGGCATCAAGGTTACGTTTCGAGCATGCAGGCTCTTCATCAGAAAAGTTAACCCAGCTGACATGCTACTATTTATAAACTTTCCCACAGGTTATTAGGTGTCACATGATCATAACACAGAAAACACAATCACAAGCACAAATTATTAATAACAAAATACATAAAAAAATAAAAGAAAACAACTGGAATATGCACAATGCACAAAACAATTTTAACGGTAACAAACATAAATACTTTAGATTGCGTACATATTTACAACTGATAACCACAAAAAATATCAAAAGTATACAATGTCTTACACATTAAAGAAAAGGACGAATATCAAAGTCTTCATTTAAACCTCTTGGCGACAAAGTGTCTAATGTGTAAATCCAGTAGAGCTCTTTTTGGATCATGATGTCTAATGGCACATTGATGTTCAGAGATACGGGTTTTTAAAGGTCTGCTGGTTTTTCCAGTATAACACAAACCGCAAGGGCAACGCAAAAGGTAAATAACATTAGCAGTCTTACAAGAAATAGTGCCTCTGATCTTAAACATTTTTCCCGTGTGAGTGTGTGTGAAAGTCGAAGTCTTCCCACTGAGCATGCGACGTCTGTGGACATACAGAACAGGTTGATATCACGTCGGCCCGTCCAGGCCATGATCCGAACGTCCATTGACAGCCAGAATTAGTTGATTAATGACACTGAGAAATGACGTCCAAACTGGCCACAATCTAAACGTCCACTGACAGCCAGAATAAGTAGAGAACAGACGTCCATACTGGCTCTAATCTGTACGTCCATTGACATCCATAATTAGTCGATAAATGACGTGTATAATGATGTCCAAACTGGCCACAATCTATACGTCCACTGACAGCCAGAATAAGTCGAGAAAAGACGTCCATACTGGCTCTAATCTGTACGTCCATTGACATCCATAATTAGTCGATAAATGACGTGAATAATGATGTCCAAACTGGCCACAATCTATACGTCCACTGACAGCCAGAATAAGTCGAGACAAGACGTCCATACTGGCTATAATCTGTACGTCCATTGACATCCATAATTAGTCGATAAATGATGTGAATAATGATGTCCAAACTGGCCACAATCTATACGTCCACTGACAGCCAGAATAAGTCGAGACAAGACGTCCATACTGGCTATAATCTGTACGTCCATTGACATCCATAATTAGTCGATAAATGACGTGAATAATGATGTCCAAACTGGCCACAATCTATACGTCCACTGACAGCCAGAATAAGTCGAGAAAAGACGTCCATACTGGCTATAATCTGTACGTCCATTGACATCCATAATTAGTCGATAAATGACGTGTATAATGATGCCCAAACTGGCCACAATCTATACGTCCACTGACAGCCAGAATAAGTCGAGAAAAGACGTCCATACTGGCTCTAATCTGTACGTCCATTGACATCCATAATTAGTCGATAAATGACGTGAATAATGATGTCCAAACTGGCCACAATCTATACGTCCACTGACAGCCAGAATAAGTCGAGAAAAGACGTCCATACTGGCTCTAATCTGTACGTCCATTGACATCCATAATTAGTCGATAAATGACGTGAATAATGATGTCCAAACTGGCCACAATCTATACGTCCACTGACAGCCAGAATAAGTCGAGAAAAGACGTCCATACTGGCTCTAATCTGTACGTCCATTGACATCCATAATTAGTCGATAAATGACGTGTATAATGATGTCCAAACTGGCCACAATCTATACGTCCACTGACAGCCAGAATAAGTCGAGAAAAGACGTCCATACTGGCTCTAATCTGTACGTCCATTGACATCCATAATTAGTCGATAAATGACGTCCATTCTGTACGTCCGTTAACTTAACATCCAGATTTAGTCAATGACATGCTATCGATGGCTATACAACCATTACCAAAACTCAATATTTTGGTTACAATAACGTATTTGTTTGCAATGTCTTGATGGAGCAATTCGCCAGCAAGCAGGCAGTTGTTAAAGTTTCCTTGCCAACGGCTGGCAGACACTTTGCATAAACCTCATCATTCGAAAGAGTCACAACGACTGGGTATATTAGCGGTAATGTGTTCATGTATGCATCTTGGCTATAGCGGTTTTTGTATCCCTGTCAGAATCACGATTGTGTACTTCCTTCTCTTATTTAATTATTTTGTCACTTCTTGTAAACACAGTCAGCTGGGGAAGGCGATACTTTTAAGATCTCTAAAAGATACAGCGAGGATGGCACAAATAGATCTAGATGACGTAGTCCCTCAAATTAAAATGTGTGTCAATACATAGATTTTGCTTACGTGAAACTGATTTTTGGGAACTGATGGCTAGGACA
The DNA here is from genome assembly GCA_025389145.1 of Misgurnus mizolepis. Classification (NCBI taxonomy): domain Eukaryota; kingdom Metazoa; phylum Chordata; class Actinopteri; order Cypriniformes; family Cobitidae; genus Misgurnus; species Misgurnus mizolepis. The sequence continues at coordinate 34,188,358 of JAIFKI010000009.1, read as the reverse complement.
AAGGCGGTGTCACATTAGTCCATATTGGACTATTCTAAACGTTTCTTTTAAGTTTATATATATATTAAATATATATTACATAAATGTTTTTCTTCTAGTAATAAGTGAGTCAGTCAAATGTCTGCCTTTTTGATTTTAGGTAAATTTGTCAATTTACTTTATAGCTTATACATATTGTTTGGTTTACTACCTTGTTAATTATTGTATGCTGCTTAGTAAAATGTTATTAAAAACTGAAGAATAGATGTTTTTGGGATAATAGTTGTTTTAATTTTATTATAGGCTATCTTTAAGGGTGTTATTTGGTACTCGTTCCTGTTTCAGATATCCCTCCCCTGTGAAAAAGTTCGATCTTAATGGTGAAAAAATAATCGGGAGTAGACGTTGTGTTGATTAATTTTTAACACTTTTATAATATGCTACAGAGATTTTTTTCTTGAACATGCGCGCAACTGTTTATCCTGTTCTGTGGGGGAGAGATAAAGGCTGCGTCCAAATAACCACACTTGCGGTCTTTGCACTTGACCACTTGAATACTTGCATGACGTATTGCCTGTATTTTGCCCAAGTGTTATTGGTTATTATAGTGTTATATGGGGGTTCATTCTTATAAGTATCTTGGTATCTGGCTTGATGATGCTCTTACTTTTAAGCCTCATTTAGACAACCTTGTGAAGAAACTCAAACTTAAACTGTCCTTTTTCTTTCGAAATAAATTTTGTTTTTCTTTTAAAGCAAAAAAGCAGCTAGTTACAGCAACATTTTTATCTGTTTTAGATTATGGAGACCTGGTGTATAGGACCGCTTCAGCACAATGTTTGTATAAGATTGACACTGTTTATCATGCGTCTCTGAGATTTATTACGAATTGTAAAAGCTTGACTCATCATTGTGAACTGTATTCCAGAGTGGGATGGCCATCATTGTCTAACAGGAGATCAGGGCATTGGCATATTTTTATCTATAAGGCCATGCTGGGTCTGTTACCATCTTACATCTGTAATTTAATAACATGGAGAAGTGCTGGTTCTTATTCATTGCGATCAAACGATCACTTGCTGCTTTTGGTTCCATTTGCCCGTACAGAATTGGGAAAAGGGCTTTTGTTTACTCCGCTCCTTCTGCATGGAACTCTTTGCAAAAAGACTTGAAATTATCGGAACTTATTTCCTTAAATGTTTTTAAGGCCAGATTGAGAGAACCTGAAATGATCTGTATAAATTGTAAATGTTTTTAATTATTTGTATTGTAACAACTTTTATAAATGTAACTGACTATGTTTTTGCTGCCTCTTGGCCAGGACTCCCTTGAAAAAGAGGTTTTTAACCTCAACGGGACTTTCCTGGTTAAATAAAGGTTAAATAAAAAAATAAAAAGATCCCAAGCGTGCATGTAAAAATTATTCACCTGATGGGACACACTTAGCAAGTGTTAAAATGTTAATCCAGGTACAGTGGCAGCAATTTGCACCAAAACGTATTCATTATTTATTTAGGCATTACGGTATATATCTTAAGTGTGTCTTTAAATAAAATGAACACAGAAACAATTTTATAAATGAACATTTACAGATTATCTACACTTATCTGGAACATTGTGAAGCAGAATTCTTTGCACCTATAACACACTTTTCATTGTGTGCATGCAGCTTTATTAAAGTTGATTGTTCATTCAGTTGTCCCTGAATAAACGACACCATTACTGTTGTTTCTAAGTATGTGATGAAAGCAGTTGCACATATTTCACAAAATACATGGCACCAATGCAATGTGCAACATGGGCAAAAGTCTCATGACTTACATCCAGAACATGATACATGATATGCTTAGCCTTGAATACGGCTTCAAAGCAGTATTCGAGAAAGTGTTTGTTTAGTGTGCGTAAAGGGCACTGCTCTTTGTCAGTTTGAAGATATGGGACAGTCTTGCGCACTTACTTCCTGTCGCGTGCACGCGCTCTCAAGTGGCCACTGCAAGTGGGGGTATGGCCGCAGCCAAAGTTATGTGCAGTCCGCATGCTCCGCAGTCCGCACCTGAATGCTGTTTCGCGTGATGATGGGCAGTCCGGCTCTTTCCATAGATTCGGCTCTTTCGGCTCGTCTCCCGTAGAAGAGCCGGCTCTTACGGTCCCACCCCTGCCTGCGTCTGAAGATTTGGCTCTCTTGCTGACGGGAGTCGGCTCTGCTCGTTCGCTATAAAGAGTCGGCTCTGCTCGTTCGCTATAAAGAGTCGGCTCTTCACGACCCATCCGTCGTGTTGCACTTGTAATCCCTATCAAGAACTTTGTAAGTAAGTATGTTGTTATATTGGTAATACTAAAAGTGAGTGATTTCCGAAATGTCATCATAAAGTTTTTACGTTAGTCCTAGTTGGTCAAGCTAACCATTCAAATGTTTTTTCCTCCAAATGTAACTTGACGTGTTTGGTAGCCAGGTATGTTAACGTTAGCTAACTAACGTTACGATACATTAGATGCTTGCAAATCGGCCCGGGGTGCGTTTCCCAAAAGCATTGTTGTTACCTGTTAGCAACTTAGTTGGTTGGCAATGGAAAATTGCATGGCAACCAACAGAGTTGCTAACTTTAGCAACGATGCTTTCGGGAAATGCACCCCAGATTGGTTCAAACGCAGAAAATTAAAGATCAGGCTATACTGTATGTTTTTACATGAAATTAAATATATGACCCATGCTAATTAATTCCCCATTCCTCTCTTTTATCTTTCTGTGGCAGGAACATTTATCAGAGCAGTTGCGTTACCAAATGCAGTGAGTATTCATCATCCTCTACCTGCCTTGTCTAAATGTTATTTCAACATAATTGATCTCCGAAGTGGTGTGTGTGTGTGTGCGTGCGTGCGTGCGTGCGTGCAAAATATTTTGTTCGACACTTTAAACTTTGTACAGATGGCATATTTAAGAATGTGGAGAAAACGTAAAGCAGACATCAATGAACTTCTGCAGTCTGACGACGACAACAACGATGTGACAATCGAAAAAGCAGTGATGACAAATGCTAGGGAGGACACAACCAATGATGATGGTGGAAGCAGTACTGATGACCAGAGCACCAGTGTGACCACTGATGGTTCATGCTTTGATACCGACATTGGATTGTGTGACTCCGATGTGGAGATTTTGAATCCCGAACCAGAGGCCCAAGTTAGCAACCTAGGCAAGGACTTGCGAGAGTGGAGTACAAGACATCAAATTAGTAATAGGTCCCTAAATGAATTACTGCAGATTCTAAGAGATCATGGACATGTACTCCCCAAAGATGCACGCACATTACTAGCCACTCCTCAAGTCATTGACAGCCATTCAAAATGCAATGGACAGTATATATACTATGGCTTGGAGGGGGGCATTTCCCGTGTACTGTGTCAAAATGATGCTTTCAGACAACAACACAGTACGGTTAGTTTGGATGTCAACATTGATGGACTACCAATCTTTAAAAGTAGTAAAGTCCAGTTCTGGCCAATACTGGTGAAATTAAGCACTTTCAATCCATTTATTGTGGCATTATACTGCGGGGAAAGCAAGCCTGAGCCCCTTGAAGAGTATCTCCATGACTTTTTGAAGGAGTTAAAGAATCTCACACAGAATGGCCTGGTGATTCATGAGAAAAAGTTTGCAGTAAATATTCGTACCTTTCTTTGTGATGCACCGGCTAGAGCATATTTAAAATGCATTAAAGGTCATACTGCATATGACAGTTGTGAGAGGTGTGAAGTGAAAGGCCAGTATGTTGAAAGAAGAGTCGTCTTCAATCAGCTGACATCCACCTTGCACACAGATGAAGCATTTAGTCAGATACAGTATTCTCACCATCAAAATGGTTGTAGCCCTTTAATAGCTGCTGGGATTCCCTGTGTCAGTGGCTTTGTGTTAGACTATATGCATATGATTTGCTTGGGTGTTGTTAGGCGGCTGTTGGTTTATCTGACTAGAGGCCCAAAACTTTGTAGGCTCTCTGTGAGACAGAAAATTGAAATTTCACAAAAACTGAACATGCTACGAGGCCAGATGCCCAGCGAGTTCGCACGACAGCCCCGTGGCCTTCAGGAGTTGGACAGGTGGAAAGCAACAGAGTTCCGTCAGTTTCTTCTTTACACAGGACCTATAGTACTCAAAAATACTGTCTCCTCACAGCTGTATGCTCATTTTGTGACATTGACCGTGGCAGTATCCATCATGCTGGACTCAGATGACCGGACAAGAGCTGCCTATTTGGCGTATGCCACTGAACTGATGAGGCACTTTGTGTCTAGCTGCCCTGCACTCTATGGAAAAACATTTACTGTGTACAATGTGCATGCCCTGTTACACATCCACGAAGATGTCTCTCATTTCAGGTGCTCTTTAAATGACATATGTTGCTTTCCATTTGAGAATTATTTGCAGCAGATCAAAAGATTGGTCAGGACTGGCCAAAATCCATTAGCGCAGGTGTCCAAACGCCTGGTCGAAATCGAACATGCCCAAGGAAATTCCAGTGCACAGCCTGAGGTGAAGCCCCAAATGTATATTTCAACAAAAAGGAGAGACAGCTGTTTCCTTCTGGAAGATGAGAGGTTTGCTTTTGTTCAAGAGAGGAGGGGAGATGGGACGGTTGTTTGCGATGTGATAAAACTGAGACACACTGTCGACCTGTTTGACAAACCATGTCTGTCAAAGCTATTGAACATTGCGTATATAGGGAATGGCCGTAGATTCCAAAGACAAGAAATGAAGGAAAAAGACCTTGCAAGAAAAGTAGCCTGTCTAGCTTTTAACAATGGCTCTGTCATGATTCCTCTGCGGCATGGTATTGAACATTCATGGTGACAATTGGCCAGTCAAAAAGTAAGTTGGAAATGTACTGTATGTGTGTATGTGTTTATATATAAAAACATAAATGTCTTTCTATTAATTTTTGTTGCAGGTTATGCTTTTTGTCAGAGCCGTTTGGAATGAAAATGGGAAAGAAATGGAGGGGACCATCCCTGATGCCTGGGTTAATGTAGCTGAGAAAACCCTTCGGTGGCCAAAGAAGAGAGCAAAGTATTGTTTTGAAAACCATGTGGCCCCTAAGGAGGACTGGGAAACTTTCCCATTATTGAAAGTGAAATTTACTGCAGGTACCTTCTTATATTTTGATACAACAGTACAAAAAACTGAGATGTTGCGTGGACTATACATTAAGCTTTGATGACATGCATGCTGTCTTTTCAGAAAGTCTCCATGAGTGTGAGGAGTATGATCAAACCAGCCATGCTGAACAATGTGAAGACGAAGAGGTTGTTGTGCAAAAGAGGAAGAAAAAAATGAACAATTCTGAAGATTTCGTTGAAGGTATGTCCCTATCATTGGTTGAGTAGTGAAAACATGCAAACTCATTTTACAATTGACCTCTTGCCGGCCCCTCCCACAAAACGGCCATTGTCCAATCACACATCATAGCAACCATTACTAGGCGCGTAGGTCCGACAAAAATTAACTCCAAGCAATATGTTGAAGCGGGGCGCCCTCTGCGTTTGTAAATAAGACACTGGAGGATTTGTGTTCTTTCCATTTCCAAACCTGAAAACACAACGTGAGCAGAGCCTACAATGGGTAAAACTATGTGGATGGGCCCACTCGCAGTTAAATGTGGAACTTTATGAAGCATAAATACTTCTGCTCTGAGGGAAGGCTAACAGCTAACTAGTTACGGTGTTGTGTAGATCTACTAAATTTATTAGTTATGTTATTAGTATTAGCTGATTTCAGAATCAGAATGTTTTATATACATTGTTGAAGATAATTCACAACTAGGAAATAGCGTTGGCTTAGTTAAAGGTGCATAACAGAGATAACATAATAAAAAATTTATATCTGAATGCCTTATATTTTGTTTTATCGATTTTATTATATTATTGGGCACCTTTAAGCCAAAGCAATTTCCTGTTTGTGATTTCTGTTCTTCACCAAATTCTCAAGATGGCTATTCTCAAAACAACAGAGAGATGTTATTTAGCTTTGAATGGCTTTGACGCACATGTAGGTTTAGCTACCTAACATAACCTTGTGTTTTACAAAAATAGCTACTCGCAATAGACAATAATAGACCATAACATATGTAAGAGAGCAGTACATGAGCATGACTGGTCCACAAGGCTTTGGTTGCATTTGAGGTACAGGTCATTGGGTTCTCAGGTTTCGCTTGAGACCGGTAAGCATTAGCCTCAATAGTAGTTATGTCTCCTTCATTGCATAGTTTTATATTTTTAATATATCCCTCCACTGCATACTGTAACCCCTTTTTCCTCGATCTGATGAATATCGCGGAGGTATGGCTCCAAAAAAGGTCACTGACATGCATGGGTCCGTACGTCTTCCCGTCATGGAAATCTGTGGCGCTTGTTGTGTTTGACCATTTGTTTGATAGAAGTAGCAACAAAACCAACGGGGGGGGGATGGGTTGTTTCCGGTGAACGGCTAATTATAATGTGTTTTAATATTCAAAGGATCTGACTTGTCTGATGCGACTGCTGAGGGGGAGGATAAAGAAGTAAGGAAAGGAGGTACAGAATCGTTTCTTGTGGCATTAATGGAATGTGTATTCAAATGTTGCCTGTGCACAGTACAAAATCAAGTAAAACTGTATATGATTTGTTTTATATACCCCTTATTTATCAGATGCCTGTCCTAAAATTCCAGCCTTTCCCACCCCACCAATGAAAATATCAAAGAATGGTGAGTTGTTGCTAAGATTACCATGCTCATTTTAACTGGATTCAAATTTTCAGAATGTTTTAAGAAATACTTTCTATACCGATTTGATTTGTTTAGGTTCGCCCAGGTCTGTTGGCCGTGACAGGTCAACTAGTGGTGACTTAACTTTTACTTTTTAAGAATATCAAATCAGCATGCATGTAACTAACACTTGATAATGACTGACTGAGGTTTTGCATCTGCGTTGCTTAGGTACATGTAGGTCTATGGGCCATGACAGGCCATCTAGTCGTGAGTATAGTCTTTCAATGCAAAATATTGCAGCCCAGGCAGGTCACTACTATTGTTCATGACTGACTGATGTTTCTGAATATGTGTCGCTTAGGTACATCTAGGTCTGTGGGCCGTGACAGGTCAACTAGTCGTGAGTATCTTTCATAGCAAAATATTGCAGCCAGGTCACTAGGAGTATTGTTCATGACTGACTGATGTTTCTGAATATGTGTCGCTTAGGTACATCTAGGTCTGTGGGCCGTGACAGGTCACCTAGTCGTGAGTATCTTTCATAGCAAAATATTGCAGCCAGGTCACTAGGAGTATTGTTCATGACTGACTGATGTTTCTGAATATGTGTCGCTTAGGTACATCTAGGTCTGTGGGCCGTGACAGGTCAACTAGTCGTGAGTATCTTTCATAGCAAAATATTGCAGCCAGGTCACTAGGAGTATTGTTCATGACTGACTGATGTTTCTGAATATGTGTCGCTTAGGTACATCTAGGTCTGTGGGCCGTGACAGGTCAACTAGTCGTGAGTATCTTTCATAGCAAAATATTGCAGCCCAGGGCCCCAGGCAGGTCAGTATTGTTCATGACTGACTGATGTTTCTAAATCTGCGTCGCTTAGGTACATCTAGGTCTGTGGGCCGTGACAAGTCAACTTGTGGTGAGTTTAACTTTTCAATTTTAGTTTATCAAATGAGCATGCAGTGAGCATGCAGATCTGTAGCACTATTGATCATGAAAAACTGATGTTAAAGTTTTGGGATGCACAGGTTTGTCAAGGTCCAGTTCTATGAGCCGGGACAGTTCAAGTAGTCGTAAGTATAGCCAGTCACAGTTGGCTTGTCTTATTGAATATCAAATCTGCATAGGTCAGTAGCAGCACTATTGATAATGGCTACATCTGGGTTGCACAGGTTCGTCCACGTCCGTGGGCCAGGACAGTTTAAGTAGTGAGTATTGCCAGTTACATTTGGCTTTTCTTATTGAATATAAATTTCTTAGAAAGAATACTACTGCTACTGAACTGCTTAATGTTGGTTGTTTGGGTTTCTCAGGTGTACCCAGGTCCCAGGCTGTGGAGAGCAAGTCCATAGATGGTGAATGCCATTGGTTGTATCACTCAATGAAGCACATTGTACATATGTTATAAATATATTGATCGCTTCACACTTTTTATTTTCTGCTTAGGTCTTACACATGAAAGTTCCAAATACAATAGGACTGTGCCAACCACATTCCCGATGTCAGAAGCGAGTGAGTACAAGATGATTTTCATGTGACACCCACACTACTTACTTCTGTATTATAACATTGCATTGTCTTTCTTACTGTTTGGTAAATCAGACTTCAGGTTTTCATCTGATTGCTTTGGCATTTATGACATTTAGTCTAGAACCATCTCGAAATGAAAGTTATTTAATGAAAAAGAGGGTTAAGGTTTCGCTGTTGAATATAGTGTTAAATAACTAATTGAATAGTCATTAAATGTTGGTTGGTTTCCCGGACATGGATTAGACTACTCGTAGACAAAAATAAATTTAAGAGCTGTCCAAACTGAAAACAATTTGCACGGACATATCTTAAAATGCATCAGTGCCCCTTGTTTTGCCTCAAAATGCACGCCAGTACTGTTTTTAGTAAGGCAAGTTTGTTAAAACTAGTTTTATTTCCTAATTAAACTAAGGCCTAGTCCTGGTTTAAGGTAATCCCTGTCCGGGAAACCACCCCTAAGTCTTTAGAAATCTTTATTTATATAGCGCTTTTTACAATGTCAATGTTTCAAAACAGCTTAGTGATAAACAGGAAAATAACGCAACAGATTTTGATTTGGCTGTACAGCCGCTATGGAGAAAATGGGGATGGCATCCAACCCATTTCAATTATTATATAGTGTCAAAGCGGCAGATCAGTAATGGTGGAAAATTTAGTGTTCCCAACTGAGCAAGTCAAGCTGTCTTTTACTGAAAGGCTGGAATGCTTGCTCTTATCAGAGATGATTATAGTGAGTGATTATTTTTTTCTTAATTCCGCTTTATTGGCAGAATTCCAAAAAATAGTACTCACAAAGCTGGTGACTCTGACTGATGAAGTCAAAAAACTGCAGAGGAGCATGCCTCACTCTGGAATTGAAATAACAAGGATGGACACCTTGGAAGAGTTCCAGAGGGAGGAGGCTTCCTTCAGGAAACAACTAAATTTGAAACCTTGGTAAGACGATTTCAACCTCTAACAATTGATAGGTGATACAATGTGTGGGAAAATATGTGATATTTGAGTAAAACTAATCTTTCTTTTCTCAAGACTAGACCAGATGGATGCATATAATTGTTAAAACTGGACCCCACTGGTTGAACTTTTTTCTCTGTGAAATGTTCTCACCTTTTGACACTTAATATTTTACCATGTATTTTTGTTTTAATTATAGGTTTGTCAGCTGGCAAGAGTGGGGGGTAAAGACATTAAAGACTGCACGTACAAAATGTTGGACAGGTATTTATTTACACATTTACTTAACAGACACCGGTCCCTAAGCATTTGACCAACACAGTTGATCATGTTAGTATAGCGCTGCTTTGGTTATCTTGTGTCCCAAATTCGTTTTCATTTGGTGGTTGGCAGAGTTTAGTTAAACTAAAATGCAGATGTTTACCTCCCTGTGGGTTGGATTAGGCTCCTCACCAATCAACTGATGACCCTTTTCAACATGAAGGGGAAGGGCAAAAAAGAGAAAATGCGATTTGAAGGCACAAAATTGTTTTCAGCAATAAAAGGTAAGCTTCATATTATGGTAATTTAAAGTGTGTGTGTGTGGGGGGGGGATTGTGGGTGGGCTGTGTGTGGAATGCTTAATATCAGGCTTGATGTAATTTTACTTGATTTGTGATGTAATAAGTCTTTCATTGAATTGATTCGCATACTCTATTTTCAACTATGTATGTCTGCTGCAAGCTAAACCACAACAGAGGTGTTTGCATTTATGTACTATACATGTGGATTTTTTTTCCTTTTGATTGTAGCTGCTGTCATGAAATGGGATAAGGCAGCAACAGAGGCCCAAATAAAGTCTGCTGCAGCCGATCATCTTAAGCATGCCCCCGGGAGAGTCGGGGGTGGTGGCTATAAATGAGTTTTTTACCTTAGCAGCCACATTTAGTTAATTGTTACTTTAGTGATATGTTGTACTCCATAATTTATGTTAAAGTATTATAGTGGAAGTGTGTGAATTGATATTTTTACTTTTCTGCCTTTTTATGCTTTATTGTGTTAATTTATACTTTACTGTTCTCCCTGTTACGTTTTGGTCCAGCAGAACCACATGGTAATAAAAATATTGAGAATGTAGGTCGGTCTGTCTGTCTGCAGTTTAATGACACGAAAACCATTAACAATGTTTTTTCTCATTGAGAACTAACTCACTGCCACGGTTTTTAAGTAAACATTTTTTTAAAGCAGGATCTTTGGAAATATGCACAGTTGGGAGTTCAACTGTATTTATAAAAATAGAAATACTTAATATATCAATATATAATTTGCTTAAATTAAACATGCATTTGTGCACATTTATATATCCATAATTAACACACACACACACACGGATGTAAACGAAAACCTTTATTTTGCTAATGATTAATCCTGATTAACGGTTATACAACCCTAGATTTTTCCCTCCCTATTATATAAACATAAAACAAATAAAACTATGTTCCATTATAGTGAGGTGAGATACACTGAAAAAAAAGAAATATTTACTTGGAAAAGAAAATCTAAGTTTTTTTACTCAGGTTTTTTATTTAACTTTAACACTTGCAAAACTAAGTAAAATGTACATAGAAAAGCTGAGTAAAATTAACAAAAACTATGGGGTGGTTGCCCGGACAGGGATTAGCTTAAGCCAGGACTAGGCCTCAGTTTAAGTAAGGAATAATTGACGATGGGCCGTTGAATTATAAGAAAATAATGCACACCAAGGTGGTAATGCGGCACGACGCGAAGCGGTTATCAGAAAATAATCCACACCCATAGAACATTTCTCAGCCAATCAGAATGCAGCATTCAACAGACCCGTGGTATAGTTAGGAAATATAACTAGTTTTAACAAACATGCTTTACTAAAAGCATTACTTGTGTGCATTTCGAGGCAAAATAAAGGGCACTCATGTCTTTTTTAAGATATGTCAGTGCAAGTTGTTTTCAGTTTGGACAGCTCTTACATTTATTTTAGTCTAGGACTAGTCTAATCCCTGTCCGGGAAACCACCCCTATAAGTTTTAAGTAAAGTTAAATTGCACTTTAAACAAATATGTGATTTGTTACTTAAAAATTGTATGTATCATATTGTTACCAAAACAGTAAGTACTTTTAACAGGTTACTTCTTTAATGGAGTCTTTCTGATTTAATAACATAACATTTCGTCTTTATTACTATATGCCACATTATTTTGAGCAAGTAAGAAGAGAATCCGTATGTCTCAGTATTGGCATAAGCACAGTTATTGCTCATTGAGTGAATTAACACACATCATGATTTTCATTGTGTCAAAACTCAAAACAGAAGCTCTTCTAAATCTGTCATCTCAAAGATAATAACATGAAACACTAACAAGTCTTTATTTTTGTTAAAACACATAATAGTGTTTAATTTCCAAATGTACTCGCCAAATGCAGTCCCATGCAAAGCATGCTGGGAAGTACAAGTCCACTGCCTAGTTAGTGATATTTACTTGAATAATTCAAGTAATTTCAACTACGTGCCAGTTACTTTCAAGTAACATTTACTTGTCTGTTGGATGTGTAATATATGTACTAGTTTAAATTAAGTACAGATATAGATTTTACTTAGTATTATAACGTTTTAGCTTCAACGCAATTATTAGTTGTAAAATACCTAGATTTTCAAGGTCAAATAAAATCATTTTTTACAGTATATTGATTATAAATGGGTTTTAGATTGTAATATTTTTTGAACATATTTATGTAATTCATTCCACTAGATTTGTGAGCTGTGTAGCTTCTGTTACACACTTTGCAGTAGAATTATAAATAGTATGCAGAAAGTATGTTATGTGTCATGATTTCGGTCTTACTGGGGCCCGTTTCAGAAAGGTGGTTAAGGGAAAACTCTGAGTTTGTTAACCCTGAAAAGAGGGAAACTCTGAGTTTTCCATTTCAAAATGGGAGGTAGGTTGAACCTGAGACAGCAGGGTAAGTCAAGCTTGTTTCAGAAGGAGAGGTAACTTAAACTCAGAGTCTGTTTCCGGGGTAACTTACTCTATGAACCTAACCTGGTCGGGAGCAGGCTAGGTTCTGTAAACTCAGAGTTTATTGCGGTCTCCTCTCCTTTTTTAGAGGAGTAGCGGGTTTTAACTATCTTGTTAGTTCATTTAGTACATTCATTCATTGCACACATTTTTATTATGTAGCCTACACTGTAAAACATTTTTTTGCTGTCTTTAAGTTCAAATTTCCAGTGCAATTAATTTTAACTTATGTCTTTTATATATTACACTAAAACTAAAACAAAAAAATTAAACAGTACATTAAAATGACGTGTAAAGCTAATATGATATATTTAGGTGCAGAGACCGTCTAAGTGACTAAAATGTCATGTCCTTTTATAGAGGATCCTGTAGATAATGATGTTGCATTCATTTGTAGGGAGTTACATTTATGTCGCGAGAGGATTTTGAGATGCGGAATGGATTTTTCTCATCCACTTGCATGTATGTGAGCTGTATTATTTTTCTTGGCAGTCATTTAAAATATATAAATATCCTTACATGACTATATCAGCCTTTGTGGTTGTGCTCTTATATCCGAATAGTTTACATTTCTTCCAAATCCACTCATCCGAACCGCTGGTCTAGTGCTTAGTGCTGCGCGCAGTGGTCGTGGCAGACGTGCTATCGCGACCTGAGTTCGAATACCGGCTGGAGTATTTCAGTTGTATTCATGACACACATTTGTAACGTTTATAGCATTTTATACCAAAGTCTTATGCCTAATTTAATTATTAGCCGAGATGCTGTCATATTCTTTTTGTCCATGGGATTGCATTTACATGAAAATTAATATAAGATGTAATGTAGCCTACAGTTCTCCTTAGTTTAATTACTTCTGATATGTAACCGTGATGAAAAATTAAATGTATGCATTTACTAGAGTAGCAATTTCCAACAACAACAATTTTCTTTAAAATATATGCTCGTAGTTGGTGTACACTTGTACACTTTCAGTTTTAGTAGTAAAAAGGATTTATACCTCTTTATTACGTGCTGTTGCCATAGTGAATCGTAATATCGGAGCTCCATTGATAATGGCTTTGTGCACGCGCTTTACTCACAGTTGCTTAAATTAACTCATTTCAGCTGTTCTGAAGCCGAAAACTCAGAGTTTACAATCTCAGGGTAAATCTACTCAGAGTTTAAGTTTAAACTCAGAGTTGGTTGAACCTACTTATTGAAACAAACCCCTGGTCTGCTGTGTATCTGCTCTGTTGTTTGTTTTGTTTTGACAGCTCCGCGTGCGCGCCGTTCACAGGTGTCCTGTCTTTCGGTTGATTTCATCACCACGTCATCTCCACCTGAAGCTTGTTTTCATCCCAATCGTTATTAGTATAAATGCTCAGTTCCCCCTTTGTTTTGTGCGAGTTCGTCTTTGATGTTGTCGCCAAGTCTTGTCAGTAAACTATTATCTGTCTAGTTAATCTAAGACTGTGTTCTCTGCTGCCAATTGTAGGACCTCTGCTTCCGCTCACCTTGTTGTGGATTTCCTTCTCCCCGCTGTGGATATTTCCAGCCGGACTATTAAGACTCTGTTCTCCACCCTCAGAAGGACTGTTCCATCTGTCCCGGCTGTGAACAGCGAGGCTCCTTTGTCATCTGTGCCCGGCGGGCACTGCCGCCTCCGGGCGATTGAACTAACTCTGTTTTCTCTACCACCTATAGACTGCCAGTCTTCTCCCGTGGTTCTCTGCCAGGCGAGGTTCGGGCTCTCCATTTCCATCATCCTCCAGCGAACCGCTGCCACGGCAGAGGAGCCGTATTCCATCTCCGCAGTGCCCTGGGTAGAGAGTGCGCCCCATCCCCGTGCTTCCGTGTAGCGGCGCTCTCGGGAGTGGCCTACTGGTCTTCGCCCCGTATCGGGGCTCAGATTACCCCTGAGACCCCGGCTGGAGTTTAAGCCAGGGGTTTCCTACTCTCTCTCCGGCGGCAGACACCTCTCTTCTCTATCTTATTATTTTGTGAATAAACTTGCCTCTGCATTGGGATTCAGTCTCTGTCGTTCCTCACAGATATGAATTGAAAGAGCTTTTGCTATGTTTTTAGGGGGCCTTACCACTCTGAAGGTTATGAAGTTCTGGTGTAAACAAAGTCCAGTAAAGACGTAAATTATTAAAAACGTAATTCTGGCTCCTGTGTGGACGTCTTCTGCATGTCTAACAATTATGTCTGTTGCACGTCTTTTACTGACGTCTAAACAATGTCCAGTAAAGACGTATAAAAAACTTTAAATCTGACTCCTGTGCGGACGTCTTCCTGAGGTCTAACAATTACGTCTGTAGCACGTCTTTAATTGACGTCTAAACAATGTCCATAAAAGACGTATTAAAAACTTTAAATCTGGCTCCTGTGTGGACGTCTACCTGAGGTCTAACAAATACGTCTGTAGCACGTCTTTAATTGACGTCTAAACAATGTCCTTAAAAGACGTCTTAAAAACTTTAAATCTGGCTCCTGTGTGGACGTCCTCCTGAGGTCTAACAATTACGTCTGTAGCACGTCTTTAATTGACGTCTAAACAATGTCCAGTAAAGACGTCTTAAAAACCTTAAATCTGGCTCCTGTGTGGACGTCTACCTGAGGTCTAACAAATACGTCTGTAGCACGTCTTTCATTGACGTCTAAACAATGTCCATAAAAGACGTCTTAAAAACTTTAAATCTGGCTCCTGTGTGGACGTCTTCCTGAGGTCTAACAAATACGTCTGTAGCACGTCTTTAATTGACGTCTAAACAATGTCCAGTAAAGACGTATTAAAAACTTTAAATCTGGCTCCTGTGTGGACGTCCTCCTGAGGTCTAACAATTACGTCTGTAGCACGTCTTTAATTGACGTCTAAACAATGTCCAGTAAAGACGTATAAAAAACTATCATTCTGGCTCCTGTGAGGACGTCTTCTAGATGTCTAACAATTACGTCTGTAGCACGTCTTTTATTGACGTCTAAACAATGTCCAGAAAAGACGTATAAAAAACTTTCATTCTGGCTCCTGTGAGGACGTCTTCTAGATGTTTAACAATTACGTCTGTAGCACGTCTTTTATTGACGTCTAAACAATGTCCAGAAAAGACGTATAAAAAACTTTCATTCTGGCTCCTGTGAGGACGTCTTCTAGATGTCTAACAATTACGTCTGTAGCACGTCTTTTATTGACGTCTAAACAATGTCCAGAAAAGACGTATAAAAAACTTTCATTCTGGCTCCTGTGAGGACGTCTTCTGAATGTCTACGAATTACGTCTTTTAGACGTGTTCTAGACGACTTTTTGCTCGCTGGGTTATATGTGAAATTACACTGTTGGCAATTGCCACATCTGTAATTTCCGTATGGTATTTTATTTAAAAAATGACTAGGTGGTTTAAAATCAGCTCTAACCAACATTTCGTGAGGCAAATTTAAATTAAAATATTTAAATACTAATATAATTGTAATGTCTTCATGATTCATGAATGTATAGACCAATTTAGAGTAGATGTCACAGTTATGTCACCTAAAGCTGCGCGCGCAATGCGGTTGCAGAAAAACAGTGGAAATGAATTAGACACGAGTGAAAAAAGCAAGATAACTCACTAGAAAATGTCCTGTTGAGCTGTTAAGTGTCAGAATAAGAATGCCAAAAAAGATGGCTTTCACTTTTATAGAATACCATCGTCGAAGACATCATTTGAAGGTAAACGTAGGTGTTTATGATTACAATAAGCCCTTAAACGGACAGAATGGAGTGAGGAAATCATCTGGAAATCTTTTAATAATTAGAATAGAAAATAAGTAGAGAAGATGTCCGGTGTTCTGTCGAAGTCTGTTCCCTCCATGTGTTTCTTATAGCTTTTTATCACGTAACAATTATAATTTATTCAGAATAAATGTTTTTTTATACTGAAAAAGCAATAATATCACAATTTTTTTTAATAATTCATCATTTTTTCGTTTTCTATTATTTATTTTTATTTCCTTATATCTTAGCTTATGTCTTCTTCCTGTTTGTTCTAAATTTATTATGTTTACAAACTTAATAAATATATAAATATAGCACACACACACATGATGTAAGTGTTATTCATATATAAACAGGCCTTTTTAATGTATGTTTAAGCATAATACTTTTATAATAGTTTTAGAACAAACACGTAAAATAAATATAAGGAAGAAATAATAGAAAACAGGAAAATTATGAAATATTTAATAAACGCTATTATATATAATACATGATAGTATTGCTTTTATATGTACTTTAGCGATTCAGACTGTAAAAATAATTGATTTAGCAAAAAAAGAACAATACATATACATTACATACATGCATATCGGTAGCCAAGCCATTTAAACTTTTTATCTATCTAAAAAATAAACGTAACGTGATTAAAACGTTATAAGAAATATTGCACTAAAGGGAAACATAGGGGAACCAGACTTCGACAGAACATCGGATCCATAAAAGTCACGGTTTAATGCTAAAACACTTCACAACCCTACCGCGGAGCAGTCACTTTCTGCAACCAGTTTGGCTTTGCCCACAAAAAACGTCATCTCTGTTTGCAAACACGAAATTGGTCTATGGCAGGGGTGTCAAACATGCGGCCAAAGGTGTCCAATCCGGCCCGGGTGATGATTTATACAGTATTATTAAATATTAAATACATATTTTAAAAACCCTTTTAGGCGGGTGTCTAGTTCGTTTTTAATATGAGATACTTGCGGAAAGCAGCAAAACGCGGAACATAGACTAAACACAGTTTCCAAAAATCTTGCCGTTTTATTGTTACCGCTCCGCTAAAGATCCACCGATTCTGGTAATCCACTTCGTGTTTTCCCGCCCGCTCCGCAGCATCTCTGTGTCCACTCTCTGCCTGGAGAGCGAAGACGACAGTTTCCGAAGTTCGTTGCATTAACAGGTAGATTCATTACATTATATCAGTTGTTAAAGGTGCAATTTGTAAGATATTTGCAGTAAAATCTCCAAAAACCACTAAGCCAGTGTTATATATTTTGTCCAGCTGATTACTATCAATATCTGTAATGTTTTCAACTACTTGTAAATCATGAGAAAATTTCCATTCAAAACATTGACACGGGGCAGTGCAGTCTCCTGTCAATGACGTTAATATCCATGTGACCCTTTGTCACCGCCTTTACTGACGTAAACCACATGACAACAGTGGTCGAGCTCGAAAAAATAAAATGGCGGCCAAGGAAGCAGCTGGACACATATTTAGTGAAAATAAACGTATATTTTCACTTTTTGAGCATTTTAATTGCATTTCTAGCGAGAAATTAGTATTGTAGTTTTCAAATATGTGATTAGTTATCACAAAGGCGCTCTCTGTTTATATTTCAAACACGCTGCCTTTGAAGTGCGTCGGAAAGCCTTTCTCTGAGCGGCCTTCAGGCCTCCGAGGCCGAAGTCATTTCCTCAAGAGGCAGCGAGGCAACAAGACCTCACTGCCTTGAGTTTTCGGACGCAGCGAGCCAGTGTTGTGGACAAATGCGGAACTATGCGATAGCGCCTGTCGGGCTACGCGCTTGCTTATGAACTTATGGATATCTCTGTACCATCTGCCGCTGGTTGTGTCAGCTCCCGTAAGCGTACGGGCCAACCAAACGACCCAAGAAGAGTTTGGAACAAATTGAGGGAGGATCAATTTGTTGTTGCATTATCTGGATGGAGAGAGCTTCACGACAACATTTAACTAGACCGATATTCTGATCCTGCTTGTGTTTTACGCGATGGGTGAGTTGTTTTGATTCGTAACCCTTCAAAAAACGTATGCTATTATATTGATCACAATATTAGTGTGTAGATTGCAGTGGCGAACCGTGGGTACTTCAGCTGGGCCTTCAAAATATGCAATGAAGTGCAAATGCCTCTCCATCCATAATACTAGGCTATTCGTATTTCGTTAAATCATACAGTGAACGTGTAAAAATTCTGAGCACGCAAAGTTAAATTACAGAATGGGCATTGTCTGCCTTTAAATGCAGTTTTAAAGTTTAAAATTACTTTAATCTAGTGATGAGCGAGTCACCCGAAACTCGGATCATTTAACCCGATCCCTAATATGACTCGAGATCCATGAGTCCTTAGTGACCATTAACCCGTGTCAGTTGAGTCCTCTCAGATTTTGCATTAAAAATGAGAAATTGTATCAAACACAAAGCTCTTCAAATGTTTACAACAGAATTACAACAAATAACTCTACATAAGCTGCCATAGGTTCTATAACTTGCAACAACGAGTTAATTTACATCACCAAATGTCGACTGGGGGTACCGAGTGAACCAAAAGCTGCTATTCCGGATCATTATTTCTTGCAGCTCCGAGTCCGAGTACAAAGGGATGCGTGCGCGCGACAATGAGTTGGTCGGCGGCTCGGGGATTCACACAGAGAGTGACTCAACTCATGGAGCTTGAATCCTGGGCTAGGAGAAACAAGCCTTGCTCGTGTTGTTAACCCACTGACTCATGTAGGCTAATCTGTTGAAATATTTGACTGGCACAATGTTTTGGGTAGAAGCTGCAAATGTTTAACATTTTTAAATACGAGGACTGCTGCAGCAGTGCTGCTGGAAAGATCCGCCACCGACGGACGTACACGGCTCCTCTTGTTGACTGAGTCACTCAGAGTGACGTGAGTGGTTCACTCACAGGACCCGTGCAGGAGCGGGCGAGCGGCTCTGTCTGGGACTCACTCACAAGATTAACCGAAGCCTATCGTGGATCTTTTAAGTCAATCTGAAACAGGACACGTTCCTCTCACGTCCAAGTCAACCAAGCCTGACATCTTTTAAATGTGGTGTTGATATATTTGTCGTTATGAAATGAAACTAAACACACCAAACTTTTACAATTATGTTATTGATAATGTTACCACGGGCATGCATGTTTTTTACGAGTTCCTCAGGTCACATAAGCCCTTTTTTGTGAGCAGAGGAGTCATAAACTCGTAGCTGCACGCGTGATCCGAGTTGCTTGGTTGGCATTAGTATGACTTAGCGATTGGAATTGGGAGATTTTGACCAAGTGACTCAAGTGACTCGAGTGACTCGCACAACCCGGATCATATTAGTGAGTGACTCAGAATAACCCGAATCCTTAAAAAGATCCGGGTTGACCATCACTACTTTAATCTAACTGATAAACACAAATACAGACTCTGTTGCTCTGTAATGACAGGGGCTCTGTAAATTTGCATTTAACAAGCTTAAATTATGTTCTTTAATTTATTTTTTATTTTTTGGAAATATATATTTAGCTGTAGGATACCTTGTTAGCCTTTTTCATAAGGGGAAATATAGCACCCTGCGTTCTCAGTGCACCTCCTTGTGGCTTATAACTGTTGTTATAAGATATCCAGGGCTCGCAAAATCTCTAGCCCGAGCCCCGAGGGCTACCAAAATGTATCTCCGCCCTGCCCATTGATTATAGCGGGGAAAAAAATATTTGAATGTTTTCATATTCTCTCAGATTTAGTTAGGAAATTATATTGTATGTAATTCGGCGTCGTCTGTCAGTCATTACTATCCTCACGTAACAAGTGAAACTGTCAGGAACTAAAAGTATAATTAAACCCTTTATTTTACTCGTGTTTGCGTCATATTTACAGTCTCCTTTGCACGCGCTTCTCCCGGCTGTGCTCTTCACGAGTACGCGCTTAAGTTATTTATTTTTTACCTCAGTTCTATCAAGCTAACCACAACGTCAATCACGTTTTCCGCCATTTACCTCAACCACTCTCACCGCAGAGATTCGGGGCACTAGACTGTATTAATATTAACGGTCTATGATCTTCGTCTTTGGTGTTCAATGGCTGATCGCATCCAGTTTGTTGCATGCTTAGGACTAGGCTTGTTGCGATAGTCGGTGAAACGGTGATTACCGGTGCTTCAGCCTCTCACCGGTTAGATCACTTGCCCACCGCGACACCGTCTTTCACCGTCGTTTTGATATTTTCTTGTAATTAAATCATTTAGTTTCGTTAGAGAGTGCAAACACTTACAACTGTATGTGTCTGCTGTCTGAATCTGGCGGAGCTGAACGCGCGTCATCACAGCGGCAGCGCGGCTGCGGGTGTCAGATTTCATTAATTCCTCAGACTGCGGCAAGCAGACGATGGCAGAAGACGCGTGCTTACTCGTTTTTGTTATAAGATGCATATATGATGTTGAATGTAGGCGAGATCGTTTTGTTGTTGTGTTTTTCATTAAGAATAATAATAAACCCATAATTCAAGCAGCGCTTTATGGAGGAATAGCCGGTTGCTCTGCTTGGGACTGGCGGGTTTCTGTCAGAAGTACCTGCGCACATTGACTCAAGCACTTAAACCAGCAGTTGCACTCGCATTTACACGCAAATTCATACGCGATTTAACGCAGCGTACGCAAGCGCTGGATTTAAACAACAGTTGCATCTAATTCAAAAGTGAAAGTAAAATGCGCACTTCTGTCCATTTATAAGCCCCTCCCACCCGGTGAAACCGGTAACACCGGGTTTGTCACGCGCTGATTAACCGGTGGGAAAATTCTGTCACCGCAACAACCCTACTTAGGACTTCATGAAGGCTTACAATGTTTTGTTTTTTACCCGCCCCCTTGAAATCAAAACGTGATTGGTCGATTTGCCCGTCACTCTCCACACCAAAACACATAGCTTGGCCTTCCCTGGGATTCATGAAGTCCTAACCAATGAATGAGCCAGATAACCGGGCCTTAATAGAGACAGACGATTCTGATTGGATTAGATGTTTTCATGACATGAACCTGACAGTAAGCTTAACGTTAGAACAGATGAGAGAAAATATATTACATGTATTGTATTAAATTGAATTAAATAGAAATTTTAAAATGTAAAAACATATTTTTATTGAATACTATATTATTTATTTGTATTATTATTATAAAAAATATTTTTATTAATTTTTTAGGCCTTCTCTGAAGGCGTAGAAGGCCCTGAAGGTTCCCCACTGGTAGATTGTAATCAGCGCGTCTTCCCGCGGACGATATGCACATCAAAGGTATTGTACAGCAATATAAATTGTCATTTTAAGACACTTCACAATAAGATTTGTACTGTCAATACATTATGTCAAAAATCATTGTAGATTGTAAGTTGAAAACTTAATTCTGTGCTGTGTTTACCATCGAATTTGGACTAATACTGTAATATCAATATGACTAACAATTTCGTTTTGAACATCACATATAAACTTACATAATGAAATAAACGATGTCATCAAACGCAACATTTATAAGACTTGATTACCTTACGTGATTTCTCGTTCGTGTCTGATTGATGGCCATCTAGCGGCGAAAATAATACAAACTGCATCTTTAAACCGCAGAATTCATAATTTGGAAGTTAGTTTATGTATTTCTTCCGGTAATTATTTGCTGTCGGGGTTCTAAAAGTGCTAACAACTTGGCAAGCAAACAACAACAAAATATCCACATTCTTATTAACTTTACAAAGCTTGTCTAATCGATTTAATGTTCCCGATCAGATCTAAGTTAATATAAACACTAAATTTGCTGTTGTTGGCACACTTTGTAGACAAAAATACAAAAAACACCAATGCCTTCACAAAATAACGACAGAGAACGGAAAGAGAGGCTTTTAGCAGCAGTTCAACATTGCAAACATGGATTCAAAGCTCCATCAAGCCAGCAGGTAAATCATATTGAATATTTAGCAGATTGTCACACTTTAATTCTTATTATATTTCCCATTATAATCACTTGTCTAAGTTGATGCTAGTAATATAACACATAATATTTATAATACTTTATTAAAACCATAATAATAGTACCACCCCCCATAGTGCCATTTTTGGTTTGGGCCACTGCCCCATCTAGCATTTTCAAAATGACTGTTCTCATTACAAATATATTCCAAAGAAAAATGAATGGTTTATAAATAATTTTGGCATTAAGGCAAAAGAAGTTAAATTAAAGCTTTTCAACCTATAAGGCCGGTGGGTTTTGTTCAGATGTAAATTTGTGTGTATAATATACAGTATGAGTGTGACCTTATGAAATGTAGTTTTCACAGAGCTGTGTGTTTCTCTGGTTTTCTTGCTAAACAAACTAATTAATTGGTTTGTTTAGTTAATTTAAACACAATTATCCGGCCCACACTTCATGGCGTTATTTAACATCCGGCCCTCAGCCTAAAATCAGTTTGACACCCCTGGTCTATGGTGTCACATGCTGCTGTGACTGTATAACATTGCTGGCTTTCTATTGGCCGATTCAGGGGTTAAGGGCGGCCATTTTAGGTTGAAATCATTGTAGTCCTCACAGGGTTCCCGCGGGGTCTTCTTAAAAAGTCTAAAATTCAGAATGTTAAATTTAAGGCATTAAAAAGTCTTAAAAACACCCAGATTTTTATCCCAGGTCTTAAATTTAATTTACCCAAGTCTTAAATTTCTTACCTCTTTTCATTCCCAAAAAACGTTGTCGGCAGAAAATAAAATAGTAATTTAAAACGCTGAAGAACTTACTTAATGGCGGAGGCAGAAAGTGTATGATGGTGGGTCTCTAAAAAGAAACGTTCCGCCCTTTGTCATAATCCACGCAAATCGTGCCATAAGCTATATTTCAGGTGTTGTGATCTGACTTTTTACTGTGGGTTTGGCGAGAAACAATCCTTAAACTTATAAGCAAAAATCTTTTTCGGGGTAATGTATAAGCCCGTGGCTTACCTGAGCATTTGCCAGGTTCTGAAACATAGAGGACACAGAAGCGAACAAAAATCAATGCTGCTTTATTGAAAATCAACTTAAACAGTCGGGCCGTCGAGTCACGAGCCACCAACAGCGTGTCAACTTTAGTGTTACACAGTTTTATATTTTAGACTTTAATATTGCTCTCTGCTGCAACGCACTCGAACCTAACGTGCTTTCCCTTCAGCTCTCCACAAACAGCAGCGATTGGCAGACGGAAAGCAAGAAAGTACCGTATTAAACCATATATTTCAAAAAAGTGCAATTATGTTCTTTTAGGAACAATTCAAACTTTTTGATTGCGCAAATGCTTCAGGAGTTACGGTTAAATGAACAGCGGTAGAATCAGAGTCCTTTCGCATAGGCAGGCTGCTGCATACGGCATCGCCTTGTTTATTTAAGTTAACTGAGCATTACATTCGCAAGTCATAAGCATATTACAACAATTAACTAAGAATAATAATCAATATTTTAAAGTTAATTTCAAAAAATTTCAAATATTCTGAAATAAGACCATTTCTGAAATAAGAAATGCGACCCTTCGGAGGCTACAGCCTTCGGATTGAGAAACGGTCTTAGTGGATAACGTTAGCAACACATATCAAACAGCCTTTTAATGGTAAATTTCATTTTCTTAATGCAGATTCATCCCTTATTGTGTAATTAGAGAGGCTATTAAACCTGATGGCGGTATATAGTGCATATTTATGCATAAAACGTATGGGTGGAGTGTTTTTTTTGGCTCTGTGATTCTGTATTCAATTAAATGCAATGCATTAATTTATTAATAACTTGTATTAATAAAATGCATATATTAATGCTTTTAGGGATAAATAATAAGTGAAAGTGATCTTTTGTTCTTTGTATATTTATAAACAGGCACAAGATATATACACAGCACACAGTCAGTTGTACATTAAACATTATGGGGTGGTTTCCCGGGCAGGGATTAGCTTAAACCAGGCCTAGGCATTAGTTTAATTATGACATATAACTAGTTTTAATAAACATGCCTTACTAAAACCATTACTTGTGTGCATTTTGATGTATTTTAAGATATGTCAGTACTACAGAGTGTGATGCATTTTAAAGCTTTAAAGTTGTATGAGGCAGTGTAAAACTAGGCACTAACCAGCAGCTGACCATACTAACTGATCTAATATTAGTGAATTTTATTTGTCAAAAAACATTGTTAATAGAATTTGATAAAAATACTACTTACACATATTAGTGTGATGTATAAATATTGTAAATCAATGCATTTCTTGGCTATTAATTAAGAAAAATCACAGCTCTTTGCCTCTAACTCAATACAACTGCAAGAACCCTGTCCTCAGTTTGCGGCACTTAAGAATGAGTCTTACACTTAACTGAAAGTTGCTTTCAGCCTCTTTATAAATGTCTTCTACTCTCAGACTGGTCCTACTCCTTACTAAGATTTTTTTTTACACTTATGTCATAGCTTAAGACTATTGTTAAGAGCATTTCTGAGATGTTTTATACATACGGGCCCAGGGATAGAAAGAGCAAAATAAACTTGCTAGGCAAAAGGTAGAAATGAACCCAGATCTGCCACGCCAAATGCAGGCATCACTAACCATACGCCACTGAGCCTGTTAAGAAAAAGGAGTGTCGTTTAAATTAATGTGCATAGCGCTTGCCAACAAGGTGGGCAATTTGTGTAAGTATAGACAATCTGTCATTTTATTTGTAGTATTATACAATTCAGTGTTGTTGTCCTTTTCTTCTGTAGCCCATACAAATAAAAAGGCAGATTCCAGTTTTTAAAAGGTATAGTAGTTATTTATAATTGAGAGTTATTGAATAAAAGGCCCATTTTGCACATAAGTAAGCATTCTGATTGTAACACAATTTAACACACCTCAGTTTTCTAACATATGTTTATGAAAAAGGTTACAGGTGTGATTTTTTTTTAATGGAAGATAAAGAACACAGTAATGAATTTATGTTTTTAAATAAACAATATAAACTTAAAATTATAAAAATAAAAATTAAAGATTTAATTTACAGCTTTGGCCAGTAGGGTGCAACCAAGATGCTCCACAAGGGCAATATTACAGAAATGTCACATCTAAAGATAAGATCTATCAAGCTCAGCGTTCTAAATGGTTTCAAAACACAGTGGTTTCTAAAGAGATAAGATGCTCACCCTTAATGTTTAAATGAGTAGTCTTGGCCATGTGTACTTGGTTGATTCTCACGAAACCATTGAAACACCACGACACTAATGATTTTAGCTATAAAATGTGTAATATGGTAATATTAAAAAGCATCAGAATTAACACAATACTGTGTTCTACCTTGCACAATGTGTGATTTCAACATAAGATTTATAATTTGTCAATTTTATCTCATTTTCTGCTGAAATTCTCATTAGCGCAATGTGTCCGGCTGTGTTTGAACATGCGTTATGTTCTAATTTAATCAAATTAACACAAAAATATTTAGAAAAAAAATAAATGGATGTTTTGCTAGACTACTTTAGATGACAGAAAAAATATTTACTGAATATTCATGTATAATAATATTGAAGAAAAATTTGGAAAATGATGTGTCCATGCCTGATGTTCTCATCCTCCGCAACACTTTTTGAGAACAGTTTAAGCACACATACAGAATTTTAATAAAGTTTGATTGAGTGACCAAGCACATGGACCAAGATCATTTTTTTACAGTTATTTTGAAATATTGTCTTGTCAGAATGCTTACACGACATTTTGATTATCATTACCGCAACAGATGCTTATTAAATGTTAATTTAATTAATAGAAGCATAATACTTTGATTTTAAATGCATGTGCAGAATCTCCAAATTATGTTCTTTTAGGTTTGTCATGTCCTTCGGATGAGACGTTAAACCGAGGTCCTGACTCTCTGTGGTCATTAAAAATCCCAGGATGTCCTTCGAAAAAGAGTAGGGGTGTGCCCCGGCATCCTGGCCAAACTTGCCCATTGGCCTACTAATCACCCCTCATACTAATTGGCTATATCACTCTGTCTCCTCTCCACTAATAAGCTGGTGTGTGGTGAGCGTTCTGGCGCAATATGGCTGCCGTCGCATCATCCAGGTGGATGCTGCACATTGGTGGTGGTTAAGGAGATTCCCCTGTTCATATGTAAAGCGCTTTGAGTACTGTGAAAAGCGCTATATAAAATGTAAGGAATTATGTCATTTTGAAAATATGTCAGTGTTGATGTTTTCTGACTGTTGCGGTAATGAGATTTTTTTAGGACAAATTTTTTAAATTATGTTACAAAAAGTGTTAAATGATAAGTAAAAGTGTTTAAATTAATGTTCCCATTTACTCCAGACTTTGTTTTTCAATGTCTGGTGGGAAAAAAAGTAAATTTAAGCAATTTTTACATTTTCATGCTTGACATTTTTAAAACCAAGTTTTCGTGAGAATCACCCACTTACATCAGACCCTTCAGCAGCAGACCTGTGACTGTTAACTCTTTCACCGCCAGCGGTTTTAAAAAAAAAGTTTCCACATGATTTTCCCCAAAGTTTAATGCCTTCCATAAAATGTTCTTATTTAAATATATAAACATACAATATACCAAATGAAAGAACAGACTCTCTGCTTTCAAACAAATAAAAAATAAACCCGTTTCATCCTACCTTCAGTGGTTCTTTTGTAATCAGCTTTTGAATATGGGTAGGTTTCTGCAAAAACACCATATTTTGAGCAAAAAGCAGAGATAATTCCATTTTTGTGACGGACTTTTCATAGAGATCCCATTCAGAGCGATCTTTAAAACAGACACGGACATGCATCCGCTTGCCATAGGGCAATACTTCCGGGTTTTAAAAGTTGCGGAATTGTAGAGTTAGAAGTGACCAAACACACCAACGTTTTTCCTATTTAAGACGAGTAGTGATACGAGCAAGTTTGGTGGTACAAAATAAAACGTAGAGCTTTTCTAAGCGGATTTAAAAGAGGAACTATATTGTATGGCATAATAGCACTTATGGTAGTACTTCGACTCGGCGCAGTAACATCCTCCCTCTCCCATTATGAGAGGGAGAAGGGGAGCAGACTTTTCAGGCGAGTCGAAGTACTCCCAAAAGTGCTATTACGCCATACAATATAGTTCCTCTTTTAAATCCGCTTAGAAAAGCGCTATGTTTTATTTTGTACCACCAAACTTGCTCGTATAACTACTCGTCTGAAATAGGAAAAACTTTATGTGTTTGGGCACTTCTAACTTTATCTCTGTTTGATACCATTGAATGAATGGGGGTAAGCTAAATGCTATCGAAGTGTCGCAGCGCGCTCCAGCCAGGGGCGTAACTATCGGTAAGCAGGGTAAGCGTTGCTTACGGGCCCGGACCAATCAGGGGCTCACCCGACTGGAAGAATTTGATTGATAGTCGGCGGGCCCAATTACATATTCGTTGCTTTCAGCTGTCCCTAGGCTTTCTCACGGGTTTTCAATAGGCAGCCAGATGACGTCAAAGTTCCGCGAGAGCGATTTAAAAGAAACTCCTCCGTAGGGTTTCGCGAATCACTCTCGCGGTAGTTTGACATAATTCTTGCGGCGCATGAAGTCGAGCAAGCCATCGCCCAATGAAATCACAGCTAGCGATAGAGCCCAACCAATCACAGCCCAGAGTTTCTGTGCACGTTTGAAATCGGCTAGTTTGTATCTTTTGGTTTCTTAGCACAAACAAGAAACGATAACGCTTTAAATATCCAAACACTACACCTGACACCTAAAGCAAAGCACAAAGTGCAGCAGTAAGTAAACAAATGATTTTGAACGGTATGGATCAATCCTACGTATGTAATGATCAGTGTTGGGTAAGTTACTCAAAAAAAGTAATCCACTACAAATTACTAATTACTACTTTAAAATTGTAATTTGATTACATTACTGATTACTACATGCAAAAAGTAATCTAATAACTAATTACTTTACTTTTAAGTTACTTTGACAACATCAAATGTAAAAAAGCTACAAAGTGAAACTGTCAGAAACAAGGACAGATAAACCCAAACGCAGTGTTAATGTGAAAATGTTTCTTGTAACATTTGAAAACAGTAATGATTACAGTGCATATTTGAATGCTTAAAGCTATTTTTGGTGTGATTTTGCCCCCTCCTAAAATTACTGGTCATATAGTGATCCAGAAATATTTGTAGCTTTTATAATAAGTTACAGATGTTTAACATTTCTCATTAAACATTCTACATTCATTAACATCTATCTATCTATCTATCTATCTATCTATCTATCTATCTATCTATCTATCTATCTATCTATCTATTGTAGCAGTGTTTAAAATGATGTTCTTGGATGTTTATTACAACTCTGTTCTGTAAGGGTTAACGCTGAGTTTCTGTTCTCTTTGCCATGTATTCCCTGAAATGTGATTGGTTAGTGCAACGAGGGGAGGGGTTTTTTGTTTTTGTTTTGGGCTATGATGTTGTGCACGCTCTGGCGCGGGCGCGCGACTGGATGTGCGTGAGCATCGTCCTACGGGTGCTCTGTTAAAATAAAGCCAGCAGTTTAGTTAAACGAGTGTCTGTGCATTTCTCTTGAATGCTACACTATCTACATTCATTCGCGGTCGCGGAGACAGAAACTATAGTTTTAACACGTCGTCGCATTCGCGAGGGCTTTTTGGTCAAGTTAAAGAATGTTAATATTCATGTTAGTTCGTTAAATATAACAATTAAAAGTTGTTTTGGTAATTGTTTAAATAAACATATGATTACTTAATGCAGTGCACGAATTGAGCTCATGATAAAATAACATAGTTAAATAATGTTAACAAATAAAACCTTATTGTACATTAGTGATTTAAAAACACACCTGTACGACCGCTTCTAGCAGACCAGATGTCATCGCGCAAAGCCCACTCTGAAATGCCAAGGTTTTGGACATGTATTGTCTGTATTCCACTTGAAGGATCAACCACCGCTCACATAGCATCCATTTGCTTGCGTCTCAGACGAGTGAGTAAGCATATGCTCGTTAACTGACGCTGCGCGCATGCTCGCAGACGTTGCCGTGCAATGGCAAAACGTCATTTTAAAATACATTTTAAATAATTTTTCAACACTTAATTTGTAACGCTAGTAACGTAATTTTGTTGTCATTGGTAACTGTAATCAAATTACATACATTTAAAATGTAAAGCGTTACGTTACTGCGTTATCAGGAAAAGTAATTAGAGTACAGTAATGCGTTACAGTAACGCGTTATACCCAACTCTGGTAATGATTGAGCTGTGTTTTGTCTGAAGTTTAGTGTGCATCATGCCATCCAGAACTGAAGCCCGGAAAATACCTCTACAAATTATAATGTGGTTATAATGTAACGCTATAGCCTATAATGTAAGTGAGCATCTTTTATATGTATTTAGACCTATGTGTGTGTGTGGAGTCATAGCAATAAGTAACAAAATGTTATAGTGTGCTGTTTCCAGCAGTGTTTTTTCATGTTTTGGTGCGCTGTCACCGATGTTATGTTTTTGTTGTGGTGCGCGTAGGCTATTTCTGATTTTGTCAGTCATCTCATGTCTCTATGATCCTGTCCTGTCTCATTCATTGTAGCCTGGTTGTGGACATTGCGTCATCACGTGCTGTAGTAAAGGGCCCGCCTTGATAATCCTGCTTAGGGGCCTGGGGTTGGCTCGTTACGCTACTGGCTCCAGCGCTTACATGCACGCACACAGATAATAGAGGGATAGATCAACTCTTCTTAGTTAAGGTAATAACATAGTTTTATTTTGAAAATGAGTAGACTATTCCTTTAATAGTGGGAAATAATCAGTTTTTACCATTTTTTTTTACATCTATCATCGTTCACCAGACGTTCTACAACATCTGCTTTAGTTTGTGTTTATTAACCCTTTAGTTTCACTTCATCACACAGCTATTCCTGTTAGAGGTAAAACATTTAATTCATTAATAATCTAGTATGTGGTCATTTTTTGTCATAGTTTCTTCAAAATGAAGTTTTATTTGAGTGTTTTAAAAAGAAATTTTATTTATTTATTTTATTAAAATATTTTAATTTTCATCAAGACGCATATGGCCCGCCCATTTGATTGCCACGCCCTCGGCCCCGCCCACCCGCACAGCCCTACCACCTTAACTAACAAATTTTCTGCAGGAAACCCTGGACAAGCTGAACATGAGGCTGGTTTTGTGAATAAAAACTTGTGAATAGAAAGTTTGTTATAGGTCTGTTGTGCGTGTGAGCTGTCTTTTCAGTTATTTTAAATGTAAAGGAATGTTGATCATGTAACAAAAGGAGTCAAAGGAAAAGACAAAAGTGACTCCAAATGCAGCATGTGGTTTATTAAAGAAACAAGATAATCTAATGACAGAATAAATAGAGAACAAAAAAAACATCAAATGAAGACATGTATAAATACAACAACTGACATCAAACAACCAAGTGCAGAGAGCTAATGAATTACTATGGAACTTATTCTGCCTTCACGTACTATGGGAAAGAAGAATTTTCTATTTGTAAACTGGTATTTACCAGTGTGTTGTGTTCAAGTGCTTTTGTTGTCATACTTTAGGGAAAATACAGTAAATTGCCTGATCGCTCATTACTAGGACGCTCCTATTGACTGCTAGCTAGCTTCTGCTAGCTGGTAGGAAACACCAAAGCAACACAGTATTTTTAAAACTGACATGAATGTTAACGCATTGTATTACAACATGGTATAGGCTACAAAAACTATGTGCTAACAGTAGCAAAAACATTTTGTAGTGTACAGTGCTTATCATTCACGGCTCTTCTGTTGCTCTCCACCCTTTTCAAAGGTCAAAGGTTATCTCATCTCGGCAACTTGTGCATCAAAATATTCTACGAGTTGCCCAGTAGAAAATAACACATAGGCCTATACAGTGTACATTTTAGGACATCATCAGATGTCAGAGTCTGGTGTCAGACATCAGATGAAAAGGCATCAGGTCTCAGAAAAACGCTTAGGTTACTCACGTAACCCCGGTTCCCTGAAATAACGGGAACGAAGCATTGCGTCATGACTGAAGCCTATTGGTTAACGTCTGTACAAAGTACAGACCAATGACGTTTGAACCCGCGCGCAGGAGGAACACGTCCTTATATAAGCGCGGTTCAATCGTCAGGAGCTCATTATTATTCGACTGAAGCGCGCAGCCGAATAACACTCGCTGCGTAGACGTTTGTAGCACGGCAAGAGACGCAATGCTTCGTTCCCGTTATTTCAGGGAACCGGGGTTACGTGAGTAACCTAAGCGTTCCCTTTCAATACGGTTCACTTCGCATTGCGTCAGTCAGTTAGCTGACGCTATGGGGGAACGTAATCCCATCACGCCGTGCATACACAACGTACTGAAGTGCCTTACCGGAGAGACACTGCGTGTGGCCCTATACCCGGCATATTCACAGCTTTAAAAGCAAATGTGTAAGCACCATATAAATTGTTGACGCGCACACGGTGGGGTTTTAAACGCACCGGGGGCACATAACATAGCACAAGACGGCGAGGTATTGAGCGCGCCGCGGCTGTGCGAGATAAGTAAATTCAGAGTCACGTTGGTGAGCTCGCTGAGCGAACCGTGGTGTACACATAAAACGCATGAGCGTGCATGATTGAGCCGAGAGAATCTGCGCTCGTAGGGCAGGGACGTCTAAGCTGTACAATCTGACAACGTAGACGGCGAAGACCAGCCGGCCGCGTAGCAGATATCAAATATAGATATAGAAACCCCTGTAGACCAAGTTCATGAAGAAGCCAAACTCGCACAGAGTGGGCTCTATATAGGACATAGCTCATAGAGGGGCGTGAGCCAGTGCGATGGTTTCAACGATCCATCTAAATAACCACTGTTAGCAACAGACATACGTAGTGAGTGATCTGCGAAGCTCACGAACGGCCAATCTGACTATAATATGCGGCAGAACGGTTCGTAGCGTGGGATTATACAGATACCACAATAGTGTGAACCCAGGTGCACCCTCGAGCGCATCGGGATGCATATAGGTAGTATTATAGTGCACAGATCGGTGAGCTTTCCAAGCGCGCCGTAAATGTGTATTGACTATAAATTGCACGGGCACAGGTGAACACTTGAATACATCGTGAATGCATATAGATGAATCAGAGTGTTATAATGCACAGGCCGGCAAGATTCTCGAGCGCGCCGTCATGTGTTCTGATAATAAATTGTGCGCACACGGGTGAACTCTTCAGTGCACCGTGAATGCGTATAGATAAATCAGTGCACAGAACGCGCCGTGAATGTGTACAGATATGATTGATGAACGTAACGGTGGGCACCCAACGCACCGTGAACGTACACAGATGAACAACAATGTATGTGTCACAAAGCATAACACAGCTGTGGATACAGGTGAGCTTTTCCAAGCGCATCTTAGTGTATACCAAAATGTTATAGCGTGTACATGTGAGCTTCTCTAAGCGCACGGTGGACGCATATAATTAAAAACCATATCGTGCATACATGTGAGCTAATGGGCGCACCTTTAATGCATCAAACCTCAGTAGTGCGCGAAGCAGGGATGTCGAAGCTGTAAACTGACAACGTGGACGGCGGGGACCAGCCGGCCGTGTCACAATTGTCAAATGAGAAACCTCTAAGACCATGCCCATGCTCTAAGACAAGTGTGCATAATTGTCACGGGAGGTGATAACGTCAACGATCCATAAATAGCCTGTATTGACAGGTGCTCTAGTGAGTGATCTGTGAAGCAGATGAACAGCTGATCGTCTGATGTACGTCAGACGTATGTGTCATACAGGACCTTGGACAGTTCCAGAGCGCTGTGCCTCGGGCACCGTCCGCATCTGAGAAATGACAGGCTTATGAATAAAGTGAATGGCCAGCCGTAAAAGCATGGTTCCCTGTTACCGCCGCCGTCCGCATCTGAGAGATGACAGGTTTGTGAATTAAATGAATGGTCGGTCGTAAAAGCGTGGTTCGCTGTTATCACGGCCACATAGATATAGGTAGGGAAGAGAGCCGCCGTGCCTCTGTAGTGAGGAGAAAAGTGTTCCACCCACGATTCGCGGGGGGTTTAGACTTTCAAATGTCACTAGACAGAATGAATCAGACTTTGCATAAGGACGCCTCGTGAAAGGGGTCCTAGCAGCTTGTGTCAATGTGTCATAATGCACGTAATGTAGGTCGTGTCCCACGGATGCCATCTCCGCACGCCCATCGTAATGGGTTAATATTGGTAGTTTAAGCATGAGATGCGTATCACTCTGATTGAACATAGCTTATAAAGCGATGCAATGAGTTTATAAAGGAGATGACTCGTCAGCTTGTTCAGGGGGCGAGATCTCAGTCTGGTTCGGTAAATAATGAAACCACCGTAGATTGCCTGACCGCATTATCACAATAACACGGTCGAGAGTGCTGCAGTGCTAAATCATACTCTTAATGTACCGTATTCACAGTACAAGGTGATTTATATGAGACAAACGGCGTTCCACGCGCCGAAGGCTGATTGCCGTCGTAAAGCGTGTTCAACCCACAGCAGATGCTGGGCTAGCTCGTAATGACAGCACTTCATGCAGCCGTGTGTAACTTAAGCAAGCTTCCCGGCCGTCAGCTCGGGGCGGGACCTTTGCTTAGTCAAACTGAAGTGGACTTATGAACAGAATGCCACGATATTCAGCTTTCTGAGGCTCGTTAGAGGGGTACGTGTGCCCGTCTTAAACGAGATGCCGCGCGCGTCTGACTGTGCGCGCGCTTTAAGCTTTGAAACTTATTGTGGCGGCTAGCAAGCTCACTTGAGGTTGATATTACCCTCAATATCTCAGAGTATTGGAGCGGAGGTGTGAGCGTCTTCGGATCCGCTAATATAAATCAGCTATATGGCCGAAAAACGTCATAAACCGCTTGGCTGTAAGCCTTTGAGTGGCCGTCCGTAGAGGGCGCGATTCAAACGCTTGGAGCCATGCAAAAGTCTGAGGCTGTCGTCTCTCTAGGAAGAGAGAATAACAGCCGTAAGACCGTGCTCGTTTGCGCTATCAGCATCGTAGCGGAGAAACTGAGGTGGGCTGCGAGCGAATTTGGCAGAAAGGTGTTAGAGACACCATACAGTCGTGGGGTGTCAATACACAGTATATGGCCAAACCGGGGTTTTTTCGGCAAGCGTCGATAGAATTATGGACAGCGGGCCGTGTGTGCGTATTACTGATTGCTTGTCAGTAAGGCGATAAAGTGTTTAGAGACACCGTACAACCGTGGGTGTCAATACACAGTATAGTAAGCACGGAAATTACTCTTTTAGAGGAATTAAATACCGTTCGCCACTATAGTGAGGTCGCATAACCGACAGTATTACACAGTATGTTTGGATAAACAGCACACAGAAAACATTTCAGGGCAGTCCAGCCTAGGCGCGACATAACCCCTTTTCTCCCAGACAGTTTCGTTCTCTGTTGATGCAGCTGTGCTGCGGAGACCAGAGCTCAGCCGTTCAGGTGCACAAGCCTCAGTAGTGGCGGTGACCGAACGGCTCACGGAGCAGAGCAGTATGTCTAGGTGGTTTAATGTCAGACTGAACCCATCGCAGAGAGGAAGTCTGCCGTGAGGCCCGCGGTTTTGCCGTTTATTAAAAGGGCAGAAAAACCGGGTATATAAGAATGTACCAATATTCAGCGCACTGATATAGGACGGGACTGAATAAAGGGAGGTATTCGGGCCTCAGTATATTATAAACAAATTCGTTCTGCCTCTGATTCCGTCTAAACCAGAGAGAAAAGACCGGGCAGACGAAAACAGTAAGCTATCCGAAGTGAGACAGGCTCAGGCCAGTAAAGCTCTATAATAAGTGTTTTAGCGCTCCAATAAAGGCGTGTCCGCCTATCGAGCAGACGAATGAGATCGTGCCGCTCCAGGAGGGGAGGGGCATGAAGCTCTCTTATAATGAGTGTTCTTGGTGCTCCAATAGCGGCGAATCCGCCCTATCGAGCAGACGAATGAGATCGCGCCGCTCCAAGAGGGGAGGGGCATGAAGCTCTGTAATCGTTGAACACTAGACAGCTGCATTTAGAGGCAGCGAGCCGTAATACCGCGTGCTAACTAAGCCGTTTAGAGACCTCACCACTGTGGGGAAAGGAGCAAGGGACTCCGCGAGCGTGGAGCACGAGTGGCTGTGCTATGACAGAGAACAGGGGCAGACCGCCCGTGTTTGCTTGTCGTATGCATCCAGTTCTACGGTTCCCCGCTTGTTCATCTCAACAAGAGAGGAACGGCAGAGGGGAGCAGCAACACAGACAGAACAGCCATGCGTCATATGAACGGTATCACCCGATGCACTCGGGGGATTAATATATGTGCCAGAGATCTCGCCACTGAATGTAAGAGGAGCGAAGGGACTCTGTAAGCATGAACGGTTGCGGTGTGACAGAACACAGGGGAGGTTAGTCCGTGTGTGCTTGTCTATGCATCCATCTAGTCTCATGGCTCGCCGTGTGTTCATCCCGGCGAGAGAGGAACAGCAGGGGGAGCACGAAACATGGATAAGACAACCAAAGCATAAGCGCGGTCCCGGCGTGGGAGGTGCCAGACCGGTAACGCGCTCGGAGGAAATTCATAGCAGAGAGGCTCACCGAGCCGCTGTGCGGGACGCTATTACAACAGCGCCTGCTCTTTTAGCTTATAGGTTTATATTAAAAATATTGATCTTACCGGGCGGCCGCAGGGGAGACCTCGTCAGGCATGTGTCCGCTGCACAGGGCTCGAACCACGGCAAGCGAAGGCTATCTTCGGTTCTCGGCCGGAAAGCGGCAGGGGAAGACGCTAGACCTGGACTCTGCTATCTTCGGTTCTCAGCCGGAAAACGGCAGGGGAAGACGCTAGGCCTGGACTCCGCTGCAGGGCTTTTGTCAACGGCGAGGTAAGGCTTCTTCTTTTTCTTCGGAGCAGCGAGAGGTTCGCGCTGAAGGAGAAAATAATGAGCTCCTGACGATTGAACTGTGCTTATATAAGGACGTGTTCCTCCCGCGCGCGGGTTCAAACGTCATTGGTCTGTACTTTGTACAGACGTTTACCAATAGGTTTCAGTCACGGAGTAAACAGGAGTTTCCCCCCATAGCGTCAGCTAACTGACGCGATGCGAAGTGAACCGTATTGAAAGGGAACTGATGTTAAGTTTACGAAATTGCACAGTAATTTCTCAGACATCAGATGAAAAAAAGTCAGGTCATAGGAAAAAAAGCTGTCAGAAAAAATGGTGTCAGACGAAAAGGTCTCAGATGAAAAGTTATCAGAGTCAGGTATCAGACATCATATGAAAAAAGTCAGGTCTGGCACAACAAAGCATCGGACAAAACACCATCAGAAGATTTTACACGTGGCCCCAGCCCTTCACATGACATCTCTATCGCAAACTTACCGGAAATCAATAAAGACTTATGAGGGCACTTTTGTTTCTTTAACTGTGTATTTAATAATTGTAGCCTTGACATAAATTGTTGTTGTTCCTTTTCTCACTGGCCTCTGTATAACAATGATTTATTTAAACACGATTTTACACATGATCATGCCTTTTCGCGTGACGTCACTATAAAGATATTGATATATTTTCCTTTATTAATCCCTGTATAACGTGAGGGCCAGCGCCACGGGGGGCACTATCCCGCCCCCTCAGATCTCCATTAATGTTGAATGGGATTTTAATGATAAAATGTGCTATTTAAAAATCACATTTGCCTAGTGTATTGTCTTCCTATAGGCAAGGCAAGGCCATCAGCTGCGCGCATCAAAAGGTTTTTACGGTGGCAGATGAAGGTGAGTGGTCGCGCAACTGAAGTCTTCACCTTTTGAATCACACTCAGGCGCGATTGCGCTCAGACCACAGCCTTCTGCACCTTTGCCCAAGTGAACCGCGCTCCGGCCCACCTCTGCAACCCGGCCGCGATTAACCGTGTGAGTGCGCCCTAAGCCTGCTCCTCCACCCTAATGCACTATGGAAAGCAAACATGAAGGCTACGAACATTCCATAATTTCAAGGTTGTATATTGCAATGCCAATTACTAATTTCACCATGGACATTCAAAAATGGATTAAAAAGTAAGAAATTACAGCAACTGCCACTACCTCTGTCTGAGCTCCAAATAAGCTGTAAAACGAAACTTCTTCTGTTTGTCATTTTGTCATAATTTGTTTAATGATTTGATAAGCGCCATCACCTTTTAAGCCCTGCGTTATTGATTTCTTAATTATATTTTTTTATTAATTTTTTATGTTTGAGTTAAATGACATTCCAAACAATTCCAAACAACGCATCCCTTTGTACTCGGACTCGGAGCTGCAAGAAATAATGATCCGGAATAGCAGCTTTTGGCTCACTCGGTACCCCCAGTCGACATTTGGTGATGTAAATTAACTCGTTGTTGCAAGTTATAGAACCTATGGCAGCTTATGTAGAGTTATTTGTTGTAATTCTGTTGTAAACATTTGAAGAGCTTTGTGTTTGATACAATTTCTCATCTTTAATGCAAAATCTGAGAGGACTCGACTGACTCGGGTTAATGGTCACTAAGGACTCATGGTTCTCGAGTCATTTTAGGGATCGGGTTAAATGATCCGAGTTTCGGGTGACTCGCTCATCACTACTTCGCGCCAAACTAAATTCAAAATGTATCACGCTCTATGATGTGCTTCCTGAACATTGAACAACAGTCCGTGTGAATCAGATCTCAGCGCGTGTAGTGCGCGTCATAGGTATTTAACGAGGCTTTGAGGCACAATTTTTGCCTCAAGGAATTTTTTGAATCGAGTTAATCGAGTAACTCGAGACACAGCATATGCCGGTGGTAAACAAACACTCGTGTTCAAATTCTCGTTCATGAGTGCGCCTCTGTGCGTACAGAAAGCTGCTCATTTTAGCACCTTTTTGTGGTTAAATACATCCACACTGCATGACATGTTCAGACAAGCACGTGCAGGTCGTTTCTGTTTGCGTCATCAAACGATTGTTTCGGTGATAAAAGCCTTTCGACCGAAAACCGAAAATGCTCTTTTGGGCAATTTTCGGTAGCAGAATATTCGGTGAATCCCTAATTTATTCCTATTGAAAGGATTATACAATATAAAACAAAGATCGGTGAATTTAAATTACACAGCTACTTTTATCAAATTGTAAAACATTACTACATTATATGAAAAGTAAACAATGATTATGCAACCATTGAATATTCATATAATCCTAATAATGTAATTCTTTCAACAAAAAGTTTCTGAAAAAAATCCAGAAGTGAGTTTGAACTAACTCGAGCTAAACCTGCAAATGGTTGAATTAAAACACAGTTTAAATTTTTCACATTTAAGTGGAGGCGCATTGCGGTGCGAAAGATAAATACTGAGTGACACGGGGACTGAGAAAGTACGCGAACAGAGACTAATCAAAACAAATATAAATGCGAAAATTGGGCTTTGGTGATTCAACCGCCTAGTTCTGCTAGTAATAGCCTTAGCCCTGATACACTGATAAAAATGATTTTGTGGTGAAGTAAATAACGTTACTACAGAAAAAAACTAATTTAACCCTACGGGGCTCCAGACTGCGAGTAAATAGTCGCGTTTTGCGAGTATTTTCCCTGCCTATGCGATTAAAGGTCGCAAAGACACGACTGTGAAATTTAAATATAATTAATATAATGCACAGGCGATTACGTATACCGTGCATCCAGTCACTCTTCCTGTTGCTGCCCTGCCTTTCTATCATATCTCAGGTGCATGTCACCTCTATAAATCTGTCTCCTTTGTCCACTTTCGAACGCTTCTGCCCTGATTACTTTGAGGGGTGGTCTGTGGAGACTGCTGTGGAGTCCACTGCTTGTGTTATAAGTAAACATGCTGCACAGTGTTTTTTTATATGTGTATGTAAGAACTTTCTATGACAGTTCAGTGCAGTTGATGAAATAATCTTGCACAACTTCCACACGGTCGCAAAATGAAACTAATGAAAGAGGCATTGATCAGCTGCTTCAGTTTTATCAATGAAAGCCTAAAGATAGCACTGTACACTGCGTATTCACGCTAGAAGTGAGAAAAGACGTAAAACATTGTGCTCAGTACCGCAGATTTACAAGTCCTGGCCAAATGATATCTTCAGAGTGCATGGAGACTTTTTGTAGTGATTACAGCACAAGAATGTGATTCTTTACTCAAGTTTGTGTTAAAGTAGCCTAAAGCTTTTACAACAAAGTAATAAAAAGTTGATTGTAAGTTTAATGGTTTACAGTAAGACAAATATATGTTAAGAGTATGGTAAAGTAAAAAAATATATATAAAGTGTATAAAGAATACAATTATTTGTATTTGTAAGGAATTTATTAATGTATTAAACATGTTTTAGTGTTTATTCTTTTGTTTTTACACAACCCAGTGAATGGTGCCACCAATTGAGGTCCAGCGCCACCAGCTGTTCAAATTGGTGGCGCCAGTGCAACCTCTCTCAAATGTTAGTGTGGAGCCCTGCCTTATGTTATGCTGGGGATGTTTTCGTCCACTATGGAATGATTTTTGGTGAAAAAATGCTTTGAACATTTTTCAAAAACTCAACAAAACACTGTGGGCAAATTCACAACCCTTTTGTTATGTACGTGAAGAAAACATCCTATAAAACATATTTTCAATTTAAAAAGTGATTGTAGACTGGCATTTTTTTTACCGTTTTTATAACAGTCTTGTGCATGTGAAAGATTAGTAACAACATTGCTTTGATTCATTGCTAGTTTTTATTCAGCATCAGATTGAAATTTTTTTATCCCTCATTTACTGTCGTGGATGTAATGGCCCATTTATTAATTCTCTATTGGTTTGTGTAGTGCTACACTTTGTGTGTTCTTTGCTTTCCATCCTTATTTTGGAGTAAAAAAAATTGGGTGGGGGGCCCCATACATACCCAGGTAGCAATGTATTCTGGCCCAGATTTGGCATGAAGCCGGCACAGCTGGCATTTAGTCGGCACTGGCATGAGGCACGTGAACCGAACATGGCCCGGTTATGGGGGAGATTGGACCGTCTTTAAGGTGGCAAACAGGATATGGGCCAGTGGTTACATGTATTATTTGGCCCACATATAAAATATAGAAATGTGGCCCATAGTTAATTGTAATTTGAGATATTTCATAATTAATAATATTTTAATACACACAGCTGTTTCCCCATTCCTGTTTGCAGAGTGGGTTTATTATCTCTATCAACAAGGTTTAATTAATAATTATGAAACAATATAAACTTAAAATTTACATTAGGCTACATTTAATCATTTAGCAAACACTTTTATCCAAAGAGGTTTACAGTAGAGGACAACATAAGTAAGCAATATATGTGTGTGTGTGTGTGTGTGTGTACCTGGTAATTATCACGTTGTTGGGACCAATTGTCCCCACAAAGATAGGAATACGTGTGTGTGTGTGTGTGTGTGTGTGTGTGTGTGTGTGTGTGCGTGTGTGTGTGCGTGTGCGTGTGCGTGTGTGTGTGTGTGTGTGTGTGTGTGTGTGTGTGTGTGTGTGTGTGTGTGTGTGTGTCCCTGGTAATTATCACGTTGTGGGGACCAATTGTCCCCATAAAGATAGGAATACCAGTGTTTTTGTGACCTCGTGGGGACATTTTGATGTCCCCATGAGGAAACAAGCTTATAAATCAAACAGAATGATGTTTCTTGAAAATGTCAAGTAGCAGAAAGTTTTCTGGGATGGTTGGGGTTAGGGAATGGGGCAGGTAAGGGGAATAGAATATACAGTTTGTACGGTATAAAATGCATTACGTCTATGGAATGTCCCCACAAAACATGGAAACCAGAATGTGTGTGTGTGTGTGTGTGTGAAAGGTCAAAGCAAGATAGAATAGAACTTGTTTGTCTGATTTCATGCACAAGATAAGCCCAATTTTCATTTTCACTCATTTCTCACTGTTGTGTCCTAATATGGCACACAAAAAAATTACACCAATCAGGTCGCATCTAGAAAAGCGCGCCCAGATAATGCGCCTAAAACGCAATGATTCATGGGTTTTGTAGTTGTACATAATTATAGTCTTTACACTCAATCTTGTACTTTTTAATTTTTTCTTTTTTTTAAATATTTTTTCTTCAATTGAAACTGTAATCCTGCCATTTAGCCGATTTAGTTAATGGTTAGATTTAGTTAATGGTTAGAACGCTTCAACCCAAATTAAAAAAATATATTGATACTTCCGGATCCCGCGCCGGAAGAGCAGGCAGTGGCACTGATGCAGCAGATGCACTCGAGGCTGCGCTTCAATAACTGTTGGACTTAAAGCGAGCGAAGTTTGGTAAGTAATAATGTTGAATTTTACAGTTAGTATAAGTTAACATAGTCGGAAAGTTAAATGTTAAAGATGTGCCACAATGTATAATCGTAGATGTTATTTGAAATGTTGTAATTCTCTAAATGTGCGTTGATAACATTTATCGATAGATGACAGACATCTTTATATCACAGCCATTTATTTATTTCAGTTTAAGTGACATACACTGATGGATTAACATACAAAAATGTGTAGCAGCAATTCCCAGCAAACACAGAACGTTGGAACAACGTACCCAACCTTCTAACAACGTTAACAACATGGCCAGAAGGTCGCCATAATTTATTTACGTTGTGTGGTGATTTTCATATTAATTTCTAAAGATCGATCCGTAACTCAGAGGATCGATTTAATAATTAATAACTTAAACTTGCCGCGTCATTGAATTCACGCATGCGCGCGAGGTGGAAGGACATTCCAGGGTGTCCTTTTTTTTGCAATTATGCTATCATTACATGTTTTACATGGTATAATCATATATATTACACACTGGCAGTCTGAAATAACCGTTTGACTGTATTTTTAGCAAGTAAATATAGCCATGGTGAGTAAAAAATAAAGGTTTTAGTTTTGGACCTCCTAACATTTGAGTGTGTGTGTGTGTGTTTGCATTTCTTATCCATTGTGGATTTTCTTGTGGTGTCACTCATTATTTCTGCAGTTTGTTCTGCGTTGTAGATTTTTTGTGACAAATTATGTAGCAAGCGAGCAAATGGGTTTGTGTTTTGATAGTTTGTCTTTAATTTAATAAAAAAACCTTTATTCTTGTTTTTACGTTTGTAAAAAAAAACAAGATTTCTGCTGTGAACCAAAAAAGGAAAATATAGTCAAAATCTTACATTTTTGGAACAAATGAAAGAAAACTACTGTATTCAAGGCACAATTTTCTTGTTTCTGCTTATTTCATTTTAAATTGAAAAACAAAAAACTTGTCAAAACATTCATGGGTCTTGTAGTCAAATTCATTTATGATTTTCTTGATTGTGTGTGTGTGTGTGTGTGTGTGTGTGTTTGCGTGCGTGTGTGCGCGTTTGCTTTCTATATTATTAATAATTTATATATATTTTTTTTCTCTTCTGTTTGTTTTAGGTTGAAGAACAAAAGACCTGAGTAAAGCCACGGTATGGAAAAAACTTGGATGTACAATGATAGGGGTAATTCACGAAGAAGGGCATTAAGGCTAGTCGGTAAACTAATGGAAAATGAGCACCATAGGGAAGGAGCCATGAATGATGAGACAACTGGTTATGTTGATGATGCAGAGGAATCTGACATGCAAATTAGTGATGAAAGTGATGAGGATCTAGTTGATGGCATTGATGATGAGGAAGTACATGAAAAGACTGCAGCTTCTGTTGAAGATCTTCCTGATCTTGGAGAACAGTGTAGTGAGATGGATGGTGATTTGCAGAGTTCTCTGGCAGACTGGGCAATTGAATTTGGAATATCTCTTATAGCTCTGTCAGCGCTTCTCAGTATCCTCAAAATCTATCATCCCCCTCTACCAAAGGATGGACGAACGTTGCTGAAAACAAATTTAAGCTTTAAAATTAGCAGTGTAGCTGGTGGAATGTTCCATTATTGTGGAATTCTGAATTCTATTAGGAAAATTCTAGATGCAATTTGGTCTAATGTGCCAGACAGACATGTTTTTAAACTACAGTTGAATTTTGATGGTCTGCCCCTCTTCAAGAGTACTTCTACACAGTTTTGGCCAATTCTTGGTTTGTTGCAAGGATACACCAAGAAACCAATTTTGATTGGATTGTTTTGTGGTACTTCTAAGCCAAATTCATTGAATGAATATCTTCATGATCTGGTTCAAGAGCTGAAATTGTTGAAAGATGGGTTTCTATTCAAGCAGAAAACCTTCTTTTTGAATGTTGGTTCTGTTGTGTGTGACACCCCAGCCCGAGCCTTCATCAGAGGTGTAAAGTCCCACACTGCATATTATGGATGTGACAAGTGTCACCAATTAGGTGTCCGAAAATCAAATAGAATGACATTTCCTGAGGTCAATGCAAGGCGCAGAACTGATGATAGTTTTAGGCAAGAAACAGATGAAGAACACCATGTCCAACACTCACCTTTTACAGAGGTTGGCATTGACATGATCACTTGTTTTCCATACGATTATATGCATCTTGTTTGTCTGGGTGTAATGAGGCGTCTCTTAGACTTGTGGATCAGCACCACTGGTCCCATGCACTGTCGCATTTCATCTAGTCAAGCTTCCATGGTTTCAGACAGACTTCTTGCACTGAGAAATTACATACCAACCGAGTTTGCTCGAAGGCCACGGGCTCTGATTGAACAATGTTGGTGGAAAGCCACCGAACTACGCCAATTCTTGCTGTACACTGGTCCAGTTGTGCTGAGAGGTGTTCTACAGCCTCAGATCTATGACAACTTCATGCTGTTGTCAGTAGGTGTGTACATTTTGGCAAGTCCAAAATATTGTTTGGAGTTGAATGACTTGGCTAAAACTCTGTTGGTGTCATTCGTTGAACACTTTGGCCAGCTTTACGGTGAGGAGTTTTTGGTTTATAATGTTCATGGTCTGGTGCATCTCAGTGAAGATGTCAAAGTCCATGGCAATTTAGACCTTATATCAGCATTTCCCTTTGAGAGCTTCTTAGGAAAACTAAAAAAATTGGTTCGAGGGCCACTTAATCCTTTGACTCAGGTAATGCGAAGATTATCAGAGATGGAAAATGGCAGCTACAGTCCTGATGTTAAAGAGGCAACTCAAAAACTGGAAAATGAGCACATGGATGGGCCAGTACCAGAATGCTTCTCACGACAAGTTCGTCAATATAAAGGGCTTGTTTCAGATGATGTAGTTGTGAAGGTCAAAGAGAGAGATTGTTGCATCAAAATTGAAAACAAGTTGGTGTTGGT
Organism: Misgurnus mizolepis; assembly: GCA_025389145.1. Lineage (NCBI taxonomy): Eukaryota > Metazoa > Chordata > Actinopteri > Cypriniformes > Cobitidae > Misgurnus > Misgurnus mizolepis. The sequence goes on along the minus strand of JAIFKI010000009.1, from coordinate 34,144,134 downwards.
CCAGAACATTGTTGAGGATAAAGGAGTAGTGTACATTGTGGCCAATGAATACAAACAGGTGGAACACTTCTTTACATATCCTATCGACTCAAGAGAGCTGGGAATTTATGTTGTTTCTAACCTCTCTACTAACATCAAAAGTTTCATGATTCGAAATAAGCCCCAGAAGTTTGTGAGATTACCATTCCAAAACCGATTTGTTGTTGTTCCACTATTGCATTGAGACAAATAGCCCTTTTAGTTTAGTATTTCAGTTAGCTAAAGAGTATGTTTTGATTTGTTTTATCTTTAGATGTTTCACATAGTTGTTTTTGACAACACCAATGAGGTAGAAGTTGTGCCTTCCAGCTGGATAAAAAATGGAGAGTGCATGTGGCCTCCAAATAAAATAGATATAGCAAAAGCTGTAAAATTGCAAGAATGTCCTGGAGATGAATGGAAGCCCCATAAGGCCAGAATTATATTCACATCCAGTAAGTAACATTCTTTCACTTCTTCCTATAAACTGAACTTATGTTATGTATTACTAAAACCCTCATGTATTACTTAAAATGACTTTCCCAGATGACTACAATGAAGCTAGAAGAAAACTTCCTCAAGCTGTTGATCACACTGACATTGGAAGTGATGGAGGGAACTCACCAATTCAATTTAAAAGAAAAAGAATGTAGGGGGAAAATGTGATTTATTTTTATATTTAAATTATTTGCTGGTGCACAACATTTACTAATAATTGCATATCTTGAATTTATGGAATATGTTCTTAGACCGAAAAACAATATTTTCCCTGGAGAGGATGACGATGAAATGGAAAACACTCTGAAAGAAAAAAAGTCAAAGAAAGGGTAAGAATCTTCTGCAATTTTAAATTATAGTTTATTTTATCATACCACCATAAAGTGCTAAGATCTTTTGTACTTCTGAGCAGAAAGTTGCCCAATGCTCCAAAGATCGTGAGGCAGCACAAAGGTCCTGCATTACAACCAGTAAAGCAAAACAGCCCCAAGCTTCACCAAAGAGACCACAGAGCTTCTCAGGTCCACCCAAAAGGCCACAGTGCCGCTGACCTCCACCCAAAAGCCAACAGCACTTTTGACCTCCATCGAAGAGGCCACAGCAGTCCTGAGCTTTTTCCAAGTGACGACAGCACTCCTGAGCTCTACCCAAAAGGCCATAGCAGTCCTGAGCTTTTTCCAAGTGACGACTGCACTCCTGAGCTCTACCCAAGAGGCCATAGCAGTCCTGAGCCCAACCCAAGAGGCCTCAACAGTCATAAGCTCCATTCAAGTCAGCACTATAGCACCAAGTTATCTTCAAGCAAGCACACCATCACTGAGCGCTGTACATCGAGGCACGTCAGTCCTGAGATCCGTCCATTAAGGCATCCCAGCAGTGAGATTCACACATCAAGCAACACCAGCAGTAAGATAAGCAGAACAAATCATGCCAGCAGGGAAATTCTTAGATCATGCCATGCCAGCTCTGATATCCGTAGACCAAGACCATGCCACACTGCACCTTCTCCAGACCCATTGAAACATACTGAGCCACACCAGTCCAGGGAGCAAACATCTAGTTTGCAATCATGTGAGTATATTAATGTTTATTATAGTTGTTTGTTTTTAATAAAAAACTTTGGCAAATTACTTCAGATATTTTGCCATAAACCTTCAAAAATTATTATCTCAAGAATGTTTTGTTGAGATGTTGTAATTTGTGATGTTTCAGAAGTCCTGATGGTTTATCATGTTAACTTTACATTTGATTTTCCTTGTAATAGTTTTAGTAAGAAATAGTAATAATACCAGCCAATTAGTGTTGTCAAGATACCAAAATTGTCAAGATCCAAAAAAATGACCTGGTAAAAACAATACAAACATTTTATTTAATTTGAACGTGCAAACAGCAGCAAAAGATCAACAACAGAACCAGGAGTCATACATTATTACATTTTAACACAGCATTACATTATCAAAGAGCACGCGATTCAGTCCAGAGGATTAATATCCAAAGTGGGTGGATTGTCTCTTTTTCATCTACCACAGTGGCCATTTCTAAGCTTTCAAAAAGTTTTGCTTTTGCATCTTCCTTCTTTGTTTGTGGAAAAAGAAAGATGTTCATGGTCAGGGTCTAGAACAGAGGCGAAGGTTTGCCCGGACGCGTGCGAGACAGAGACAGACAGTGTCACACACGTACAAATGAAGAGTTTCGTTGCAAAACGAGAGAACCACCGTTTCACCGATTTTTTAATTGTTCAGAAATTGCGTTTTTTGGTTGTGCATTCCAATTAATTTCAATTCAACTGCAGTTGGTTTGTTTTGATTTAAACCTTCAAAAATTAAAAATACAGCTAAGTAGCACCATAAAATAAAATAATAACATGATAACATAATAATAAACATGTTTTGACAAAAATGTAAAAAAATGGATTTATCTAGTTTTGCAACGAAACTCTTCAAATGCAGTAGAAATGATTTTTCATACAAATGGTTACTTTTATAAGACCATCAGGGCAGCAATAATTTGCGTCATTTTGCTTTTGCGTCTTTTTTCTCTGTTTGTCCTAGCTAGACCATCTCTCTTTTTGCACAGAGGTGATCGGCGAAGGTCTGTCCGGCCGTGAGCGAGATGGACTCCGTCATCTTGCACGAGCACACACTTCCATATTTCACTCCTCGCGTTATCTTTTTCTAAGAGTCGTGGACCGGCGGCCACAGAATCACTTGTGCTCGCACATGCAGCCGTCTCGCTGTAGTGTTTGTCACATGACAGCTGCAGCTTCTTTGCTGCGTGTGTGAGAAAAAACACAGACGTCCATAGGGAGGCACTGGAAGCGTGCATTGCGCACACCCAACATGAAATACATCTCTAACAAATCTGGAACATTATTAGAAGTATTGATACTAATAAATGTAGGAACCATATAGTTTTTATTTCTGAGAATCGTGATGCTTTTGAAGTATCAATGCATTGTGCAACACTACAGCAAATAGTCTATTTTACCTAATTTAAGTGACTGAAAACTTGTTTTCTTCTTAGCCCTCCTGCGTAATATATTAACAAAACAGGAAATGGTGATGGACCAACTGCGAATCATCTTCAAGACCCTGCAAAGTATGAAATCGACTGATGAGTCACAGACAGACCTGGCTCAAAATGTGTTGCCACTTAAAGATGTCAGTTCTCTTCAGGACATAGAGGAACAACTGCGAAGTAATCCTGACCTCCAGAAACAGTTGGTATGTTGACAAATCAAAACTAAATTGACTAGATGCAGTGTTTTCCACAGACTTGCACTCTATTTGTGGTGGCACTTCCCCTGTTAAATGTGGGAACATTAAAGACGCTTCTCTGTGTGCACACCTCCAAAGCACTCACACAAAAATGGTCATATTTTCTAACAGACGGATGTAATTTGTAATGTATTTGTGTGTGTGTGTGTGTGTGTGTGTGTGTGTGTGTGTGTGTGTGTGTGTGTGTGTGAGAGAGAGAGAAAGAGAACTCTTATGTTAACAGTGTCACCTATAGTATTCGTAGCATTTCATGATGTAAACCATTGCTTTTATTTTAAAAATCATTATGATTTCAGGTACACGCACTGGCTCTCAAAGGTGGGGTGGATGTTCATGAGTGCATTTGGAGGATTATGCATGGACTGGTTACTAACGATTTGGCCAAAAAAATCAATATGAGAGGAATAAATGGAAAAATTGGTTTCCAGCGTTTGCGTTTACGGGATGTTGTGATTGGTAAGTTTTACTCAATGCCAAAAGAGTGGTTTAAGTTTTAAGAATAATTAAAATGTATTTAAATTCAGGTTACGAGGGGAGTAGAGGAAAAAAGCAGAGGAGAACGAGATGATGGAAATGTGAGGGATGGAAAGGGGGAGGGAGAAAAAGAGCAGAGGAAGAGGAGAGAGTGGAGAAATTGGGGGATGAGTAAAAAAAAAGATGAGAGGAGGGGACATGAAGAAGGTATATGTAGAGGAGGTAGAGAGGGGAAGAAAACAATTGTTATCCTTTATTTTACAGTTACCTTGCTACATGTTACATGTACTTACTGTAATAACTGTGCATTATGAATAGATACATGCAGTAATGACAGTAACCAAACAGTTAACTGGTCCCATGGCTCCAGTTAAAGGAATAGTCTACCCTTTTACCATATTAAACTATGTTATTACCTCAACCTAGACGAATTAATACATACCTTTCTTTTTTCAATGCGTGCACTGTACAGCGCGTTGTGAATGTGTTAGCATTTAGCCTAGCCCCATTCATTCCTATGGTACCAAAAAAAGTTTTATTTTGTGGCACCATACTTACTGGTATAACTCCTCATGTAACAGTCTTTAAATAGGGAAAACACGGAAGTGTTTGGTGGCTTCCCTGTTTGGTACCGTAGGAATGAATGGGGCTAGGCTAAATGCTAACACATTCACGATGCGCTGTACAGTGCACGCATTGAAAAAAGATAGATATGTATTAATTCGTCTAAGTTAAGGTAATAACATAGTTTAATATGGCAAAAGGGTAGACTATTCCTTTAACTGTTTGGTTAACTGTTTCAAAATATCTTCCATTGTGTTCAGCAGAAGAAAAAATTCATACAGGGTTGAAACAACTTGAGGGTGACTATATGATGACAGAATTTTCATTTCAAAGTGAACTATCCATTTAGAATCCAATAGCCATATTTTCTTTTGATACAGAAACTAATTTCAGACCATGTATGTTACAGCGGCTGTGAGGCGTAACCACCTGACGTCTGCGGCCACAGAAAAGGAAATCGATTCCAACATTAAGAGATGGCTATATCTGGCCCCGGATAGGGATGGTGGCAGAAGAGAACGGATGAAGAGAAAAGAGCGTCAGGAGAGTACAACTGGTTAACCGACTTGGTGCACAGTGCCCCATGTTCATGCACTGAATCAGATGTTGAAGTGTGGAAAGTGCCTCTTGGTTATGGACTGAATCAGGTGTTGAAGTGTGCACAGTGCCTCCTGTTCATGGACTGAATCAGATGTTATAGAGTTGTGTGCACAGTGCCTCTTGTTTATGGACTGAATCAGATGTTAAAGAGTTGTGTGCACAGTGCTTCTTGTTCATGGACTGAATCAGGTGTTGAAGTGTGCACAGTGCCTCTTGTTCATGGACTGAATCAGATGTTGGAAGGGTGCAAAGTGCCTCTTGTTCATGGACTGAATCAGATGTTGGAAGTGTGCAAAGTGCCTCTTGTTCATGGACTGAATCAGATGTTGGAAGTGTGCAAAGTGCCTCTTGTTCATGGACTGAATCAGATGTTGGAAGTGTGCACAGTACCTCTTGTTCATGGACTGAATCAGATGTTGAAGTGTGCAAAGTGCCTCTTGTTCATGGACTAAATCAGATTTTGGAAGTGTGCAAAGTGCCTCTTGTTCATGAACTGAATCAGATGTTGAAGTGTGCAAAGTGCCTCTTGGTTATGGACTAAATCAGATTTTGGAAGTGTGCAAAGTGCCTCTTGTTCATGAACTGAATCAGATGTTGAAGATTTGTGTGCACAGTGCCTCTTGTTCATGAACTAAATCAGATGTTGAAGTGTGCAAGATATTGCTCATTTCATTCAAATTGTTTTGCTCATTGTTTCGTTTTAATAAGGAACAATAAATATTTGTTAAGAACCCTGTTGTTTTTCTGGCATTTTTCATTTGGGCCAAGGGTGTGTATAAAGTGGCTAGATTGAGGTTTAGTTGAGGCTGACATGTAGAATCAATTGTTTGGTCCTAAAAAGGACCAGAATAGGGCCAGCTATAGTCATACATTTGACTGAGATATGGCTATGCCATGGGCCATATGTGACCCAAGTTCTGGCAACCAGACCTGGTCCAGTCATGTACCGTAATTCATTGCTGTATTTGGGCCAAGTGAAAGTGGATTGTGTGGCCCATCACTGGGCCAAACCAATTTTGCTATGTGGGTACCTTTGCCTTGGGCCCCCAATGTGCTAAATCTGCCATTGACCATATGGTTATAACATGGTACTTTTTAACTAGGGTTAAAAATACTTATTTGCACATTTTTATGTCATTTCCCAGACAGGGTTTAGGTTAAGCAAGAACTAGGCCTTAGTTATATTTGGACATTTTATATAGTTTAACACCTTACTGGTGTGCATCTTGAGAAAAAACAATGAGACTGATATATTTTAATTATGTCAGTGCAAGCTGCTTTTAGGGAAAACAGCTCAAACATAACTTTAAGTCTAGGACTAGCATTAAATTAAACATTAGCATTAGAAAAAAGTTTTAAAAGTGATCTCAAAGTTATACAAATACCGTAGCAACTATAAACTTACCACCAAGAATAAGTATTTTACGGCTGTATCTTCATCTGTTCATATTTACTTCGACTTAGATTAGTAAATCTCGGCTCTGATTGGTCAATTTGAATCAAGAAATAAAGACGTGGAGAGTGTCAAAATAAAGGTATCTCATAATGATATTTTATGTGGCATCAATGTACAGATGTGGCCTTTAAAAATGTGCGTCTCTGAAAGCAGAATGCCGCGAGCACTTCCGAAATTCTGCGAGATCCCGCAGAAGGGTGATTCGGTGGGGGACGCAGGAAATAAAAAACCTGTAGAGGGCAGTCGTGTTTAAAGTAGGGCATACTGACGCCAATGTGTGCTCGACTTTATGCTTTAAGCATACTATATGATATTGAAGTAACATGACAGGGATTCTCGGTGCTTTGGCAGTACTTTGATGTCACATGCAAGCTTTTTGACACGAAGTTTTCTTTTGCCAGTTACATAAACAGTCAAATATTCTTCATAAAAATCTGACTTAAACGCGGATCATTCGTCTTTTTTTTTGTGTACACTTACAGTAGAAGAGACGTGATGTATGATAACGGAGTCTTATAACAAAATAATTCGCGAAGACCTTTGAAAAAACCGAGAGCATTTGCGCAATATCATTAACTAGTTTATCTAATTGTACATTTAGTTCATTTTTGCATCTGAACGTTTTTAATAGCCTGAACATGGTTGTAATGCGCTTTTCTGCATTACTGTACTTTTTATATTATCATGTTTTCCTTTACATGGTATGAAACTCAATATAAAGTGTGCAATGATGTTGAATAAATTTGTATAATGTGTTATATTTTGTAGTTAGTAAATAAAATCATGTTGTAAGTGCAAATATTCAATTCGAGGAGTTTCTGAGGTGTTTGTCATCGGCAAAAGGCGCAGTTTCTCTGTTGCTGATTAAAACCCGTTGGCTATATGGGATTTTTTAAAATTAACATTTGTTCTACTTATTATTTAATTTTTTTGCCTACATTTACTCAAATAATATCAATGTAAAAATAGTAAGTAAATCATAGTTCAAGTTAGGCGTAAAACGTACATTTTTTTAAGTTGATGTTAAATACAAATAATATTAATTTGAAGAAAGCAATTATTACAGGTTTAAAAACTTAAATATATAATTCGGACATTATCAAATATATTGATTAAAATAATCTGTAAATTAAATACTTATATTATTAAGGCGTATACATCAAATAAAATATGTACATTTTAAACCAAATATCTATTTCTAGTCACTAATTTTGGTTTGTCTAACTAAAAAAATCACATAACTGACATTAAAAGATTTTATTAAGTTACTTTAATCATTTATTTTAGATAGCCTACATTTACAAAGCCACTGAATCATTTTTACAGTGTATACATTGTGATCTTACGGTATTATTAAATGCATATAAATAAAATTATGTAAAACTAAATAAAAGAGATGTCATACACGGACTCCATGAAAGGATACTTTTCTTGTTCGGTCCACGTGGGTTAAACGGTCACATAGCCTATTCTCCATAAAAATCAGACTTAAATGCGCATCATTTGATTCATTTTTTCTGTGCAATTAGAAGAGACGTGATGTATAACTGAGTCTTATAACAAACCTCTATTCGCGTAGACCTTGAAGAGACCGAGAGCATTTGCGCAATATCATTAACTAGTTTATCTAATTGTACATTTAGTTCATTTTTGCATCTGAACGTTTTTAATAGCCTGAACATGGTTGTAATGCGCTTTTCTGCATTACTGTACTTTTTATATTACAGTGTTTCCCATACATAGGCTCTACTTGGGCGCTGCGCCCAGGTAAATTGCGACCCGCCCAGGTAAAAAAAAAATCACTTTACGAATTTCCGTATTTTCTGAACTCGACTGGATGACCCGTGTTTTGGAGAGCGAGAGAGAGCGCGAAAGAGAGAGCGCGAGAGAGAGGTGGGGGTCGGGTGACCGTGAAGATGATGCACGCGTCATAAACTCATCATCCAGCGCGGCAAACTGGATCAACTGCAGCAGCACATACGGAGCAGCCAGGGAACTACACTGCGACCAAAATGGTCGCATATGCTTATGTGCATATGTGTTTATAGCATCTAAGTTGGCTTCATTTTGCGTGCAAGCACGTTGTGTCTCTCCGGTTGAGTGTCCGTTCACGTGTTTCTCAATGAATTGGGCGCGACGCGAAGCAACCTCAGTGTCACATTGTATCCTTTCATGTTTCTGAACTTGAGCAGAGTTTTACCATTAGAGGTCTTTCTTCACTGAGGACGCGGGACCCGTACGGTTCCGGGTTTATGTTTTAAATGGTCAGATGGGTCCGGGTCGGTCCTAGTTCATTACTTCGGGTCCCAAGTCTGATTAATATTGTGTGTAAAACCCGAGTCAATCAGAGAACGGCCGTGAGCGCTACCAGGCTAAAGCTCGAGTGCTGTTTCAGCGTGCCTCCGGTTTCTATGGCGATAGCAACTGGCTCTTGTCACGACCACGCGCCGCTTCATTTTCTTTATCCCATTTTTTAATAATCTTACTATTAATATACAATATCTTTACTAAAATCTAAACAGTTTGCACAGAGATTGTAGCAAAAAGCAGTGCTAATACTGAATGAGCAAAGCTTTAGCTGACTCAGGATATAAAAAACGCAAAGCTGTAATGTAAAGTCTGTCATCGGGACAGCAAGTAGACTTTTAAATCTGAAATAATAAGTGGATTAAGCTTTTTTTAATCGGCAAAAGAGAAATAGAAAGCAGAAGCAGTAAAAGTGCCTATCTTATAGAAGTTATTACCATTATAACATCAGTCACATTTATAATCTATAGACCTGCACTGTCTATATAGGCTATAGTATACATAGTATTGTATATAATTGAGTTTGATAAAAGGGGTCATCAAATTGCTTCATATATCAGTGCAAAAACATAAAGTGTTTTCGTGGTGCTTTGACAAACAGTGTCAGCTTTGTTTATGGCAAAAAAAGTTTGGGGTGGTTAGATTAATGAACTATAATGTGAAATTAATATGAATGTTTTATAAATTTAAAGTATTGTGTTGTGTCACACATTATTAGTTCTTTGTTACATGTATAGTAGACCATTTTTTGTCGGTGGATAATAATGATTGCCCTTTTCACCAGCTACCACCACAAGTAAATTTCAGATCTGTGGGAAACACTGTATTATCATGTTTTCCTTTACATGGTATGAAACTCGATATAAAGTGTGCAATGGTGTTGAAAAAATTTGTATAATGTGTTATATTTTTGTAGTAAGTAAATAAAATCATATTGTGAGTGTAAAAATTCATAAATTCGAGGAGTTTCTGAGGTGTTTGTCATCGGCAAAAGGCGCAGTTTCTCTGTTGCTGATTAAAACCTGTTGGCTATATGGGATTTTTTAAAATTAACATTTGTTCTACTTATTATTAATTTATTTTTTTGCCTACATTTACTCAAATAATATCAATGTAAAAATAGTAAGTACATCATAGTTCAAGTTAGGCGTAAAACATACATTTTTTTTAAGTTGATTTTAAATGCAAATAATATTAATTAGAAGAAAGCAATTATTACAGTTTCAAAAACTTAAATATATAATTCTGACCTTATCAAATATATTGATTAAAATAATCTGTAAATTAAATACTTATATTATTAAGGCGTTAACATCAAATAAAATATGTACATTTTAAACAAAATATCTATTTCTAGTCATTTATTTGGGTTTGTCTAACTAAAAAAAAAAAAACACATAACTGACATTAAGTTAATTTAATCATTTATTTTAGATAGCCTACATTTACAAAGCCACTGAATCATTTTTACAGTGTATACATTATGATCTTACGGTATTATTAAATGCATATAAATAAAAATATGTAAAACTAAATAAAGGAGATGTCATACACAGACTCCATGAAAGCATACGTTTCTTGTTCGGTCCACGTGGGGTTAAACGGTCACAAAGCCTATTCTCCATAAAAATCCGACTTAAATGCGCATCATTTGATTCATTTTTTCTGTGCAATTAGAAGAGACGTGATGTATAACGGAGTCTTATAACAAACCTCTAATTCGCGTAGACCTTGAAGAGACCGAGAGCATTTGCGCAATATCATTAACTAATTTATCTAATTTTAAATTTTTTTGTGATTTGTGAATTCATGTTCTGCTTGCCCCAATTCCAAATATTCTGTTGTATTATTATTCCCATTTTTTGTTAAACCGAGTATAACTCCCAAGCTAAACACCTACAAAACCGTTTTGTCCAGTCAACAGTGTATGATATTCAGCTTGTCTTGATTTAATTATTTTATTCCGCCGAATGGAAAAAAATCCGTAGGTTATCTGAATGAATGGGATTCATAAATTAAGTACAATAGTCTATACGTGCGTTAGTGAGACCTGTCGGCAGATCACGTTTGCCAAAACATGAAAAGAAACGCGCTTTCAAAACATATTGCGAGCAAACACAGACGTCTTCATCCGGACGGGATTACATTTCTCAGATGACCTCTGAGTTCGGCGAAAAACAGTAGGTAAAATGCTCTGAAATGTACAGATTACAGAGGTCGTCAGAGAATGGCCGATTCAGACGGGATTAAAAACACAGTCGACCTCTGAGAAGCATGATTTTCTCAAAATGATTTTTGTCGAGGGTGCCCCGCAAGCACGAGTTTGAAGCCTATGAATGAAAACGTTATTATTCGCTTTGCGCCAAACCCTGTTGCTGAAGGAGACGGACCGGAGCTCCGGCAAGGTGTGTTGTGGACCCGAGGAGGCGGAGCTGCGCTCCGGTGCGCTCCGGCCCAATTTAACCTATTAATTCCACTAACTGAGGTATCCTTCCTCCTTTGCTGTCTGCCTGGTATGATTTTATTGGTCATCTAGGAATAATTTTCACTTTATCTTACTTAATGGGGCGCAGCGCAAACCCGTTGGCCTGTGACATCACACTACCGCGAGATCTATTCAAAAGCATACTGTAGGCCTCCTGTCTTGCGGTGCTAAGACGTCACATGCCGTTCGATCGGGCTGCGTGGCGCCGCAAGTCGTCAAACGAGCACTGAGCATTGAGTCAAATAAGACACGCGTCAGAAAATTACCGAGGTCCGGACGGCCATGCCCTTTTTTGCCTCAAAATGCAGACAAATAATGTTTTTAGTAAGGCATGTTTGTTAAAACTAGTTATATTTCCTATTTAAACTAAGTCCTGGCTTATAAAGACCCCGCAAAAACCCTGCTACAGCTCCTGAGGGGGTGCTCTCACTATTCACATGTAAATAAAATGGTTAGAAACCGTTTTTTTTCTGGTTCTCATTGCAGGACTGTGCGGGGGGAGGGCATTCCGTTTCCATGTGGAGACATTTAACAAACACATTTGATATACAAGTTCCAGATTACAACAAAAACCAAAAACACATCACGTTTGATAGTGTCACAGGTAGGGGTGGACCCAGATGTAAATAAGGTCACGCCCCTTTCTCCACCTCGAGGAGATTCCCAAAGCCACCCCAATGACCAGACACACACAGTATGCATAATATTAAAATACACTTTATTTAATTTACTTAAAATAAAATAAATAGGGGAGAGAGGGAGGGGAACTTAAAATAATGGCCTCTTCAGGCTCTCGTTATCTCTCTCTGGCAGGGGTTCACGCAGTTCCTTTCTCAGGTCATCCACTCGCTCTCTTCCTTCCCTTTCCACAGGCATCGTCGTAAGTACAGGTTTTCACTCTGTTTCTCCTCTTATTATTCGCTCTCTCTCTCCTTTTCTCTCCACAGGTATCGACTTGGACACAAAGCACAGTCAATTTGCTTTACGATGGCTCTCACCTCTCAGCTGGACTCAGCGTACCGTAAGTACAGGCTTTCACTCTGTTTCTCCTCAGAATAATCACTCTCTCTCCTCTTCTCTCCACAGGTATCGACTTGGACACAAAGCACAGTTAGTTTGCTTTACGATGGCTCTCACCTCTCAGCTGGACTCAGCGTACCGTAAGTACAGGCTTTCACTCTGTTTCTCCTCAGAATAATCACTCTCTCTCCTCTTCTCTCCACAGGTATCGACTTGGACACAAAGCACAGTTAGTTTGCTTTACGATGGCTCTCACCTCTCAGCTGGACTCAGCGTACCGTAAGTACAGGCTTTCACTCTGTTTCTCCTCAGAATAATCACTCTCTCTCCTCTTCTCTCCACAGGTATCGACTTGGGCACAAAGCACAGTTAGTTTGCTTTACGATGGCCCTCACCTCTCAGCTGGACTCAGCGTACCGTGAGTACAGGTTTCTTCAATCTCTCCTCAGGTTATTCACTTTCTCTGTCCTTCCCTTCACAGGTATCCGCTTAGCGAAACGTCTGATGGAGTAAGTTGTCCCTACGTGGCGTCGGGGGCGAACCCTCTCGACGGCTGTGCGGTGGCAGGGGGGTGGAAATACTCAACATCTCACCGGGCCGAGCGCTTCCCTTTCCTACTGCCGTCAGGCGTTCGAACGCTGGACAGGGGCGCCCTTTTGTAGAGGCCACGGGACGATGAGAATCACTTCACCTCACTCTCTGCAATAATAAGCACTGCATGAAAAGAGCTGTATACGGACAAATCCGGAATGGGAAATCCCTGCTAAACTTTAGGTTTGCCAGATTTTTGAGGCAGAGTGCTTGGAAAGGTAATACACCAAAGTAAACCCGTGAAACATCCAGAAACCTTAGGTTTGTGGATGTATAAAGGAACTGGTGGAAGTTTCCAGGAATCCTTACAGCTGGTTGTGAGGAGCGGTGGGTGTGAGGTGTGAACGGCTTTTTATATGTTAATGACCCACAGGTAGAGGTGTCTTCTTTGTTTTCAGAGCTGAGGCCCTGTTTACATTCGATAATTTGCGTTTTAAAACGGCCCTTTAGAGCAAAAACGACCCGCGTCTATACTCATGTTTTTCAGTCGTCTCGAAAAGAATTAGCGTCCACACTAGACAGCGCTTGTCACGGTCGTCGCCGTGCTTTAATAAACACTGGGCATGCGCATACATAAAAGTGTAATTCACTTTGCTGCGGTGGGGGGCGCTAATGCAACGTTAGGGCATGCGAGCCGGCAATAAGAAGAAGAAGAAGAAGTTGTCCGATGACAGTTACTATGGCGGTGAGGAGAAGCAAGGAAGCATTTGTTTGGACAGACGATGAGGTAGAATTGTTACTTAAAATAACAAACGATTACAAGGTGGCCATGACCGTTGAAAATGTCGATTGGGAGTCATGTCAAAACAAATATAATGACGTACTCGATAGATTGAAGGAGCACTATCCACGACCGGAGGAAGCCATGGCGACGGGAAAGGAGTATCCACATAATAAGGAAGAGATTACCAAAGGTAGGTGTTATCATTGCCACAACATTTTTAAAACGAGTAATATCTTATTTCTGTTCATTTATATTTGTATTATTTATATTCTGTTGTGTGAACTCTGAGCAGTCTTCAGCCTACGTACACAATACAAACGAATCAACATTTTGTTTTAACAATGTCGTCAAAAACGAACCCTCCAATGGGTATCTTTAATGTATAATCTAGTTATATGTTCCATGAATCGGTTTATACGTACACCTACACAATATACATTCCAAAATAGCAATGGATTTTGGCCATATGTGAAAGCCAGCTGTCATATTTGGTATATATGGATGAAGAGATATTGACTAAATTTGCATCATATTTCCTAAAAAATAAAAAAAATACCATGAATGTCGTGTCTTCAAGTATATTCCCTAAATGATAATAAATGCACAAGGCCAAATATTTGTCACGTTTTATTGATCAAACCACCATATACAGTGTGAGATGCATGGTGCATGGGCTACATTTATAACTGGGTTATTTTTTTGTGTTCACAGCTCATGTTGCCACCAAACTGAAGGCCATAAGACTCCATTATCGTCAAGCGGTTGACTCTGGTCGTAAAAGTGGACACGGGCGTGTGGTTTTGCTATACTTTGAACTGTGCAAATCAATCTGGGGAGGATCTCCGGCCACAGACGCATTGTCCGAAGGCATAGAAACCACTGACGTACATTCAGTGGTCTCTGAACAAACAAGTGCAGGGTTGTGCATTTCTGGTGAACAAACGCTCGAGGCGGAGCCTGCGTCAGCAGAGAAAGAAAATCGACGCCAGCGACTCAATAGTACCCTGACAAATTACAGAAGAGAGAAGTTGAAGAGAAAACTCTGCACTGATTCTATTGCTAAGGAGGACCTTGACATAAAAAGACAGCTTTTGCAACAGCTTGAAACATCAGACAATGAGTTTGTTCAGACAATGGGCCGGTGGTCGTCCACTATGGACCGGATGAGCTCAAATTTTGAAATGCTGGTGCATCATTTCATGAATTCAGGCACCCGTGGCTATGTGCCTCCACCATCACCGTACACCCCTTACCAAACCCAGTATTCCTATGCACACACACCCACAAGAAGAGTACTTGGGGAGTACAATTCACCAGCGTGTAGCCCAAACAGCATGCCACCTTCACCTTCCGGTGATTACACACGTTTGTAGCTGAAAGAAAAAAGCGAATTGTTAATGTTGGTTGTCTTTGTATATTTCTTTTTATTTGAACATGTAAATAGTTGTAGGTGTGATGTGTTTGTGTGGGTTTTTGGTGTGAGTTTTGATTTAATCTTGTACTTGTATTTAGGTGGTCATCTGGTTTGTTTTGGTGTAATTTTGTGTTTGTACTTACGCATGTGTAAATACACCTTTTGGAAAGTTTTATTTTGTGCATTGCATGTGTACAATTGTGATAGTTACCCTGTTGCTTTAAGTGTACCAACTTAACCTGTTAGTCGCCCACCACTTCCAGCTAAAACCATGTCGAGTGACATGCCCAAAAACTATTTGCATCAACTTTGTATTTGATACAATAAAAAGGATGTTTGTACATAGTCTATGTAGACTTATTTTTATTACAGTTTGAAGAATATAAAACGTTTGGCTACTAAACACTTATAATTGATCTTTTGGCTACTGTACAAAACATACTTGGATAGAGCATGGAGCAATAAAAGCGGGATCAGAGTGAAATTCTAAAAAAATTTTACTTTATTAAAATGGGTAGTAAGTAGTATAATTGAGAGAAGAATATACATAATACTACACAATATAAATTAGCAAACTCTGCTGTTTGTAATATGCATGATTGATGCTATACTTATTGAAGTGAACTCCTTGCAATTTAAAACAATAGTATTTGTAACATCATTACACTGACATATCACATCAAACATCAATCACAAAACAACTTAAAAGAAGATGCACAGGTCATTTTTCGTGATCGAATGCTTATGGGTCTAGAAACGTTGTCAGTACACGTCTCACGCGTTTACCCTCGGTTTCGTTGTCCGATCTCGTAGACACTCTGACGGGTGGCTGAAAGTCCCTTTCATACATGAGAGCAGCATGTAAAGATTGTTCATGTACAGTTTCATTGTGCGCTTCACAATAGTTGTGCAACACAAAGCAAGCATATATAACATATGGAAGGTCCTTCATGTTTATGTCCATAGGTCTCCTTAACGCAGCAAACCGTGCCTTCAAGCGTCCAAATGCGCATTCAATGACCATACGCGGCCTGCAAAGTGATAGCCCGTAGTACTGCTCTTGTGGGGTAACGCCGCCAGTGGGGTATTCTTTCATTAGATATGGCATAAGAGGATAAGCTGGATCACCGATGATAAAAACGGGAACAGGGTCCTCATCCTCCAACAGCTGTTTATGGCAGGATGGAATAGTCCCATCTTTAAGGTCATCACTCAGCTGTGAATTAGCAAATATGCGTGCATCATGAACACTGCCCGGCCATCTTACCACAACGTCCATAAAACAGTACTTGTGGTCACACAATGCTTGCACATTCAAAGAATGTTTTCCCTTCCTGTTTATAAAATCAGTCGAATTACACAAAGGTCTTTTGACCTCGATGTGTGTGCAGTCTATTGCACCCAAGCACTGCGGCATATTGTGTGTCTGGTAGAATCTAGCGACAAGTTCGTTTACTTCCGTCTCTGTTTTCGGCGTCTTGATGTAATCTGGACCCAGAACGATGGTAACGGCCTTACACACCTGTCGTATGATGACCGAAATAACAGATCTGGACAATCCAAAAGCATTTGCTGTTTTTCTGAGCCTTCCCTCATCACTCAGGTAGTACAAGGTGCATGCTACCTTTGTTAGTACATTCACGGGTGCTCTCAGTCTTGTAGTTTGTCCTTCCACAAACGGACAAAGTATTTCGCTTAGTTGGATCAAGGCCGGTCTGGACATCCGAAAGTTTGCTCGCCATTCGTCAGGCGCAACAATTCCATGTACAAACATGTCCCACCAGGCACTGGTTCTTCCTGGTCTAACCCAAAATCGGCGTTCCATGTACGGCTTACGCCTCTTGAAATGAGACGTCTTCGCGATCGCTTTAAAAATAACTTGCCTCTTGCGCATGTACGCTATTGCAGTACTATAACATGCAGCTTTTAATCGCACAAAGGATGAAACAAATACAAGCAAAGTCATCAAAGCCTGCAGTTCCGTCTCCATGTTTCTGTTTACACGAACGCAGAGGAAGTGTGGTTATCTTCCGGTGTCATAAAGGTCATAGTCCAGGTACTTGGCGAATCAGGGACGGGCACGCAATGACCCAGATGAGCCAATCGGAGAGTGTATTTGGGAACTCGCGTCTTCGTTTACATACGACTCCATCTACGTTCATTTACACTGCAGCGCAACGTCTGAGTTCTCAAACTAAAACAGGGTCTTCAGCGTTTGCGAACGAATCCGTTTATGAGGGTCGAAAACGGTGATGTAGTGTAGATGAAAGGCGTAAACGTAGTAAAAGTAACGCGTTTTAAAGGATAAACGCATTAATGTAAACATAGCCTGAGTGGGGTGGGGGGTTAACCATGTCTCTGACAGCACATACAGTATTGTGGTACATAAAAACTGTGTTTTCTAAATATGTTTATTATTAATATAATTTAATTAGTCTATTTAAGAAACTAAGCATCATTCAAAATAACTAAAATTCAATGGACACAATTACCATTTTAATGTGTGAAAATTATGTCTCTGACTCAAGAGAAATGCAACAAATATTATTTCAGAATATATATTTCCAACACTTTGAAAACATGTCTCCAACTGCCCTAGGTCAGAATATTGTGAACGTATCTCTCAATGCTGCATACATCGTTTAAAAGAAGCCGTTCAAATGACATCATGTAACTCATTTTTGCTAGCTAGGATGTTGATAAATTAGTCAGTGAAATGTAAAGCTGCTTATTTTTGCTGATGTCTCATGATTTGAAGTTCACTGTTTCTATTGTTATTATAATTCTACCCTAACATTTCATTAAATCGTTTAAAATAGAAACAAAAATATCAATAGACAGGTCCATAATCTAAAAGACAGTCTTTCACATGTGGATGCAAAACATGTTGGGTGAAACAGACTGACAAACTCGGGTAAACATATCTGCAGATACCTGTCAGCTACTGTACTTCTAGTCCAGAGGTGCCCAAAGTTGGCCCACAAAAGACCTTAAATTTTTTTATGTTTCATGCATACTTGAAGGTGTATAAAATGCATCACAAAACCTAATGAACTCGGGTACTATAGGCTAAAAATGAAGAGGTTGCGGCAGTGGCACACAGAGAAAAGGATATTTAAAATTGATTGGCAAAACGATTTCTTTTTTCTACAAAAAGCCTTGGAAAATAAAACTGCATTAGTTATGCATAAACAGAGTAATGTTTGCTTATTTATTTTTAAAATATTAGAAAATTATAAATTAGGGGTTATCAGGGCAACTTTAATTTTAATATAACACAACAACATTTACTTTTGGCCCACGGCCCTCAGTCAGGTTTGGCCCTTGTAAGGAAAATGTTCGGGCACCAATGAATGTTCTAGTCTATCTGAGGAGGTAACTTTTAGCATATGATAATGCATGCTTGCACAAAGTCAGACCACATATTATAATGTTTGTCTTCAATCAATCAATTTAAACAAAAGAGATGGGGACTTTATAATATAATAAGGGTCCATATATCACAGTGAAAAAAGACATACATGTATTTTTACTTTAACATGAACTAATGCTGAGTTACAGCATATCCTAATAATAAACTATTGAAGAGTCATCATTAACTATGACATGTTTTTCATTGTTAGTTAATGCAGTCATTTACAATAAATTAATTTGAGTTCATGTTGTAGTTAAGTAAGTTCAGTAAGTTACATGTCTTAACTCAGCATTAGTTTATATTTACTAATATTTAAGTAAGAATTCATTTAGGTATACGTTCAATGTTTCCAATGATGAGCAGTTAATCCACTAAACCCAGAGATAATTCCTGAGGCATGTTTAAAGAGTTTTGTATTTCATCAAGAAGGTGCTGATTCACAAAGATTTTATATTTAAGAAAATCTGAGCATCATTCCAAATAATGTTAACATGTTTGTCAACTAAACATGTTTTGTAAACGTAATAAACTTTATAAAAATATTTTTTATTTTTTATTAATAATCAAGTATAAAGAACAATGCATAGTGTGAAAACGCGGATTATAAAAAGTATATTAAAGAAAAGGACTACATTTCCCAGAATGCACCTGCACCTACTCATCTGCCCCCACCCTTCAGGTGCGACTGCTCAACCTATGGGCTTGACGGGAAAATTCAAAATCGCGAACCGTTACTGCCTGGACTACTCCGTCTCTTATTTGTTTGTTTGCTCATTAACAGTAAGGTAAGTTTGATTTAATTCATTTGTCTGCATCGCGCTGATCGGTTGCCTATTTGTTCATATTATGTTATTAACTATGATTCGTTTTTGTCTTTATACTAGAACTGTTTGAATTTAAAGCACAAACAGTAAAACATTAAGGTTATACGTGGAGTCGGAGCCGATGGTGTAGTGGACGGTGCTCCGACACATGGTGCAGACGCACTTCTGGCGACCCGAGTTCGAATCCCGGCTCGAGGTCCTTTGCCAATCCCATACCCCTCTCTTCACCCTATACTTTCCTGTCATCTCCTTAATTACTATCCAATAAAGGCAAAAATGGCCCAAAAAATATCTTAAAAAAAAAAAAAAAAAAAAAAAAACTAAGGTTATACGTGGTACATAGCGGTAAACATGAGGTTAAAAATACGCGAAGTAACATTCAAAAAAGAATCAATTTAAAAGAATCAATTCGATGTTTAAATTTTTAAAAACAAAACTTTAAAGAAGCCAAGATGAGACGTTATTTGCTTAAAACAAACAAAACATCAGTAACTCGTGTTTGAAATGTTAGCAGCTAGCAAGTGTCTCTCTGCTATTTTAAATGGTACAGACGATCTTTTGTTGTTTTAAAAGCTCATTCAGTTCTGGTAGATGCTGCTTATTTTTCAAGACTGTTTTAATAGCTTTATATTGATTTGTAACAAAGCCAGCTTCACTTTAAGAGAACCTAGATGCTAATTGTAAAGAAGCTTGGAGTCATAATATATTTAAACGTTATATGTTTGCTGTTCTTCATCTTTTTAAATATGAAGTCTATACATGTTTGTGTTTACAGAGGTCATGTACACTGTGGTCAACTTTGTGGACGATGAAGAGGTTTCTGGGTAAAGCTGATGTATGTTTAATCATTCAATGATTACATTAAATTAAAATCAAACATGTTAAATAGTAAACGGATGTATTGTGATATGTGATTTTAATTTTTAATTCTGTGTTTGCCAGAGAAATATAATGAAGTAACAGTGAAAGCTAAAACATCAGACTGATCCAGACACTGAAGAAATTGATGTCACTGCAATCTGGCCAAAATGATGTAAGTTTAATAATTAAATTATTAAATTAAAGAGGTTAAATCGTAAATAGATGTGTTATGATGTATGTGATTCTATTTTTTTATTCTGTGTTTGATAGACAACTATATTGAACTAGCCTACTGTAATGAAGCTGCAGAACAACACAGAGACTCTGAGGACATCAACACAGAAAATTAAGTAAGAAGATTTATGAAGTATTATGAAGTTCTTTGATCATATATTGTTGTATCTTTGTACAGTTTAATGCAGTGGTTCTTAACGTTATTCCTGGAGGCCCACTGCTCTGCACATTTTGTATGTCTCCCTTATTTAACACACCTGATTCAAATCATCAGCTCATTAGAAGGGATCTCCATGAACTGAACTACGTCTGTCAGATAAAAGAGATATACAAAACATGCAGGGCAGTGGGCCTCCAGGAATTACGTTAAGAACCACTGGTTTAATGTTAACTTTCTAAAATGTACAACTTTAATTCTATGTCATTTGATTTGTCGTGTGTGTGTATGTGTATACGTATATGTGTATTAGTATTATGCCAAATACTTATATGTACTTTATATTTCCAAAGGGCTCCAAAGAGATGTCTGTCCAGATGAGGGTGCATCAACGTTACCTTTGCTGACAAGTATATGCTTTACAATGTAAAACCTAACAGTTAACTTAACTCATACCATTTAAGGAAATCGGTTGCCTTAACCCATTAAGTTTAAAAAAAACATACATTTGAGTACTGTGAACTTAAGTCTTGTGCAATAATGCACTTATATTTAGTTAGTGTGAACTTAAATATAAGTGCATAACTGCATGTGACTCAATTTGTTTAAGTTCACAGTACTCAAATCTATGTGTTTTAAAACTTAAATGGTTTAATGCAACCGGTTTTCTTAAATGGTTTGAGTTTAGTTAACTTTTAGGTTTTACAGTGAGAAATTCTTGAATAATTCCAAGACAGAGCTCTGCAATTGTATCTACACTGCAAAAAATCAGTTTCTAACTTAGGATTTTTATCTTGTTTTTAGTAGAAAAACTAAAAATTCTTAAATCAAGATGTATTTTCTTGATGAGCAAAATTACCTAAGAAAATGTCTAGTTTTTAGACAAAAATATACAATTTAAGTAAATTTGTGCCTAAACAAGCAAAAATATCTAACAATGGGGTGAGAAAATTGTGCTTGAATTAAGTTTTAAGAAAAAAAGAAAACTTAAGATTTTTTCAGATATTTTAGCTTGTTTTAAGCACAAATTCACTTAAATTGTGTGCATTTATTTATTTTGTCTAAAACTAGACTTATTTTCTTAGGTCATTTTGTTCATCAAGAAAAAGCATTTTATTTAAATAATATTTCTACTGAAAACGAGACAAAAATACTATGTAAGAAAGTCATTATTTTGCAGTGTAGGACTGATTTCTTGAACAACAACTATATTGATCTTGCTTTATTTTATTTAGATATTTACTACATTACAGTGGCAGCTGGTGACTTCTTTTTTTGTGAGCACTCGATGCAAAGTTTGTCACAACATGTATATAGCCAGTCATTTGTGTGGTTCAAAATATGTGTTCTGCGTGTATGTGCATCACGTGTTTTGACTAAACCCGTGATGCACATGGTTTACATGAAGCAACAAACACATTTTAAAAACACAAGCAACACACATGACACTCCGAACACTTATTTTGAATTTGCACCCTCGGATGAGCAGTCACGAGCCGCCACTGCTACATTACATTGTACTGCTTTGAATGTAATTTTTATTGTTGCTTTTATTTTGTTTTATTTTACTCTAATATTGCTTTCTCTGTCTGTATATTTATGAGTTTAAATAGTATTGTTTATGTATGCAACTTTTAATATTTGTGTATAATATTATTTTGTTATTGTGACAGTTGTGAATTGTTCAGTTTTTTATTAAATAAACATTTCAAACTCAATTCAAGTTTTTATTTTACATAAGGGTTTTGGGGTGTATATATATATATATATATATATATATATATATATATATATATATAGTGGGGGGGTTTGTAGTCTATCTGCATAGCAGGCAAATAACCAATCAAGTCACTAAGCTATGAGGGCTTGGGTTGGGCTTAATACAAAGTGTAACCAATCAAATGATCTCAACTGGAAAGTTTCAAAGTTGTGTCCCAATAGTTGTCAGAGTTTTGGGAGGGGGTTTTAAAAGCAACCAATCAGTGTTGAGATTAAACACCAATGGAGACACTAGAATTGTGCAAAGGTGTGAAATCCCAGTAACTCTGCAGGTGTGAAAATGTCCCCTGACAAAATCTTCAATGGGATTATTTGCCATGGCAACAAATGGCTGCATATACCACAGGAATATCCCATCAGCAAGATACATCCGAATTGGTATCATTACGGGAGTTTCCTAACTTGGTGGAATTAGAAGTTTACCCTCAGTGGAACTAGTAGATACATCCGAAAATCAGTGGTGTTTACAGGAGTTTCCTAGTACGGATACACCTCTTTTCATGCAGTGAAGACTTTCACAGTTTACAGTGTTAAGTAGTAGTAGCCACGAATCGTACTCACGATGCTGCTGCTTCTCCAGCTCTTCGTTGGCGCTCACACCACCCACCAAATGTCTAGGCGGGACAGGATCGTCTCGGGGCACCGTGCTAATTTTCTAAGCTCTGAAACACGCTCACAACATATGCAGGATTAAGTCAAGCTAGGGCCAGCAGCCTCTTGGTCTTCCTTTAGCGAAGTGCGTGAAAGCGGGGGTCTGTCAGACAAGACATACAGCAATCCACAGCAACCCACAGCAATATACAACACCACGTCAAACTTAAAGGTTTTCACAGCACAAAGGACTCACCCACCACGCTCAGTGCACAAAAAGGACTCCCGTCTTCCTTTGCTTCACTCTAGTCAGGTCTGGCAATGGATAATGCGGCCCAGCTAACGATGTCGTCGTTGTGACTGCTTCAGTCAAATATCCACTCGGCTCACCCACCACTCTGTAATAGGGGTAGGGCCGTTCTATTTCTCCTGAAGAGAGCTAGCATATACCAGGTCAATATAACAATCACTTTCACTTGCTCTGGTACTCACAGCGTTTGTCGGTTTACACATCCACTTTCACTTCGTCTCAATCCGTCATACGTTCGTTCTTCACCTTTAAGGTTTACAATGTCCTCACCATTTACCGTTCCAGCACTTAAAAGGTCTCCTTCAGGGTGCTCCTTTAAAAAGATCCACGACTGGCCTCTCTTTCGCCTCTCGTGGCTCCTGTCCTCTTTCCGCGCGCTCGTAGCGCAGCCCGGATCAACAGAGCCTACGGGCTCTTCAAAAGGTGCGTGTCTTTGTTTCTGGAGCTTTCCCCCCGTGTCAAATCCTTCTCGTGTCCATCGCTCCTTTACTTATGTTCCTGTAGCTATTTATGGGTCTCATCAACCCCCAGCCTCCAATCACCATCCGCTTCATAATGTGTTTCACCTGTGGCTCGTAAAGCCCTAATTTCGTTGCCCGGGAAACCAGGAAGTGAGAGAGTGCGTCGTTAATGTAGCCTGGGCGGAAACCATCCGGGCGGAACCAAACTTCCCTAACTTTGGTTCCGCCCCTGAGAAGATCGTCACCTTGTGACAATAGCAGTGCATGTAGGCCCTACTTATTTGAGTATAATGATAGAGTAAGTATTATGTTGGACACTATTTTGGATATCAAATTGTCCTTTTCTCCAGACAAATAAAACACTCATGTGCATGTCTATAGATCTTATCTAAAGAGTCATTGCTATCATTTTCACTTTTGTGTTGGGTTAATTCCCTGACCAGACCTCTGTCATTTTCTTATGCTCGTCTTATAATTTGACTCAACGCTCAGCGCTTGTGTGGCTTCTTGCTGCGCCGCGCAGACCAATCGGCATGTGATGTCTATAATCAGAGGTGGGACAAAGTCATTGTTATGCAAGTCACAAGTAAGTCTTTGCCCTCAAATCCCGAGTCAAGTCGAGTCAAAGATAAGGCAAGTCCCAAGTCGAGTCAAAAGTCAAAGCCAACAAGTCTCAAGTCGAGTCCAAAGTCCTACCATTTTAGTTTCGAGTCATGTCAAGTCCTCTTACCACAGAAATAAAATGCATGCTGTGGACAGGTGGAGGGAGGCCCCTATACTGCATTGCATTTTCAAAAGATCAAATATGCCATGATGCCACCATGGCTGAAAACTCGCTCCACTGTAGCACTAGAAGCAGGCACTGCCAAGGCTACTTGAAAGAGTGAAGGAAGAGTGCCCAGAACAAAATGGCATTCTGTCCTTCTGCCATGTCATGTAGTGACTTAGCTGCAGTGGTATAGATCAGTGGTGTAGTCTAGATTTTTGTAGTGAGTATACTGTGATTTTTCCCTCTCATCCTTATGCTCACTCGTCCCAGCGCGACACCTCATAAGCACCACAACACTCACAGATGCATACAGTATGGATCTTCATGTAACTAAGAGCATTCTGAAAGTGTACTCATGAACACATAAACTGAATGTGTTATCAACATGTCAGTTTATTACAAGAGAAAAAAGACTTTAACAGCCAATGGGTTTACAGCTGGGGAAACTGGATTGATTTTTAGACTGGTTTAGTGTTAATCAACATCTAACTCAGGGACAAAAGTTACTTAACTGTTAATTAAAATTAAATTAACTGTTTACAATCTTCAATTCGTGGCAAACACATGCATTGAAGGTGAAAAAAATATCCACTCCTTCAATAGCTATTATCTGACAACTATTGATAACATTACCATGTGTTGTTTAATGGTGTAAATGTTTTTAATTAATACACATTTAAGATGACCATGAATTAACTCTTATTTGCATAGTCATTGATATAAAAGCTTATTTTTGCATATAATATAAGCATTGTCTAAAACTGAAAATAGGCTTATACTTAATTATTATTACAAGACCATCTAGCCTAATATTTGCAAGTCTGAACTGAACCACAGAAGTTTAAGATCATATACATCTTGAACGTAGATATATAAAGTAACACATAGAAGGGAAGTTTAACACTGTGAAGCACAAGCAAACATGCAGAGCAACTGAAGGCAGCTAAAAACCATCAGGATATAATCACAGGCTTATTTTATTGCATTTAGAGCCTTACCTCCAGATAAAGTAATAAACTGGACTGATTATTTAAATGTTGTACTCACATGTGCGTTGTAAGCTCTATGGATTTTATGTTGCAGCACTGCTTCACTCGTTCACTTCTCAGTGTCGCGTGAGCAGCTACACTCCAGGTTCGACTTCATTTGGCGTAAAGCAGACCTCTTGGTGATGTCAAAGTACCGCGAGAGCGATTCAAAGCAAATTTCTCCATGTGATAACTGGAGTCTCTCTCGCGGTACTTTGCTATCACTCGCTTGTGGCGCAACACCAGTCTGCTCCCCAGTCACTTTCGCGTCACTATAGTAATTTGATTTCATAGAAATTAATACGCCGATCGAATCGCGCAGTTCGACAGGAAGTATATAGCCTATTATGTATTTCAACCAACCCGCTAAAGTAGCAAGTGTAGCATGCTAATGGTCAGTGCTTCACTATTACTAAAAGTTTGAAATGTCACAAAACCATGCTGTTACTCATCCTCACGCTATTTTTAGCGGGTATACGGAAATCCTTTACAATTCCTAGTAGACTACACCACTGCTGAGCTGTACTGGTACGGTCCCAACATCCAAACCAACGTGGGACTGCAGTGATTGGATGTCGTGCAGGCAGCGCGCGTGCTCTCTGCATGCAGGTGGTGCACATTTTTTTCATAGATGCAGACACACTGAGAGCGGGCGCGGCCGTGTGCATTTTTTGTGTAATGGGTAGGTTGCTTCACTGCTGATTCTTGCCATACCTCCGTTGCCTAAATGCGCACGCATACGGTGACATGTCATCATGGTGTACAAACAGTTAAAGGGTCTATTAAGTAAGATAAAGTCAAAATGAAACCGAGATGACCAATAAAATCAAACCAGGGAGACAGAGGTGCAACACAGAGGTCAGATGCGCAGTTAGTGGAAGTGCAAGAGAGATGTAAGTAATCAAACGCTGACTATTATACAGCAGTTATTGACGAGAAATATGAAACCGTAGTGACTGTCAAGGTGACAGGACAAGAAACATTAATGCCGCTGAGCACTTGGGTGTCCAAATTTAATGCGCTGCTTTCTCTCCCTCCAGTAATTCACTTTCCGTTATTCAGCATGTTTATTAACAACATTCTAGCCACCCTTTAATTCTTGAAGATATGTTTTAACTGTATAATGATCCCTGTGTTGCACTGGACTTCTGCTAAGCTTGAACTTGAAAACGCGATGCATCACGTGCGCGGTACAATGCTTCATCCACCCGTAGCGCGCGTGCACGGAGTTTAAATGTTCATATTTTGGCTTGAACATTTTATTGCATTCAGTCTTAAAGCCTAATAAACAGTACCTGTTGAAGTCATTAAAGTTAAATAAATAACAAAAGAAGAGAAAGTGTGCAGTAGGGCTGTCAAATTTTAATTCGAATTTCGAATATTCGTCGAATGTAAAAAAAATATGCATATTCGAACGTAAAACTTTGCATTCGAATTTTACCTGTGTCAGGAAGCTCACGCAACGTGATGATGACGTAACTGACGCGGATTGTTATACAGAGCGCGGCTCAGCCAACCATGCGGAGCAAGCCAGCGTTATTCATTTGAAAAATAGCAAGAAATGACAGTGGGGATTACGAGTCGGACAGAATACATATTAAAAAGGCTGTGTGATGCTTCTTTGGTTTTTGGAGCATCAACTGGAATTCAACCGCAAAGTGAAACTAGCTGAGATGACAGAATTATTGTCGTCTGCTTTTAAATGCAGTTTTAAAGTTTAAAATAACTGATCAACACGAAAGTGCCATAATTCAGCTGCTTGTTTAGCAACATTAAAACCATATGTGCATCTACAGAGTCCACACCGCATATGAGAGAGTTGCAATGTAACGCCGCGGTGGCTTTATTTTTATAACTGACTGGAAACTTGACTTTCACCTGGACATTTGATATGCAAGTTTTTCATCAACATTATTATAAACATGATGATCATCTGCCAACTCGACTGTTTCAGCACGTCCTCTATGTTAATTACGGAGAGTCTGCTTTATTAACGGCTTCGCTCTGCGCGTAAGTTAAACATTTCTGTTCTGTACTTTATTACTCGCATATATTTCTACATATTTTCAACCAAGGAACACACAAAATATAATATAAGTTGCTGTGAATAGCGTTTAAGCTTGACAAAATTTAAATGACTAATGATCTTTCCCACTTATTTTGGCTTAAATAAAGATTCATTCGTTTTCATACTTTATTAGAAACACGTAAATTTATCTACTTATATATTATATAAAATGCCCTATATTAATATGCGTTGTCTATGTATGGCATTCGTTTCGTACATTTACAGGTGCACAAATATACTGGTTAATTTTGATTTCATTAAGACACCGTGTGCTCTGTATTGACTGAGGCTCTGTACATTTTTTTGTAAATTGAATTAATGTATGGTACATAAAATTATTTGTAAATGTATTCATGGATAGTTTCTTGACTATGTTTGTGTTAATAGCCTACACACGCTGGCTGTTGAGGCATTTTGCACTTTTGTTCCTTTGCATATGATTTTAAGAAATTATGTTTAATTTATTAGTGTTTATAACATTCGTTTTAACAAAAAATATGCTGTGCATGATTTGTTTATATTATTGGGGCTTTGTGCTGCGCCCTCTTGTGGGCTTTTAGGAGTATTTTCTCCAAGATAAAGTAGGTCTTTATAATTCGAATATAATTCGAATTTTATTATTTTTCAAGGACGAATTTCGAATTTACTTGTTCAGCCATTTTGACAGCCCTAGTGTGCAGCAGTGTGCCCAGGATGGTAAAATAATTATTACAATGTATTCCTAATGACCAACACAAGTCTTCTGCATACTGACATGGTTTGAAATCTATAGGTATTTGATTCTTTGGTTTTCTGATGTATTAAAATTCATATATGTAGAGCTGGGAAATAAGAAGCTTTTTTTGAAAAAAATACTTATATGGACCTCGGTATTTATAAAGTCATGCAATGCGGCGTGTTTGTCTTTACAGTTATGAAATGTATTATTTTAAACACACATTTAACAAAGTATATATTGTAAGTGTAAATATTCATAAACTCAACACTTCGGAGGCGTTTTTCTAAAGAATAATGTTTAAACTTTATTGGTGGTGGTTAAGAATAATTCCTCTTTCAATATGTAACACATTTTAGCGCAATATAAATGTATCATATTGTTATTCTTAATATATAAGAATACTTATATATTTTTTACAACATTTATAACATATATAATATATATATATATATATATATATATATTTATATATATAAAGATGCTTAGTACAATAGCTTTGCTTCATATAAGTTTCTGTAATAAATCATTAAATCAATCACAAAACGTGTTGACAGTGGCAAATAAAATGCTTGTTAATTTAAACAAGGCAGAAAGGTGTATAAAACAGCTTTAATTAACAATATCTGAATTGGCTCTTTTGCACACTTCTAATTTTCTCATGTCATAATTTATAATTATTAATTAGATTTAATATAAATAAGTTTTGAAAAGTGTTGAATGCGAACGTGTAAGATATCTGAAAGGCGATGCGGCGTGTTGTCTCTACAGCCACATGTTATAAAATTGATTATTTTACAACACACATTTCACAAAGTACATATTGTAAATATTCATAAACTCAACATTTCGGAGGTGTTTTTCGTCCGCAAAAGGCACAGTTTCTCTGTTCGCGTCAATTATTTTGGTTTGACCAACTAAAAAAACACATAAGTGACATTAAGACATTTTATTAAGTTACTTTAATAAATTATTTTAGTGATATTCTATTTTACAATAATATTTTTTACAATTATGAATTACGTAGAAACACTGACTGCATATGCGCAAGAAAGGTAGCCTATTATTAAAGATTTTATAAATATAAATATGTAAAAACAAAATAAAAAGATATCATATGCCAACTGTACAGCCCGCATGGGTTTAAACGCCTTTTTTCTAAAGAATAATTTGTCAACTTTATTGGTGGTGGTTGAGAAGAATTCCTCTTTCCATATGTAAAGCATTTTAGCGCAGTATAAATGTATCATATTGTTATTCTTAAATATAAGAATACTACTATATTTTTTACAACATTTTTAACTTTAAAACATGTCTTTTTTATACCACATTAATCTCTTTAAAATATTGATACTTTTAGAAAAACTGACAATTATAAATATTATGAACAAACAATGAAACGGTGTCAAAATTCGACAAACACAAATAATTAAGATATTCATTGTAAATAGAGTCGCGTTTATTAGGCTCACACTAAATTCTCTGTTGCACTTCCTATAAATTCGCATTGCACGTATCTTAATAGTTGTATGCGCTGTTATGCTAGCAAGAATGGGTTGACATATCACTTTGCTGTTTTAATACAGTAGCAATGTAAAATATTCAGCAATGCCCTTATTAACTTCTGGAAACAACGGCAATCCAATGTTTTATGCGCCACCTGGTGGATATTCTGTGAAGCGAAACACATTAAGGGAAAATGGAAAGTAGCCCCCCCGAAAGCACTTGCAGAATGCTGCGAGACTAATTGGCGAATGCCGCGGGAGAAAACGCGCATTTTTAAAGGCCACATCTGTATCATGTCGTTGTATTGTTACAGCCCTAGTTCTAACATTACATAAATAGCATGTGAGAATTTAACATTTTGGTAAAATAATAAAATCAGTCCACAAGATGGTGGTGTTGAGTTCCCTATTGAGAACGGTCTCTCGACGTTGCATCAGTAGCTGAAGCCTTATTTTACAATGGCAGTCAGTAAGAACTTGCGCTAGCTAATGAAGCACAAGGCGGCGAAGGAGGCGTGGCCTCCTTACTATAGAGGACAGCAGAAGCTCCTACAGATGCAGGACGATTGGCTCAGCAACAAAGCCGACGAGATCCAAGGCTGTGCAGACAGGCATGACTATAAAAACTTCTACGACGCCCTGAAAGATGTGTATGGCCCCACGTCCTCAGGATCAAACCCCCTCCTCAGCGCAGACGGTAACACTCTCATCACAGACAAGGAGAAGATTTTGGAGAGGTGGGCCGAACATTTCAACAACGTCCTAAATCGCCCTTCGACAATCAATGACGAAGCCATCAATCGTCTCCCCCAAGTGTCCACCAACGAAGCAATGGATGACCCCCCAACCTTGTTCGAGACCCAGAAAGCAATTCGTCTTCTGTCCAGTGGCAAAGCACCTGGTTCAGATGCCATACCAGCTGAGGTTTACAAGGAACCCTATTCCGCAGGAATTCAAAGATGCATCCATCATACATCTCTATAAGCGAAAAGGAAGTAGACAGGCTTGTGACAACCACAGAGGCATATCCCTGCTTTCTATTGCAGGAAAGATCCTTGCCAAAATCCTGCTCAAACGCCTCACAACCCACCTTGACCAAGGACTCCTGCCTGAAAGTCAGTGTGGATTCCAAAAAGAGCGAGGAACCATCGACATGGTGTTCGCTGCCAGGCAGCTGCAAGAGAAATGTCAGGAGCAGAACTCCGACCTGTTCTCCACATATGTTGACCTGACCAAGGCTTTTGACACTGTCAGCAAAGAGGGTCTGTGGAAGATCATGGCCAAGTATGGTTGCCCAAGGAAATTCATCGTCTTGGTACAAAAATTCCATGAGGGCATGCATGCCAGAGTCCAAGACAGCGGAGAGTTATCTGACCCGTTTCCAGTCAAAAACGGGGTCAAGCAAGGCTGCGTCCTGGCACCAACACTGTTTAGGCTTATGTTTTCCGCTATGCTGACAGAGGCCTTCAGAGATGAGGAGGTTGGTGTCAACCTGAGGTACCGCACAGATGGCAAACTGTTCAACCTTCGGAGGCTCCAGGCAAAAACCAAGGTTAAGACAGACATCATCAGAGACCTGCTGTTTGCTGATGACTGTGCCCTCAACGCTGTCTCAGAAGCTGACATGCAATGCAGCGTTTACCTGTTCTCCAGCGCGTGCACAAACTTTGGTCTGACGATCAGCACAAAGAAGACTGAAGTCCTCCATCAGCCCGCGCCTGGAAAGCCCTACTTTGAGCCCAACATCACTCTCAACGGCCAAAGACTCAACACAGTGAACCGTTTCACGTACCTAGGCAGCACACTGTCCCAGACTACCACCATCGATGACGAAGTGAACGTCAGAATTGCCAGAGCCAGTTCTACTTTTGGCAGGTTGTACCCAAATGTCTGGAATAGAAGAGGCATTACCATCCAGACCAAGCTGAAAATATACAGGGCAGTGGTGCTCCCCACACTGCTATATGCATGTGAAACATGGACGGTGTATCAACGCCATGCTAGAAAGTTAAACCACTTTCATACAACAAGCCTTAGGAAGATCCTCGCCATAAAGTGGCAGGAGAAAACTCCAGACACAGTGGTATTGAACAAAGCAGGTCTCCCTAGCATCTTCACCCTCCTTATGCAGTCCCAGTTTCGCTGGGCAGGGCATGTAGTCCAAATGCCAGACGAGAGACTGCCAAAGAGACTCCTCTACGGCGAGCTCCAGCATGGCCAGCGGTCTCGCGGTGGGCAAAAGAAACGCTTCAAAGATACCCTGAAAGCCTCACTGAAAGCGTTTGCCATCAACCCAGACACGTGGGAACAAGCTGCAATGGACCGATCCACCTGGCACTCCTCCATCCACAAAGGTGCCAAGACATGCGAGGCAAACAGGATCATTGCCGCAGAATAGAAGAGGCAAACCCGAAAGGCCTGTGCTGTCAACCCTCCTGGAGACGTCCCACTCGTCCCATGTCCCTTCTGTTCCCGAACCTTTCGTGCCAGGATCGGCCTCGTCAGCCATCTACGCAAGCACAGACAGAATCAGTCCCAGCATCCCTCGGATGACTAGAGTGGTCATCGTCGATTCGACGGACAAATTATATATATATATTATATATATATATATATATATATATATATATATATATATATATATATATAGGGTCACTATCAAACAGAGGTTTTACTTTCTACTTGAAAGTATTTTTTCATGTAGTTGTATTTTATCTGTGTTTTTCTTTGGAAAACATACATTCCAAAGCATATTATCATACTTTTTACTCTATTACATTTCAGAAATACAAGTTTTTCACTGATTCTTGAAAATTTGGCAAAAACATGTCCCACTAAGAAAAGTGCTAATTCTGTTGGAAATTAATAACATTTTCATGAAGAAAAAAGAATCAATGTTATAATCAGGGGGTCCTTTTCACATATGTAAGGTTCTTTTATAGGTTTATTTTTATTTTTTATTAATTTAATGATTATATGCTGGCTAATTGCCTACAAAATCAGCTGTCCTCAGTCAAGAGATAATCATTTCAATTCAATTCAATTTTATTTATATAGCGCTTTTCACAAAAGTCAATTGTTTCAAAGCAGCTTTACATAAATAGAAGCAGACCTGCCAACCTGTACGCATTTTGCGTAGCAGGTACTCATTTTGACCTCAAAGTACGGTGGTACGATTTGTCACTCTAAACTACGCAAAAACTTGATGACGCCCTTTGCCGCGCGAAGTACTCAAAAGAAGCAACAGAAAAAAGAAAAATATGTCCAATCATAGCACTGGGCTCATCCACCACATAGAAAGTGTGGATGATTGACAAGTCGTATGGCCAATCAGTAACAAGAGTCTGCTATCGATGGAACCACAAAATCCAGCGTGATCTCCTTCCTCCACCCGCAGTTTCTGACCATCTTTTTCAACGGAGAGTCAAGACGTCTGACCCGCTAAGGTAAACTGGTCAGGGTGGATGTGCAAATAATGAAATAATGCATTAGCTTAATCCTTTGACGTCGACGGTCGCGCAGGCTCCGTTTCATAACGTGCACTTGACCGCAAGATGCGCTAACATTACTTCTGATTTGTAAATGAGCATCATTTATAATTGAGCGCTTACGAAAAAGTACAATGATTTTACCATGGGGCAGAGCATCCAGTTTTAGTCAAATAAAAACGGAAAGTTCACTCTCAGTGAAGGGAATTCACCTGACATCCGAGTGAAGCGGATTAAATGCGTTCTGAAATAACGCGCTCTTGATAATTGTCAATAAAATAAAACGTCATATACAAACCACATCAAATAAAGTTTTATAAATGGAGAATATCTCGTGTCTCGAGCGCCCACGTGATAGGTGCCTATGCCGTACTGTACTGCACTGTAAACAAAGCTACAATAAATTACAGACAGACATACAGTTAACAGCACTACTGTCACAGTTATGGTTGAATTTAAAGCAGTGTTAACTCTAAAATACTGTCTTAAAGGGATAGTTAACTTAAAACATGTAATTCAGTCAGAGTTTACATAACAGAACAGACCCATCTAAATATTTATGAGTTTCTTTATTGTGTGATACACAAGTTATTTTAAAGAGTGTTGATAACCACAGTGTCTGGTCCCCACTCCATTATATTTTTTGCTAGTCAGGGAAAAACAACAATGTTTGTCTCAATTTTTTTTCTCAATTTTTTTGTGTGTGTTTCACTCAAGAAAGAAATCATGAAGGTTAGACACAATATGAGGTTGAGTAAATGATAACAGAATGTCATTTGTGGGTTAACCATCTCCCACTATTTAACAGTAATATCACTTTTAACAGTGTTTGTGCAGACATGCTAAACTTTGGAGCATACAGAATTTAACATTAATAATGTTATTAATCACCATGTATGGCAAATTTAGTTAAACATGATTTTATTCACATTTATAATAATTTTTAAAGCAGATTATGGCAGGATGGGGAAAAAGTGAGTGCATGTTACCTTGAAAGTTACCAAGAGGTGTGTGTGCGTGCATGTGTGCGTGCATGTGTTAAATTATATGTTAAAAACCCGTGTTCTGTCCTTTCAGCAGATGCAACTGTACTCAAAAAAAATTTCCAAGGTTGGCAGGTCTGTAGAAGCAGTGAAAAGCACAGAAAAACGACAGATAGCACAACAAAATACATGATAGCATGAGCAGTTAAATTTGCTGCGGCTATGACTCAATATTATAAGTGCACGTAGTACTAAAGCAACGTATAGAAGAGGAAGCTAGGTAAAGCCCAAAAAGGCTGCCTCCCCGGGGTGAAACTTGATTAAAAAGCCAAAAGTAATAATTTAATTAAATAATATATGTACCACATGAAAGGGCACATTGTAATATGTATTAAAAACTACAAACAGTGAGTTTTGAACAATATTTACTATTATTTTGTGATTGCTCAAAATGTGTCCCACATATTCGTCATCACCGTCAGATATTTATAAAAAGCAATAAAAATCAGACAACTACAGGGTCAACTGCATTCCTGAGGACCCCATTTTTAAACCTTCAGCTCTACTGAATGCTTCAAGATCACTCAAGCTCCTGTATGTTTGCTATTTTCTCTTAAACTTCTTCATATTTTTGGAAACTGCTACTGTGACAACCATATCATGTCAACACCGTCATCTTTGTAAAAAAAATATTAGATTACATTATGAAATAAATGTATCATTTTTAAGAAGAGGTCTGAAGTAGCTAGCAACAGAGGGGAAACAAGATGGCTAATGTGAACAACTCATCTATTTTTTTTTAATCTATATTAGGTTTTTAGTCACCACCGTCAGGTTTTCTGTCTTTTCTGTCAGGTTTATGTATTTTAGGAAGTTATGATTTTATATTTGTTCATCACAGTGCTCAGAATTGTTATTTTTTGGACCAAATATTTACATAAAGTTTAAGCAAGAAGCCATTGACTTGAGTGGGTATACATTTTGGAATAATGAGGCCAATGTCACCCCCCGTCAGACGGAGTTTTATTTGTTTTAAATGAATATGCTTACAATATGTTTCTTCAGTGCTGTTGAGTTATTAAATGAATAGTCTCTATTAATACAAAAAATATGTTTATTAAATAAAAAAATCATTACTTTTCTATTTAGGCTTAAAGTAAATGTTGTATGAGTAATAACTGGAAAAACGCCTATTTTATGAAAAAAATACGAACAGGGGAGGTTGCACCAGTAAATTGATGAACAGCCAAGACCTTGGTCTATAATGAAATACCTTCAGATTTTGTAATTTAACTAACTTTTTTTTTCAAAATTTAAACCTGTTTTATTCAAATTTCCAAGAATCACTGTTTTGTTTTACATTTAATATTTAAGTACATTACCCTACTTTTACTCAAGTAAAAGTACACAATTTTAAAGTAAGGTATTAAATCAATTTTAATTAGCACTATTAAAGAATACACGGTATGATTATATGCTTCAGAATGTAGTGAAGTAAAATTTTTCCCAAGACAAACACCCTAATAAAGCACAGATGATTGGATAATGTAACAAAGTATTGTCCATCTCTGCTATCAAGTCCAACTACATTTAATTTAAGCTGTTAAGAGTCAGTTTTACTGACATTTTTGCAGCAGCCGCTATGAAAACCAGAATTTTTTTTATGTTTGCCACTCAACAGGGCGTGGAAAAGTGACGTCAATGCATACCCTAATAGAAGCCTTCATGAGCAAATATCTTCAGTATTCAAGTTTCAAGTTTAGTTATTTATAAAGCACATTTAAAACAGCACACAGGCTGATCAAAGTGCTATACAGAAATGGATAAAAAGATAAGAAAGATACTAATTGTAGAAATAATCTGATCTGCACATAACGTAATATGCTGAATTTATGCAGCTTTGAAATTAACATTAATTTATTGAAAAAAAGTTCTTTTTTGGCCAGATTATGTTACATTTTCCTAATAGCATAAACATTTCTTTGCAACAAGGTTGTAAATAAGCTGTGCATCAAATGATTTGAATTCACTTCGGGTGGTTCTTTGCCTCCACGTTGTGCATTAAAAGCTAGCTGTGGATGATCCTTATTCAATCAATCACATTGAATAAGTTGTTTTATTTTTTTACATTGCAGAAAAGGTGAGATGTGCTTTCCCTGATGTGGACACAAGATCCTTAAAAGAAGCAGTTGCAACAAACTGTCAAATGAACGAAAGCTCAGTAATCATGAAATGTGTTAATTTCATTTAGTATTGTCACTTATATTTTTTCTGCCATTTGTGTTTTTCCTAAGTATGTAGGGCAAAAAGATGTTTGTAAAGATGTTTAAATAAATGTTATATCAAGGGTTAGGGTCATTATGTATGTTGCATTTAAACATAACCATCTGTAGCAATTTACCTAGTATGTAAACATGTGAGCTGTATCTCGTTTAAACCCATTTCTTTAAAAAGTTATATTAAAAAAGTAATACTACAAGAATATTGCAGAAATAATACATACTGTACAACAAAATTCTGTGATAATACTCCAGAAATATAAAAAGGTATACCACAGGAATATGACAACAACATTTTGTGATAAATATGAGTGTAATACCACAGGAATATTTTAGGAATATGAAATGCTGTACAACAAATTCCTGTGATAAATACTACAGAAATATGAAAGTAATACCACAGGAATATTACAGTAATATTACATACTGGACAACAAAGTCCTGTGGTAAAGTGTCCCAAAAAACAACACAATAGCACATAATTTTTATGTGGTACCTCTGTGATGTTTTATTGCACAAAATACCACAGGATTTCTTTGTAAGGGAAATGATGGACATGGGCTACTCCTTGCTTGTAAGTCACGTTGGTCTACTAGCCTTATTTAAATATGTAAATGTAAACAAGTTTAAACTGCAAAATATTGCATAAAATACTGTTAATACAAATTGTTTAATGCTTGACAGATGGATGACTGGTCCACACAGTCGGAAAAGACACTTTTTTTGTGGTAAAGTGAAAAAATCACGCATACATGAAATTGCATCAATAATAATCAGTCAAGTAATCATAAATAATTATTTATGTAGAAAGTTTATAATTTGCATGCGTTTATAAATAAGACTTGCAAATGTTAATATTTAAGTGATTTTAGACTATTTAAGCAACAAAAATGCTAAAGTGAGCTGTTGCGCACACACTCATGGACACAAACTCAAAAGCCCATGCATGGAGATGCGCATTTCAAAAAGCCTGCAAATACATAATTTCTTTGCGTTCGACAGAAGATATACACACAAATTATCTTGTTATACCACAGTCTTGGCAAGTATTCTCAAAAAAACGTTTATTGTAAGTGAACAGTTCAGAAAGAAATCTGATGTGTCAGTGTATGGATCCGCGCTTATCCGTTCTTAAAGGGACAGTTCATCTTATAAGAAATGCTTATGTTTGTGTCACTATGTTAATCAAACTACAGAAGACAAAAGGAAAATCATTTTTATAGCTTTAAAGGTGACATAGAATGATTGAACGGGGTATTTATCCTTGCTCTGTGATGTGACATGTAGACAAAAAAATTTTCTGTTTGGGTCTGTAATGCCTTAGAAGCTTCCTAAAAACCTCTCTCAGATAGCTCTATTAGGCTGGGGGATTTTAAACAAGTGGTTTTGCACCTATTTGGCTCCTCCTACTGGCTTAACTTGCAATCTCATTACTGATTGGCTGAC
Organism: Misgurnus mizolepis; assembly: GCA_025389145.1. NCBI lineage: Eukaryota > Metazoa > Chordata > Actinopteri > Cypriniformes > Cobitidae > Misgurnus > Misgurnus mizolepis. The sequence goes on along the minus strand of JAIFKI010000009.1, from coordinate 34,106,293 downwards.
TTTGCTGCCACTCAAAAAATGTAGCCAATTATTTTAAAGTGGAGGGGCAGTTAGATGCCTGTGATGTCATAAGCATCAGTTTTTCAGATTGGGACGTTTTCTGGCTGACATTACAAGAGAAGAATTTCTATGAGACTGAGATGTTTAGCATGTCTAGAACTTTTTGTATGTTCGTTTATGCGAGTAGACTACCATTATTCAACAAAGACAAGGTAAAAATCGTTTTTCATTCTTTGTCCCCTTTAAAAAGATCAATTATATTAATTTATATAATAAAAATTGTGTTATTATTCATTTGATTCTATTCATGTACCTAAATACTACTGTTAAACCTTACTTTATTTGTTCTTTGCTATTTTATATGCTTGTAATTTCTTGATTTGTTCTCATTTTATTTTCCCACATCACTTTTTTTATTACATGTAGGCCTTCATGTCCACCCTATTCCAAGGTCCACTCAGTTAAAAATGTATAGCCTTGCCACTGATGGACAGACTATGGAAAAATTTAATTATTGTATTGCAAATGTTAAATAGTAAGGGGATGCCACTTTTTATAGCTTTGTATATTAATCAATCCATTTAATTAAACATTGTTTCAGTATTTTTTTATGTATCTCATGGTGTGCATTTTGTTTCTGCGCGCTGAATGGGTGGTTTTGGGTTTCTTCCTCTTTTTTTGTCCTTGGCCAATTACATGCCTGTATATAACGAAAATAATGTTGTTATATAACAGGAATAAAGTCGTAAAGTTTTGAGAAAAAAGTAAATATGTAACAAGAAAAATATTGTTAATATAAGGAGAATAAAGTCATAAAATTTTGATAACTTCATTAATGTGTTTGGAGTGATGTGAAAAAGTTGATCTGCAAAGCAGATACCCATGCATTAAAATAAACCATGGTAATAGGTCTTCTGAAATACATTTAGATATTTAGGGCATGGGCGTTGTAACCATTATATGTGGGTTAGTTATGTGCGGGAAGTCTCTTAACCCGCGGGTCGGGGCGGGTGAAGAAATTGCAACTTTATTGTGGGGTGGGTAATTAAAAACAAAATAAAAAAACATGTTGCCGTGTATACAGTACAACCGGGGGTTTTGCCTTGCAGCGTCACTTTTGTTAGGCTTCTGATTGGCCAAGGTGGCTTTATGATTTGAGTTATATCACCGCCTGCTGGTGTGGCATGCTCTTGACAGCGTGTGATCACGTGTTTTTGCATGTTCATGTAGGCAGAGATTTATTTTAAACCGAGCATCTGTGGAGGGGATTTTTTTTTAAATCGCAGGAGGTTATAAAAATACCCGTGTCTGTGTGGACTAGGTCTTAGAGCAGGGGTGGGCATTCCTGGTCCTGGAGGGCAACTGTCCTGCAAAGTTTAGCTCCAACCCAATCACACACACCTGAATGCCATTTTCAAGTCATCATACAGCCTTTAAATAGATTTTTCATCTTTATCCGGCCCACCGGTCACCTTTGGCCGTTTCTCAATCGGAAGGCTGCAGCCTCCAGAGGTCGCATATCGACTGCATACGTCATCAAGTTTAAGTTAACTGAGCATTAAATTCACAAATCATAAGCATAATACAACAATTTACAATTAACTAAGAATAATAGTCAACTTTATAATTGTTACAATTCTGAAATAAGACTTGAAAATGCGACCTCCAGAGTCTGCAGCCTTAGGATTGAGAAACGGCAAACGTCTGATTTAAATTCAGTGTGATTACTTTTACCTTTCCACTGTGCATAACAAATAATGGCCGAAAACACGGAAAGTGAGTCAGAAAGGGGTGGCAACCATCTGCAGGTGTGTAATTATTTGATTCAATTTGATCTTTGGATGCATTAAAGAAAATAAACTTGTGCGACTACACCGCATGTGACACAATGACCAGAAGTGATGTATTTCAGTGTGTTACAATTAAAACTGTGTGCAAAGTAAAAATGATTAATTAGATTAAAGCTGGAATGAGCTTCTCTCCCATTACAACTTTACCAATTAACGACTGCCACTAGGGGGCGAACTCCAGACAGTTCAAGTATGCTTTATATCTGTATGTAATGCACAATGGAAAGGCTGTTTAGCCTATATAAATATAAAATTAGAATATGTTTAAGAGTGTTTATCTTTTACTCTTGTACTATTTACATTTGGCTCTTACATGTTAAACTGCAATTGTTTTTAAATATTAATAAAGAAAATATGAGTTTTCAGTAATTAAAAGGCAAAGCACTGGATACAAGAAATGTGCAACTTTTTTGAAAATGCATGTTTTCTATATATGTATTTTATATACCATAACAAAAGTAACAAAAACAACACATACACATTCTGGTTTCCATGTTTTGTGGGGACATTCCATAGATGTAATGGTTTTTATTCTGTACAAACTGTCTATTTTATTCCCTTCCCCAAACCCCAACCATCACAGAAAAGTTTCTGCTACTTCACATTTTCAAGAAACATCATTCTGTTTGTTTCATAAGCTTGTTTCCTCATGGGGACAACAAAATGTCCCCACAAGGTCACAAAAATACTGGTATTTCTATCTTTATGGGGACAATTGGTCCCCACAAAGTGATAATTACCAGGTACACACACACACAAATATGGTAAAGTAAAAAACATATAAAAAGTAGAAATAGGGGAAAAGGTTTGGCACGCGTCAAATTTACAATTTTAAAATCTGGCCCCTGAAGAAGAGTAGTTGAAGACCCCTGGTGTAGGGTCTCAACTCCACTTTAACTGCCAGAAACATTCCTTTTGTACAAGTCTAAAATAGCTGATTCTTGAATGTAATGCAGGGTTACATCTAATAAATGCTGTATTGTTGCCTTGGGGGATAGAAACAGAGGAAAGAAAAAAAAGGAAAGTGTATTTGTAGCTGCTGGTCTGTTTGCACCACTGTGCTCACACAATACAAGCACTGTTTGCTGTCCTACTGAATGTAAAAGGAAATAAAGATGAGATGGGGGAGAAATGGGCGGTGGTCAGTTGAAGGATAATCCTTTGTGAGAGCTGTGAGCATAAATACTACCGCAACCAAAATTTTTTTAAAAGCTGCGAATAATCTCCTGTTTTTTGAAGAATTACTGGGGGATTCATGAGAGATACAGGTAAGATGATTTAACCTGAAATAAATATAACACTTAATACATTTTCTTGGAACATATGAATGAAAAAGTGTGTTTGTTATTTGTTAATATTTTGCATACTTTTATACTTGGCAGTGTAATAAACACATCATTATTATTTTCTGAGCTCTGGGCTGTCTATATGACTTCTTAGTTTTGTTTGGTTATTGACCATAGTGGTGTCCACATCTGGTAAAAGATTGTATAAAATGTCACTGTCTAAAACAATACAATGATAACAAAAAAATATACAGAGAAAATTACATAAAATAAAGCATGCAAAGGATGACTCACAAATTACCAGCCTTTTCTAGCATATAGATTTTACGTTTTGTTTTAAACCGAGACTGTGTCATGATGTCCCTAGACAATGGTAAACTATTCCATAATTTAGGACCGGCAATGGCAGGGGGGCGGTTCAAGGTTTTATTCTTAGGGGGTCTGAGCCCTCAGTGACAATGTGAAAATGGAAATCGTAATGCCTTTTTGTAAACTGTTACCAGTATTGTTATTATTATTCTTATTATTATAACATTTATATGCATATTTCACTCTTCAATACCGTTTCAAATCCTTATTACTTTTGATTTATCTTCAGTCAAAAATGAAACAAAAACACAATTGTAGTAGAGGAAAGTAGGGTGAGTTGTGCCAGTTTTTACTCAAAGTGACTTTAAAGAGAGGCCATGACAGTAATGCCTTCAACTTAAGGATGTACATATATTTTAGGATGTTGTGCATCCCTGAGAACATTAACTTTGGATCTAAAATAAATTGTTTTAGAAATATAGCTTTTGGGAAAAAAAGTGGTCTTGTAGCACAACTTGCCCCTGGTGCGGGGTAAATTGTGCCGGTGATTTCTGATGTAAAACAGAACATTTTAATGTTATGTACTATAATGCTATATTAGAGCAAAACAAATTCAATACACAATTAGTAATTTAAGGTTTATTTAGATATTGTCACTCTATTAAACTGTTGGAATAAGTCATATTTAGTAGTTTTTAGAAAAAAACAACTTAAATACACAATATATGATATTTCTGAATAATTTCAGGCAATGTGTCTTTGGCAATAGATGCCTGTTGACATACACAGAACGCTGTCTGTCAATTATGTTTTATATAAGAATAAAGTCACTAGACTAATTTCTAAACATCATATTGTGACTTGGCCACTTAAAAACGTAATAAAATTTCTCTTTAATAACACAGGGCAAACTCAAAACTAAAATCAGTGTTAGCTAAATGAAACAAATGGCAGGTAGGCCTAAGTCAAACACAGATGAGGCATGTCCATCTCCTCACTTCTCCAGATTATCCCCTGTGAGTATGTAGGTCTAGGTGGTCTGGATCTGGTCTACTATTTAACATACCACTTGTTAATACTGCAGGAGAATATAAACTTATGCTGTCTTATTGCCTATTCAAACATTTGCTTTGAAATTGAATTGAAAAAAATCAAATGTGTGAGTTCCAGCGCGTCCAGTGGGTGTCAATGTTTGCCTACCCTGCGGACCACAGCCTCATTTAACACATCCCGCTGGCTCTGAGGTATCTATGGCTGGTCAAAAATTTGATTTTATTTGTTTTGCGTTGTTGCTATTTTTGGCGGATGTAAAAGCTGAATTCCATTACTATATCCGAAAATGATTTTTTATTTAATCTTAACGCGGTACTAGAGTACTGTCTTTTACTGGACTTTACTTTTTTTATTCATTTATTTGTCAAGGAAAATGCACAGACAAACATTTATCTCAGATAGAGAGAAGATGCTCTGCACCAGATTTAGCTACTAGCTAAATAAATTCCCTCTAGAATTGTCATAAGCACTTCAGTTTGACAGTAACAACAACAACAATTATATAATTTCATCAACAAACTTCCCCCTAAAAATACAAAATTTTAACTTCATCAATTGCATTAAACACTAGAATATAAACTTAACAATAAGTAAAAGAATAAACGTAATTGTACGTGTTATTTCAGTAGCTTCATTCTTCATTAAAAAAACTATATACTTTACTTAGTTTCTACAACAGTACTCACTTATACCTAATTTCAGTTCATCAATTCCAGTAATCACTAGAAAAATAAAAATTAAATGACCATTTTTATAAATATTTGTCCTCACTTAAAATTACACATAATTTATTTCATTAACATTATTCTTTCAAATGTAAATCACACCAAATAACTCCTAAAGAATCTAACAATATAAAACCTGAGTCCTGCTCTTATTTAAGAGCGGTTATTATTGACATTTATGTTAGTGTTGACATGTCTGTTTGCTCAATAGCCATTGTTTTAACCAACGTGAGAAAGTATAGTAGTTGGGACATGTTTTAAGCTCAACCGGTAGAGAGTTCCACTTTTTTACTTTGTCCCATTGCACTGTGTCATTTACTGATGAACAAGATTTTCTATTCACTTTTTCTGAGCATAGCTGAAAAAAAACACTTTTAATGGAGGGGCAGCAGTATTATGCAAGATTTTAAACAACAGAGGCATTTCAGAATAATAGATCATATGGTCAAAATTAGCAATTTGTATTTTTCTAATATATTACAGTGATGGTATTTCAATGATCTTTTGACAAATACTTTTAAAGAATGCTTAAACAGTACTTTCAATTTCTTTCGTAATGTTTTCGTTGCCTGTGACCAGCAAGGAAGACAATAATGTAAACGTGTAAACTGTTCTTGTCAGTACTATAAAACAGAATAATTAAATCCTCAGAGTCAGAGAGATGTCATTTCTGTGTGATGCTTATAAATATTAGCGGTGCTGTCTCCTGTTTTATAATTCACATTACCGGAAAATCCCACTGCGCAAATTGACGTCGGAATGACGTCTTTTTCATGTAATTTTTGGACGTCCGAAACCGGTCCGTAAAAGGGGTTGTTTTGTAACGCCAGGCGACGTCTTTTTTTTAACGTCTTCCGCACGTCTAATGATGACGTACGTAGGACGTCCGTATAAGGTCTATTTATAGTCCAAATGTGGTCATTGTGGACGTCTTTTCAAAATAAAATTTACACTTATTTTGGTGGGTTTTTTATAAATTCTAACTACTATCCCATGTTTCCATAGGGTGGAGGACATGTTTTCTTTACCAGTGCATTTTAGCTTTGATTAGCTTGTTTCAACAGGAAATGCATTACACCTTCATATGTATCTCCAGTTATCACCTACTGATCAGACACTTAAATTGAGTTTTTGCAAAATGATCTGGAACAGTATGCCACTTTCTGAAATGGGACTAGATCATTTTTCAAAAACTCCACTCGATTGTCTGAACAGCAGGTGAAAACCGGAGATGCAGACAAAGGTTTAATGCATGTCCTGTTGAAACTAGCTGTTGAGCCAAACAAAGCTACAGGAAAATTAACTGGCACAGAAACATGTCATACACCCTATGGAAACACAGGACTACATACAATACTACAAAAATAAAAATGAATCACATTTCAATAACACCATTTTCATCTTTATTCAAAAAGACATTGTATTGAATGACATCAGCACAACACCACACATATCAAACGGTTATTAATTAATTTTTAGATTGTAATTTAATTGAACTCTTAATTCAAGTCCTGTAGTCTTGGCTAATCAGGGCATAGTGAATCCTCCACCTCCCAATCTTTGCGGCGCATGCTTGAGGTGCTCAGCAACGATCATCTTGATATACTCCTCAGTGGCTGCCAAATCAAATTTCATGATCCCTTCTAACAAAAACAGAATAAATTGTTTAGATATATGCCAAGGCAATCTGCAAAAATGAATACATTTTATTGATATATTAAGATAAAAAAGCAATGCCAACTTTCTAAGTCAGAAGGGAAGATATTTTTTTCCACATTTATTATGTATATGTATTTATAGACTGGTCAAAATGAAACTGGGGTTTACCTTTTATAGCTCTATAAGCCTTTGTTCCCTCTAAAGGACGTTTCCCCCTTTTCCCCTTCAAATTAAATTTGGCCATGAGACTGTTGGTGAAGAGCCTAAAGAAAAATAAATTAATGTGAAGGATATATACATATATATAGGAACATTTCATATGCAATAAACCCTTTACACCAGTTGACATCAGTGCCCCCGGAGTGGTCCTCCTTTTATCACTGTACTTATGTCCTTATAAGCACAGCTGGTCTGTCGCACAATTTACTTGAATGAAATTGACATTTTTTGAAAGGCAAATGAGCACATGCAAAAAATGTTGTACATACCTGTTTAACACTTTGTGGACACAGTCCTTGGCGTTTCGCCCACCAATTCTTGAAATTTGCAGAACCTGTTTGAATAAGTCCACAATAAAGTTGACTGATACTCCCCAGAGGAATCTAACAGTGTGCGAGTGCACTGTATTATTTTGTTCTAGGCTATCCATTACTTCCACACTTGTAAAACCTACCAGGATATCAAAGGCCTTTGCATCACAAAGGCGTTGCTCCTGTATCTCAAAGTCCTCCATGGTGTCAATCCTCTCTATATGGACAGCTGAAGTGGCAGGTTGCGTTTCCTTCAGGCGATGGTGGATGTCGACTAGTAGGCTCAGGACCTTCTTCTGAAACACTAAAATAAAACATTTGTTAATTATAATACCCCAATTACAATAGCAAGCTTAGCTAGTTAACAATTGTTTTTGTAATCAGCTTCAGTGTTTGTTATTGGTACAGCAGTGTTGGAGAAACAAAAGTCCAAAGATATGTAATCAATTGACATGATAAAACAAAACCACAGCTAAAATTGAAAAGCAGTTTCTGTGGATAGAGAGAACAGTGCAGGAAGAGATGGTGTAAAAACAGTTAACAAACAATTTAAGGAAACTGGTGCCTTAAACCATTTAATTTTTACAACACATACATTTGAGTACTGTGAACTTCAGCATATGACTCAAGTTCACAATACTCAAATGTATGCGTTTTAAAAGTTGGTTTCATGCTACCGGTTTCCCTTTAATGGTTTGAGTTGAGTTAACTTTCAGGTTTTACAGTGTATTAAAAGGGTCTAATCCACTGCCAATATCGATACTTACCTCCCCATGGCAATGGAAAGTCCCATCTCCCACTGTTAGTTACTGCATGTGGACAAAAAAAAAAACTGTTAGAGAACATAACAGATTTATTAGAAGTTAAGCATTAAATCAGCAATAAACATCTTTACAACTTGCTTAACTGCAAAGTAGTTTGAACAAGACATCAAGTTAAAGTAACTTTTGCAATTAATTATTATAAATTTTCATCAAAGCAATGTTTGCACTGTGTAACAGGAAGCCAGGTTGAAAGATCACCACCAGAATAACAAAATCATCCTAATTGAGCACAGTACGAATGCAGGTGACAACTCACCATGCCTGTCATAGGGGGGGCTGCAGAAATCATTGGTCTGAGCTCTTTGATCATGTCTGGACCTGGCCGGGGAACTGGGGGCATCACTACGGGATCGGTCATCACTACGGGATCGGTCATCACTACGGGATCGGTCATCACTACAGGATCGGTCATCACTACGGGATCGGTCATCACTACGGGATCGGGCATCACATCGCTGTGCTCTTTGTTTATGTCTGGACCTGCCCGGGGGACTGAGGGCATGACTACGTGACCGGTTATTACTACGGGACCAATCATCACAAGGCTGTGCTCTATGATCATGTCTGGACCTGGCCGGGGGACTGGGGGCATCACTACGGGATCGTTCATCATGTCTGGTCCTGTGTCGTGACCCATCATGTTTGGACCTGACTGTACAAGATACAAGATCAATTTATTAGTCACATATGGCTAGACAAAGTAATAAAGCAGTGACTGTATGCGTCGCACCATCACTGTGCTGTGACCCATCATGTCTGGACCTGAAGGTGTGACTCAAATAATCACCGTTCCATGACCTAATGGTGGATCCACTGCTGGACCTAGTAACATTTAAATTTAATTAAATGGCCATACATTTATAACTGACAATAACATGCCATGTTTTAACACTACAACAGACTAGGCCCTACTGGTTGACCAACAAGTAGAAGCCAAGCACTACTAAGGCTGTGCTGTGCCCTGTCCTGCTTCTTTACCTGGAGCGATACCCATCGCTTGCATGACCTCTTGCTGCATGACGAGATACTGAAAAACACAGTAAATTCTTACAATTCACAAGGCCTGACAAAACACAACAGTGACTGTTAAGTGTGATGAGATGAATACTCACAGGGTGTCAAAAGATCCATGCTCCGAGGCGCTGTGCTGGCGTCTTGACCGTAAAGAAAACAAAAAATGTTCAAAGATGTTCAAGTATTGAAATGAAACAAAGTCTAAGAATTGGCACACTCCACTCCTCTAAGGCAGACAAGTGTGAAACATGTCATTAAGCCAGTGAAATAAATAATTTCCAAACTTGATTCTCAGGCAGTAAGTAGACTTATTTATTTTTCAATTTATACTTCAGTATCAAACTCCCGCCATATCTATGTCAAATGCTGTGTGTAGCACACATATCCTTCGGCATACCCTGACGTGCACCTCTTCAAAAATGTAACAAAGCGTCAATTCTATGCGGACACAAGCGCTGTGATTGGTCTGCTTGAACCCCTCTCTCAGGTTTCCCCTGCTCCCTTCTGCATGTGTAATTGCGCGTCAACATGGACAACACAGAAATATTAACTCTTTCACCGCCAGCGTTTTTAAAAAAAGTTGCCAGCCAGCGCCAGCGTTTTTCATGATTTTCACCAAAGTTTAATGCCTTCCAGAAAATGTTCTTCTTTAAATATATAAACATACAATATACCAAATGAAAGAACAGACCCTCTGCTTTCAAACAAAAAAAAAACGTTTCATCCTACCTTTAGTGGTTCTTTTGCAATCAGCTTTTGAATATGGGTAGGTTTTTGCAAAAACACCATATTTTGAGCAAAAAGCAGAAATAATTCCATTTTTATGACGGACTTTTCATAGAGATCCGATTCAGAGCGATCTTAAAACAGACACGGACATGCAGCAGCTTGGCATAGGGCAATACTTCCGGTTTTAAAAAGTTGCGGAAGGGCGCCACCTGGTGGATAATAGCGGTATTGCGGAAAGACGGAATATCTCGTCATTGGCGGGGAAGCGTTTTCTCTTAATTGACGAGAAATCTCGTCAATGGCGGGGAAAGAGTTAATTAAAATGGTGATTTTGGGTTGGTGCAACGGATACAGTGAATACTCACTGGAAATGTCCTTGCGCAGAGATCTGGCTGCACATTTCTCCAGGCCAGAGAAGGCCTCCACCACACCATGCAAGGTTTCAGTTACAGAGTCTGAAACACATGGGTCAGCCTTGTAAGTATGGTCATGTTGCATATACCAAGTTAATAATGAAATACTTCAGGCAGTGCTACGCTTAATTAACAAGCAGTGAGAACCTACTTTCTGAATTGACTACGACTTCATGCAGTTCTACGGATGGTGCAAGGACAAAAGTAAATACTTACTGAAAGGAGACATTTCACTGTCCCGAGGATTGTCTGCACGCTGCACTTGGCCAGACATATCTCCATCTTTAAGGACTACAATACATGAATGAGCCAGTGACAATTGGCAAGTATATTTAAAAGAGATGACCATCTTGAATGGACTACGACTTTGTGCAGTGCAATGTTTTGTGCGACGGGAAAAGTAAATACTCACTTGGTGGGCACATTTCACTGCCCTGGGGACTGCCCGCACACTCTACTTCGCCAGACATGGCTCCATCTTCATGGGCTAAAACATATGAATGAGCCCGTGACTTAAGATGTACACAACATTACTATGCTTCATAACTCGTTGTCAGTACTCACAAGTACTGTGCAACATGCTGGTGTCCTCAAGGGGCTGCAGCTTCCTTGGTGCCGTAGGGTAGGGGGGTAGCTTGCTGCCTTTATGGAGGTAATCATGTACAACTAAGCATACTCATTTCCAAAAATGTATGATCTTAAAAAATTTGATTCCTTTTGGAAATTGGAATTATAAATTCTTTAAGAAAAAAGCCATTACCCCTGACACTCTCATCAGAATCCGATAATTCTGGCAAAAAAAATAACATTGATGTGTGAAATTCCACGCACAATGTGTGTCATTCGATATGATATTTCAAACCTATAAAGTATTTGAGGACAAAAAACATACCACTTCTAACAAAACCCTCCGGAATTCCTTTTTTAGTGCGCTTCCTCGTCACATTAATAACCTCATCGTCCTCCTCCTCTGCCTGGCTGGTCAGGTTGTAGGTCTCACATTCACGACGCTTATCTAGAAATTACACAATTCTCATTAAAACAAATCAATTCAACAATATTTTGACATGGTAATGTATTTAATTTTCTAAGAATCTTTTTGATGAATAGAAAAAAATTCAAAACTTGCCTGAAGTAATTTTAATTTTTATTAATGAGAATGTCATCCAGTCATCCTGGGGGTTAATTTTATCCTTTATAGCCATTTCTGTTTTAGAAACGCTCAGCTTATGTGGCCATCTGACGGTTTTCATTTGTCTGTTGATCCAACTGTCAGGAACTACACCCTCCTCCTCTTGGGTACCCTCCCTCTAAACAGCCCTCGTGTACATGACCTGGAAAGGAAAAATTTGATACATTTTAGTTCAAATTTCAGAGGGTTTGGACATGAATAGAAGGGCAATGAGGGATACATTGTGAGTAGGATATTGTGGCAAGAGGACAGAGAGAGAGTCCCGGTGAGTTTTATGGATGCAGTAAGAAAGAACATGCAGGAGTCACCAAGGAACACACAGAAAACAAACGGATGGAAATAGGTGATCAGCTATGATGATCCCTGATGAAATCTAGCTAAAAGGGAAAAAAAATTGTTAACCTTAATATGTCAGTTCCACACCATGGCGAAGGGGTATGAGGACAAAACCACCAGCTTCAAGTGGGAGGCAGGCCACCTTCCGGAACAGATCCCTTTCTTGCAGTAGTGCATTTTTCATACTGCAAAGCCCTTTTCCTGTGCACACAATGTTCAGTAGCCCAGAGCTGCATGGTTGCTGAAATAATGGTGAAGTGTGACGCTGGTGCAGAATCTCACAAGCAAAAGTCCCATCTGCATTTCTCTGTCGAACAAAAGCAAAGCTGTTGTCCCTCAAAAGAAAACAAATGTCCTTTTCTTTAACAGAGGAAAACACTTTAGGGTGTCTTTGGCGATTGTACACTTCTGATTGCTCGATTTCAGACAAACGCCTAGTCACTTGTTCCAAGGGACTTCTCCCATTTCTCACGTGTCTCTTGACTTGTTGCAGGTAATTTTCAAATGGAAAACAGGAAATGTCATTTAAGGAACAGTTGAAGTGGCTGGCATCCTCATGGAGATGAATTAGTGCATGTACATTGTATACAGGAAAGGTCTTGCCATACAGGTCAGCAGAGCACATGACAAAATGTTTGATTAGCTCCTGCGCATACTGGAGATAGGCATTTCGAATCCGCTCATCTGACTCCAGCATGATCGACATGGATACTGTCAAGGACAAAAAATGTTGGTATTTTTCAGGTGACAACACGGTTTTCAAAACAACAGGCCCTGTGTACAGCAAAAACTGCCTTAGTTCAGTGGCTTTCCATCTATCAATTTCTTGTAATCCCCGCGGTTGTCTAGCAAATTCACTTGGCATCTTCCCTCTTAGTGCAATTAGCTTTTGAGAAATTGCATCCTTTTGCCTCACAGAAAGACGACAGACTTTTGGGCCACGAGTCAAATAAATTAACAGGCGCCTAACTACTCCCAGGCAGACGACATGCATGTAATCCAGGACAAAGGAGCTGACGCAAGGAATTCCTGCTGCAATGAATGGGCTGATACCAGTTTGGTGGTTTGTGTACTCCACTCTGGAGAAACCATCATCTGTTCGAGAAGTGCATTCCTGTTCATTGAAAACCACTCTACTTTCAACACGAGTACCTCTGATTAAACACCTTTCACAACTCTCAAAGGCAGTATGACCCTTAATACATTTCAGATATGCCCTTGCTGGTGCATCACATATCAGAGCATCAATATTGACAGTGTAGGTCTGGCCTTTAAAAGCAATGCCATTGTCCTTGAGATGTTTGTATTCAGTCACAAAGTCATTTAAATACTCCTCAAGAGGACTTGGCTTGCTTTGTCCACTGAACATGGCTACAATGAATGGTTCAAAGTTGCCACACTTGACCAGAATTGGACACCGCTACTTCTGAAAAGTGGAATGCCATCAACATTTACACTGAGGTGCACATCATTTCTCTCCATCTGACTTAAGTAACGACAGATACCCTTTTCTAAGCCATAATACTTATACTGGCCACCACATTTAGGCTCTCTGTTGTGTTGTGCCGGGGTGTAGCAAGGAGTGTCCGGCAATCCACAGGCAATAGGTGCCCTTGCTTTCTTAATATGGGCAGTAGGTCATTAAGTGCTCTGTGTGTCAATTTGTGCTCCAAGGCCCACTGTCTGAGTTCGTCCTCAAAGCTAGTCACTTCAGCTTCATTGGGTTCCTGTTCCGAGTCAGAAGAGCAGTAGTCCACATCAGTGTCAATGTGGAAATCATCTGATGTTCTAAGATCATTGTTACTTATTAAACTATGTGTGGTCCTAGGCACACTATCACTGCTACAACTACTTTGAGTCCCAGGCACACTTTGTCCCTCTTCGTCACTGTCAGAATAACGGAGGAGTTGATCTAGTTCTCTTTGGCGTTTTCGCCATTGCCTTACTCGCAAAGTCATCTGTAAACAAAGTCGTTACTCCAAATTAGTTTAGTTTCACTGTTAATTTGACTGGGGCCAACACAAAAGGAGAGAGAATAAAATCACAACACGTACCTTGTTTAGGCCGTTTAACTAATAACAAGGAAAACACCTCACTCCTTACAGCACCTGAGAGACAAAAAATGGGTTAAAAACACGTCACACAAAACTTAAAGGATTAGATATAGTACATATATAGTGTGTATGTGTGTGTGTGTGTGTGTGTGTGTGTGTGATATATATATATATATATATATATATATATATATATATATATATATATATCACACACACACACACACACACACACACACACACACACACACACACACACACACACACACACACACACATACACTTTTTTTACCACAAATGCTTATTTTGTACATCTCTGAGATGGGCAAGGTATTACATCTTCACGGTGGAAACGTCACGTAATTTACCAAAGTTATTTCTCTGTGTTCTCGGTGCAAAAAGGTAGAGAACGTTAAAAAACTCCAACCCATAAATCGTCCAATGTCTTCGTTTTAATTTATTATTTTTACTTTTTTTACATGACCTTTCCAACATGATGACAATGTGTGTGGCATATCCGAGATGGTACAAGGCATGAATTTGTATTTAAAGGGTATAAATATATCTGAACATAAAATTACCTATACCTATGTTTGTGTACATAAGAGCCTTATTTCTGTACTGGGATCGTATAGAGACTTTGGAGCTGCACTGAGACAGACATTTGATCCTTTTTTGAACATTTTAATAGTTTGTTGCCCTTGAAGTCCATTACATGGATAACACTCCTGGAATGCTTTCCTTAAAAACCTTACTTTCTTTTTGATTGAAAAAAGACAGACATGTACATCTTGAATGACATGGGGGTAAGTAATCTATCGTGACATTTTTATTAGAAAGTTAAGTACTCCTTTAAGTGATGCAAAGTTACAAACTAATATAGCCTAGAACATTATCTACATATAATTACAATGCAGATATTTTCAGTCGATATTCAGGGTGAATGTGTTGGAAAAAGCCCCTGGAACACCCAAAATGAACCCTTGATTTTAACAAAGAATGGTAACTAGTTAACAGCCAGATAACAACGTGAAAGCTACGTAAAGGTCGCTTCTTATACAAGTGGGTTGGTATCAGAGACAAAACATATTTATTGGTTTACAATAAAACGTGTCATGTTCATTTCATGAACGATAAAAGTGACTGAGGGACGGTCAAATCAACTGACCTTGCATCACCTGTGAACACCGCATGCGAACCCCAACTAACGTTACTGTAATAAGTAATGAGCTAATCAATCAGAATTCTGTGCCATGATGCTTGCTAGCTGGATATATGCAGTTTAGTGTTCCAAATTGTTCAAATGTACATGTTCTCGCGTGGACAGCAAAAATATAATTGAAACTGAATTTGAACCATGAGCAACAAGCTAACGCAAAACCGAAAAAATGTATGACGTTCAGTCTATAACGCCATTGACCATTCGCGGCTGTAGCGTTTAACACAGCATGTCTGCGAAGTTTTAAGACAATAACGCCAAACTATCTAACACTACACGTACACATCGTAATAGCATTAACTAGGGTACCACACTTACCTTCAACTTAGACGAAACGTTCACCAGCGATGCAAAAGTTGAAATGCTGTGACTCTGTGGTTGAACAGTCGCGCGTGAATGCCTGCCGTGTTGCCTTGACCAATCACAGTGGCGTTTACTGGTTGGGTTATGATAATGTGCTGCCTCGACCAATCAGAGTGATTGTGACTGGTTTTGGTCTTTTTGGTTGAAATCCAAAGCCCCTCATAGATAGTTCTCCTCGCCTATCCTTTGGCGGTTTAGCGGTTCTTTTAAAATTAGAAATAAGGAGGGTGGACCCAATATATGCTAGCATGAAATTAATTTCTGAACTACAATTTTCAACAGACAGCATTTCCAAAGAAATAAAACAGACACATGCAAAAATACATGTATGCATAAAGAAATAACTGAAAAGTTAATAAAGCAAGAAAGAAAAACAGGAAAATGTAAAATTGATTTTCTAAGTAATCTGCAGACTTCAGAGGCAAAAGCCTGTAAGTGCCATGTGAAAGCTTCTTTTAGAATTCTCATTTTTCTAAAGCCTGTATAAATGACAATTAATAGGTAATGCATTGCCATTTCAGTTAAATTATTGAACTTAAAATATATACAAGCATGATAAAAATGCTCATTCTAGAAGAACATTTTATGGCACTTAGAAACTTTTGCATCTGAACTGTTCATGCATTAATCATGTTAATAGGCATTATAAAAGAAATGTTAATCATGTAAATTTTCTGCACCTGTTATAGACGTCCAAATGATGTCCAAAAAATGACCCAGTTCAAACGTGAAATGTTGAACGTCAAGATGACGTCCAAGTAGGGTCATGTTTGGACGTCCAAATAGTGGACCTAATTTGGACGTCAAATAGATGTCCAGAATTAGTCATGGACCGACGGACCCAATATAGACATGATCTGCACGTCTATCCGACGTCCTGTGTTTAGTGGGATACGTCATCAAGTGTCCCTGTAACATATCCACTGAGAGGAGAGCGAGTTGAGAACCCAAGTGCAGTTTATTTAACATAAATCAAGAAGAAACACAAATGCATGGCATGATATTTCACTACCAGTAAATACATTGCATATAACAAACAAAGCTTAACAAAGGACAACGGGAACATGAGGGCTACACAGCAAAGGAACCAATCAGAACAAGACACATCAGGGAATAGGGAAACAAGAGACAACCATGACAATGAACAATATCAAAATTAAAGACATGAACATGTAACAGAACTACATAATAAAAGACATGAACAATAAACAAGAAAAAAATACATGAGAGAACCGTGACAGTCCCGAATCCCTGATATATACTATATCCATATACTAGCTGGGTGAAATCCAAATAGTGTGTGCTCTTTTTAAGGAAGGATTGCGTTCAAACAGATGGTCCAGGTAAAAAGAAAATGATTGTTTTCATGGTTCTATTCACCAAGCGTATTTTAATCGGCTACGCACTGAGACACAATGACCGCAACTCCCTCAATAGTTTACACATCAAGACCTCTGGGCTGCGTTCCCCGAAACCTTCTTAGCTCTATGTCGTTCTTAAGTTGTACCTTAAGCTGTACCTTATCGTTAATACGTGTTTCCCGAAACGTTCTTAGTTACGTATCCCTTCTGTAAGTCACTCGTTCGGAAGGTTGGTCTGGAGCACTCTTAGCTATACCTTATCCCACTTGACTCCGCTAGGGGCCATGACTGTGATAATAGTTTTTGTAGATTGCAGTCTATATAACTAAATATCTGTAAAAAAAAAGTTGAAGAACACTCCGTGTTAAATTATTTTTACATTTAAAGAATAAAACATTCACATAATAAGACATCATTAAACTGATGGTTGTTAGATTTTTTATTTTTTTTCCAACTAAACATCAGCTGCAAACTATTATTACAGGCTTAAGAAACTATATATATATATATATAAAAAAAAAGATTTTGGGTGTAGGAGTTGGTATATAAAAAAAAAGATTTTGGGTGGAGGAGTTGGTGAAACTATGGCAGGCAGCAATACAACAAATCTTACCATTTCATTTGTGCATTTCACATCCGTTAAATCTTTACTTTACCGGCTATTTTAGCTGCAATAAAACAAATCAAGTAAAAATTGCATGCCACGAGAGCATATTCATCACGAAATCATAATTGTTGATTTTCCATAATATTAACGACGTTAAGTCGACTTTGCATCGAAGTTTTTTAATGTTTTCTAACTTTGAAGCAACTGCATGCCATATTCTTTATAAACATTCAAAAGAAACTGCTCCACTTGATTAGCTACTGCTTGTATAAGGTCAACAAATTTTCCACATTAAAACTAATCAAAGCTAAAATCTAAAGCAATCATAATATATATTTATATATCACATAATATATATTTTTATGTTATATTTAAGGTAAACAGACAGGCGCAGCTCCAGAAATGCGTCCATTAAGCTTTATCCGCAATGTAAACGCGCTGCTTGCGCATCCAGTGTCCAAGCACAATAAATGCGTGAACTAATGAACAACAGTTTGTTTTTAAATATTTAAGTGTAATGCACAGCCAACCCAGGTGACTTGCATGACCCACCTTTGCCCTGTGGAACGCATTTATTGGGAACCCCTAATATAAATTATCCTTTAAAGTAAAGGAATAATGGATGCATTGGAGCAGTTCATGCATGATACTTTTGGACATGAAGTTGCGGGTTTTGCACGCGTATATAAAATAAAATATACAAGGTTTATATTTAGTTGTTTGCAGTTTGAAATATTTTAACAAGATATTCCTAATAAATGTAACTATTTCTGAAATGTTTCTTTAATAAAGAACACCGCTATCTCATAACGCAGCGAAGTCCCTATTACATAAAGTGAATAATTGATTGTCGAGCAATCGATATCAACCTATTCAGCACCATCGCCATGGACAGCACCTGGTAACGTCGTACGTAAGAAAGAATCCCGCTAAGGTACAGTTCGGGAAACACGCCTAGAAAAGGTATACCTGTAGTTAAGGTTTAACTTAAGAGTCTTCGTAGCGCGCTAAGAGACAACGTTATCGGGAAACGCAGCCCTGATCTTTGAAGGGAATCGGGCTGTTTACTTCACCTGATTCACGACCTAGAGAGCTAGGGAACTGTTTGAGATATTGAAAGTCTTTAAAGCAAGTGTTGGTTCAGCTGAAAGTGTGACACTCTGTTGGCAGCTTTTCCCAGTCACAGATAGAGCGAACTGTACAGCTCAAGTGCTTCATGCCTTCCTCACTCATTCATGACCAGTGGCAGAATGATATGTAAACAAAATGTTGAAGCGGTTACTGTTACGATACTAGTAGAATATATCACGGCTATAAGCCAATCAGATTCCAGAACCAGAAAGAACTTTTGTATATATGAAGAGTTTGGTTGCAAAACGTAATAAATCCATTTTGACTAATTTCAGTAAAAATATGTTTTCTATACCAAGAAAGTGACAAGATGAAAATCACTTTTTTCTGTTACAAACTTTCACATAGCATCTTTAGGTTATAAAAACATAAAAAAATCAAATCCATAACTTGATTTTCAAAGATTTATAATAAAAACGAATTATTTTTTCCACAAAATGCAATAAATCCATGACAAGTTTTTGCTTGTCAATGCAATAAATCAATTGAATCAATATATAAATGTGCATTCATCTTTGCCACGTTATATTCATTAAGTTGAACAGTGGTACAGATGTGGCCTTTAAAAATGCGCGTCTCTGAGAGCAGAATGCCGCGAGCACTTCCGAAATTCTGCGAGATCCCGCAGAAGGGGGGGTTCGGTGGGGACGCAGGAAATTCAAAAACCTGTAGAGGGCAGTCGTGTTTCATGTAGGCCATACTGACGACAATTTGTGTGCTCGACTTCATGCTGAGTGTATACTGTATGATATTGAAGTGACATGACACGGATTATCTGTGTTTAGGCGATAGACTTTGATGTCATACAAATGCATGCTTTTTGGCAAACATTTAGTTGCCGAAGTTTTCTTTTGCCAGTTACATAAACAGTCACATATTCTTCATAAAAATCAGACTCAAACGTGCATCATTTGTCTTATTTTTTCTGTGTACTTACAGTAGAAGAGATGTGATGTATGATAACTGAGTCTTATAACAAAATAATTTGCGAAGACCTTTGAAGAGACCGAGAGCATTTGCGCAATAGTTTATCTAATTTTACATTTAGTTAATTTTTGCATCTGAACGTTTAAATAGCTTTAACATGGTTGTGTTGCTCTTTTCTGCATTACTGAACAGTAGGCTACTTTTAAATTATCATGTTTCCCTTTACATGGTATGAAACACGATAAAAAGTATGCAATGGTGTTTAATAAATTTCACCTAAAATGTGTATAATATGTTATATTTTTGTAGTAAGGAAATAAAGTCATATTGTGAGTGTAAATATTCATAAATTCGAGGAGTTTCTGAGGTGTTTGTCATCGGCAAAATGTGCAGTTTCTTTGTTGCTGATTAAAAAACGTTGGCAATGTGATTGTTTAAAATTGACATTTGTTCTACTTATTATTAATTGATTTTTTGACTACATTTAAATAATTACTACATAATTAAATAATATCAATGTGAAAATATAAGTAAATCATATTTCAAGTTAGGCGTAAAACGTATACATTTTGATGTCAAATAGAAATAATAATAATTTGAAATATGCAATTATTACAGTTTTAAAAACTTAAATATATAACTCTGACCTTCTAAAATATATTGATTAAAATGATCAGTAAATGTAATACTTATATTATTAAGGCATATACATCAAATAATATATGTACATTTTACACAAAATATGTGTTCTATTTTTAGTAATTTATTTTCCAACAAAAATATAACGCATAACTGCATTAAGAGATTTTATGAAGTTACTTTAATCATTTATTTTAGAGATATTTACAAAGCCACTGAATCATTTTAACAGTGTGTACATTATGATCTTATGGTAGACTATTATTAAATGCATATAAATAAAAATATGTAAAACTAAATAAAAAAGATATCATACACGGACTGTATGTAAGCATACGTTTTCTTGTTCAGTCCACTTGGGTTTAAATGCCGTTTTTCTAAGGAAAAATTGTAAAACTTTATTGGTGGTAGTTGAGAAGAATTCCTCTTTCCATATCTAAATAATTTTGAGCGCAATATAAATGTATCATATTGTTATTCTTATTATATAAGAATACGTATTTTTACAACATTTTTAACATATAGAAAATGTAAGTTAAGCATGTTGTGTGTATTTCCTAAGTATAAGCTTTTGGGAAATGCACCATAACTAAACGTGCATAAAAGCATAAAGAAGTCATTTAAATAAGTGAAAGATCTTTTTTTATGAGCTCAAAATTTTGAATATAATGTGCTATTGCTAAAAATTGCCCATCTCTAACGGAGAATATTCATCTTTAAAGTTGAAGAAACAAAAAAGTAATGTACTGATAAGCATTCGTCAAATATATATATGCGGTGGTAAAACTCCTGTGCGTGTCGTTCAAATTCATTGAAATTTGGTTCACTTGTAGTTTAGCAAGTATGTCACAGGGTTGCCAAATCTCACGCATCTGGTGTGAGACTCACGCATTCAGCCTTAATCTCACGCTCTCAGGCTCAAAAAAGAAATCTCACGCTAAAATAGACATTCTTCTCTGCTGTATTTTTTTCACTCATGTGCATGGCCGTACCCACCATTGAGGTCTTTGTCTTATTTAACCCAACGCTCAGCGCTCGTTTAGCTTCTTGCGCCGCCACGCAGACCGATCTGCATGTGACGTCTTAGCACCATGAGACCGATTCAACAGTAAATGACTCAGTATGCATTTAAATCGATCTCGGGGCCATGTGATGTCACAAGCCAACAGGTCTGCGCCCCATTAAGTAAGAAAAAGTCAAATTGACTCCCAAATGACGAATCAAATCATAGACAGAGGTGCAACTCAAAGGAGGACAGCTGCGCGATTCCACAGAGTGGAAGTGCAAGAAAGATGTAAGTAATTAAACGCTGACTATTATACAGCTGTATTAGATTCACAGCCTTGAACTTGAAAACCCGACACATTGTGCGCGGCACAACGCTTAAATAAGCCCATGTTTGTCTTTTGGCTTAAACAAAAAAATTCACATGTAGCTGTCTTAATGAGTATCATGGTAAACAACTGATTATGTCTTAACCGATGTAAACATTTTCTTGCATTCTGTCTAAAGCCTGCCTAATAAACACTATCCATTTTGAAGTCATTTAAGTTAAACAAAAGAAGAGAAAATCACTCACTTGTCTGTAACTTCTGTAACGTTGTAAAAAAGGGATTAATCCATATTTACTTTTAAATAAATTACTCAAAGATGATTATTTGTTACACCTTACCCAGATAATAAGCATGTAAATATTAGCCAAAGCAAAATTCTTATGACAGACAGGAGGCTGATGGACCATTCTAAGGGACCAATATATAATAATTTCCTGAATATAAGCACCATGCATTGTTTTATTCACAGACTCTGCTTTGCTGCATGAGGACTAGTCTGTGAGTGCTTTGGGAGTGCGTTGAGAAGAGCGAATGATACATGCTTTCATGTCGCAAATTCTCCAACATTGCCAGAAAAAGTCGCTAGATTTGTCGCTAGTTGCTTTTTTGAAAATAAGTCACTGAAGGGGTCTGAAAAGTCGCTAAATCTAGCGACAAAGTCGCAAAGTTGGCAATACTGTTCATGCGTTGCCGCAAGAACCGACAGACGGATGACGTCAGAGTACCACGAGAATGATGTAAGAAATCATATTTCGGCTCGCTCTCTCGATACTGTGACGTCATTCGGCTGTCGATTCTTGTGGCGCCGCATGAAGTCGAACAAGCCAATGGACAGCAGTAATACCTACGCATGCGCTTTTAACTTGTAAAATTCAAAGGTGTATGGGTAATGTAGTCTCTGCTTTCGGTGGGACGAATTAGGAAACGTGCATTGTGAAGGGCGCTTTGAAAAGCGGCAGCACAGCCAAAGGATTAAATTAAGTCTCTGATTTAAACAGATGTGCAAATGAGCGTTCCGGTACGCTAAAAGCACGTTCTGGGTGCACGGAGAGGTGGTGGTACGCTCAACAGCTATATTTGGAAGTGGCGGTACTGAGTACTGGCGCCTACCGACCCACTTAAAGCACTGGCGGTAGCAAAGGTAGACGGCCCTTTGAAAAGCAAAAGAAAGCTGATAAAAATGAGAAACATACACTGAAATTAATTGGAGTAGGATTTAGGCTACTTAAAAAAATCTAGGAAACATTTTTCACTCAGAAAATGCTAGTAAATGTAAACAAAATTATCAGCAGATTTAACTTTATTACTTTTTTATTTTAATTCACAAGAAACTAATGTAATCTTCCTGATTTAATCACGTAAAACACAAGTCTAAACACAAGCACCACTTTTCTGAATGATGATAATCACAAACATCCCAGAGTTTGTAAACCAATTGTTTGTAAAACATATTTAATGCTAACTTTACTTACAAATTCAGAAAATATTTTTACAGTGTATAAATAAAACGACATGAAGGAAGTTAATTCCAAAGAGTCAAGAAATTAAAAACCACCAACCCCCGGGTCTGCCAATTCTTTGCCAACCCCCAATGCTAATCGATCACCTCTCAGGGAATCAAAAGAAAAAACTTTTTTTCCGGTTTTCACCAGCGTGTGGCGTTTTAATTCCCACCCTTGCAGTTCCTTTGTTTAAATGCAAATCTAGGCATACTACATACGCTGTAAGTTATTTTAAATGAATGTTTATAACTTATAAAATTAAGTGGATATCGGGTAACTTAATTTGACATGTTGATATAACCTGGGATCTCAAGTCCAACGCATTCGCCATGAGACACACGCATTTCTGTCAGTTCACACGCTCACACACCAAACCTTGTAAGCTATTTCTCAAGCTGAGAAGTAAGATAGAACTTTTCCTGCTATACAATTAATAAAGGAGGTGCTGGTATACACAGAGCATTTCTGTCGAGTTTACGCAGCGCCGCAAGAGCCGACAAGCAGATGACATCAGAGTACAGCAAGAAATAAAGCGGAGGAGGTTGGTTTTAAATTGCTGTCGCGGTACTCTGATGTCATCCACTCATGTTTGAGTCTGTATCAGATGAAAATACAGATTTTGAGGAACAACTTATTGTTTGGAGATTGTCAATGGACGTTTCTGAGTGGTAAGTTTGTTTGTTCAGTATGGACATGCAAAACGCCAAATGCATGAAATAAAAATTAATAATATTGTAATGTCTTAGCATGATATGTTTTCTAAAATGTTTAAAAATGAACAAATCAGTTGTGCGAAACTACACAGAATTTTTTTTTAATGAAACATATTTACAGTGCCTCATGGTGGGGTTGAACCGCTGGTTCAGTTTACCCCATCTGGTTCACTTTGCCCTACAGCCACCATTTTGGGAAACTGCCTAGCTTAGTGATTCAGGCTAATCTTTAGCTAAATCATTTACATGGTTTTATACATTAGCCTATCACCAATATTTATGGTATAAATATTTAGACCTGGATAAATCTACTTTGACATAACAGCCTTTAAACCTGGTATGTATAAGTTTTACTTTGATAGGATAAAAACAGTTTTTTGTAAAAAAAAAAAAATCATACTTTAATCATAAC
The DNA here is from genome assembly GCA_025389145.1 of Misgurnus mizolepis. NCBI lineage: Eukaryota > Metazoa > Chordata > Actinopteri > Cypriniformes > Cobitidae > Misgurnus > Misgurnus mizolepis. The sequence continues at coordinate 34,082,111 of JAIFKI010000009.1, read as the reverse complement.
TCTTAAATTTGTCCTTCTCTTTAACATAGCCAAATAGAAATTATGGTTGCTACCTGTATTTGTGGTCACACGGCTACAAATCTTTATGGTTGCCTAGATAAAGGGGGTGGGTCAACTTACCCACTGGCTCACTTTGCCCCACTCTCCCCTACTTGGTATTGAGAAACGGCCATTGTTTACAGAAGCTGGAGCTCGAGGTACATACTACAGAGCGAGTATGCGGGTGCACAAGGGTGAAAGAGCAACACACGATGTAAATAACTACAACAGTGCTCGCAGAACAGACACTTGGGGGCGGTTTCCCGGCAAGGATTAGTTTAATCCAGGACTAAGTCTTAGTTTAATTAGCAAATATAACTAGTTTTAACAAACATGCCTTACTAAAAACATTACCTGTGTGCATTTTGAGGTAAAACAAAGGGTACTGATGTATTTAAAGAATTGTCAGTGCAAGTTGTTTTCAGTTTGGAGAGCTCTCAAAAGTGTTTTAGTCTAGGACCAGTCTAATCCCTGTCCGGGAAACCGCCCCTTGATATTTTAACGTACTGCGTACCTTCACATTCTTTTGCGTGCCACCACCTCTCATGTTGCTGGTACTTTGCTGTGAAAAGTCAAAGGGCGTTTCTATGTGGCACTGCGCAGACAGTTCGGCAACGAAGACATCAAAGTACCGCGAGAGCAAGTCGAAATGTAACAAATGGTCCGACTTTACCTTTGCTCTTGCGGTAATCTGATGTCATACGCCGACCAGTCAACGCCACACCAATTAGAGTCTAACACACAAAGCGTAAAGGTCTGGAGGAAAAGCATACCTGCCCGGATCCAACGCACGCAGATACCCTCAGAAAACAGCAGATTTATTAACCCTCACCAGCGTGATAGTTTTTAATAAAAATATAAAAAAATCAATTGATATTTGACGTCTATTAACAATAATATATTTATATACAAAATAAAGTTATATGGTCATGACTTGCACATTGTGTGTTGCTTTAGTTTAATATAAAGTGCTCATTTGGTTTGGTGTGTTTGAGTGTGGCAGTCATTCTATTAGCCCCAATCAATCACAAATCAACGCTTCTCCTATTTCTTAGTAGGTGAACTTAATCAAATCTGCTGTCATCTGCAGTTATACATTTTACAGAGACCAGTATTCATTAGATTTGAATAACTTTTTTGCCACTTTTAAAACTGTAAAACTAAATAAAAAAAGATATCATATGATATGCCGAATGAGCATGTAAGCATATGTTTTCTTGTTCGCTCCACAGGTTTAAAGGCCGTTTTTTTTTCTTCTAAAAAATAATGTTTAAACTTTATTGGTGGTGGTTGAGAATAATTTATATTGCAGAATAATTTATATTGCATTTTAGCGCAAAAACATGAAACATACATATAAAGATGCTTAGAACAATAGCTTTGCTTCTGACAACAAGTTTCTGTAATAAATCAGTAAATCAATCACAAAATGTGTTGACAATGGCGAATAAAATGCTTGTCAATTCAAACAAAGCAGAAAGGTGTATAAAACCGCTTAATTAACAATATCTGAACTGTGCTCTTTTGCATACCTCTACTTTTCTCATGTCTTTCTTTATACCACCTTTATCTCTTTAAAATATTGCTACTTTTAGAAATAATTTGTTTGCATTTTTTGTATATTGCACACTTTATTTGCATCAACTATACCCATAATAAAAATGTCTACGTTTATCTTTCGATAAAGATAAACATATTTACATTTTGTCATTTAACAGACGCTTTTGTCCAAAGCGACGTACAAGTGAGGTAAACAATAGAAGCAATTAGGCAACACAAGAACAGCAATACATAAGTGCACTGGAAATAGTCTCATCAAGTCCAACACAATATACATAGCTAAGGGTATGTTAGTAATTTTTTTTATATATAGATAAAGAGGAAGGTAAATAGAGAAAGAGATAAAGAGAAGGGTAACTAAAGAAAGATAGTAAATCTGTAATTAGGAAGTGAGGTAATGGCAGAAGAGATGGGTTTTTAGCCGAGTCTTGAAGACAGCTACAGTGTCAGCAGATCGTGTAGTCCAGCCTGGACAGGACAAGAGCTTGGACCAGGACCTGCGTAGCATGCTCATCTAGGAAAGGTCTAATTTTCCTAATATTGTAGAGGATGAATCTACAAGAGCGAGCGGTGCTGGCAACATGCTCCGCGAAGCTAAGCCGATCATCAATGATCACTCCCAGGTTTTTGGCTGTTTTGGAAGGCGTGATGGTCGAGGAACCTAGCTGATTGTTGAATCTTTGGTTTAGATGATATGACAAGCAGTTCTGTCTTCGCAAGGTTAAGCTAGAGATGGTGATCCTTCATCCAGAGTGAGATGTCCCTCAGACATGCCGAGATGCGGGCAGAAACCGTGGGATCATCAGGTTGGAACGACAAGTGGAGTTGAGTGTCGTCTGCATAGCAGTGGTAGGAGAAGCCATATTTTCGAATGACAGAGCCCAGGGATGTCATGTATATCGAAAAGAGCAGCGGTCCAAGCACAGAGCCTTGAGGCACCCCGGTATCAAGACGTTGGGGTTTGGAGACGTCACCTCTCCAGGATTCCCGAAATGACCTATCTGAGAGGTACGACTTGAACCATAGAAGCGCTGTGTCAGTGACACCCATAGACATGAGAGTTGACAGGAGGATTCGGTGATTGATCGTGTCAAAAGCTGCAGATAGATCCAGTAAGATCAGCACAGATGATTTGGAGGCTGCCATTGCCTGCCTTAGGGCCTCAATGACTGAGAGCAGCGCAGTCTCAGTGGAGTGACCACTTTTGAATCCAGACTGATTGCTATCCAGGAGGTTATTTTGTGTGAAGGAAGTGAAGAGTTGGTTGAACACAATGCGTTCAAGAGTCTTGGAAATGAAGGGAAGAAGAGAAAACAATCAACAACAAGTTAAATGCCCAAACTACTACTGTATTTACTGTAATATACTAACGCACGCGAGGACATGCGAGAACAAACGCGGATTGCAGCACGTGAGACAAAGGTAAACAAGAGAGCGTTTCTTAGCAACGACACAGTGCTTAAAACTTCACAAGTCTAAAATCAAATACACTTACACGTTTCTGTGGACTCCTGTTGATAACTGCTTCACCTGAAGACTGAACTGTTTACTGCTGTTTACAGTTTTAGGACACGCGGAACAAACGCGGATTGCAGCACGTGAGACAAAGGTAAACAAGAGAGAGAGAGTAAAAAACAATAACATATTTATTATTGTCTTAACTTAAAACTTTGTTTTTTAATTTATAAATTAGATTTTATATAAATAAGTTTTGAAAAAATGTTGAATGCGAACGTCTGAGATAAGATATCTGGAACGAGACGCGGCGTGTTTGTCTATATAGCCACATGTTATTAAATTAATTATTTTACACACACATTTCACAAAGTACATATTGTAAGTGTAAATATTCATAAACTCAACACTTCGGAGGTGTTTTTTGACCGTAAAAGGTGCAGTTTCTCTGTTCGCTATATTATTAGATGTAGTATAGCCAACATATAAAGTTAATTTTAAATAAAAATGTCTGTTCTATTTCTAGTCATTTATTTTGGTTTGACCAACTAAAAAATACATAAGTGACATTAAGAGATTTTATAAAGTTCCTTTAATCCATTATTTTAGTGATATTTACAAAGCCACTAAATATTTTTACAGTTATGAATTATGGCTGAAAGGATTAAAATAAACCATAACACTGACTGCCTAAATGCGCAAGAAAGGTATTATTAAAGGTATTATAAATATAAACAGTAGCGGAGTGGCCATCAGGAGAGTCGGGACATTTCCCGGTGGGCCGGTAGTGTTTTGAGGCTGCGAGGGCCGGTCTGATAATAGGTATTGCAAGTTATATATTCAATTCAATTCAATTTTATTTATATAGCGCTTTTCACAATTGTTAATTGTTGCAAAGCAGCTTTACATGAGTAGATGTAGAGGAGAACATTGAAAATCAATACATAGTATAAGAAGTAGAATATAGCGGCTAAGGATAAAAAACCGTGTAAGCGAGCATATTAATAATGTAACGTATACAGTAAAGTGCTAAGTTAAGCCAAAGTTGGCTGACTCTCCCTGGGACTAAAAAACCCCCTAGGAGAAAACCCAATGGGAAAAAATCCTAGAAGGACAAAAAACCCTAGGGAGAAATTAATATTTATATTTATAATATATAGACACGGTAGGGATAGGAAGCGTGTAAGCGGATTAAACTGGTTCAGCCGTTGGTCGCGCATCGGTTGGGCGTCACGTTGAAAGACAGCCAGTAGATCAGTGGTGCGATGGCCTTCACAGCAACAGGAACTGGGTCTGTTTGTCTCATTGTCCTCAGGGTCGAGGACGAGACAGGGAGACAAAAACAGAATTCTATTAGCGTAGGGGCCGTTCGCATGTAATGCAAGTGTCATACATTATAGTGGTTTAATTCAGCTCGGTTCCAGACAGGCTAACTATTGCGGCAAGAGTAAATTACCCATATGAGGTATGTGAGTGCTTTGTTCTAGACAAAATAACTACTGCGGGAAAAGTACATTTACTGGACAATCTATGTGAATGCTTTGTTAAAGAAGAATGTCTTAAGTTTAGATTTAAATTGATCGACTGTGTCTGATACTCGAACATTATTTGGTAAATCATTCCAGAGCTTAGGGGCTAAGTAGGAAAAGGATCTACCACCTTTAGACACTTTTGATATTCTAGGGATAATTAAGTAACCCGAATTTTGTGATCGCAGTTTACGTGGTGGATTGTATTCTGATAGTAGTTCTTTAATATACGAGGGCGCCAGGCCATTTAAGGCTTTGTAGGTGATTAGTAATATTTTAAATTGTATGCGATATTTAACTGGTAGCCAGTGTAAAGATGCCAGAATTGGACTAATGTGGTCATACTTTTTAGATTGAGTAAGCACTCTTGCGGCGGCGTTTTGAACCAGCTGTAGCTTGTTTACCTGATTTGCATGGCATTCCCCGAGTAACGAGTTACAATAGTCTATTCTAGAGATCATAAAAGCATGGATAAGCTTTTCTGCATCTGATGCAGACAGCATATGGCGTATTTTTGAGATATTTCTAAGATGGAAGAATGCTGTGCGGCAGACGTTGGAGATATGACTATCGAAAGATAGATTGCTGTCAAACATTACGCCTAAATTCTTAACCGTGGAAGATGGCACCACCATGCAGCCATCTATGGGCAACTTGTAATCTGACATATTATGTTTGGAGCGATTTGGTTCAATAATAAGTATCTCTGTCTTATTGGAGTTTAGCATAAGAAAGTTATGTGCCATCCAGTCCCTAATATCACTAATGCAGTCTGTTAGCTTAGCAAACTGGTGGGTTTCGCTAGGATGTGACGAGATGTAAAGCTGGGTATCATCCGCATAGCAGTGAAAACTTATGTTATGTTTCCTGATAATGTCTCCTAGAGGTAACATATATAACGAGAATAGGATAGGGCCTAGAACTGATCCCTGAGGTACGCCGTATTTAACGGGGGAGTGATTTGACTCTTCCTCATTTACATAAACAAAGTGATATCAATTGGTTAGATACAATCTAAACCAGGCTAACACCTGACCACTGATGCCAACATAGTTTTCTAGTCTATTGAGTAGGATTCTGTGATCTATTGTGTCAAAGGCTGCACTAAGGTCTAGTAATATATGGATTGAGATTTCACCACGATCGAATGTTAATAGGAGGTCATTTGTAACTCTAAGCAGCGCTGTTTCTGTGCTATGGTGGGGCCTGAATCCTGATTGGAACTTTTCATATGTATTATTATTCGCTTTGAATGTGCGTAGCTGGCTTGTCACTACTTTTTCTAATATTTTAGAAAGAAAAGGTAGATTTGAGATTGGTCTAAAGTTATTAAGATCTCCCTGGTCAAGGTTTGGTTTTTTAATGAGCGGTCTAATAACTGCTAGTTTGAAAGCTGTTGGAACATATCCTAATTCTAGCGATGAGTTAAAGATATTTAGTACCGTGTCGGACACTACATGAAATACCTCTTTTAGTAATTTTGTGGGAATGGGGTCTAATATACAGGACGATGATTTAGATGACGTTACTAATTTAGAGAGCTCTTCTATTGTAGTAGGTTTAAATGACTCAAGATGTTCGTATGATAATCTAGTGGTCAATGTACTATTGGGTAGAGTAGTGGCTGCTTGCGTAGTTTCTATGTTTTCCCTTATAGAAATAATTTTGTTAGCAAAGAAGTTCATGAAGTCGTTACTATTGTGTTGGAATTTACTATTGGTTTCTGTTTGTTCTTTGTTTCTAGTCAGTTTCGCAACTGTGCTAAAGAGGAAACGAGGGTTGTTATGATTTTCTTTAATAAGCGTACTGAGATAGGTAGATCTGGCGGTTTTAATAGCCTGTCTGTAGTGTTGAATACTCTCTTTCCATGCTGAACGCCATACCTCTAACTTTGTGTTTCGGTAGTTTCTTTCCATTTTTCTAGCTACTTTTTTAAGGGCTGCAGTATGATGGTCATACCATGGAGCTGGCGTTTTTTCTTTGATTCTCTTTTTTCAAATGGGAGCAACGGCATCCATCGTGCTAGAGCAAACGTTGTTAAGGTTTTCTATTATAATATCCAGATCTTCACGGTTATCTGCTACATGTTTCATTTGAGACAGGTCTGGAAGAGTGCTAATAAAGCTATCTTTCGTGGTGGAAATTATTGTTCTGGCTAATCTGTAGCATGTTGTAGACTGAACGGTCCTATCTAGAAGTATTGTGTATGACACAAGGCAATGGTCTGAAACGGCATCGCTCTGGGGTGATATTTCGATGTCATTAATATTGAGTCCGAGTGACAGAATTAAGTCTAATGTGTGCTTACGAGTATGCGTGGGTCCAGACACGTTTTGTTTAATACCGAGAGAATTTACAACATCCATAAACGCACGTCCTAATGCATCTTTTGAGTTATCCACATGGATGTTAAAATCACCAACGATAAGAGCTTTGTCTACAGTGACTGTAAGCTCAGATAGGAAGTCTGCTATTTCTTTAAGAAAATCTGTGTGGCCTATATATGGTAGCTAAAATGAACGAAAGCTGTTTGTTGTTACGATCAGTTATTTCCATGTTTAACAGTATTATTTCAAACGAATTAAATTTTAGTTCTGATTTATGGTTTACTTTGAACATTTTGTTGTATATTGTAGCTACACCACCCCCTCTCCCTTTTAGACGAGGAACGTGTTTATAATAATAGTCTTGTGGGGTGGATTCGTTTAAACTGATGTAATCGTCTGCTTTAAGCCAGGTCTCTGTTAAACAGAGTGCATCTAAGTTTTGGTCAGTAATTATTTCATTGATAATAGGTTCTTTATTGGTAAGCGATCTAATGTTAAGAAGGCCGAATTTTAACATTTGAGTTTCATCTTTTAATGTATTGTGTTCTAATTTTATGTTAATAAGATTTGTACGAGACGAGGTAAACGGTGCTCTGTATTTATTTGTTTGAGGAACAGACACAGTCAAGATGTGTTGCTACTCTGGTAAAAAAGGCTCTATGTGCTGGGATATATTTGATCTTGACATGTCAAGGCAGCTAACAGACTGATGGGTAAGCCGATCTGTCTGTTTCCTGACCTGGTACCTGGATAGTCAGACAATATCAAAAGTAACACTATTGGTCAGATTTCTAGAGAGTATAGCACTACCTTCCGGAGACGGATGGAGGCCATCTCTCTTTAGCAGGTCAGGTCTTCCCCGGAAATGCTTCCAATTGTCTATAAACCCTACGTTATGCTGAGGGCACCACTTTGACATCCAGCCATGAAGAGACACTAATCTACTGTAAGTTTCATCCCCCCGGTAGGCGGGGAGGGGACCAGAGCAAATTACATTGTCTGACATTGTTTTTGCAATTTCACACACCTCTTTAATAGTATCTTTGGTGATCTCCGACTGGCAGGGAGTCTGGTGTCATTCGTGCCGGCGTGAATAACAATCTTAGAAAACTTACGTTTAGCATTAGCCAGCACTTTTTATTTGGATCTAATGTCAGACGCTCTGGCTCCCGGTATACAATCGACTATGGTGGCTGGTGCCTCAATGTCAACGTTCCTGAGTATAGAATCTCCAATAACCAAGGCACTTTTAACAGACGTCTCAGCCGGTGTATTGCTGAGTGGAGAAAATCTGTTTGATATTAAAACAGGAGCGTGATTTGGGTGCCGAATGTGACTATGCCGCCTGACAGTCACCCAGTTAGTCAGCCGCCTTGACTCTGAAGTCGGAACCGAGCCATGTGTATTACGCTTAACACTAGGCGCACCCGAAACAGTGTTTGTAACATTAACATTAGTTGTCTTACTGTCCTCAACTAGCGTTCGGATGAGCGCTTCTAGTTCAGCAACCTTCTCCGTCAGCCTTACTACTTCAATACACTTAGCACATGTAAACCCCTCTATGCTGACGGAAGAAGCTAAACTGTACATGTGGCAAGTAGTGCAGGTTACAATGACAAGCGGAGTCTTACCGTTTTCATGCTGGGCGATGGCGTCTCCGTTCGCCTGAACGCAGGCCGAATGCCTGTTTATTGCAGAACATGGTGTTGGATTAATAATAGACGAGAGTATTCAACTGCAATATATAAATATCCTCACACAACATTATTTTTCTCAAAAAACTTTGAAAAAAAACAATTTTTAAAGGAACTGTATTCTTACAGTTATTCAAAGATGCACACATTATTCCGCATATGATTGAATATTAGACGAGAGTATACTGTATAACGGCAATGAACATCTCATATGGCAATAAATATCCACATATAACTTAACAGCATAATGAAATGAATAAACAGACAAGGAAGCAGGATTGGCATGTAAATTTTATTATTATTAGCGGAAAAACAGCAATATTACTGAAATAATCTCTGAGGTAAATGCGCCAAACACGTTAAAATAAATAAGTAATAACAGTGGAAAAACATTATTATCTCTCAAAACTTTATATGACAAAAATTATATTTAAAGGAAATATTCTTACAGTTATTCAAACATGCAAATATTATTCAATATTACTCCCATTTATGAGCACGTTCATCTCTGGCCTTGATCTGTTATGTAATAGCTGATTCAGGTGCGCATCTCCGTCTTTCAAACAGGTATCATTTTGTAAAGTTACTCATTTAGGAAAAAATTTTTTTGGGGGGGGCAGATTGATTACGATTTGTATTACCCTAGTTTGACAACAAATAGGCTACGAGACCTTTTTTTTTTACCACGGTGGACCGGTGGTATACAAAATTTCCCGGTAGATGTTTTGGTCCAACTCTGCCCCTTGAATATAAATATGTAAAACTAAATAAAGATATCATATGCCGACTGTACAGTATGTAAGCATAGGCCTATGTTTTCTTGTTCGCTCTGCGTGGGTTTAAACACCATTTTTATTAAGAATAATTTTTAAACTTTTTTGGTGGTGGTTGAGAAGAATTCCTCTTTCCATATGTAAAGCATTTTAGCGCAATATACATGTGTCATATTATTGTTCTTAATATATAAAAATATATTAGTATTCTTATATATTAAGAACAATAACAATTTTTACTTTAAAACATGTATTTTTTATACCACATTAATCTCTTTAAACAATTGATACTTTTAGAAAAACTGACATAATTATTAAAATTATGAACAAACAATAAAACGGTGTCAAAATTCGACAACACAAATAATTAACATATTCATTGTAAATAAAGTTATGTGTATTAGGCTCACACTAAATTCTCTGTTGCACTTAGTATAAATGCGCATTGCACATACAGTCATCTTAATAGCTGTTATGCTGGCAACCGCAATGACAATGCATATAAAAATTTTGTTTGGTGGATTTTCTGTAAAGAGAAACACATTAAGGGAAAAGGGAAAGTAGCCCCCCCCCCCAAAAAAAAACACTTGCAGAATTCTGCGAGACTTCGCGAGACAATTTGGCGAATGCCGCGGGAGAAAACGTGCATTTTTAAAGGCCACATCTGTATACACTGATAAAAAAAATAAACATAAATGGCATTACCCAAAACACTTACTTTGTCATATAGTCATTACTGCAGTTATACTTGCTACGTCGTCGTTTAACATTTTTCCTAGCGATCAGCTGTAAAATGTTTTGGTACTCCTTGATTTTCATTGACTTTGAGTAAAATTATGGAAAGTTTTTCATAAGATCCCCTGGGGTCAATGTGTTAGCACGAGAGAAGCTTGATGCTGTTGGGAGAACAAGCGATTGTCTCCCGAGTGCATCTCACATAAATTATTAGATGTTGATGGCTTACATTTCTTTCCCGTCACAGAAAACCACCACAGGTTTATCAATGCTATTAAAGTATTATTTCATTTTGTTTGTTTGTTGATCATGAAGTACAAAGTAGATGAGGAAAACCAAGATTCCGTGTACTCAACGCGCCGCCATTGTTTGTTTACATTGCATGGAATGGTGTGCTGTAATTTGTGGAGCGGATTTATTGCTTCTGTAGAAAAGGAGGAATGGCGTTTATTGCGTTTTGGGAAAAAATTGAGAAAAGATGACAGAATAACATGGCGAAGTTTGGATTTTGCGTAAAATTAAGAATTTACTTTTAAATACTGACCTGATATAATACTGATATTGGCAGTAACTCATTTTTTTTTTTTTTATTGTGTTTATTGCATTTTGGAACCAAACTCTTCATATGTATGTATTTTAGAGATGGGACCAAGTCACACATGTGCAAGTCTCAAGTAAGTCTCAAGTCTGAACCTTCAAGTCTCAAGTAAGTCCCAAGTATTTTTTTTCTTGGGCAAGTCAAGTCAAGTCCTGTAGTAGGTCAAGTCAAGTCCAAGTAAAGTCACCTTATTATTGTAACTTTACCTCCAGAATCTGATCTTAAAGATATATAGAATATAAAGACATAAAGAAATACTCATGTTCAGTAAAATACATCATGGAATCAAACAAAATTATAATGTCTTCCATTCGCGCGCCTACATTTGGAAAAAACTAACTTGAGTGCGCAAAAGATGCGATATGTGAACCGGCCCTAACATTGTAGAATCCATTCATTTTCTCTGTGTGTGTGTGTGTGTGTGTTCAGGTGGCAAACTTAGAAACAGTAGCCAAGTCTCGTACCGCTAAAGGGAAGTATTTTTTAAAATTAAATCAAAATGATTTTGCCCACATTTGTCCCCAAAACGATATGATGAGAGTTACTTTAGCTATTATTACATAAGCTTACTACCAACTAACCTGATATTAACAAATTGACAAGCACTTACTGGGCAGAATGGCTCTTCAAATGATGGAAGAAATTGGAGGTTGTCGTCTGGCTGCCCGTGATTTTAACGTTGTATGTCTTGCAACGCACTGTTCGTCTTTTGCCATCGTGTTGAAGCTGAAAGCGATGACCCCCGTTACCCCATCCGGTTGACATGTTGATATCTGTTCTAAGTGGGCGTGGTGTGCGTAAGGTACGTGAGGGCATGACTAATGATAGTGTCGTGATTCAGTCTGACAACACCATTCTCAGCCTGCGCTCCAGCTGGGTCACTTAGGGCTAGTGTGGGCTTACTGTGGGCACATTGGCCAAAGTGTGGGCTAGCTGTGAGATTACTGGGGGCACATTGGGCAAAGTGTGCGCTAACTGTGGGTACACTGGGCAAAGTGTGGGCTAACTGTGGGCAACATGTGGGCACATTGGGCAATAAATAGGCACCCTGGCTGTAAATACATGGAAGTAAAATATAGAAAATGATGTGCAAAACATGTGAATTGAATTCTGAATTTCTTATTTAACAAAACCACATAAAAGCACTTATTACTAAACAAAAGAAACAAAACAATATAAATCTCCTCAGGGGCACCAGTTGATATTATCTTCTGGACCTTCTGTTTCTTCCCCCATCCTATCACTGCAGATGTGGTGTCCTGGTTGCTTTTTTATCACAGCATCTAAGTGAAAACATAAAAAACAATATAAAAATCATCATTAAAATACATTTTTTAACAAAAAGTCAATCATGATTAATCCAAGTAGGTAATTAATTTTAAATGGGGTTTTCTGCATTTTAACATTGTTTTATAGCCCCAATTATATACTTCAAATACTTGATTTGAGACCTAGTTTTTATTTGCTAAAAGTCTAAGCTATATATGATATATCTTTCAGTGCAAGATAACATTGGTGTAGCCTATATAAGTAAATGTATACTTGTAAATGTAAACAATGGGACTTTGGGATAATGTTTGTGCGTTTTGCTTGCTTATTACTCGCTCTGCCTGGATTTATTCCTAAAGAATCAGTACAGGTGATCTGTCTTTTATAAGTCTGATAAAACTAAAAGGACTTTATATATTTGAGGGAGGCAATACTCTATAGGTATATAAGATTAAAGGAGTAGTCCACCCTTAAAATGGGGCCCATTGACTTTTCATATTAGGAAAAATGACTGTGAAGAAGTTAATGGGGACCATTTTTTGAGTGAAGTACTCCTTTAACATGAGATTAGCAGAAACAGTGTGGTGTTTTATGTGAGCTTTAAGGTGGCAATATAAGATAAGTGCTAAGATACTATAATTTATACAATACTGCACTAGTTTTTCTTGCCAAGTATTTCAAGTAGCTATGTTTTATTGCTTTAACTGGATGTTTTACTGGCTCCAAAATGATTCTTATAATTGTCTTTGTTTAAGAGTACATCTGTAGGATTTTATTGCAGAAAGCTGACGGATATTAGCCAGTGTGTAACTATTTGATTTGTGTGTAAATGAGCTGTGTTCTGACACAATAAAATCTAAAATGATGACAGAAAAAAAACATTTTTAATATGAAACATCATGGTGTACATCAAGTCAAAGTGAGCACTGACTATTTAGTTGAAGTTAATATTTTTATTTATCCATTGCAGAGCCGGCCAAGCCACTAAACGACACTTGCAATTGCAAAGGGCCCCGTGGCCAGCAGAGGGCCCCCTGGAGTCACTGCTAGCTAGTGGTTGAAAAAAAATCATACATCAAAAGTAACATAAAATAAATAAAAGAAATGGACCTACAGCGCTCTTTATCAGGCATCATGATCAGCAAAGTTGTTATTTATTTAGTTCTTTATTATGGCAAATTCCCCGCTAATCTTGACCCTGACTGACCCTATGATGTCACTCATCACCTGATCATTGTCTGTCAGACTAGGCTTGTTTGAGATGCAGCTTGCCTTGCCTGGAATTTAGACGAGAGCAGACGGCTGCAGTAAAAACTGTAGGCAAGCCGGACACTTCAAGGAATCTCGCTGTGTTGTGGACTGGAAACGTCAGCAATGGAAGAGATTGCGTTGTCATATTTTTTTGCAGATTAAATAGATGCAACTGAAATACCAACAAATGCATTTACATTAAAATGTTTATAAGGAGAATCAACAAAGGTGAACTCTTCATTACTGGAAAAGGCTAGTAAATGTTAGGATGTAATCTAAGTCTAGTGGTAATATAAATTAGTTTTTGTGTGAAATATAAACAGCTCACAGCACAAATAATTAAACACCAATACAAAAGTTTAAAGCCTTTAATTAAAAGGAATTAAAGGAATTCATAAAAAATATGAATGTCACAAGTCAAGAACAAGTTGAAAAACGCATCTCGCGCTAATCATTGGAGATTGGTTCTGTACAGCTTTAGCTAATCTCAAAGCCTATTAATTTACGTAAGGGATAATATATAGTGAGGTGGTTGTTATAGCGAATGTTAGCTAATATTAATCTTGTTTGTGGTGGTTTAGATATTATTGTTAATTTAGTTTATTTGAAATATTTTAACATTGAAGTGTTCTACTGTATTTATTATTTTATATAATATTTTATTAAAATGTTATTCTATTTACTCTATTTCATTTAAATTATATATATAATATATATATATAATATGTTGTTTTTGTGCCTCTTAAACTCTGGTGTCAATTAAAAAAATGTATTCAGCAAGTTCATCAGTGTGTGTTCGTTGCACTGCACTGCCATTCAGTTCAGTGGTATCATATTTTTCCTGTTAGACATCAAACATGGAACTCAAATCAAGAACTCAAGGGGGCAGTTTCCCTGACAGGAATTAAACTAGTCCTAGACTAAAATAAAAGTAGGATCGTGTAAAAAGTGACAAGACACAGGAAATACATGGTCTAAAATAATCCAAAAACCACGTATTCCCCACATAAAAAATTGTATGTCAGGACTCTGTCATACTAGAACTAGATATACAACAAGACAAGATACATGAAAATTTAAAATAACAATTAAAGAAAATAAATGTGATTTTAATAAAAACAGTTTAAAATGTTAAAAAGAATAAAACAGAAGTAAAAGTGACTTAAGTGAGTTAAAAATGCAGTCAGTGTGAAGCAGCACAGTGCTAATTCAGTAAATGCAGAGTTAAACAGATGTGTTTTTAATCTAGATTTAAAAGTGTTTACTGTTGAAGCACATCTGATCTCTTCTGGAAGCTGATTCCATCTAGAGGTGGCATAATAACTAAATGCTGACGCACCTTGTTTTGAGTAAACCCTTGATATTTCTAACTGACCGGATCCTAATGATCTAAGTAATCTTTTAGGTTTATATTCAGTTAGCATATCTGTCATGTATTTGGGTCCTAAGCCATAAAGTGATTTATAAACAAGTAACAATACTTTATGCTGGTGATGAAAGCATGAACAAGTTTCTCTAAGTCCTGTCTTGAGACAAAACAGCTAATTCTGGCAATATTTCTGAGATGGTAGTAAGCTGATTTGCTTATCGCTTTCACGTGACTACTGAAATTAAGATCAGACTCTAAAATAACACCAAGATTTCTAACTTTATTTTGTGTCTTTAGACCCCTAGAGGCAAGGTATGTGTTAACCTTGAAAGTTTCATCTTTATTTCCAAATACAATGACTTCAGTTTTGTCTTTGTTTAACTGTAGGAAGTTTTGACGCATCCAACAGTTAATTTCATCAATGCATTTACATAGAGAGTCAATGGGGCTGTAGTCATTGGGTGACAGGGCTAAGTATATCTGGGTGTCATCTGCATAGCTGTGGTAAGCAATTTGGTTCTTTTTCATTATTTGACTAAGTGGGAGCATATACAAATTAAACAGAAGCGGTGCAAGAATTAAACCCTGTGGGACTCCACATGTCATGGGTGTCCACTCAGATTTATGGTTACCTATGTTCACATAGTAACCTCTTCCTTGTAGGTATGATTTAAACCATTTGAGGACCATCCCAGAGAGCCCTACCCAGTTTTCCAGTCTATGTAAGAGTATGGTGTGATCTACTGTGTCAAAGGCAGCACTGATATCTAGTAGCACCAGCACTGATATTTTACCTAAATCAGAGTTTAAGCGAATTTCATTTATTAACTTTTATAAGCACTGTCTCTGTGCTGTGATGCTGATGGAAAGCAGATTGAAAATTGTCCAGATAGCCATTTGAGTTTAAGAATTTGTTCAGCTGATTGAAAACAACCTTTTCAATGATCTTGCCTATAAACGGAAATTTGAGATTGGTCTGTAGTTGCTAAGTATGGTTTTGTCTAGGTTACACTTTTTTAGGAGAGGCTTAACAACAGCTGTTTTTAATGACTCTGGAAAAGTGCCTGTGATCAGAGAGGTATTTACTGTTTTTAAGAGGTCAGTTTCTAAGCAGTTAAGTACCTTTTTGAGAAAAGATTTGGGGAGCGTGTCAAGGCTGCAAGTTGATGCTTTAAGATGTTGTACTGTTTCTTCCATGGTTTTTATATCAATTATGTCAAATTCTGAGAGAATGACTAATTTCTGAGGTTGTTGCAATGATATCTGACTGACCACAGTACAATTTGAGGACAGGTTGCAAACTCATTGCATTTGTTGTCAGAGAGCATTTCACTAGGAACTTGATTTGGGGGGTTTCTTAGTCTCTCTACAGTAGCAAAGAGAGTGCGACCTCACTATGACCTGTTTAAAAACATTAGGTTCACAGGATTCACCAGCTTTATGTTGAGAAGGACCACGATGAAGCTCCGGTGTATGTTCTGGCAGGGTCGGCAGCGCCACAAGTAACTTTGTTTCGAGAACTGCAATCTTTTGTAAAAGTCTGTGGCAGTTTGAGCAGCAAGTGGATTGAGATACAAAAGAAGGCATGTTATCTTCTTTTCTTCTTATTGAGTGTGGGCAGCTGTGTTGTCCTGTTTAAGGATTGTCAGCTGCCGGCAATAGCAGACTGGTAGACCGCTATGACTAAAACCCCAAGTTGTTGAATATTCCAAATACCAATATGGTTCCAGGAATTTGTAGTTCTAGTGTGAGTGCCCAATTGTTTAGTTTGAGCACTGTGCTGAACTGCTGGTAGTTGACTCAAAAGATAAAAGCGAAAAAGCACAGAGCACAAGTAAAAGCGTCCGAACAGTAGCGAAGCAGGTCATAGTGAGCTCAGAGAAACCTAAAGTAATTGAGGACACAAACCGATGGCATAAACAGGGTGCAAGACCCAAAAGTGCTCAAGACATTAGACTGTCACGACTGTCACAAATTGCTGCATTAGCATCATCTACCCCAGATATGGGTACAACTCGAGTAGCCAATATTGGTATTCTACCACCCCCTGTACGGCTTGAAAATAGATTTGAAGCACTAATGAGTTTGGGGAAAGAATCCCCAAATGTTAATGGACACAGATCACATCAGCCAGTAGCTTACAGAGCTAACAGACACTCAATATCATACAGGCAGCGGCCCTCCGCTCAGACAGCAGCCGAGCCAAGCACGCTGATAGTGGATGACTCTATTATCAGAATCTTTGAAAGCAAGGCTACCCGTACATACTGTTTTCCTCAGGCAATGGTTTCTGATGTTAACAAGGAACTTTGGAACATTCTGATGAAACATAAGTCTGTCAGTCGGATTGTCATACATGTGGAAAAGAATGATATTCGGAAAGAGCAGTCTGAGCTCCTTAAGGGGGATTTCAATTAGCTTTTTGAAACACTTGCAAGACTGAAAGTTCAATCTTTCATCAGTGGACCTCTCCCAGCCCGAGGAACAAATATGTTTTCTCGGCTTCTAAATTTAAATTCATGGCTGCAAAAAACCTGCACTATGAGAGGACTGAATTACATTGACAATTTCAATATCTTCTGGAGTCAAAATCAAGTTCCTAGTGAAATGCTCTCTGACAACAAATGCAATGAGTTTGCAACCTTTTTCTCTGAGAAGATCTATAATATCAGAATGGCGATCAATACGGCCTCAAATTGTACTGTGGTCAGTCAGATATCATTGCAACAACCTCAGAAATTAGTCATCACAGGCATATTTCCAGAGTCATTAAAACAGCATTTGTTAAGCCTCTCCTAAAAAAGAGTAACCTAGACAAAACCATACTTAGCAACTACAGACCAATCTCAAATCTTCCGTTTATAGGCAAGATCATTGAAAAGGTTGTTTTCAATCAGCTGAACAAATTCTTAAACTCAAATGGCTATCTGGACAACTTTCAATCTGGTTTCCGTCAGCATCACAGCACAGAGACAGTGCTCATAAAGATAATAAATGATATTCGCTTAAACTCTGATTCAGGTAAAATATCAGTGCTGGTGCTACTAGATCTTAGTGCTGCCTTTGACACAGTAGATCACACCATACTCTTACATAGACTGGAAAACTGGGTAGGGTTCTCTGGGATGGTTCTCAAATGGTTTAAATCATACCTAAAAGGGTGAGGTTACTATGTGAACATAGGTAACCATAAATCTGAGTGGACATCCATGACATGTGGAGTCCCACAGGGTTTAATTCTTGCACCGCTTCTGTTTAATTTGTATATGCTCCCACTTGGTCAAATAATGAAAAAGAACCAAATTGCTTACCACAGCTATGCAGATGACACCCAGATATACTTAGCCTTGTCACCCAATGACTACAGCCCCATTGACTCTCTATGTAAATGCATTGATGAAATTAACTGTTGGATGCGTCAAAACTTCCTACAGTTAAACAAAGACAAAACTGAAGTCATTGTATTTGGAAATAAAGATGAAACTCTTAAGGTTAATACTTACCTTGACTCTAGGGGTCTAAAGACACAAAATAAAGTCAGAAATCTTAATGTAACTTTAGAGTCTGACCTTAATTTCAGTAGTCACGTGAAAGCGATAAGCAAATCAGCTTACTACCATCTCAGAAATATTGCCAGAATTAGTTGTTTTGTCTCATGACAGGACTAAGAGAAACTTGTTCATGCTTTCATCACAAGCAGGCAGTGCTGGGCAGTAGCTCCACTACAAGTAGCGAAGCTAGTAGTTTAACTACATTTTTCAGTAGCTTGGCGGTAGCTTAGCTGCTTTCTAAATCAAATAGCTTTCAGCAGGCCTGGCAAACTCGATTCCTTTTAAGGATCCGGGTTATTGTGAGTCACTCACTAAAGTGATCCGGGTTGTGTGAGTCACTTGAGTCAGTATTGCTAAATTGCCAAGGAAACTCAGTACAGACCCATTTGTAAACGGCTGATCCACGCGACTCGAGATTCTCAGAGCCAGAAACATTGCAGACTCGCAGACCATGGACATGAGACTCGCTCTACAGATCCACTAGCCGGTTAGTGGATCTATAGAGCGACTGAAGTCTCCTCAAAAGCAAATCCATAACAAAAGCCTTTCACTTCTGAAATAACATGCTTATAGGTTTTAGGATTGGTGTGTATGTAGCCCCCAGAGCCGGAGACTGAGAGACAGTTCGCGCGGATCAGCTGGTTACGGATCAGCCGGTTACGAGTTGAGAGACTCGAGTCAGAGCAGATTTGCATGTCTCTCGAGTCCGCAATGTTTCCGGCTCTGAGTGAGAATCTCGGGAAAGTTCTCGTGCAGATCAGCCGGTTGCGAGTGGATCTGTAGTCTGAGCAAAGTCTCATCAATAATGTAGAAAGAGGTTTGTGTGTGTGATGGCGCTGTTTATGGTTTTACATTGAATTGTAGTAGGACTCAACTGATCCGGGTTAATGACATTAGAGACTCGCGACTCATGAGTTAAAGATCCGGGTTAAAGATCCGAGTGAGTCACGACTCGAACAGGTCTACTTTTCAGTAGCTAAGCTCTTTTTTTGACCAAGTAGTGAGGTAGCTTCCACACAAGCTACAATTTTCCAAACATTTCTGAAGTCGTCCTGAATTTGAGAATAAGCGCATCATTTGAATCGACACAGGGCATCGTTTGTTCCATATTTTCGAGTTGTGCAGCCTTTATTCATACAAAACTGTCAGGAATTGTGAGTACAGAACCCAGGCACAGACAAAAGATGAATGCAAAGGGTTTATTAAATAAAACAGAAAACAAAACCCATGAGAGGGTAAACAGGGCAATAAACAGACAGACTCACAAGGTAAAACTAAACTAGACAACAGACTTGAAATAACTAACTAGACAGGAAATGACTTGACTCAACTTGGTATTACAAACTCACGTGGAACAAACACACCATATGAACAGACGATCGAGCACAGGACAGCAATCAAAAGGACATTAAATAGGGGAGCAAATCAAGAGGGGAACAGGTGACATGAATCAAACAATAATGGGATAATTAACGAGGAAACAAGGGGCGGGGTCAGGAGACAAGACAAAAAGCACATGGCTATGAAAAACAAAGCCAGTGCTCTCACACAAAACATTGGGCTGCCATAATCCTGTCACTATGACTAGAAAAACTGTGATCTGAAGACAGGATCATGACAGGACCCTCCCCTTAAGGGACGCCACCTGGCGTCCCACAAGGGAACACACTAGACACGAGACAGGACACACTGAGAAACAGAAAAAAAACAATAAAACATAATGTACAAACACAACAGCAAACAACAACTTATAATGACAGGATTCGGATGGACTAACAAAAACATCATTAAAGGGAGGGGGCAAGAAAGTTCAAAGGGGACTGGCTGCGGTGGCTGGGCAGACGGGACTGGCTGCGGTGGCTGGGCAGACGGGACTGGCTGCGGTGGCTGGGCAGACGGGACTGGCTGCGGTGGCTGGGCAGACGGGACTGGCTGCGGTGGCTGGGCAGACGGGACTGGCTGCGGTGGCTGGGCAGACGGCTCTGGCTGCGGTGGCTGGGCAGACGGCTCTGGCTGCGGTGGCTGGGCAGACGGCTCTGGCTGCGGTGGCTGGGCAGACGGCTCTGGCTGCGGTGGCTGGGCAGACGGCTCTGGCTGCGGTGGCTGGGCAGACGGCTCTGGCTGCGGTGGCTGGGCAGACGGCTCTGGCTGCGGTGGCTGGGCAGGCTGCGCAGACGGCTGCGCTGGGTCAGTCTGGACTACAGATGCCAGGGGGGTTGCAGCGGTCTGCGGCGCTGAAGGAGAAGGTTGGAGGCTGACTGTGATGCAAACGCTCCCTTCTTTCACTTCTTTCTCCGTGGGTGAGGAGCAGAAACTGAGGCAGGCAAGGTGAGGACTGAGGTGGGGGCAGCAGGTTCCGAAGAGGACCCCTCTGATGCCGACTCCCAAGAGATTCTCCGCTCTCTTACCCCGGAGACTAACAGGCTGGACGGAGCTTTCAGAGACAGGGACGGAGGGCACTGGTTTCCCCAGCACCATAACACCCATGACGTGGTCCTCTGGAATGGGAGGTAATGGCCTGGAAGCGGATCCACCCGATGACTTGCCAGTCTGAACCCGTTGCCGCTGTTCAAGACGGGCCACCATATCCCAGTAGGGAAAAACACCTATTCCCCTCCATGTCTCTGGCGAAGTCTCTGAGCGGGATCCTCTTCTGAGGTGGAAACGGCCCGCCGCCAGCAAGCGTCTCAGCAATTAGGTCATTCCACCACTTAGTGTCAGACATGGTAAGGGTTGTCTGCTGGGTTCAATTTTGGCTCGATCGTTCTGTCAGGAATTGTAAGTACAGAACCCAGGCGCAGACGACAGATGAACGCAAAGGGTTTATTAAATAAAACAGAAAACAAAACCCATGAGAGGGTAAACAGGGCAATAAACAGACAGACTCACAAGGTAAAACTAAACTAGACAACAGACTTGAAATAACTAACTAGACAGGAAATGACTTGACTCAACTTGGTATTACAAACTCACGTGGAACAAACACACCATATGAACAGACGATCGAGCACAGGACAGCAATCAAAAGGACATTAAATAGGGGAGCAAATCAAGAGGGGAACAGGTGACATGAATCAAACAATAATGGGATAATTAACGAGGAAACAAGGGGCGGGGTCAGGAGACAAGACAAAAAGCACATGGCTATGAAAAACAAAGCCAGTGCTCTCACACAAAACATTGGGCTGCCATAATCCTGTCACTATGACTAGAAAAACTGTGATCTGAAGACAGGATCATGACAGGACCCTCCCCTTAAGGGACGCCACCTGGCGTCCCACAAGGGAACACACTAGACACGAGACAGGACACACTGAGAAACAGAGAAAAAACAATAAAACATAATGTACAAACACAACAGCAAACAACAACTTATAATGACAGGATTCGGATGGACTAACAAAAACATCATTAAAGGGAGGGGGGCAAGAAAGTTCAAAGGGGACTGGCTGCGGTGGCTGGGCAGACGGGACTGGCTGCGGTGGCTGGGCAGACGGGACTGGCTGCGGTGGCTGGGCAGACGGGACTGGCTGCGGTGGCTGGGCAGACGGGACTGGCTGCGGTGGCTGGGCAGACGGCTCTGGCTGCGGTGGCTGGGCAGACGGCTCTGGCTGCGGTGGCTGGGCAGACGGCTCTGGCTGCGGTGGCTGGGCAGACGGCTCTGGCTGCGGTGGCTGGGCAGACGGCTCTGGCTGCGGTGGCTGGGCAGGCTGCGCAGACGGCTGCGCTGGGTCAGTCTGGACTACAGATGCCAGGGGGGTTGCAGCGGTCTGCGGCGCTGAAGGAGAAGGTTGGAGGCTGACTGTGATGCAAACGCTCCCTTCTTTCACTTCTTTCTCCGTGGGTGAGGAGCAGAAACTGAGGCAGGCAAGGTGAGGACTGAGGTGGGGGCAGCAGGTTCCGAAGAGGACCCCTCTGATGCCGACTCCCAAGAGATTCTCCGCTCTCTTACCCCGGAGACTAACAGGCTGGACGGAGCTTTCAGAGACAGGGACGGAGGGCACTGGTTTCCCCAGCACCATAACACCCATGACGTGGTCCTCTGGAATGGGAGGTAATGGCCTGGAAGCGGATCCACCCGATGACTTGCCAGTCTGAACCCGTTGCCGCTGTTCAAGACGGGCCACCATATCCCAGTAGGGAAAAACACCTATTCCCCTCCATGTCTCTGGCGAAGTCTCTGAGCGGGATCCTCTTCTGAGGTGGAAACGGCCCGCCGCCAGCAAGCGTCTCAGCAATTAGGTCATTCCACCACTTAGTGTCAGACATGGTAAGGGTTGTCTGCTGGGTTCAATTTTGGCTCGATCGTTCTGTCAGGAATTGTAAGTACAGAACCCAGGCGCAGACGACAGATGAACGCAAAGGGTTTATTAAATAAAACAGAAAACAAAACCCACGAGGGGGTAAACAGGGCAATAAACAGACAGACACACAAGGTAAAACTAAACTAGACAACATACTTGAAATAACTAACTAGACAGGATATGACTTGACTCAACTTGGTATTACAAACTCACGTGGAACAAACACACCATATGAACTAGTGCTGCCGCGAATAGTCGACGTAATCGACGATGAAAATTTGTAGACGGCAATTTTTTTAGTCGAGGAGTCGCATATTTATTTTTTTCCGTCTCAAACGGCCCACTGTAATTCTGTCTCATGTCTCAAATGGCTCAATGTAATTCACCTCCACACCAGTCTGTGCGCGCCCTGCTGGTTAATCTGCTACGCTATCATCTTTCTTCCCTCTCCCCCTGCCTTCACTGCTTTAATTTTGAAAAATTGGCGGTGGCAGGTGAGTCTATGGAATTATGAGTCGGAAAGCTTCCGAAGTATGAAAGTATTTTAAGCCAAGTTGTGATAAAAGAGTGGTCTGTTACACCGTGCCAAACGTTGCTGGCTTATCACGGGAGCACAACGACAATGCACGAGCATCTCAAACGAAAACACTCGGGAGTTATTGACGATACACCCACAGAGAATAGGACAACGTAAGTAACTGTTATATGATTACTAATGAAATGGCGAGCTAGTCAGTACTGTTTTATTAACTCTTTTGAGAAGTACAATGACTCTGTCTTTGGATGTTAAAGGCTATGTTTGCTCGTGATTCCGCCACGGAATCAACACTGGACGCAACAAATAGATTTTTCATGATTCCCATTTACATTTTTATTTTACTATTTTAAACGGCTCAATTCATTGTTGCGAGTGTTCAGCGCGTCTCTCTCTCTGTCTCTGTCTCTCTCTCTCTCTCTCTATCACTCATGTTGCTTGCAGCGCCTCGACCGCGCGCGCCTCTCTCTTACGTGACAGTGAAAAGGTGGCAGTGTTTTTAATGTACTTTCTTTTTTGCGTAAACGTCAACATTCACAGATGTCTCTGACAAAGACGACTGATCGAGTTAACATGACTTGAAGAAAGATTAGCAGTAGTGTGAGTCTGTGTGCGAGCTTTCTCCCTCCCTATGATGCTGTATGCCGTGTTCTGTAGTCTATGTAACAACAACAGTGTATTCTCTTATATTTCTGAATTTGCACCGAATTGTCTGCGCTATATCACTCGCATTTAAAATCAAGAAATGGCTCAAAACACAACAACAATTATGAGAAGAGCAACAGCAGTAAAGCTACAATGTAAATGTATGGTGATTTTTGCATATCTAAATCAGGATTTTAGCAGCAGTTAAAGAAACAGCTGGTTGGATAAAAACGAGGTGATGGGTCATGTTTAGTCACTATTTTATAGGCTACAACAGAACAGATGTAAAATAGCATTCAGTTGTGTTAAAATGCAATATAAGATCAAAGAGTGGAAGTGAAACAATTCATATTTCTGTTAAGCATCTACTTTGCACTGGAAGTTTTTATTATAATTTATATTGTTTACATTGTAATTTTTTATTTGGTAACATTTAAGTTATTCATATTGTTTATGACACCGGTGGGTTCAAAATAAAATGGACACGATGAAATAAACACTTGAGTTTTTTTTAATTAGTCGTTTAGAATAGTCGACTATTCGAAAAATTAGTCGAAAGATTAGTCGTTAGAAAATTAGTCGTTAGTGGCAGCACTAATATGAACAGACGATCGAGCACAGGACAGCAAACAAAAGGACATTAAATAGGGGAGCAAATCAAGAGGGGAACAGGTGACATGAATCAAACAATAATGGGATAATTAACGAGGAAACAAGGGGCGGGGTCAGGAGACGAGACAGAAAGCACATGGCTATGAAAAAAAAGCCAGTGCTCTCACACAAAACATTGGGCTGCCATGATCCTGTCACTATGACTAGAAAAACTGTGATCTGAAGACAGGATCATGACAAAAACATTACCACTCGCATTCTGTGAAGACTCATGCTCTACCTCTGACTGGGTTATGTCACCAAGCCAAGCTAATTTAAAAACATGTAATAAATATTACAATTGAAACTATTAAATATAGCTGCAAGCAGCAATGGCGGGCCCTCGCATGTTTTTTTACCGCTACACGGTGCGTCCGAGAAAACGATGCACGGTGGGCAAGGGCATCAAGTGGGTAAATATCAGTGGGCTATTTAATGTTGTTACTGAGCCATTTGGGGACTGTAGGTAAAAGAAACCCCACATTTTAGACAAATGGGGGCGCTAGTGAGCCACTTAAGAGACACGCCTATGTCTGACCTGTTTGTGCACACTTAACAGCTGACAACTCTGATGTGTGTGCCGACTTTTAGGTTAATATAAGCACGCCAAGAGCCCTAAATATGCCTGAAATAAAAGTAAAGTTTGGGGCGTTGCCATGGGAACAGCTTTTGAGATATCAAAAATCCCTTCGCAATTTATCATCTACAATATCTCAGCATCAGGTAGACCACTTCTGGAGTCAATCGCATGAATATTCTAGAAGGAGTATTTAAAAGAACATCGACGTCAACTGAAAGGCTTAAATATGCCTTTAAAATGAAAGTAAACTCTGAAGCGTTGCCATGGGAACAGCGTTTGAGATATCAAAAATCCCTTCGCAATTTATCATCTACAATGTTTCGGCATCATGTTGACCACTTTTGGTGTCAATTGCATGATTATTCTAGAAGGAGTATATAAAAGTTCACTGCATGCAACTGTAAGGCTTAAATATGCCTTAAAAATGAAAGTAAAGTTTGACACGTTGCCATGGCAACAGCGTTCGAGATATCAAAAATCCCTTCGCAATTAATCATCTACTATGCCTCAGCATCATGTTGACCACTTTTGGTGTCAATCGCATGAATATCCTAGAAGGAGTATTTAAAAGAACATCGGCGTCAACTGAAAGGCTTAAATATGCCTATAAAATGAAAGTAAACTTTGACAGGTTGCCATGGGAACAGCGTTTGAGATATCAAAAATCCCTTCGCAATTTATCATCTACAATGTCTCGGCATCATGTTGACCACTTCTTGTGTCAATCGCATGAATATCCTAGAAGGAGTATTTAAAAGAACATCGGATGGAACTGTTAAAAAATTCACCTTTGTGATTGACACACTTCCTGGCGCCTGGTGGTGGCGCTATACCCGGGAGTCACAATAGGCACATCGATGCGATCGGAATCTTCAGACAAACAAACACCTCGCGTGTCATTACAATAAGACATTTTTTGCCTTAGATATTAGACACTTCCTGTTTCTGTGATTTCGCCACAACTTTGTCGCCTCGCCATGGCAGAACCGTTCGAGATATCAAAAATCCCTTCGCAATTTAGCAAGAACAATGTCTCGACATCATGTTCACCACGTTTGGTGTCAATCCCATGAATCCCCTGGGAGGAGTATTTAAAAGTTCACCGCATGCATTTTTTAAACAATCCAAAATAGCCGACTTCCTGTTGGGCGGAGCTAAAATGTTAGAGTGCAAAAGTTGTTTGGGTCGATGAGATCTATATGCGTACCAACTTTCGTACGTGTGCCCCAATGTTTGCCCGATCTGTGCCCCAATGTTTGTTTTTGCATTACAGGGGGCGCTACAGAGCTCCCTTGCCACGCCCGTATTCCAGCCTTTGCATGAGCCTAGTGGCACGCGACTCTGACGTGTGTGCCAAATTCCAAGACTTTTCGAGTATGTTAAGGCTCCCAAATTAGCTCAAGTGTTGAAAAAAAAAAAAAATAATAATAAATATAGCTGCAAGCAGCAATGGCGGGCCCTCGCACGTTTTTTTTACCGCTACACGGTGCGTCCGAGAAAACGATGCACGGTGGGCAAGGGCATCAAGTGGGTAAATATCAGTGGGCTATTTAATGTTGTTACTGAGCCATTTGGGGACTGTAGCTAAAAGAAACCCCAGACTTTAGACAAAAGGGGGCGCTAGTGAGCCACTTAAGAGACACGCCTATGTCTGACCTTTTTGTGCACACTTAACAGCCGAAAACTCTGATGTGTGTGTCAACTTCAATGTTAATCTAAACAAGTCAAGAGCCTTAAATATGCCTGAAATAAAAGTGAAGTTTGCGGCATTGCCATTGGAATGGCAATTCGAGATATCAAAAATCCCTTCGCAATTTATCATCTACAATGTCTCGGCATCATGTTGACCACTTCTCTTCTCAATCGCATGAAAATCCTAGAAGGAGTATTTAAAAGAACATCGCATGGAACTGACAAAAAAATTCACCTTTGTGACCTACACACTTCCTGGCGCCTGGTGGTGGCGCTATTCCCGGGAGTCACAATAGGCACATCGCTGCGATCGGAATCTTCAGATGAACAAACACCCCGCGTGTCATCACAATAAGACATTTTTTGCCTTAGATATTAGACACTTCCTGTTTCTCTGAATTCGCCATAAATTTGTCGCCTCACCATGGCAGAACCGTTCGAGATATCAAAAATCCCGTCGCAATTTATCATCTACAAGGTCTCGGCATCATGTTCACCACGTTAGGTGTCATTCGCATGAATCCTCTAGGAGGAGTATTTAAAAGTTCACCGCATGCATTTTTGAAACAATCCAAAATAGTTGACTTCCTGTTGGGCGGAGCTAAAATGTTTGAGTGCGAAAGTTGTTCGGGTCGATGAGATCTATATGCATACCAACTCTCGTACATAAGCGTACATGTTTGCTCGATCTGTGCCCCAATGTTTGTTTTTGCATTACAGGGGGCGCTACAGAGCTCCCTTGCCACGCCCATATTCCAGCCTTTGCATGAGCCTGGTGGCACGTGACTTTTACATCTGTGCCAAATTTCTGTTGTTTTCGAGCATGTTAAGGCACCCAAAGTGCACGCCAAGAGCTTAAATATGCCTGAAAATGAAAGTAAAGTTTGACGTGTTGCCATGGGAACAGCGTTAGAGATATCAAAATTCCCTTCGCAATTTATCATCTACAATGTCTCAGCATCATGTTGACCACTTTTGGTGTCAATCGCATGAAAATCCTAGGAGGAGTATTTAAAAGTTCACCACATGCAACTGTCAAGAAATCCACCTTTTGTGACTGCCACACTTCCTGGTGCCTGTTGGTGGCGCTATACCCGAGACTCAAAATAGGCACATCGATGCGATCGGAA
Organism: Misgurnus mizolepis; assembly: GCA_025389145.1. Lineage (NCBI taxonomy): Eukaryota > Metazoa > Chordata > Actinopteri > Cypriniformes > Cobitidae > Misgurnus > Misgurnus mizolepis. Next base: position 34,054,424 of record JAIFKI010000009.1, on the reverse strand, counting down.
TCCTTGGCCGAACATACACACTGCGTTTCATCCCAATAAGACATTTTTTGCTTTAGATATTAGACACTTCCTGTTTCATTGAATTCGCCATAAATTTGTCGCCTCGCCATGGCAACACCGTTTGAGTTATCAAAAATCCCTTCCCAATTTAGCAAGTCCAATGTCTCAGCATCATGTTCACCACGTTTGGTGTCAATCGTATGAAATCCCTAGGAGAAGTATTTAAAAGTTCATGACTGACATACTTCCTGGCGCCTGGTGGTGGCGCTATACCCGGGAGTCACAATAGGCACATCGATGCGATCGGAATCTTCAGACGAACAAACTACCCGCATGGCATCACAATAAGATATTTTTTGCCTTAGAAAATAGACACTTCCTGTTTCTCTAATTCGCCATAAATTTGTCGCCTCGCCATGGCAGAACCGTTCGAGATATCAAAAATCCCTTCGCAATTTAGCAAGTACAATGTCTCGACATCATGATCACCACGTTTGGTGTCAATCCCATGAATCCACTAGGAGGAGTATTTAAAAGTTCAACGAATGCATTTTTTAAACAATCCAAAATAGCCGACTTCCTGTTGGGCGGAGCTTAAATGTTAGAGGGCGAAAGTTGTTCGGGTCGATGAGATCTATATGCGTACCAACTCTCGTACATGTGCGTAAATTTTTGCCCGATCTGTGCATCAATGTTTTTTTTTTGCATTACAGGGGGCGCTATAGAGCCCCCGTGCCACGCCCGTGTTCCAGCCTTTGGATTTCTGCGATGACGGACGACTCTGACATCTGTGCCAAATTTCAAGAGTTTTCGAGTATGTTAAGGCCCCCAAAAAGTCCAAAAGTGTTAAAAAAAATAAATAAAAAAAAAAAAATAATAATAATCCGAGCAAAAACAATAGGGCTTCGCACCTACGGTGCAGGCCATTCTGGCCTGCTCCTCGGTGCTCGGGCCCTAAATATAGCTGCAAGCAGCAATGGCGGGCCCTCGCACGTTTTTTTTACCGCTACACGGTGCGTTCGAGAAAACGATGCACGGTGGGCAAGGGCATCAAGTGGGTAAATATTAGTGGGCTATTTAATGTTGTTACTGATACATTTGGGGACTGTAGGTAAAAGAAACCCCATATTTTAGACAAACGGGGGCGCTAGTGAGCCACTTAAGAAACACGCCTATTTCTGACCTGTTTGTGCACACTTAACAGCCTACAACTCTGATGTGTGTGCCGACTTTTAGGTTAATCTAAGCACTCCAAGAGCCCTAAATATGCCTGAAATAAAAGTAAAGTTTGGGGCGTTGCCATGGGAACAGCGTTCGAGAAATCAAAAATCCCTTCGCAATTTATCATCTACAATGTCTCGGCATCATGTACACCACTTCTGGAGTCAATCGCATGAATATTCTAGAAGGAGTATTTAAAAGAACATCGGCGTCAACTGAAAGGCTTAAATATGCCTTTAAAATGAAAGTAAAGTTTGACGCGTTGCCATGGGAACAGCGTTCGAGATATCAAAAATCCCTTCGCAATTTATAATCTACAATGTCTCGGCATCATGTACACCACTTCTGGAGTCAATCGCATTAATATTCTAGAAGGAGTATTTAAAAGAACATCGGTGTCAACTGAAAGGCTTAAATATGCCTTTAAAATGAAAGTAAAGTTTGACGCGTTGCCATGGGAACAGCTTTCGAGATATCAAAAATCCCTTCACAATTTATCATCTACAATGTCTCGGCATCATGTACACCACTTCTGGAGTCAATCGCATGAATATTCTAGAAGGAGTATTTAAAAGAACATCGGCGTCAACTGAAAGGCTTAAATATGCCTTTAAAATGAAAGTAAAGTTTGACGCGTTGCCATGGGAACAGCGTCTGAGATATCAAAAATCCCTTCGCAATTTATCATCTACAATATCTCGGCATCATGTTGACCACTTCTGGGGTGAATCACATTATTTCCCTAGAAGTAGTATATAAAAGAACATCGCATGCAACTGTCAGGTTTAAATAAGCCTTTAAAATGAAAGTAAAATTTGACGCGTTGCCATAGAAACAACGTTCGAGATATCAAAAATCCCTTCGCAATTTATCATCTACAATGTCTCGGCATCATGTTGACCACTTTTGGTGTCAATCGCATGAAAATCCTAGAAGGAGTATTTAAAAGAACATCGCATGGAACTGTAAGGCTTAAATATGCCTTTAAAATGAAAGTAAAGTTTGACAGGTTGCCATGGGAACAGCGTTCGAGATATCAAAAATCCCTTCGCAATTTATCATCTACAATGTCTCGGCATCATGTTGACCACTTCTTGTGTCAATCGCATGAAAATCCTAGAAGGAGTATTTAAAAGAACATCGCATGGAACTGTCAAAAAAATCCAGCTTTGTGACTGACACACTTCCTGGCGCCTGGTGGTGGCGCTATACCCGGGAGTCACAATGGACACATCGATGCGATCGGAATCTTCAGATGAACAAACACCCTGCATGGCATCACAATAAGATATTTTTTGCCTTAGATATTAGACACTTCCTGTTTCTCTGAATTCGCCATAAATTCGTCGCCTCGCCATGGCAGAACCGTTCGAGATATCAAAAATCCCTTCGCAATTTAGCAAATACAATGTCTCAGCATCATGTTTACCACGTTTGGTGTCAACCGCATGCATCCTCTAGGAGGAGTATTTAAAAGTTCAATGCATGCATTTTTTAAACAATCCAAAATAGCCGACTTCCTGTTGGGCGGAGCTTAAATGTTAGAGGGTGAAAGTTGTTCGGGTCGATGAGATCTATATGCGTACCAAGTCTCATACATGTGCGTACATTTTTGCCCGATCTGTGCCCCAATGTTTGTTTTTGCATTACAGGGGGCGCTACAGAGCTCCCTTACCACGCCCGAATTCCAGCCTTTGCCGGGTCCTAATGGCCGACGACTCTGACATCTCTGCCAATTTTCAAGAGTTTTTGAGTATGTTAAGGCCCCCAAATTGCCCTGAAACGTAAAAAAAAAAAAAAAAAAAAAAAAAAAAAAAAAAAATATAGCTGCAAGCAGCAATGGCGGGCCCTCGCACGTTTTTTTACCGCTACACGATGCGTCCGAGAAAACGATGCCCGGTGGGCAAGGGCATCAAGTGGGTAAACATCAGTGGGCTATTTAATGTTGTTACTGAGCCATTTGGGGACTGTAGGTAAAAGAAAAACCCCACATTTTAGACAAATGGGGGCGCTAGTGAGCCACTAAAGAGACACGCCTTTGCCTGACCTATTTGTCCACTCTGAACAGCCGACAACTCTGATGTGTGTGCCAACGTTTAGGTTAATCTAAGCACGCCAAGAGTCCTAAATATGCCTGAAATAAAAGTAAAGTTTGTGGCGTTGCCATGGGAACAGCGTTCAAGATATCAAAAATCCGTTCACAATTTATCATCTACAATGTCTCGGCATCATGTTGACCACTTTTGGTGTCAATTGCATGATTATTCTAGAAGGAGTATTTAAAAGAACATCGGCGTGAACTTAAAGGCTTAATTAAACCTTTAAAATGAAAGTAAAATTTGACGCGTTGTCATGGGAACAGCGTTCGAGATATCAAAAATCCCTTTGCAATTTATCATCTACAATGTCTCGACATCATGTTGACCACTTCTGGTGTCAATCTCATGAATATTCTAGAAGGAGTATTTAAAAGAACATCGGCGTCAACTTAAAGGCTTAAATAAGCCTTTAAAATGAAAGTAAAGTTTGACGCGTTGCCATGGGAACAGCGTTTGAGATATCAAAAATCCCTTCGCAATTTATCATCTACTATGTCTCCGCATCATGTTGACCACTTCTGGTGTCAATCGCATGAATATTCTAGAAGGAGTATTTAAAAGAACATCGGCGTGAATTTAAAGGCTTAAATAAGCCTTTAAAATGAAAGTAAAGTTTGACGCGTTGCCATGGGAACAGCGTTTGAGATATCAAAAATCCCTTCACAATTTATCATCTACAATGTCTCAGCATTATGTTGACCACTTCTGGAGTCAATCACATTATTTCCCCAGGAGGAGTATTTAAAAGTTTACCACATGCAGCTGTAAGGTTTAAATATGCCTTAAAAATGAAAGTAAAGTTTGACAGGTTGCCATGGGAACAGCGTTCGAGATATCAAAAATCCCTTCGCAATTTATCATCTACAATGTCTTGGCATCATGTTGACCACTTTTGGTGTCAATCGCATAAACATTGTAGGAGGAGTATTTAAAAGAACATCGCATGGAACTGTCAAAAAAAATCCACCTTCGTGACTGACACACTTCCTGGCGCCTGGTGGTGGCGCTATACCCGGGAGTCACAATAGGCACATCGATGCGATCGGAATCTTCGGACGAACAAACACACCGCGTGTCATCACAATAAGACATTTTTTGCCTTTGATATTAGACACTTCCTGTTTCTCTGATGTCGCCATAAATTTGTCGCCTCGCCATGGCAACACCGTTCGAGATATCAAAAATCCCTTCGCAATTTAGCAAGTCCAATGTCTCGACATCATGTTCACCACGTTTGGTGTCAATCGCATGCATCCACTAGGAGGAGTATTTAAAAGTTCAACGCTTGCATTGTTTAAACAATCCAAAATAGCCGACTTCCTGTTGGGCGGAGCTTAAATGTTAGAGGGCGAAAGTTGTTCGGGTCGATGAGATCTATATGCGTACCAATTCTCGTACATGTGCGCTCATTTTTGTCCGATCTGTGCATCAAAGTTTTTTTTTGCATTACAGGGGGCGCTATAGAGCCCCCGTGCCACGCCCGTGTTCCAGACTTTGGATTTCTGCGATGACGGACGACTCTGACGTCTGTGCCAATTTTCAAGAGTTTTCGAGTATGTTAAGGCCCCCAAAAAGTCCAAAAGTGTTAAAAAAAAAAAAAAAAAAAAAAAAAAATAATAATAATAATAATAATAAAAATAATAATCCGAGCAAAAACAATAGGGCTTCGCACCTTTCGGTGCAGGCCATTCTGGCCTGCTCCTCGGTGCTCGAGCCCTAATAATAATAAATCCGAGCAAAAACAATAGGGCTTCGCACCTACGGTGCAGGCCATTCTGGCCTGCTCCTCGGTGCTCGGGCCCTAATTCTAACAAAACCAATAGGGCTTCGCACCATTCGGTGCAGGCCATTCTGGCCTGCTCCTCGGTGCTCGAGCCCTAAATATAGCTGCAAGCAGCAATGGCGGGCCCTCGCACGTTTTTTTACCGCTACACGGTGCGTCCGAGAAATCGATGCACGGTGGGCAAGGGCATCAAGCGGGTAAATATCAGTGGGCTATTTAATGTTGTTACTGAGCCATTTGGGGACTGTAGGTAGAAGAAACCCACATTTTAGACAAACGGGGGCGCTAGTGAGCCACTTAAGAGACACGCCTATGTGTGACCTGTTTGTGCACACTTAACAGCCGACAACTCTGATGTGTGTGCCGACTTTTCGGTTAATCTAAGCAGGCCAAGAGCCCTAAATATGCCTGAAATAAATGTAAAGTTTGGGGCGTTGCCATGGGAACAGCTTTCGAGATATCAAAAATCCCTTCGCAATTTATCATCTACAATGTCTCGGCATCATGTTGACCACTTCTGGAGTCAATCGCATGAATATTCTAGAAGGAGTATTTAAAAGAACATCGGCGTCAACTGAAAGGCTTAAATATGCCTTTAAAATGAAAGTAAAGTTTGACGCGTTGCCATCGTAACAGCGTTTGAGATATCAAAAATCCCTTTGCAATTTATCATCTACAATCTCTCGGCTTCATGTTGACCACTTTTGGTGTCAATTGCATGATTTTTCTAGAAGGAGTATTTAAAACAACATAGCATGGAACTGTCAAAAAAAATCCAGCTTTGTGACTGACGCACTTCCTGGCGCCTGGTGGTGGCGCTATACCCGGGAGTCACAATAGGCACATCGATGCGATCGGAATCTTCAGATGAACAAACCCTCCGCGTGGCATCACAATAAGATAATTTTTGCCTTAGATATTAGACACTTCCTGTTTCTCTGAATTCGCCATAAATTCGTCACCTCGCCATGGCAGAACCATTCGAGATATCAAAAATCCCTTCGCAATTTAGCAAGTACAATGTCTCGGCATCATGATCACCACGTTTGGTGTCAATCCCATGAATCCACTAGGAGGAGTATTTAAAAGTTCAACGCATGCATTTTTTAAACAATCCAAAATAGCCGACTTCCTGTTGGGCGGAGCTTAAATGTTAGAGGGCGAAAGTTGTTCGGGTCGATGAGATCTATATGCGTACCAACTCTCGTACATGTGCGCACATTTTTGCCCGATCTGTGCATCAATGTTTTTTTTTTGCATTACAGGGGGCGCTATAGAGCCCCCGTGCCACGCCCGTGTTCCAGCCTTTGGATTTCTGCGATGACGAGCGACTCTGACGTCTGTGCCAATTTTCAAGAGTTTTCGAGTATGTTAAGGCTCCCAAAAAGTCCAAAAGTGTTAAAAAAAAAAAAATAATAATAATAATAATAATAATAATAATCCGAGCAAAAACAATAGGGCTTCGCACCTACGGTGCAGGCCATTCTGGCCTGCTCCTCGGTGCTCGGGCCCTAATAATCCGAGCAAAAACAATAGGGCTTCGCACCTACGGTGCAGGCCATTCTGGCCTGCTCCTCGGTGCTCGGGCCCTAATAAATCCGAGCAAAAACAATAGGGCTTCGCACCTATGGTGCAGGCCATTCTGGCCTGCTCCTCGGTGCTCGGGCCCTAAATATAGCTGCAAGCAGCAATGGCGGGCCCTCGCACGTTTTTTTACCGCTACACGGTGCGTCCGAGAAAACGATGCACGGTGGGCAAGGGCATCAAGTGGGTAAATATCAGTGGGCTATTTAATGTTGATATTGACCCATTTGGGGACTGTAGGTAAAATAAACCCCACATTTTAGAAAAACGGGAGCGCTAGTGAGCGACTTAAGAGACACGCCTATATCTGACCTTTTAGTGCACACTTAAAAGCCGACAACTCTGATGTGTGTGCCGACTTTTAGGTTAATCTAAGCACGCCAAGATTCCTAAATATACCTGAAATAAATGTAAAGTTTGGCGCGTTGTCATGGGAACAGCGTTCGAGATATCAAAAATCCCTTCGCAATTTATCATCTACAATGTCTCGACATCATGTTGACCACTTCTGGTGTCAATCTCATGAATATTCTAGAAGGAGTATTTAAAAGAACATCGGCGTCAACTTAAAGGCTTAAATAAGCCTTTAAAATGAAAGTAAAGTTTGACGCGTTGCCATGGGAACAGCATTTGAGATATCAAAAATCCCTTCACAATTTATCATCTACAATGTCTCGGCATCATGTTGACCACTTCTGGTGTCAATCTCATGAATATTCTAGAAGGAGTATTTAAAAGAACATCGGCGTCAACTTAAAGGCTTTAATAAGCCTTTAAAATGAAAGTAAAGTTTGACGCGTTGCCATGGGAACAGCGTTTGAGATATCAAAAATCCCTTCGCAATTTATCATCTACAATGTCTCGGCATCATGTTGACCACTTCTGGCATCAATCGCATGAATATTCTAGAAGGAGTATTTAAAAGAACATTGGCGTCAACTGAAAGGCTTAAATATGCCTTTAAAATGAAAGTAAAATCTGACGCGTTGCCATGGGAACAGCGTTTGAGATATCAAAAATCCCTTCGCAATTTATCATCTACAATGTCTCAGCATTATGTTGACCACTTCTGGAGTCAATCACATTATTTCCCCAGGAGGAGTATTTAAAAGTTTACCGCATATAGCTGTAAGGTTTAAATATGCCTTAAAAATGAAAGTAAAGTTTGACAGGTTGCCATGGGAACAGCGTTCGAGATATCAAAAATCCCTTCGCAATTTATCATCTACAATGTCTTGGCATCATGTTGACCACTTTTGGTGTCAATCGCATAAACATTGTAGGAGGAGTATTTAAAAGAACATCGCATGGAACTGTAAAAAAAAATCCACCTTTGTGACTGACACACTTCCTGGCGCCTGGTGGTGGCGCTATACCCGGGAGTCACAATAGGCACATCGATGCGATCGGAATCTTCAGACGAACAAGCACATCGCGTGTCATCACAATAAGACATTTTTTGACTTTGATATTAGACACTTCCTGTTTCTCTGAATTCGCCATAAATTTGTCGCCTCGCCATGGCAACACCGTTCAAGATATCAAAAATCCCTTCGCAATTTAGCAAGTCCAATGTCTCGACATCATGTTCAACACGTTTGGTGTCAATCGCATGCATCCTCTAGGAGGAGTATTTAAAAGTTCAATGCATGCATTTTTTAAACAATCCAAAATAGCCGACTTCTTGTTGGGCGGAGCTTAAATGTTAGAGGGCGAAAGTTGTTCGGGTCGATGAGATCTATATGCGTACCAACTCTCGTACATGTGCGTACATGTTTGCCCGATCTGCGCAACAATGTTTGTTTTTGCATTACAGGGGGCGCTACAGAGCCCCCGTGCCACGCCCGTGTTCCAGCCTTTGTCCGGTCGCAATGACGGACGACTTTGACGTGTGTGCCAAATTGCAAGAGTTTTCGAGTATGTTTAGGCACCCAAAATGGCCAAAAGTGTTAAAAAAAAAAAAAAAAAAAAATAATAATATAGCTGCAAGCAGCAATGGCGGGCCCTCGCACGTTTTTTTTACCGCTACACGGTGCGTCCGAGAAAACGATGCACTGTGGGCAAGGGCATCAAGTGGGTAATATCATTGGGCTATTTAATGTTGTTACTGAACCATTTGGGGACTGTAGGTAAAAGAAACCCCACATGTTAGACTAACGGGGGCGCTAGTGAGCCACTTAAGAGACACGCCTATGTGTGACCTGTTTGTGCACACTTAACAGCCGACAACTCTGATGTGTGTGCCGACTTTTAGGTTAATCTAAGCACGCCAAGAGTCCTAAATATGCCTGAAATAAATGTAAAGTTTGGGGCGTTGCCATGGGAACAGCGTTCGAGATATCAAAAATCCCTTCACAATTTATCATCTACTATGTCTCGGCATCATGTTGACCACTTCTGGCATCAATCGCATAATTATTCTAGAAGGAGTATTTAAAAGAACATCGGCGTCAACTGAAAGGCTTAAATAAGCCTTTAAAATGAAAGTAAAGTTTGGGGCGTTGCCATGGGAACAGCGTTCGAGATATCAAAAATCCCTTCGCAATTTATCATCTACTATGTCTCGGCATCATGTTGACCACTTCTGGCATCAATCGCATAATTATTCTAGAAGGAGTATTTAAAAGAACATCGGCGTCAACTGAAAGGCTTAAATAAGCCTTTAAAATGAAAGTAAAGTTTGACACGTTGCCATGGGAACAGCGTGCGATATATCAAAAATCCCTTCGCAATTTATCATCTACTATGTCTCGGCATCATGTTGACCACTTCTGGTGTCAATCTCATGAATATTCTAGAAGGAGTATTTAAAAGAACATCGGTGTGAACTTAAAGGCTTAAATAAGCCTTTAAAATGAAAGTAAAGTTTGACACGTTGCCATGGGAACAGCGTTTAACATATCAAAAATCCCTTCGCAATTTATCATCTACAATGTCTCGGCATCATGTAGACCACTTCTGGAGTCAATCGCATGAATATTCTAGAAGGAGTATTTAAAAGAACATCGGCGTCATCTAAAAGGCTTATATATGCCTTAAAAATGAAAGTAACGTTTGATGCGTTGCCATGGGAACAGCGTTTGAGATATCAAAAATCCCTTCGCAATTTATCATCTGCAATCTCTCGGCTTCATGTTGACCACTTTTGGTGTCAATTGCATGATTTTTCTAGAAGGAGTATTTAAAAGAACATAGCATAGAACTGTCAAAAAAAATCCAGCTTTGTGACTGACGCACTTCCTGGCGCCTGGTGGTGGCGCTATACCCGGGAGTCACAATAGGCACATCATTGCGATCGGATTCTTCAGACGAACAAACACACCGCGTGTCATCACAATAAGACATTTTTTGCCTTAGATATTAGACACTTCCTGTTTCTCTGAATTCGCCATAAATTCGTCATCTCGCCATGGCAGAACCGTTCGAGATATCAAAAATCCCTTCGCAATTTAGCAAGTACAAGGTCTCGGCATCATGATCACCACGTTTGGTGTCAATCCCATGAATCCACTAGGAGGAGTATTTAAAAGTTCAATGCATGCATTTTTTAAACAAACCAAAATAGCCGACTTCCTGTTGGGCGGAGCTTAAATGTTAGAGGGCGAAAGTTGTTCGGGTCGATGAGATCTATATGCGTACCAACTCTCGTACATGTGCGCACATTTTTGCCCGATCTGTGCATCAATGTTTTTTTTTGCATTACAGGGGGCGCTATAGAGCCCCCGTGCCACGCCCGTTTTCCAGCCTTTGGATTTCTGCGATGACGGACGACTCTGACGTCTGTGCCAAGTTACAAGAGTTTTCGAGTATGTTAAGGCACCCAAAAAGTCCAAAAGTGTAAAAAAAAAAAAAAAAAAAAAAAAATAATAATAATAATAAAAAATATAGCTGCAAGCAGCAATGGCGGGCCCTCGCACGTTTTTTTACCGCTACACGGTGCGTCCGAGAAAACGATGCACGGTGGGCAAAGGCATCAAGTGGGTAAATATCAGTGGGCTATTTAATGTTGTTACTGAGCCATTTGGGGACTGTAGCTAAAAGAAACCCCACATTTTAGACAAACAGGGGCACTACTGAGCCACTTAAGAGACACGCCTTTATCTGACCTTTTTGTGCACACTTAACTGCCGACAACTCTGATGTGTGTGCCAACTTTAAGGTTAATCTAAGCACGTCAAGAGCCTTAAATATGCCTGAAATAAAAGTAAAGTGTGCAGCGTTGCCATGGGAACAGCGTTTGAGATATCAAAAATCCCTCCGCAATTTATCATCTACAATCTCTCAGCTTCATGTTGACCACTTCTGGTGTCAATCTCATGAATATTCTAGAATGAGTATTTAAAAGAACATCGGCATGAACTTAAAGGCTTAAATAAGCCTTTAAAATGAAAGTAAAGTTTGACGCGTTGCCATGGGAACAGCGTTCGAGATATCAAAAATCCCTTCACAATTTATCATCTACAATGTCTTGGCATCATGTTGAAAACTTCTGGCGGCAATCGCATGAATATTCTAGAAGGAGTATTTAAAAGAACATTGGCGTCAACTGAAAGGCTTAAATATGCCTTTAAAATGAAAGTTAAATCTGACGCGTTGCCATGGGAACAGCGTTTGAGATATCAGAAATCCCTTCACAATTTATCATCTACAAAGTCTCAGCATTATGTTGACCACTTCTGGAGTCAATCACATTATTTCTCCAGGAGGAGTATTTAAAAGTTTACCGCATGCAGCTGTAAGGTTTAAATATGCCTTAAAAATGAAAGTAAAGTTTGACGCGTTGCCATGGGAACAGCGTTCGAGATATCAAAAATCCCTTCGCAATTTATCATCTACAATGTCTTGGCATCATGTTGAGCACTTCTGGTGTCAATCTCATGAAAATCCTAGAAGGAGTATTTAAAAGTTTCCTGCATGCAACAGAAAGGCTTAAATATGCCTTTAAAATGAAAGTAAAATTTGACGCGTTGCCATGGGAACAGTGTTTGAGATATCAAAAATCCCTTCGCAATTTATCATCTACAATGTCTCTGCATCATGTTGACCACTTCTGGTGTCAATCTCATGAAAATCCTAGAAGGAGTATTTAAAAGAACATTGCATGGAACTGTCAAAAAAATCCAGCTTTGTGACTGACACACTTCCTGGCGCCTGGTGGTGGCGCTATACCCGGGAGTCACAATAGGCACATCGATGCGATCAGAATCTTCAGACGAACAAACACCCCGCGTGTCATCACAATAAGACATTTTTTGCCCTAAATATTAAACACTTCCTGTTTCTCTGATTTCGCCACAATTTTGTCGCCTCGCCATGGCAGAACCGTTCGAGATATCAAAAATCCCTTCGCAATTTAGCAAGTCCAATGTCTCGACATCATGTTTACCACGTTTGGTGTCAATCGCATGAATCCCCTGGGAGGAGTATATAAAAGTTCAACGCATGCATTTTTTAAACAATCCAAAATAGCCGACTTCCTGTTGGGCGGAGCTTAAATGCTAGAGGGCGAAAGTTGTTCGGGTCGATGAGATCTATAAGCGTACCAAGTCTCGTACATGTGCGTACATTTTTGCCTGATCTGTGCATCAATGTTTTTTTTTGCATTACAGGGGGCGCTACAGAGCCCCTGTGCCACGTCCGTGTTCCAGCCTTTGGATTTCTGCGATGACGGACGACTCTGACGTCTGTGCCAATTTTCAAGAGTTTTCGAGTATGTTAAGGCCCCCAAAAAGTCCAAAAGTGTTAAAAAAAAAAAAAAAAAAAAAAAAAATAATAATAATAAAAATAATAAATCCGAGCAAAAACAATAGGGCTTCGCACCTACGGTGCAGGCCATTCTGGCCTGCTCCTCGGTGCTCGAGCCCTAATAAAAAAAAAAAAAAAATAATAATAAATTCTAACAAAACCAATAGGGCTTCGCACCATTCGGTGCAGGCCATTATGGCCTGCTCCTCGGTGCTCGAGCCCTAATAAATATAGCTGCAAGCAGCAATGGCGGGCCCTCGCACGATTTTTTACCGCTACACGGTGCGTCCGAGAAAACGATGCACGGTGGGCAAGGGCATCAAGTGGGTAAATATCAGTGGGCTATTTAATGTTGTTACTGAGCCATTTGGGACTGTAGGTAAAAGAAACCCCACATTTTAGACAAATGGGGGCACTAGTGAGCCACTTAAGAGACACGCCTATGTCTGACCTGTTTGTCCACTCTGAACAGCCGACAACTCTGATGTGTGTGCCGACTTTTAGGTTAATATAAGCACGCCAAGAGCCCTAAATATGCCTGAAATAAAAGTAAAGTTTGGGGCGTTGCCATGGGAACAGCATTTGAGATATCAAAAATCCCTTCGCAATTTATCATCTACAATTTCTCGGCATCATGTAGACCACTTCTGGAGTCAATCGCATGAATATTCTAGAAGGAGTATTTAAAAGAACATCGACGTCAACTGAAAGGCTTAAATATGCCTTTAAAATGAAAGTAAACTCTGAAGCGTTGCCATGGGAACAGCGTTTGAGATATCAAAAATCCCTTCGCAATTTATCATCTACAATGTTTCGGCATCATGTTGACCACTTTTGGTGTCAATTGCATGATTATTCTAGAAGGAGTATATAAAAGTTCACTGCATGCAACTGTAAGGCTTAAATATGCCTTAAAAATGAAAGTAAAGTTTGACACGTTGCCATGGGAACAGCGTTCGAGATATCAAAAATCCCTTCGCAATTTATCATCTACTATGCCTCAGCATCATGTTGACCACTTTTGGTGTCAATCTCATGAAAATCCTAGAAGGAGTATTTAAAAGAACATTGCATGGAACTGTCAAAAAAATCCAGCTTTGTGACTGACACACTTCCTGGCGCCTGGTGGTGGCGCTATACCCGGGAGTCACAATAGGCACATCGATGCGATCAGAATCTTCAGACGAACAAACACCCCGTGTGTCATCACAATAAGACATTTTTTGCCCTAGATATTAGACACTTCCTGTTTCTCTGATTTCGCCACAACTTTGTCGCCTCCCCATGGCAGAACCGTTCGAGATATCAAAAATCCCTTCGCAATTTAGCAAGTCCAATGTCTCGACATCATGTTCACCACGTTTGGTGTCAATCGCATGAATCCCCTGGGAGGAGTATATAAAAGTTCAACGCATGCATTTTTTAAACAATCCAAAATAGCCGACTTCCTGTTGGGCGGAGCTTAAATGTTAGAGGGCGAAAGTTGTTCGGGTCGATGAGATCTATATGCGTACCAACTCTCGTACATGTGCGTACATTTTTGCCCGATCTGTGCATCAATGTTTTTTTTTGCATTACAGGGGGCGCTATAGAGCCCCCGTGCCACGCCCGTGTTCCAGCCTTTGGATTTCTGCGATGACGGACGACTCTGACGTCTGTGCCAAGTTACAAGAGTTTTCGAGTATGTTAAGGCACCCAAAAAGTCCAAAAGTGTTAAAAAAAAAAAAATAAAAAATAAAAAAAAAAATAATAATAATAAAAAATATAGCTGCAAGCAGCAATGGCGGGCCCTCGCACGTTTTTTTACCGCTACACGGTGCGTCCGAGAAAACGATGCACGGTGGGCAAGGGCATAAAGTGGGTAAATATCAGTGGGCTATTTAATGTTGTTACTGAGCCATTTGGGGACTGTAGGTAAAAGAAACCCCACATTTTAGACAAACGGGGGCGCTAGTGAGCCACTTAAGAGACACGCCTATGTGTGACCTGTTTGTGCACACTTAACAGCCGACAACTCTGATGTGTGTGCCGACTTTTAGGTTAATCTAAGCAGGCCAAGAGCCCTAAATATGCCTGAAATAAATGTAAAGTTTGGGGCGTTGCCATGGGAACAGCTTTCGAGATATCAAAAATCCCTTCGCAATTTATCATCTACAATGTCTCGGCATCATGTTGACCACTTCTGGAGTCAATCGCATGAATATTCTAGAAGGAGTATTTAAAAGAACATCGGCGTCAACTAAAAGGCTTAAATATGCCTTTAAAATGAAAGTAAAGTTTGACGCGTTGCCATCGGAACAGCGTTTGAGATATCAAAAATCCCTTCGCAATTTATCATCTACAATCTCTCGGCTTCATGTTGACCACTTTTGGTGTCAATTGCATGATTTTTCTAGAAGGAGTATTTAAAAGAACATAGCATGGAACTGTCAAAAAAAATCCAGCTTTGTGACTGACGCACTTCCTGGCGCCTGGTGGTGGCGCTATACCCGGGAGTCACAATAGGCACATCGATGCGATCGGAATCTTCAGACGAACAAACACCCCGCATGGCATCACAATAAGATAATTTTTGCCTTAGATATTAGACACTTCCTGTTTCTCTGAATTCGCCATAAATTCGTCACCTCGCCATGGCAGAACCATTCGAGATATCAAAAATCCCTTCGCAATTTAGCAAGTACAATGTCTCGGCATCATGATCACCACGTTTGGTGTCACTCCCATGAATCCACTAGGAGGAGTATTTAAAAGTTCAACGCATGCATTTTTTAAACAATCCAAAATAGCCGACTTCCTGTTGGGCGGAGCTTAAATGTTAGAGGGCGAAAGTTGTTCGGGTCGATGAGATCTATATGCGTACCAACTCTCGTACATGTGCGCACATTTTTGCCCGATCTGTGCATCAATGTTTTTTTTTGCATTACAGGGGGCGCTACAGAGCCCCTGTGCCACGCCCGTGTTCCAGCCTTTGGATTTCTGCGATGACGAGCGACTCTGACGTCTGTGCCAATTTTCAAGAGTTTTCGAGTATGTTAAGGCTCCCAAAAAGTCCAAAAGTGTTAAAAAAAAAAAAAAAAAAAAAAAAAATAATAATAAAAATAATAATCCGAGCAAAAACAATAGGGCTTCGCACCTACGGTGCAGGCCATTCTGGCCTGCTCCTCGGTGCTCGGGCCCTAAATATAGCTGCAAGCAGCAATGGCGGGCCCTCGCACGTTTTTTTACCGCTACACGATGCGTCCGAGAAAACGATGCACGGCGGGCAAGGGCATCAAGTGGGTAAACATCAGTGGGCTATTTAATGTTGTTACTGAGCCATTTGGGGACTGTAGGTAAAAGAAAAACCCCACATTTTAGACAAACGGGGGCGCTAGTGAGCCACTAAAGAGACACGCCTTTGTCTGACCTATTTGTCCACTCTGAACAGCCAACAACTCTGATGTTTGTGCCGACTTTTAGGTTAATCTAAGCACGCCAAGAGTCCTAAATATGCCTGAAATAAATGTAAAGTTTGGGGCGTTGCCATGGGAACAGTGTTCGAGATATCAAAAATCCCTTCGCAATTTATCATCTACAATCTCTCGGCTTCATGTTGACCACTTTTGGTGTCAATCGCATGATTATTCTAGAAGGAGTATTTAAAGGAACATTGGCGTCAACTGAAAGGCTTAAAAATGCCTTTAAAATGAAAGTAAAGTTTGACGCGTTGCCATGGGAACAGCGTTCGAGATATCAAAAATCCCTTCCCAATTTATCATCTACAATGTCTCGGCATCATGTTGACCACTTTTGGTGTCAATCGCATGAATATCCTAGAAGGAGTATTTAAAGGATCATTGGCGTCAACTGAAAGGCTTAAAAATGCCTTTAAAATGAAAGTAAACTTTGACGCGTTGCCATGAAAACAGCGTTTGAGATATCAAAAATCCCTTCGCAATTTATCATCTACAATGTCTCTGCATCATGGTGACCACTTTTGGTGTCAATTGCATGATTATTCTAGAAGGAGTATTTAAAGGAACATTGGCGTCAACTGAAAGGCTTAAAAATGCCTTTAAAATGAAAGTAAAGTTTGACGCGTTGCCATGGGAACAGCGTTCGAGATATCAAAAATCCCTTCGCAATTTATCATCTACAATGTCTCGGCATCATGTTGACCACTTTTGGTGTCAATCGCATGAATATCCTAGAAGGAGTATTTAAAGGATCATTGGCGTCAACTGAAAGGCTTAAAAATGCCTTTAAAATGAAAGTATTTGACGCGTTGCCATGGGAACAGTGTTTGAGATATCAAAAATCCCTTCGCAATTTATCATCTACAATGTCTCTGCATCATGGTGACCACTTTTGGTGTCAATTGCATGATTATTCTAGAAGGAGTATTTAAAGGAACATTGGCGTCAACAGAAAGGCTTAAATATGCCTTTAAAATGAAAGTAAAGTTTGACGCGTTGCCATGGGAACAGCGTCTGAGATATCAAAAATCCCTTCGCAATTTATCATCTACAATGTCTCGGCATCATGTTGACCACTTTTGGTGTCAATCGCATGAATATCCTAGAAGGAGTATTTAAAGGATCATTGGCGTCAACTGAAAGGCTTAAAAATGCCTTTAAAATGAAAGTAAAGTTTGACGCGTTGCCATGGGAACAGCGTCTGAGATATCAAAAATCCCTTCGCAATTTATCATCTACAATATCTCAGCATCATGTTGACCACTTCTGGGGTGAATCACATTATTTCCCTAGAAGGAGTATATAAAAGAACTTCGCATGCAACTGTCAGGTTTAAATAAGCCTTTAAAATGAAAGTAAAATTTGACGCGTTGCCATAGAAACAACGTTCGAGATATCAAAAATCCCTTCGCAATTTATCATCTACAATGTCTCGGCATCATGTTGACCACTTTTGGTGTCAATCGCATGAAAATCCTAGAAGGAGTATTTAAAAGAACATCGCATGGAACTGTAAGGCTTAAATATGCCTTTAAAATGAAAGTAAAGTTTGACAGGTTGCCATGGGAACAGCGTTCGAGATATCAAAAATCCCTTCGCAATTTATCATCTACAATGTCTCGGCATCATGTTGACCACTTCTTGTGTCAATCGCATGAAAATCCTAGAAGGAGTATTTAAAAGAACATCGCATGGAACTGTCAAAAAAATCCAGCTTTGTGACTGACACACTTCCTGGCGCCTGGTGGTGGCGCTATACCCGGGAGTCACAATGGACACATCGATGCGATCGGAATCTTCAGACGAACAAACACCCTGCATGGCATCACAATAAGATATTTTTTGCCTTAGATATTAGACACTTCCTGTTTCTCTGAATTCGCCATAAATTCGTCGCCTCGCCATGGCAGAACCGTTCGAGATATCAAAAATCCCTTCGCAATTTAGCAAGTACAATGTCTCAGCATCATGTTTACCACGTTTGGTGTCAATCGCATGCATCCTCTAGGAGGAGTATTTAAAAGTTCAATGCATGCATTTTTTAAACAATCCAAAATAGCCGACTTCCTGTTTGGCGGAGCTTAAATGTTAGAGGGTGAAAGTTGTTCGGGTCGATGAGATCTATATGCGTACCAAGTCTCGTACATGTGCGTAAATTTTTGCCCGATGTGTGCCCCAATGTTTGTTTTTGAATTACAGGGGGCGCTACAGAGCTCCCTTACCACGCCCGAATTCCAGCCTTTGCCGGGTCCTAATGGCCGACGACTCTGACATCTCTGCCAATATTCAAGAGTTTTTGAGTATGTTAAGGCCCCCAAATTGCCCTGAAACGTAAAAAATAAAATAAAAAAAAAAAAAAATAAATAAAATAATAAATCCGAGCAAAAACAATAGGGCTTCGCACCTTTCGGTGCAGGCCATTCTGGCCTGCTCCTCGGTGCTCGAGCCCTAATAATAATCCGAGCAAAAACAATAGGGCTTCGCACCTTTCGGTGCAGGCCATTCTGGCCTGCTCCTCGGTGCTCGAGCCCTAATAAATCCGAGCAAAAACAATAGGGCTTCGCACCTACGGTGCAGGCCATTCTGGCCTGCTCCTCGGTGCTCGAGCCCTAATAAAAAATATTTAATAAATAAATATTACAATTGACAGACTCTGGGCAGGCCTGCAGGCACCACATTGGAGAATCTTGGTGTAAATATAACCTCGATATCTTTTATACTGACTGAGTAAGATCATGTCAAAGATTAAAGTCAAACCTATCTCAGAATCTGGTTTTCACAGGCTTGACAAATCGTAAACATAATTATAAAGTTGTACCTTTTCTTTATCAAGTGTCATAACATTACTTCATTGGTTTAAGATGATAAGCTGTGGGTTTTATATTATTCTAATAAAATCTCCACTAACAAGCTAAACATGTTTCTTCAGTTTGATACTGCAACTGTACTTGATGTGATAGCTTAACAATCACAGTCACGTCCATGACAACATATTTTTGTTTGTTTATTTGTTCGGCATCTATTGCATAGCTTTACTTTTGAAAATCACACACCAGTAAACATACCCAAACTTACTGTATGATGACTCATACCTTTTACACCCTTTTGTTGACTGCAGTTACGATGCTGGCAGACAAATTTGTTTACATTTAGAGTTTATACATTTTACATTACGCTTGCATTCAAGTGAAGCATTGACAAAATATATATGCATGCACGATTTTATCGGGTGCATGTGCGGTGACGTCTTTCACGCAGCAGTAACAAGATAAACAAGCGGCTTTTGACAAAAAAAAACAAGAAAAAAATATAGCTGCAAGCAGCAATGGCGGGCCCTCGCACGTTTTTTTACCGCTACACGGTGCGTCCGAGAAAACGATGCACGGTGGGCAAGGGCATAAAGTGGGTAAATATCAGTGGGCTATTTAATGTTGTTACTGAGCCATTTGGGGACTGTAGGTAAAAGAAACCCCACATTTTAGACAAACGGGGGCGCTAGTGAGCCACTTAAGAGACACGCCTATGTGTGACCTGTTTGTGCACACTTAACAGCCGACAACTCTGATGTGTGTGCCGACTTTTAGGTTAATCTAAGCAGGCCAAGAGCCCTAAATATGCCTGAAATAAATGTAAAGTTTGGGGCGTTGCCATGGGAACAGCTTTCGAGATATCAAAAATCCCTTCGCAATTTATCATCTACAATGTCTCGGCATCATGTTGACCACTTCTGGAGTCAATCGCATGAATATTCTAGAAGGAGTATTTAAAAGAACATCGGCGTCAACTAAAAGGCTTAAATATGCCTTTAAAATGAAAGTAAAGTTTGACGCGTTGCCATCGGAACAGCGTTTGAGATATCAAAAATCCCTTCGCAATTTATCATCTACAATCTCTCGGCTTCATGTTGACCACTTTTGGTGTCAATTGCATGATTTTTCTAGAAGGAGTATTTAAAAGAACATAGCATGGAACTGTCAAAAAAAATCCAGCTTTGTGACTGACGCACTTCCTGGCGCCTGGTGGTGGCGCTATACCCGGGAGTCACAATAGGCACATCGATGCGATCGGAATCTTCAGACGAACAAACACCCCGCATGGCATCACAATAAGATAATTTTTGCCTTAGATATTAGACACTTCCTGTTTCTCTGAATTCGCCATAAATTCGTCACCTCGCCATGGCAGAACCATTCGAGATATCAAAAATCCCTTCGCAATTTAGCAAGTACAATGTCTCGGCATCATGATCACCACGTTTGGTGTCACTCCCATGAATCCACTAGGAGGAGTATTTAAAAGTTCAACGCATGCATTTTTTAAACAATCCAAAATAGCCGACTTCCTGTTGGGCGGAGCTTAAATGTTAGAGGGCGAAAGTTGTTCGGGTCGATGAGATCTATATGCGTACCAACTCTCGTACATGTGCGCACATTTTTGCCCGATCTGTGCATCAATGTTTTTTTTTGCATTACAGGGGGCGCTACAGAGCCCCTGTGCCACGCCCGTGTTCCAGCCTTTGGATTTCTGCGATGACGAGCGACTCTGACGTCTGTGCCAATTTTCAAGAGTTTTCGAGTATGTTAAGGCTCCCAAAAAGTCCAAAAGTGTTAAAAAAAAAATAAATAAATAAATAAATAATAATAAAAATAATAATCCGAGCAAAAACAATAGGGCTTCGCACCTACGGTGCAGGCCATTCTGGCCTGCTCCTCGGTGCTCGGGCCCTAATAAATATAGCTGCAAGCAGCGATGGCGGGCCCTCGCACGTTTTATTTACCGCTACACGGTGCCTCCGAGAAAACGATGCACGGTGGGCAAGGGCATCAAGTGGGTAAATATCAGTGGACTATTTCATGTTGCTACTGACCCATTTAGGTACAGTAGGTAAAAGAAACCCCATATTTTAGACAAACGGGGGCGCTAGTCACTGACTAAATAGACACGCCTTTATCTGACCTTTTTATCAACACTTAACAGCCGAAAACTCTGATGTGTGTGCCAACTTTAAGCACGTCAAGAGCCTTAAACATGCCTGAAATTAAAGTAAAGTTTGACGCGTTGCCATGGGAACAGCGTTCAAGATGTCAAAAATTCCTTCGCAATTTATCATCTACAATGTCTCTGCATCATGTTGACCACTTTTGGTGTCAATCGCATGAATCCCATACGAGGAGTATTTAAAGGTTCACAGCATGTAACTGTCAGCCTTAAATATGCTGGAAAATGAAAGCAAAGTTTGACACATTGCCATGGGAACAGCGTTTGAGATATCAAAAATCCCTTCGCAATTTATCAGTTACAATGTCTCGGCATCATGTTGACCACTTCTGGTGTTAACCGCATGAATATCCTAGAAGGAGTATTTAAAGGAACATCGGCGTCAACTGAGAGGCTTAAATATGCCTTTAAAATGAAAGTAAACTTTGACGCATTGCCATGGGAACAGCGTTTGAGATATCAAAAATCCCTTCGCAATTTATCATCTACAATGTCTCGGCATCATGTTGACCACTTTTGGTGTCAATTGCATGATTATTCTAGAAGGAGTATTTAAAAGTTAACTGTAAGGCTTAAATATGCCTTCAAAATGAAAGTAAAGTTTGATGCGTTGCCATGGGAACAGCGTTTGAGATATCAAAAATTCCTTCGCAATTTATCATCTACAATGTCTGAGCATCATGTTGACCACTTCTGGTGTTAACCGCATGAATATCCTAGAAGGAGTATTTAAAAGAACATCGGTGTCAACTGAAAGGCTTAAATATGCATTTAAAATGAAAGTAAACTTTGACGCGTTGCCATGGGAACAGCGTTTGAGATATCAAAAATCCCTTCGCAATTTATCATCTACAATCTCTCGGCTTCATGTTGACCACTTTTGGTGTCAATCGCATGAAAATCCTAGAAGGAGTATTTAAAAGAACATCGCATGGAACTGTCAAAAAAATCCAGCTTTGTGACTGACACACTTCCTGGCGCCTGGTGGTGGCGCTATACCCGGGAGTCACAATGGACACATCGATGCGATCGGAATCTTCAGACGAACAAACACCCCGCATGGCATCACAATAAGATATTTTTTGCCTTAGATATTAGACACTTCCTGTTTCTCTGATTTCGCCATAAATTTGTCGGCTCGCCATGGCAGAACCGTTCGAGATATCAAAAATCCCTTCGCAATTTAGCAAGTCCAATGTCTCGACATCATGTTCACCACGTTTGGTGTCAATCGCATGCATCCTCTAGGAGGAGTATTCAAAAGTTCACCGCATGCATTTTTTAAACAATCCAAAATAGCCGACTTCCTGTTGGGCGGAGCTTAAATGTTAGAGGGCGAAAGTTGTTCGGGTTGATGAGAACTATATGCGTACCAACTCTCGTACATGTGCGTACATGTTTACCCGATCTGTGCAACAATGTTTGTTTTTGCATTACAGGGGGCGCTACAGAGCTCCCTTGCCACGCCCGAGTTCCAGCCTTTGCCGGGTCCTAATGGCCGACGACTCTGACATCTCTGCCAATTTTCAAGAGTTTTTGAGTATGTTAAGGCCCCCAAATTGCCCCGAAACGTAAAAATAAAATAAAAAAAAAAAAAAAAAAAAAAAATAATAATAAATCCGAGCAAAAACAATAGGGCTTCGCACCTTTCGGTGCAGGCCATTCTGGCCTGCTCCTCGGTGCTCGGGCCCTAATAATCCGAGCAAAAACAATAGGGCTTCGCACCTTTCGGTGCAGGCCATTCTGGCCTGCTCCTCGGTGCTCGAGCCCTAATAATAATCCGAGCAAAAACAATAGGGCTTCGCCTGCTCCTCGGTGCTCGAGCCCTAATAAAATGTGCTTTGGCGGGCACCTCACAGACTCTGTGCAGGCTACCTGCCGCCTGCGGGCCCACGTTGGAGACCCTTGTGTTAAGATATGTCAGGGCCAGGTGTTTTTGAATAAAGGCAGCTCAAACATGCATTTTATTCTGGGAGTAGGATAAGTCCAGCAAACAGCCCCAAAATGTGAAGTACATAGGCCTACATTATGCTTGTATTGCCTATAATTACCAAAATGTTTGATATAGTATAAAAGCCAGTATAAGGTATAAAAGTTATACCTTAGTTTTATGCATCTGTTATAACCTTTCTAAAGCTATCTGTTTCGGATTAAACCACGCGGACACCAGATTGAACTCATCTTCCATCTTTACAAACTTACGTGATGACATCGATGACTTTGCCTCAATACACAACATCCCCCTTTACTTGAATATGAACTTACCCCACTAAAGTTCTCATTCATATTTACATTCATTCAACTTAAACTTTAAACAGTTCAGAATACTCACTCGTTTATGTAGAGCAGAGAAAATGTCAGAGACTACAAATTCTATCCTCTATCCCCCCAGAAAAAAGTTAAAATCTACAGTATGGGAATACTTTGGGTATACGTAAAACCCTTGAAGAAGGATCCAGTGATTTATATTACAGATCAGTTTAAGTTGATTATACTTAGGCCACATAATAAAAACTATACATTTCACTCACTATATGACAATGTGAACAAATGAATAAATATCTATATATATATATAAATGAATATATCCAGAGCAGCTCTGAGAGAATTTGAGGAGTATTTTATCATTTTATTCAAAGGAATAAAATTAAAAGAATCGAAAAAGATTAAGAATCAAAGTTTACTTTTTTGAAAATTTATTGTTTTCCCAAAAAAAGTTATAATATAATATAAAAAATATAATAAACCATATGTTCAGTTCAACCCAAAACCCCTATCTGTTTTTTATTAATTTAAGGGTCATTGTAGCTAATGATGATAATAATAATAATAATAATATTAATAATAATTATAATAAGTGTTTAATACCGGCAAACCGCGAAACCGTGATAGTTTTTGAGATAAATCTCACACCGTTACAACCCTACTGCAAAGCAGTTATGAGACTCTGAGAACGATCCAATCACACAAGGTCAAAGACATAAAAAACAATATTGATTTGCTTACAACGTAAGTGGAAGGGTTTGGGGTGCACAGTCCTGCGCCCCAGGGAGGATCCAAAACCAGCCAATTAGAGCTCAGCCTCAGGTCGCATTTTTATCCTTTTTACCTACCTACATAGACACTCGTTTGAGGTGCGCCCCAGACACACAACATGACACACACACAATGAATGATTATTAATTTTTTTTAAATAAATTATAACATGACTTACAGTGAAATAGTACAACTAAATGATTTCATTTTGTAATCATTTGTATTATATATTTAACTTTTTTGTATGTTATGTTAAAGTAGCTTTCTGCTCTAGCCAACTTTACTGGGCAGCGCCCCAGTGTGCCCAATTGACCAGCCGTCACTGGTTAGAATACATGTCTGTATCAAACAGTATAAAACGATTTTACTAATTATTTGCCCTCGTGCATTATGTAAACAGATGGTTGAATTTACAATAAAGGCTGTAACGGTTTTTATATAACCGTGAGACCGACAGTTATAGTTAAACATTTTAAATAGTTTTAGTTTTAAAGAGTTGAACCAACTTCATGTTGCCATGGCACGCACATTGTTTATGCATCTCATTTATCATTTCCTGATAACTGCTTCAATCTAGTTTGTGACATTTCTTGTCATGAAAGTTGATCTCTCGTTTTAAAGTGCTGAACCATAACATAACTTTTGTTATCGACACGCCCATTACGGCATTGTTTCAGTTCCCTTTCGAGGAACTCGAGCTGCGTCGCCATAGCAACGCTTTGTGGAACGCCTCGGCGTGACTGATCTGAAGCACGTGTAAAACATAATCAATAATTAGATGATTGGAAATAGGCTGGATGCCGCGCGGACCAGGGTACAAGAAGGCATCCCAAACAGACACACTCGCTTTTAGTGCCTCAGCAAGTGACTGCGTGTTGGTATTACACATCTGAAGTATGTCTAAGAAGTTTAAGTTGTGCGTACCTCCCTGTCGGCGTTAAATCACGGACAAGGACACACACAGCCTCTGTGTTAAGTGCCTTGGAGTGCAGCATGCACAGTTGGGTCTTGAGGGATCTGGCTGTGTGCATTGTGAACGGCTTCCCATGCACGTGTTGCGTTCTCGCCTCGCACTCTTTGAGGAGGGTGCTCAGGCTCACGCCCCTCGCGGCTCTGGTCTCGCTTCTGCTGAGGCAGAGTGGCGACTGCACTCGTGGGGGTCACAAATGGATCTCAGTGGGGAGTTGGAGACGGTTTCTCTCCCTTCCTCCGTGGCTTCTATTCCCCCCTCTGGGGTAGTAGGAGCGGTTCCTCCTCCCCCCGAAGGTAGCCTGACGTTTTCTCTTTCCTCTGAAGAAGTGGATGTCCTAAGTGTTGATGCAGGAGACATCGGAGATCTGGATGACGCACCTACGGTCACCCCCGCGTATGATGAGTTGGTGGAGGCGGTGATGCTTGCAGTGGCTCAGCTTGGCCGGCTGAAGAGTGCGCTCGCCCGCAGAGTCGTCTGGATGAGCGGTATCTGAAGTTACCGGCTCAGCCTGCTAAGCGGTGCCTTCCATTCTTCTCCGACCTCCACGGAGAGCTGTCTAGGTCTTGGAAACGTCCCTATTCAGCCGGCACCTTTTCCCTCAGTCCAACATTTACTCAAACATCTCGGGGGCGAAGGATCATGGGTATGGTTCGATTCCACAAGTAGAACCGACCCTGGCAAGTTACCTCTCCCTGCCCTCTGTTTCCTCTCTGAAAGCACCCTCACTGCAAAATAAACCATCCCGCATCACGTCCGTGCTGGTTGGTAAAGCCTTTACCTCACCGAGTCAGGCGGGTGCTTGTCTGCACACCATCGGGCTGTTACAGGCGTCTCAGGCTGAGTCTTTACAACAGCTGGCTAAAGATAAGGAGGCTAACCCAGACGTCGTCAGTTCTGGCGACGGATGTCTCCCTCCGGGCAACTCGCGAGGAGGCAAAGTCGGTCGGGCGTGCGATGGCTTCATTGGTCGCTGTTGAGAGGCATCTCTGGCTGAATTTATCTGATATTAAATAAGCCGACAAGGTCTTTCTCATGGATGCCCCGATCGCTCCCTCGGGTCTCTTCGGCAACGCTGTTAATTCCGTGGTCGAGAGATTCCAGGAAACGCAAAGACAGGCTGCAGTTTTCAGACGATATCTCCCTCGTTGAGATCACTATGAGGCTGCCGGGCGTGGTCAGCCCCAACCATCCTGTAGCTACTCACATAGAGACCGGCAGAGACAAAGTGTAGCGTCTCGTGTTCCCCCTAAGAGCTCACGGGGGACCGAGCAACACTCTCAATCACGGAGAGCCGGACCGAGGTCTGATCTGCGCAACGTCATACTGGTGAGGAAGGCTTCTGCAAAGTGGTCCAAGTATTAGACGCAGCGGGGGCTCCCCCTGCCGGGGCGGAGCGGTGGGCACCTCAGTATACGGTGCCCATTGTGTCTCAAAGCTCCCAGCACATTCTGACGTCAGCTCTATCACACGTAGCGCGGCAGGGCAAGATGGTCTTCACTTCACAAAGTACACTAAGCACACCAGACACCAGTCTCGAGCGACTGGTTCCTTTGGTAAATTACATTGCGGCTTGGAGAAAGCTGCCAAATGTATCAAAATGGGTCATACGCACAATCGAACACGGTTATGCCATTCAGTTTCAATGCCACCCACCTCGATTTTCCGGCGTGCGCCCCACGGCGGTGCGACCCACGGCAGTGCGACCCGAGCAGACTCTATTTTTAGAACAAGAAGTTCACTCACTCTTGTGCAAGGGGGCTCTAGAGATTATTCCTCCACACGAGAGAAACACGGGGTTTAACAGCCACTATTTTATTGTCCCAAAGAAGGATGGCGGGTTACGCCCCATTCTGGACCTCAGGGAATTAAACCGCTCAGTTATGCGGTTAAAATTCAAAATGTTGATACTAAAGCACATCGTCACACAAATAAGGTCGGGTCACCATAGACCTAAAAGATGCATATTTTTACATTTCCATCCTTCCTCAACAAAGGAAATTCCTGAGGTTTGCGTATCAGGGCACAGCATACCAGTATCGGGTTCTCCCATTTGGCCTGGCCTTATCACCACGCACGTTCACGAAATGCGTGGACGCGGCTTTGGTTCCCCTGCGCATGCAGGGCATTCGCATATTAAATTACATAGACGACTGGCTTGTTCTGGCGGACTCAGAACAGAGGGCAGTTCAGCATCGAGATGATGTTCTTGCTCATATGAGAGATCTGGGTTTGCGTTTGAATACCAAAAAGAGTGTGCTTTCTCCTGCACAGAGAACCACTTATTTGGGTGTGATTTGGAATGCCATGACGATGCGGGCGCAGCTTTCACCTGCACGCATCAGTGTCATTATAACTGCCGCGAGAGCGTACAAGCTGGGCCAGCTGCATATGGTGAAGCAGTTTCAGAGACTGCTGGGTCTTATGGCAGCCGCATCCAGCGTTATTTCCACTGGCCTGCTGAATATGAGACCTCTACAGTAGAGGCTGACATTTTGTCGGGAATCCTGTGGGTCCCGCGGGATTCCTGTGGGATCGGGAACAAAATCACTATTAATCACGGGATTGGGACGGGACAGGAAAAAATGTCAGCGGGAGTGGACGGGACCGGGATCGTAATAAAACTATGATACCCAACTTTATACACAAATATGCAGTTTCTATAAATAAACTTAGTTAATATATTGTGTGCGTGCGTGCCTGTGTGTGTGTTTGCATGTGTAAGAAAGGTTGCATGAATGTTCACGGATGCGTCTCCCTGGTGCATAAGCGCTCCAACGCAGCCTGAGCGCTTATGAGAAAAGGGAACAGCAGCAAAGAGTATAGCGGCTCTGATCAAACGG
Organism: Misgurnus mizolepis; assembly: GCA_025389145.1. NCBI lineage: Eukaryota > Metazoa > Chordata > Actinopteri > Cypriniformes > Cobitidae > Misgurnus > Misgurnus mizolepis. The sequence goes on along the minus strand of JAIFKI010000009.1, from coordinate 34,026,687 downwards.
AGAGATAAGTGTGTGACAAGAGTTGTGTTGCAAAGAGATTTCCTGCTGTTTGGATAGTTTCTGTGCTTTATTGTGTGCATCAGTGCCGAATAGTATGTTTTTTTCTAGTTGTCTTTAAATTAGCAGCAAGATTACCGCGTCTTTTATGTTATATTGTCAGTTATCATTCATAATGTAAATGAAGCTGTTAGATAGCGCGAATCTTCTCATTAATAGTCATGGTACCCAGTTTATTTTGTGTTAGTTTATCTTGTTCATATTTATTCAGTATTATTTCCTTATATTGGAGATTGTATAGTTCTAATACTTATACAGTTATTTAACAATTCTAACAAATATAGTTATTTACTGTATGTGTTATCTGATACATGTGCTAGTTACATTTTAGAACATATGACACCATTTCGCGGTATCTTGTATATTTTTGCATATTTTGAACTTAATTACAGCTGTTAATGCTTGTTATTTAAACAAATGTATATTAATGTTCTTTCATAAGGCTTTTATTCTTGTTTATTATTTGTTGTTGCAGAACCACACAAACACAGATACTTAAGTGCATATTAATGGAAGGTTTTATGCCCATACTGCAACTGTGAATTAAACACCCATAATCCAATTATTCGTCTGGTTCTTGTGTTCTGGACTCCAGACTTTGGGTTTATTAAACTATTGTAGACATGGAGTGAACTATGTATTGTTTTTCTTTTATTTGCTGTATTCCATTTTCTGGCGAAAATCTAGAAACCAGCTCAGCAACTGGTCCAAAACAGGATGTAGAGCAGATTAAATCAAATTCTTTGTATGAACTAAACACTAGTTGAAGAAAAAAATATATGGGAGCGATACAGGAGCGGGAGTTAGTTAAAACAGGAGCGGGATGGGAGTGGGAGTCAATTTACCAGGAGCGGGATGGGATGGGATTATTTTTTAAACTTTTGTCTGGGAGTGAGACGGGACAAGATTTATTTCTATGGGAGTGGGACGGGACAGGAGTGAAAATCCACTCACGTGTCATCCTCTACTCTACAGTGGTGGCTGAAGACCAAGGGTTTTTCCCCGAGGGAAAACCCATTGTCATATGATCAAAGTTACGCACCATTGTCTGCGTACTCTGGTAATGTGGAAGAAGCTGGGATTTTTATCCCAAGGTCCTGTGCTAGGTGCGCGCTGTCGGCATGTGACGCTGACGACAGACGCATCTCTCACAGGTTGGGGTGCGATTATGGAAGGCCTTATGGCCTCTGAGAGGGCCGGACTCATAGACTCGGGTCTCCCAGCTGGGATTGTGGAGACCACTCTTAACTCCAGAGCTCCTTCCACTAGGAAAATTTATTCTGTTAAGTGGAAAATTTTCACCTCCTGGTCATCTGACAGACCCGGTCAGATGCCCTGTCGACGTGGTGCTGAGGTTTCTGCAGGATTGTTTCTCTGATGGGTTAACCCCTTCCACTCTTAAGGTCTATGTGGCAGCAATTTCTGCCTACCATACTCCTGTGAAAGGCTCATCAGTGGGTAGACACCCATTGGTGGCCTGCTTTCTTCGTGGCACCCGCAGGTTGCGACCCGTTAGTCGCTCTAGGGTACCTACCTGGGACCTAGCGGTCGTGCTGGAAGGGCTCTCATTGGCTCCGTTTGAGCCACTTGAGGCATCACCAGATAGGCTTCTGGCCTTTAAGACGGTGTTCCTTCTGGCTATTACATCTTTAAAGCGGGTGGGGGACCTTCAGGCCCTGTCAGTATCCCCGACATGTCTGGAGTTTGCACCGGGGATGGCTAAGGCTTTTTTACACCCGAAGCCAGGTTATGTTCCCAGGGTGCTGAACAATGTGCCGAGGCCTATTGTTCTACAGGCCCTTTGTCCTCCCCCCTTCAGGAGCGCGGACCATGAAAAGCTGAATTTGGTGTGTCCGGTGCGAGCACTGGACACATACGTTCACAGGACTGCTCAGTGGAGGAAGTCCGAGCAGCTATTTGTGTGCTTTGGTTCACCCAGAAAAGGTTTACCGGCGACCAAGCAGACTCTGAGCAGATGGATAGTAAGTAAGTAAGTAAGTAAAGTAAGTAAAGTTTAATTTATAAAGCACATTTACACACAGCGCAAAACTGACCAAAGTGCTGTACAATAAGTAACTAAAACAATAAAATAAAACACATAGCTAATAAACATGATTATATAAAACATAATAAATTTAAAGTCTTCCATGTCAAAGCACACAACACTGATAAAACCAATAAAAATCCTAATTTAAGAAACAAGAAAGGCTAGAGAATAGAGATGAGTTTTTAACCTAGATTTGAAAACATCAATGGAGGGGGCAGATCTAATATCCTGGGGGAGCTGATTCCACAAACGTGGAGCAGCAACTGCAAAAGCTCTATCACCTCTCTGTTTAAGCCGTGAACGTGGCACAAGCAGGAGCCCTTTGTTTGAGGATCTTAGCGACCTTCGAACTGAATATGGCTGTAAAAGATCAATAATGTAGGTGGGGGCAAGCCCATTAAGTGCCTTAAAAACAAACAGTAAAATTTTAAACTGAATTCTGAAAGGTACAGGTAGCCAATGTAAGGAAGCCAAAATGGGGGTTATGTGCTCGCGCCTCCTAGTGCCAGTTAAAAGACGCGCTGCTGCGTTCTGTACTAACTGCAAACGTCTAATTGATGATTGAGAGAGCCCAAAATAGAGCGAATTGCAGTAATCCAGCCGTGATGTTATAAAGGCATGGATAACTTTCTCAAGATCATTAAAAGATAAAAATGACTTAAGGCGAGAAATCATCCTAAGCTGATAGAAGCTATTTTTAACAACAGAACTAATCTGCTTGTCGAAGCAGAGTTCTGAGTCAAAAATAACACCCAAATTTCTTGCATAAGGTGTTATAAATGAAGTGAAATTACCCAAATTTTGAACCACATTGCATCTAGCCGTAGGAGAACCAAAAACAATCACCTCTGTCTTGTCATCATTTAATTTGAGAAAGTTATCAGCCATCCAAATTTTGATGTCTTCGAGACAGGCCAGAAGAGATTGTAAGGACTCTTTAGATTTTAACGGCAGATACAATTGTGAATCATCCGCATAAAGATGGAAAGAGATGTTATGCTTCCGTATAATATCACCCAATGGTAGCATGTACAGACTAAAAAGCATAGGACCCAAAATGGACCCCTGAGGAACCCCATATAAAACAGAAGCAGAGGATGAAGTGAACTTGCCCATAGATACTGAAAAAGTCCTATCATTAAGATAAGAACGGAACCAAAGTAATGCAGTCTCCCTAATGCCCACCTGCTGTTCAAGACGAGTAAGGAGAATGTTGTGATCAACAGTGTCGAAAGCGGCACTTAGATCCAGTAATATCAGTATGGCATTATCACCTGAATCTAATGTAAGAAGAAGGTCGTTGACTACTTTAAGCAAGGCGGTTTCAGTACTATGTAGTGATCTAAAGCCTGACTGAAAAGGTTCTAATATCTTGTGAGTGGTTAAAAAAGGGAGCAACTGTGATAAAACCACTTTTTCCAACACTTTAGAAATAAAAGGAAGCTTAGAGATGGGACGATAGTTATTCAAACATGTAACATTAAGATCATGTTTTTTAAGCAGGGGTTGGACAACTGCATGCTTAAAGCTTGTTGGGACAATGCCAGATACAAGACATAAGTTTAAAATAACCAGAATGGAGGGACCGACTACCTCAAAAGCATCCTTTAAAATAAAAGAGGGAATAGAATCATTAAAAGAAGTGGTGGGTTTCATATGTGACACTAAGTTCCTCAATTCAGTAAGACAGATGGGCTGAAATTGGTTAAAAGTAGCTAATACCCCTGAACAGCCAGGCACAGTAGCAGATGATGTGGGAATCAACACTGATCTGTAGCTATCAATTTTATTAGTAAAAAACTTAAGAAATTTCTCACAGGTATCAGCAGAGGCATCAACAACCGATAGATTTGAAGGACTGATAACAGAGTTTATTGTAGTGAATAAGATTCTTGGTCTGTTTGAATGCTTGCTGATCAAATCAGAGAGGTGTTTGACTCTGGCTTTTTTTGCTGCTGCCTGAAAAGAAATTAATGAAGATGTAAAAATTTGAAAAGAAACCTCGAGATGATCCTTTTTCCATTTCCTTTCAGCTTTACGACAAGCGTGCCTAAGAGAGCGCGTGTCGTCATCTAACCAGTATTGAGATTTCAATTTAGAGCGAGTGTATATAAACGGTGCCACAGTATCAAGTATAGAAGAACAAGAAGAATGAAAAAGGGTAACTAATTTATCCGGGGTAGAGGATGATGATGCTGCTTTTGCAATAATAGATGCAACATTTCCACTCAAAAAACTATCAGAAAACTTAGTTGCAGTAAAGGAATTTATATGACGAGAGTAGTGATCCTGAACTCTGACAGTTTGCAGGGGCCCGAGGAGGTTAATGTCAAATATAATAGGTTTATGATCAGAGAAAGTTGCCTCCTCAATCACAATGTTAACAACATTAAATCCATATGATAAAATTAAATCAAGTGCATGCCCTAGTTTATGAGTAGCTTTATCTATATGTTGTGTAAAGCCAAAGGCATCTATCACACCACAAAATTCACTAACCATAAATCTTTCTGGACAACAAACATGAATATTAAAATCACCAAGTATAAGGACACGATCATACAGTGACACAAAATGGGAAAGAAGATCAGAAAATTCAGCTATAAAATCTTTGTCAGGTTTAGGAGGCCTATAGATCAGTAAACAGACCACTGGTGATGTAATAGATTCAACAATTACACATTGCAGTTCAAAGGTGACGAAACTCTGTGCAGGTAGTGTCCGAAGTTTAAAATTGTTCCTAAAAACAAGAGCTACACCGCCACCTCTTCCAATGCACCTCGGTGTGCTAATAAATGAACAATTTGATGGACATAGTTCAGTAAAAACAGATGACTGACCAGGTCCAGCGTTAATCCAAGTCTCGGTTAAAAATAGAAAATCCAGTTTATGATGAGAAAAAAAGTCATTCAGAATAAAAGACTTGTTTGACACAGACCTACTATTTACCAAGGCAACTTTTACATTTGTAACAACCGCAGTCTGGGGGCAGCGGGAATAATCCAAAGCGCGGATGTTCAGCGAGTTTACCCCACCGCTACGGACACGCAGTCTAGGTCGAGCCGGGCCAGCGGGCATTTGGGGTCGATGCAGCATAATATGTACATGACAGGCGTACCTCAAGTCCCACGAGCGTCGAGCTAAGTAGAGATCTTTCCGACCTAGAATGTCTTCAGACTCAGAGAACTGGCAGCGAATAAATTGTGGATGAAAGACACTCGCTCCTCTCCTAATCTTCACCCTGATGCCTCCACGTTTGCCTCGGCGCCTCCGGCGCTTCCTCCGGTTAGAAACACAGCAGGGTGGCCGAATGACGCACTCAGCGTTTGGAGAAATAAACGGAGGATGACATCCGTCACGAAAAGCTGGAGTTACCCATGCATTTCGGAGATCCAGCAAAGTATTCCGGTCGTAAGACCATGTAGCAGCGGAACAGTGCTTATCTAACGTAAATAGCAATACAAACACAAACAAATATAGGAACAAATGCTATCTCACTGGTTTATGAACATCAGGGCTTACCCTCACGTGTCGCTGTGAGAGCCCACTCTATCCGGGGTATGGCTGCCTCTAAGGCCTTAGGGTCAGGCGCCTCTCTTCAGGACGTGTGTAATGCAGCCGGTTGGTCTTCGCCGCTCACCTTCGTCAGATTTTATGGTCTAGACCCAGACCCCTCTTTAGGGTCTTTTGCCTTGACTGTGTTCAGTTATACACGCTACAGGCACTTGGTAGTATGGAAGCGTGGGGATCTCGTTCCCCAAAGCGTTGCTATGGCGACGCAGCTCGAGTTCCTCGAAAGGGTAATGTCTCGGGTTACGTTGGTAACCCTGGTTCTCTGAGAAGGGAACGAGACGCTGCGTCTCCATGCCATACTCCCTGCATCACTGTAGGCACTTGCTTCGGCACTGGTAGCGAGTGTGTCTGTTTGGGATGCCTTCTTGTACCCTGGTCCGCGCGGCATCCAGCCTATTTCCAATCATCTAATTATTGATTATGTTTTACACGTGCTTCAGATCAGTCACGACGAGGTGTTCCCCAAAGCGTTGCTATGGTGACGCAGCGTCTCGTTCCCTTCTCAGGGAACCAGGTTTACCTACGTAACCCAAGACGTTTCTTGTTCACACAGAGGGTTTTCCGTGTATCTTACTAGGTCCTCTTTCTGGCAACAACCTCAGAAGATTTACGGGACGTGTTTGTGTTCACACAGACGCTTGTCTGGCAATATTACTGGTATTTTCTGGGATGGAAGGTCTGTGTGAATGGTGTATAAATCTCTTTGTGCAGTGATTAAAAAATTAAGAGGTTGCGGTGCCCATGCCACTGTCAATCCCAAGGAGTTAGGTAACTAAACTTGAGTAGTCTTAATGAAACATGTAACAAATTATTGCCAATATTAAAAAACATTGAGAGACTGCCCAACTTGTGTTCTTATGTAGTGGTCAATAAACTGAGGTTGTACTTTCAGAGGGACAGTTAACTCTTATTTTCTTCAAACATACTGTTTTGCATATGGAATTGATTGGATGTTGAGTTTTATAATATTAATAATATTAATATGAAGCAGAGGTACCAAAACCAAATGCAAATTATTGTTCAGGAAATCAAAAATGTAACTCATCCATACCAAACATGGTCTTACTTATCTAGATTAAGTAATTAATCCTAAAACATTGGTTTAAAGTTTGGGTTAATATATTGACATAATATACAGTAAAACACCAAGAACATTTGAGTTGTAAACCAGTCTTGGTTTTAAACCAGACTGGTTCTGCATCTGGGTGTTTATGGCAGTTTGGGGGTAGTTTTACAGTCACCCTGGTGCCTAGCTTGCTTGTTGGATGAGGGTCTTGTTTTATGAAGTTTATGATTTATGAAATATAACCAGTTATTGTGTGTCTAAACTGAAGATCCCATCTGGGCTGATAATTCCCCAGAATACTTGCACATATACTTTCATTTTACAGTTCACCTTGCTGCATATCAGTATACTTTAGACTAGGGATGGGCAACTTCGGTCCTGGAGGGCTGGTGTCCTGCAGAGTTTAGCTCCAACTTGCCTCAGCACACCTGCCTAAAAGTTTTAGTATGCCTAGTTAGACCTTAATTGGCTGCTTCAGGTGTGTTTAATTATGGTTGGAGCTATACTCTGCAGGACAATTTATTCATGAAATTGTTGGCCCCAGTTGTGGATAAGCATGCACCTGTTAAGAGGCTGACTATTAGAGCTGCTGGGGCTCCTTGGGTGGATGAGGAATTAAAAGGATATATTGGTCAAAGAGAAAATGCGAAAGACGTGGCAAGGAAATCTGGATCCGTAAATGATTGGCAAATATATTGTAAATTGAGAAATTATGTCACTAACTTGAATAGAAAGAAGAAGAAACTGTATTATGAAACTAAGATTGATTGTATAAAACACGATGGAAAAAAGCTGTGGAGTACCTTAAATAATATCATGGGTATGAAAAGTAATTTGACCCCATCATGGATTGAAGTAGATGGATCATTTTTAACTAAACCAGTAGATATTGCAAATTATTTTAATGGTTATTTCATTGATAATATAATATTTCATAAGTAAATTAAGGCAGAAAATGCCAACATCACACTGTGAGCCAAATTATTTATGTATATCAGAAGAAATAATGAATGATAAGAACTGTTCATTTAAATTTCGAGAAGTGACAAGAGAAGAAGTAAAACAACTATTATTGTCTATTAATAATGATAAGCCACCGGGTACGGACAACCTTGATGGAAAGCTATTGAGGATGGTAGCAGACCATATTACCACTTCCATATGTCATCTTTTTAATCTGAGTCTTAAGAATGGAGTGTGTCCGCAAGTGTGGAAAGAAGCAAAGATAATCCCCTTATCGAAAAATGCTCAAACTGTTTTTTCTGGCTCTAATAGTCGACCAATTAGCTTGTTACCTTCTATGAGTAAACTTTTAGAAAAAATTGTATTTAACCAGATACAAGGCTATTTTACTAAGAATGAATTGTTAAGTAAATACCAGCATGCTTATAGAGAAGGACACTCAACTTGTACAGCTCTGGTGCAAATGACAGATGATTGGTTAAAGTATATTGATCAACAAAATACTGTCGGGGCAGTACTATTAGATTTTAGTGCTGCCTTTGACATAATTGACCATAGTCTGTTATTAGGAAAGCTTAAATGTTATGGTTTTGCACCATCCGCATTAGCATGGGTAGAGAGCTACTTGACAGATAGGACACAGAAGGTGTATTTTAATGGAAGCTTTTCTGAGGTGAGGTCTGTAGCATCTGGGATTCCACAGGGGTCTTCATTAGGACCATTGCTTTTTTCTATATTCACAAATGATCTTCCAATGGTCTGTGGAGGGGCTTCTGTGTCTATGTATGCGGATGATGTAACACTTTATATGCCTGCTTCAGCTTTAGGAAATGTTTCTCCAGCTCTCAACAATGAGTTGCAGATGGTATCTAATTGGGTAATTGATAATAAACTTGTCCTAAATATAAGCAAGACTAAAAGTATATTATTTGGAACTAAATGTTCATTAAAAACAAGGCCCAGGTTGGATTTGGTACTAAATGATGTTGCTGTTGAGCAGGTGCATGAAATAAAGCTTCTTGGGGTAACATTAGATTGTACTTTGTCGTGGTCAAGACATATAGAGGAAGTGGTGAAAAAAATGGGGAGAAATATATCTGTAGTCAAAAGGTGTTATTCGTTTTTAAATTCATATTTGATTAAATCTGTTCTGCAGACATTAGTATTATCACACTTAGATTACTGCTCTGTGGTTTGTTCAGGAACTACAAAGAAGAATATAGGGAAACTACAGAGGGTTCAGAACAGAGCTGCTCGGTTAGCCCTTTGCTGTACAATGAGGGCTAATGTTAAAAAAATGCACAGCAAGTTATACTGGTTACCGGTTGATGAGAGATTAAAATTATCACTTCTTGACTATAAAAATAAAATTAATTTAATGAAGATTCCAGATTGTCTGTATGGGCAACTTCGTATGAGCTTTGATGTACATACATACCTCACGAGGCATGCCGTTATTGGTAAATATACTATTCCAAAATCTAGAACAAATTCAAAACAATGTACAATGTTGTATAGAGCTGTGGTTGAATGGAACTCTCTTCCAGGTCATATTGCTAAAATTCAAAATATTATAAGTTTTAAAAAACAAATAAAAGAATTTTTTATGTTAACTTATATTGGTAGATAGAGGATATTGTATGTGTATGTAGAGGTATATGTGTCTGTATGTATATGTGTATACAGTATGTGAGTGGGAATATGTATATTTGTATTTTATGAGTATTTGCTGTTTGTGGTGTAGGACTAGATAAAAGGATTGTGTATTGTTATGTGAGTTTTATGTTATGTGTGGACCCCAAGAGTAGCGGATGCATTCGTTGCATCAGCTAATGGGGATCCTAATAAAATAAATAAATAAATAGACACCGGCCCTCCAGGACCGAAGTTGCCCATTCCTGCTTTAGACTGATTAATTATGTGCCAATTTGACTTTAAAAGTAACTAAACATTAAAAGATAATGTTGTCACCTCCCTAAAACGCAACTAAACAAACCATTCTAATAATCTCTTTGCTGTTTTTCAACAACAGAATGAAACTGCATTGTTTATCATCCATGGAGCTCTGCATCACATCCTGTTTGAATTCATCCCTTGTCTGGATATCACTGTGACACCAAGTCCTGACATTCAACACTTATTCTAAGAAGAGGGAAACAAAGACCTCAACAATGTATGGCTGTTCTGTTCTTCATGTACTCCTTATATTCCACATCTTGCCTGTTTGGCTTGGAGGCAATCTTCAAATCTCCAAACAACAGCAGAAGAAGATCCGGTCAACTAAAGCCCCAAATGGGTCTCACCTAAGAGTGAAACGAGGCTGGATTTGGAGCCAGATATTTGTTGAGGAGGAAGATCCAACAAGGAGAAAGATTGGTCAGGTACAACTAGAGAAAGACCTTGATTCACAAAGAGCATATGTCTTCAGAAATGTTTGATTTAGGGCCTTTTTACACCTGGTCACTTCATGTGTTTTCTCAGAGTAGCAGGAGAGTGACGGCGCGATGATTTATCAGATCCATGACAGGAAAAAGAATTCACAAAACTCTCTTTCAAAGTTTTATTTCTTTGTATAAAGGTGCCCTTCCTCTGTCATTTTTATTGTTTTATCTGAGGTCTACTCATGACGTTTGCATGGTTTTTACATCCAAAAGCAATAAGCAATAGGCCATTTTGTACCCTGGTTTTGAGGCTGGTTAGAGAAATGATCTGTTTTAATGGGCGGGCCGCATTGACGACTTGGAAGTAAACGCCCACTGCTATGATTGGATAACAGTTTTTCTTAGTCAAACTAACTTTCAATACTCATTTAATCTCATGTGTAATCAGTTTAATGTTAAGTGAGTGTCTTAGGACACAGTGTCTTTCTTACACACACATATTTTATCATAAACCCTTTTGACACACACACACACGCGTGTCTTTTATCATAGACCCCCCACATACGCACACGTCTTTTATCGTAAACCCTTTCGATGCGCGTGTAGCAGCGTGCGCGCACACACACACACACACACAGACGTGTCTTTTATCATAAATCCTTTCGACGCGTGTGCATCATGAATTCGCGTGAATTGCGTCCCTCTGAAGAGAAGTCCCGTCCGCAACTGATAGTAGCACATAAATTAGTACTAAAGTGTTTTACTCACTCAAACGTGTGTCATTTATCAAACCCTTTCAACGCATGGTCTAGCATGAATTCACGTAAATTCGCGTGTCTCTGAAGAGAAGTCACCGGCTGCCACTGTGACACATAGGACCAAAGTGTTTTGCTCACATAAGCTGCACCATTCTGTCCGGATCCAATATTGATGGAGGAGCATTGCTTTTTAATCGCAGTCTCTCTTCAAATGCAGCGTTCTTCTGAACATCCAAACATCTAGCAACTGTTATGATTCCCTCGTTTAATAGGAATGATGTCTATCGACAAAAACAATGGCCCAAACACGGTACGGTTGACGTTTAGCCATCCTTGCTGTAACTTGTTATGAAAGCTCACTGAACTACACGTATTATGTAGGCGCGGTCTCAAGTTGGAGAGCTCATGAATAGTAATGACCTCGATCAATTCCACGTCATACTGATCAGCTTTTCTAACTGACCTGATTTCTCCGCTTATTTCTCTTCAGAGGCTAGAGTTGACAGAGGAGGTGAAAGTTGATTTTCACATTCACGACACAACACAAACTCATATGGACCTAACACATATCAAAAAATACAAGTAAAAACGGTTTTATGTGGAAGGGCCTCTTTAATATCATTTGAGTTTGTCATTAGACTCTTTTATTGATTCTAGGAAGCTTTTTTACCCGCTGTCGTCGCTCCATAAAGCAACAAGCGTGTCGTCTTTGTTTGTTTAACTCTTTGACGGCTAACTTTCGGGTGACATGCTTATGTTTGGGAGGAGTTATGCACTGAAAGATGTGGTATCATTAACTATATGTATTTACACTTGTCCAGTTTCGTCTGAAATGCGTCCCAGGCTATGTCCACACGAAGCCGGTGCATTCCCTATCCAATCAATTTTTTCCTTGCTCTAAAAAAATAATACGTAAACACGAAACCACTGAAACCGACTGAAAGCGGTGTAGTATATATGCCGGACCAGTATGGGGCGCTGTAATTCTGCCACAGATATACACTATACACGGAGAAGAAGACTTTGAGCATGCGCATAACCAACGTATGGTGTTGTCCATTATCGCTTGTTGGTCACCACAATTGCATAGAAGCAATAGATTTTGCTGTAATAAAGCTAGTAGACTTTAGTAGCTTCTGTAGCACGAACACAATCACATAGTCCGCCGTTATTGTTGTTGCTGTTACGTGTGACGCTTCCGACACGTGATGTGATGACGTTTTCGCTTCACAAAATATACGGATTGGCTGTACAGACGAAACCACAAGGGTGTCGGTCTCAGATTTATCCACTTTAGGACCCGGTTTCTAAAAAATAGCGGATTCAGTCTCCCAAAACGCCGGATCCGTGTGGATGAAACGCCAATACCATAACAAATTTATACGTATACAGTGATTCGCAACTCCGTGTGGACAGCCCCCCAGACTACCTCCTGAAGTGGTTTGAGCAATCGCATTTAAATCCGACAGTCTGTACAAGTTGTATGAGTGTGTGCTTGCACTGTATTTGTTGTTTAATGTCTTGTTGTTGCAAGTTATTGTTGCTATTGCGTGCCCCGCCGTTGGAAGCCAAATGCCCCCCTGTTAGTTATGGTGTGGCGCCGGTTCTGTTAACGATCTGATAGCTATCCGATCAGAAAAAACGCATGAAGTGACCAGGTGTAAAAAGCCCCTTAAAGGCAAAACATTTTGTCTTGTTTTTTCCCAAAGCTTGTAAATTTACCTGTAGTGGAGATGGTAGGGGAGAGACATTTTTTACATTTGCTCCCCTCTAAACGAGGGTAAATGATATATCAGTAAAATTTACACATTTCCCATTAATTCAGGGCGTTTCCTATCAATGAAAATTACCAGAATGTATTCAGGACAAAGGGCAGAGAAATTATGATTGTTTTTTTAAAAAGTGGTCTTGTGTCCACTTTTTGGTCTAAGCTTATGGGTAAACTGAGACACACCAGAAAAATCAGTGGGGTAAAGTGAACCAGCTGGGGGTAAACTGATCCACTTACTTTTTCCACTCTGAAACTACCATAACAATACATGTTGTAACAGTTAGAATCCTGAAAGCTAGCTTGACTTACATTCCAGACAGAACAGCATGGGGATTGGTTAATTAAGCACATTATTTTTCTAAACACTTGACAATACAGTAACTATGAACAAAATCAAATACAACATAATATAATTCAAAATGTTTTAATTAACATTAGATTAGAACGCAGTCAGGGGGTCAGAAAAAAGGACCCTTAGAGCCAGCTAGTGTCTGGGGGGTCAGAGCAAAAGACAATCAGAACTAGCTAGAACAGCCTGGGACTCAGAACACAGGACTAGACCCACCTGGATTAGAACACCAGCCTATTGTCATACTCTACAACTAGATCTACTTTACATTCCAGCCCTGACGGTTAAAGGGAAAGATGAAGAGTTGCTCTCTCCATATGGTTCCTTCAGGCCTTTTAGGTTTATTTTATTTATGTATTTTAGGGTTGTAACGGTATACCGGTATGGCAAAAATAAAAAAGCACTACTTCGCACATGCAACTTCATTTTTCCCGTGACTGCTAGACTCCACTCGTTTATGTAGAGCAGAGAAAATGTCAGAGACTACAAATTCTATCCTCTATCCCCCCAGAAAACAGTTAAAATCTACAGTATGGGAATACTTTTGGTATACGTAAAACCCTTGAAGAAAGATCCAGTGATTTATATTACAGATCAATTTAAGTTGATTATACTTAGGCCACATAATAAAAACTATACATTTAACTCACTATATGACAATGTGAACAAATGAATAAATATCTATATATAAATATAAATATATAAATGAATATATCCAGAGCAGCTCTGAGAGAATTTGAGGAGTATTTTATCATTTTATTTAAAGGGATAAAATTAAAAGAATCAAAAAAGATTAAGAATCAAAGTTTACTATTTTGAAAATGTATTGTTTTCCCAAAAAAAGTTATAATATAATATAAAAAATATAATAAACCATATGTTCAGTTCAACCCAAAACCCCTATCTGTTTTTTATTAATTTAAGGGTCATTGTAGCTAATGATGATAATAATAATAATAATAATAATAATAATATTAATTATAATAAGTGTTTAATACCGGCAACAACTATAAAGCAACTAGTATATTTCATAAAAGTACTATTAAAGCTCACGTAACACATGCTGTTTCTGCATTTCTGATGTTAATCTGGAGAACCTATAGAGTAGTATAACATCTTTTATATCTCCGAAGAGTCTTCAGTTTAATCAGAATTATAAAAGAAATATTGGCTTTAACGAATCTTTCGATAATGTACGAAAAAATGAAAAAGGAGGAGCGAGTACGAGTCATGCAACACTATACAACACTTTTAATTCACTACATGTTTGTGTCATTTATATAATATGCAGAGGTGGAAAAAGTACTAAAATATTGTACTCAAGTAAAAGTAAAGTTACTTTAATAATATTTTACTTAAGTAAAAGTAAAGTTACTGGTCTAAAAATCTACTCAAGTAAAAGTAAAAAGTAAATCATTTTAACTTTACTCAGAGTAAAAGTTACTTTTTTTAAAGTGGGGAGAGGTGGAGGATTCTAGTATAGTTCAAAAACGACAAGGGAATATAAATCTTAAACTAGTTGTTTTTAATTGTAGGAACATCTTTACAATTAAAGTGCAATAACAAAAAGTTAATAAAATAAAAAGCTTTTTTAAACTAAGAAACATTTATGGAATTGTTTAATGATTTTTACATGTGAGTTATGCACTTTTGAAGGTGGTCAGCAGCTTGTAAATACAATCACTATAGTAAGGCAGGGTTGTAATTGATGTATTGCTGGTAACATACATTATTTTATTAAACTATATATCTAGTTTAAATGAGCATATAATGAGATGAGTGCCATGTCATACTTTTGACACGTTTATTGTCGTCTAGCTTCCCTGACCTGGGTACCTGATGTCAGACCTTTATTCTTCTCTCTCTCTCTCTCTCTCTCTCTCTCCAATGTCTAATGACCTGCGCATTCTTGAGGACGTTCTGAAGTTGTGTTTGACTTGACGCGAAGCTGCTAGACTGCGGAGGATAATGCGCATTGTATTAAAAACGCGTCGTGCAAATGAGCTGTAAAACCCGGTCTGCAATTTCGTACTGAGAGCATGAATCCATGGATTAAAGTTTTCCGTCGCTAGACGGATTTCCGTCAATTGCAAAATTATTAAATTCACTTTTAATAAAGACGACGTGTATTCACCTTTTTTTAAGTTGGATGTGATCAAAGCCTGGGGTGGAGCCAAATCACGTTCCTCTCTCCACTGTAAGCGTTCTGTAATCACTACGCACCGGATCCACTCCGGGTTTTCTGGCTGTATCACGTTAAGCTGAGGTAAAACTTTCAGCTAGCATGGACAAACTTGTAATGCAGAAAGGCTCCGATGTTTTAGCGATTGATAAAGGTGTAAAAGACCAATGGAGATTGACTTGGCTTAGCGAAATGATGAAGATTGGCAAGCCTTTCAGTTCGTGGGATAAGAAAACCAAACCGCCAGGTAATTTACGTTTTTTAACTGCTATGCTCATCAGGCCAGTTGCTGATACAACAGGTTTGTTAAACTTGTGGGTAAACTTCATGTGGCGCCACAAGAACCAAGAGGCAGATGACATCCACATCCTGTGAGAGCGATTTCAGGAATCATAAGAGGAGACTGCTTCCGAAATGCTCTCGCGGCACTTTGATGTCATCCACCTGTCGGTTCTTGCAGTTTCATTTGCGTGTGGTCTCAAAAAAACGTAACATTTGTACATATATTTAAGCACCGCACTTTATAAACAAGTGATATTAAGCCATTCAAACACAAAACAACAGTGTTAATGTTAAATGCGTTCGCTGTTTCTGTGTCAGAGCTGAACACGTAAGCCGCGCATTCGCTTCTCATTGTGCTTGTGAGTATTTTTGCCACTTTATTGGGCTTAAATACAAATATGTGTCAAAAATCCCGTCTTTGCAAGTATCCTCATATAAACACGACCATTTAGGTCTTAGGAGAAAGTAAACAGCAGAACCATTGCGCATAAAATAGCACATCAGCGCTGCCTCTATTGTAACATAATAATTTGTTGATAAAGGTACAGTCATCAATTAACAACTGTCACTATGGTTACAGACATCCTGTGCGAATTGTACACTAGTTTAACTCGAGTTACACGTTCAGGGTTTATACAGATGTGGCCTTTAAAAACGCGCGTTTCTGAGAGCAGAATGCCGCGGAGACTTCCGAAATTCTGCGAGATCCCGCAGAAGGGGAGTTCGGTGGGGGACGCAGGAAATATAAAAACCTGTAGAGGGCAGGCGTGTTTCATGTAGGCCATACTGACGACAATGTGTGTGCTCGACTTCATGCTTAGCGTATACTGTATGATATTGAAGTAACATGACACGGATTATCAATGTTTAGGCGATAGACTTTGATGTCATACAAATGCATGCTTTTTGGCAAACATTTTGTTGGCGAAGTTTTCTTTTGCCAGTTACATAAACAGTCACATATTCTTCATAAAAATCCGACTCTAACGCGCATCATTTGTCTTATTTTTTCCGTGTACTTACAGTAGAAGAGACGTGATGTATGATAATCGAGTCTTATGACAAAATAATTCGCGAAGACCTTTGAAGAGACCGAGCGCATTTACGCAATATCATTAACTAGTTTATCTAATTTTACATTTAGTTCATTTTTGCATCTGAACGTTTTAATAGCTTTAACATGGTTGTGTTGCACCTTTCTGCATTACTGAACAGTAGGCTACTTTTTATATTATCATGTTTCCCTTTACATGGTATGAAACACGATAAAAAGTATGCAATGGTGTTTAATACATTTCACTGAGAATTTGTATAATATGTTATACTTTTGTACTAAGGAAATAAAATCATATTGTGAGTGTAAATATTCATAAATTGGAGGAGTTTCTGAGGTGTTTGTCATCGGCAAAATGTGCAGTTTCTTTGTTGCTGATTAAAAACCGTTGGCTATGTGATTGTTTAAAATTGACATTTTTTCTACTTATTATTAATTTATTTTTTGCCTACATTTACTCAAATAATATCAATGTGAAAATATAAATAATTCATACTTCAAGTTAGGCGTAAAACTTACACATTTTTGATGTCAAATAGAAATAATAATAATTTGAAATATGCAATTATTACAGTTTAAAAAACTTAAATATATTACTCTGACCTTTTTAAATATATTGACTAAAATAATCTGTAAATGTAATACTTATATTATTAAGGCGTATACATCAAATAATATATGTACATTTTACACAAAATATCTGTTCTATTTTAAGTAATTTATTTTCCAACTAAAAAAATCGCATAACTGCATTAAGAGATTTTATTAAGTTACTTTAATCATTTATTTTAGAGATATTTACAAAGCCACTGAATCATTTTTAACAGTGTGTACATTATGACCTTACGGTAGACTATTATTAAATGCATATAAATAAAAATATGTAAAACTAAATAAAAAATATATCATACACGGACTGTATGTAAGCATACGTTTTCTTGTTCGGTGCACGTGGGTTTAAATGCCGTTTTTCTAAAGAAGAATTTTAAAACTTTATTGGTGGTAGTTGAGAAGAATTCCTTTTTCCATTTCTAAATCATTTTGAGCGCAATATAAATATATCATATTTTTATTCTTATTATATAAGAATACGCAATTTTTACAACATTTTTAACATATGGAAAATATACGTTAAGCATGTTGTGTGAATTTCCTAATTACAAGCTTTTGATGAAATTGCACCAAAACTAAACGTGCATAAAAACATAAAAAAGTAATTTAAATAAGCGAAAAATCTTTTTTATGAGCTCAAAATGTTGAATATAATGTGCTATTGCTGAAAATTGCCCATCTCTAAAGGAGAATATTCATCTTTAAAGTTGAAGAAACAAAAAAGTACTGACAAGCATTCTCAAATATAGCCTATATATTCTGCAAGCACTCAGTTGAGAAGAATTCCTTTTTCCATTTCTAAATCATTTTGAGCGCAATATAAATGTATCATATTGTTATTCTTATTATATAAGAATACGCAATTTTTACAACATTTTTAACATATAGAAAATATACGTTAAGCGTGTTGTGTGTATTTCCTAATTATAAGCTTTTGATGAAATTGCACCAAAACTAAACGTGCATAAAAACATAAAAAAAAATCATTTAAATAAGCGAAAAATCTTTTTTATGAGCTCAAAATGTTGAATATAATGTGCTATTGCTGAAAATTGCCCATCTCTAAAGAAGAATATTCATCTTTAAAGTTAAAGAAACAAAAAAGTACTGATAAGCATTCTCAAATATGTATATTCTGCAAGCACTCATTTATCCATAATGATGTAATTTATTTTTTAATAACATATTGTCGCTGTCGGGCAAAGATACTCTCTGGACACCAAGACCATGTCTATGGGTTCAAGAATAACAAAATATTGGCCATTTGAAACTCGAAAGTCATCACTTTATTTTGTCCCATTGTTTTCCATTTTGCGGGTGATAAAACTCCTGTGCACGTCGTTCAAATTCATTGAAATTTTGTTCACTTGTAGTTTAGCAAGTATGTATAATACGCAAGTATGTGTATTTTTACACTGCACATCGTCTGAGGAAATCCGAAGTTGCGTCGAGGGGAACCAAGCTGACAGCCGCGACAGCAGAGATTGTCACGTAGTACCTACAAAAGGGTACCTGCAGCGATATCATTCTGGCTTGGTGGGATGTCAGCCAGCGAGAGTCCTCTGATTCTGGCCTTGTTCTTTTACTCCTCAGAGTCTAAAACCAGGAGGGCATATTAAGTATTCATTGTATTTTCATTTTAACAGAGCAGCAATGGTTGCGCGTTTCACACACCTCTCCAAACCACGTTGTTAACACTATGCTTGTTCGACTTCATGCGGCGCCACAAGAACCGACAGCCGGATGACGTCAGAGTACCGCGAGAATGATTCAAGAAATCATATTTCGCCTCGCTCTCGCGATACTGTGACGTCTTCCGGCTGTCGATTCTCGGGGCGCCGCATGAAGTCGAACAAGCCTATTGACAGCAGCAAAAGCTACGCATGCGCTTTTAACTTGTAAAACTCAAAGGTGTATGGGTAATGTAGTCTCTGCTCTCGGTGGGACGAATTAGGTAGCTTGCATTGTGAAGGGCGCTTTGAAAAGCGGCAGCGCAGCCAAAGGATTAAATTAAGCCTCTGATTTAAACAGATGTGCAAATGAGCGTTCTGGTACGCTAGAAGTACGTTCTGGGCGCAGGGAGAGGTGGTGGTACGCAAGAGCTATATTTGGAAGTGGCGGTACTGAGTACTGGCGCCTACCGGCCCACATTAAAGCACTGGCGGTAGCAAAGGTAGACGGCCCTTTGAAAAGCAAAAGAAAGCTGATAAAAATGAGAAACCCACACTGAAATAAATTGGAGTAGGATTTAGGCTACTTAACAAAATCTAAACATTTTTCACTCAGAAAAGGCTAGTAAATATAAACAAAATTATCAGCAGCTTTAACTTTATTACTTTTTTAATTTTAATTCACTCTTTGTTTCAGCGATGTTTATAAATATACTATATTTTTGCATTTTGATTACAAACTGTTCTACACTGAAAAGAAACTAATGTAATCTTCATGATTTAATCACGTAAAACACAAGTCTAAACACAAGCACCACTTTTCTGAATGATGATAATCACAAACATCCCAGAGTTTGAAAAAACCAATTGTTTGTAAACATATTTAATGCTAACTACTTAAAAATTCAGAAAATATTTTTTACAGTGTATAAATAAAAAGACATGAAGGAAGTTAATTCCAAAATGTAATTAATTGTACATGGTTTAGCTGCTTGTTTTAGCAGCTACCAGTGACACAGAGTCAAGAAATTAAAAACCACCCACCCCTAGGTCTGCCAATTCTTTGCCAACCCCCAATGCTAATCGATCACCTCATCATCAGGGAATCAAAAGAAAACCGGTTTATCCAGTTTTCACCATCGCGTTGGGTTTTAATTTCAACCCTTGCAGTTTCTTTGTTAAAATGCAATTTAAGCAAATAGGCCTAATACATACGCTGTATGTTATTTTAAATGAATGTTTATAACTTATAAAATTAAGTGGATATCAGGTAACTTAATTTGACATATGTTGATATAACCTAGGCTCTTTTTGTTATGAAACATGTTCAATGGTTACAGTGCCTCATGGTGGGGTTGAACCCCTGGTTCAGTTTACCCCATCTGGTTCACTTTGCCCCACAGCCACCGTTTTGGAAAACTGCCTAGCTTAGTAATTCAGGCTAATCTTTAGCTAAATCATTCACATGGTTTTATACATTAGCCTATCACCAATATGTATGGTATAAATATTTAGACCTGGATAAATCTACTTTGACATAACAGCCATTATACCTGGTATGTATACATTTTACTTTGATAGGATAAAAACAGTTTTTTTTTTTTTTTTTAAATCATACTTTAATCATAACTCTTTAATTTGTCCTTCTCTTTAACATAGCCAAATATAAATTATGGTTGCTACCTGTATTTGTGGTCACACGGCTACAAATCTGTATGGTTGCCTAGATAAAGGGGGTGGGTCAACTTACCCACTGGCTCACTTTGCCCCACTCTCCCCTACTTGGTATTGAGAAACGGGCATTGTTTATCGAAGCCGGAGCGCGAGCTACAAACTACAGAGCGAGTGCGCGGGTGCACAATGGTGAAAGAGCAACACACGATGTAAATAACTAAACCAGTGCTCGCAGTACAGACACTTTATATTTTAGCGTACTGCGTACCTTCACTTTCTTTTGCGTGCCACCACTTCTCATGTTGCTGGTACTTTGCCTTAAAGAGTCAAAGGGCGTTTCTATGTGGCGCTGCGCAGACAGTTCGGCAACTAAGACATCAAAGTACCGCGAGAGCAAGTCGAAATGTTACAAATGGTCCGACTTTACCTTTGCTCTCGCGGTACTCTGATGTCATACGCCGACCAGTCAGCGCCGCACCATTTAAAGTCGAACACACAAAGCGTCAAGGCAGGGCCGCTGGAAGTCATTTTGAACAGGGGGTGCTGTGAATTTTTTTAACCAAAAAACCTATGAGCCTATAGGCCTATTTAAAATACATTTTAAAAATAAATACATTGAGATTTACTACTTTATTGTCATATACACTTCAGGGCACACAGCCAGGGTCTGAAACACAGAAATCATCAGTTCTCAGATGAATATGCGCTATTAATCAGAAGCAAAAATACTTATCCCAGGGGGAATTACTTTCGTTACAATTTACATACAACATATAATATTATAACAACATATAATATTAATTAAACTTCACAGTTTTCAATGTCCATGCGGACGAACATATTTTACTTTCGTTTTTAAGTTAAGATCACACGTCGATTAACAGATGTAAAATATTCTCACATTAACATACCTAGTATATTTTTATATAGATCTTTTTTTACTAAATAGTACTATTACTGTCTTTTTTAAACATATAAATAATTCATAATTTGAACAAAAATAATAATGGGTTTAGTTCTGATATTGTATACTTTTATAAAGAAAAACATGGTGTATAATTACATTTTTAGAATAGGCTTTATATAAGGTTTGTACTGTAAAAATACTTTATTTGTTACAAACAAAAGATAAAGAATTTACAAACGTGTGGAGAGCCATTTCAGCACTTGGACAGCGAAATGTTTTTTTTTAAAGCATTACTTAAAATGTTTTCTCATCTCACCATATCTACAGGTGCAGAGTCATTATATACAATAAATCCGTTGGGTAGCATTTAAAAAAAAACATTTAAAAGTAGATGCATTTGTTTAAAGCAAAGCATTTATTTACTTAGCTACAGATGAAGCAGCTCTTTGCGCCTTCTAACGTCTCATAATTGGTCATCATTTATGTCCAAGAGACTCAATAATAATCTGTTACATTTTAATCCTTTAATTTTTCATATTAAAAAGCGTTTTTGTGCTGCTGCGCATCCATGTAATAAACAAACCCGCGTTGTCATTCCGTTAATACGCATATTATCAACGCGCTCTTTACTCGAACAGAAAAAACTCGCCTCGCGAATTGCGCCGGTTGTATAATAGAGATTCCAAAGTCTCTCATGAGCTAGAGGACTAATATCCAGGGAGTTCAGTATTTCTGTGTGGGCATGCATCAGGGAAAGGTGTGTGAGTCTTTTCTGGGTCATGGTGCTGCATACCAATGTCTTCAAAAGATGCAAGGCGGAGAAAGTGCGCTCGGATGAGGCCACGGATAGGCACAGTAATGAAATTAAAATCCAAAATACACGTAATAACCTACGTGTGTCAAAAATAATTTCCTAAAATATTCATAAGTAATATATCAATTGTGCAAAGTATTTTAACCTAAAAAAATATATATTTCTCGCCTTCCCGCGACCATGCGTCAAGGTCTGGAGGAAAATGATACCTGCCCGGATCCCACGCACGCATCTGCAGTTATATAGCTACATTTTACAAAACCAGTATTCATTAGATTTTAAGAACTTTTTTGCCACTTTTAAAACTAAATAAAAAAGATATCATATGCCGAATAATAAGCATGTAAGCATATGTTTTCTTGTTCGCTCCACGCAACACGGGTTTAAACGCCGTTTTTTTCTAAAGAATAATGTTTAAACTTTATTGGTGGTGGTTGAGAATAATTGATATTGCAGAATAATGTATATTGCATTTCAGCGCAATATAAATGTATCATATTGTTATTCTTAAATTAAAGAATACTAATATATTTTTTACAACATTTTTAACTTTAAAACATACATATAAATATGCTTTGTACAATAGCGTTGCTTCTGACAACAATTTTCTGTAATAAATCAGTAAATGAATCACAAAATGTGTTGAAAGTGGCGAATAAATAAATGCTTGTCAATTCAAACAAAGGTGTATAAAACCGCTTTAATTAACAATAACTAAACTGTGCTCTTTTGCATACCTCTACTTTTCTCATGTCTTTCTTTATACCACCTTTATCTTTTTAAAATCTTGCCACTTTTAGAAATAATTTGTTTGCATTTTTTGTATACTGCACACTTTATTTGCATCAACTATACCCATAATAACATTTTCTACGTTTTTCTTTCAATAAGGAAATCTGTTTATTGTTATGAATAACGGCTGAAAGGATTAAAAAAAATCATAACACTGACTGCCTATATGCGCAAGAAAGGTATTATTAAAGTTTTAAATATGTAAAACTAAATAAAGATATCATATGCCCACTGTACAGTATGTAAGCATAGGCCCATGTTTTCTTGTTCGCTCTGCGTGGGTTTAAACGCTATTTTTCTAAAGAATATTTTTTTAACTTTATTGGTGGTGGTTGAGAAGAATTCCTCTGTCCATATGTATATCATTTTAGCGCAATATACATGTGTCATATTATTGTTCTTAATATATTAAGAACAATAATACTAATATATTTTTACAACATTTTTAACTTTAAAACATGTATTTTTATACCACATGAATCTCTTTAAAATATTAATACTTTTAGAAAAACGGACATAATTATTAATATTATAAACAAACAATGAAACGGTGTCAAAATTCGACAACACAAATAATTAAGATATTCATTGTAAATAGAGTTAAGGGTATTAGGCTCACACTAAATTCTTTGTTGCACTTAGTATAAATGCCCATTGCACGTACAGTCATCTTAATATATGTATGCGCTGTTATGCTGGCAAGAAGGGGTTGACGTCACTTTGCTGTTTTAATAGAAATATTAAATATTCAGCAATGCCCTTATTAACTTCTGGAAACAACCGCAATGACAACGCATATAAAAATGTAGTTTTTTATGCGCCACCTGGTGGATTTTCTGTGAAGCGAAACACATTAAGGGAAAAGGGAAAGTAGCCCCCCCGAAAACACTTGCAGAATTCTGCGTGACTCCGCGAGACGATTTGGCGAATGCCGCGGGAGAAAACGCGCGTTTTTAAAGGCCACATCTGTATTCATACATAACGTTACTGTAAGCTGTTGTGTGAACAGAACAGACCCTGGATTATTCGTTTATGTGTACTGAATAATATGATATGAAAAAGTTGTATTTGTTCACATTAGTAAATGCATTATATAACTTGAAAAAACAATGAAAAATATAGAATATATAAGCATTTATTAATTCTTGTTTATGTCATTACAGTAATTGATGGTAGTTCATGGTGCATTCACTAATGTTAAGAGTTTCAACTTTGATTAAAAAATGATTAGTAAATGCTAAAATAAATACATTTACAATTAATAAATAATTAATAAAAGATTCATTAAAGGTGGTGATATTCATGTTTTCTTTTTATATAGTGGGTTATTTAGCTGTTTCGCCTTCATCTTAAATGCCATGCAAACTACAGCTGTGACGGATGTCAGGGCCAACGCTCCCGGTACTTCCCATTCATCCGAATATTAACTACATTCCCCATCATGCACTGTGACCCGCTGATTACACACCAGCTGCAGCGTATCAGCGGGTCAATTTAACCTGGGACTCTGCCACCTGAACTTTGCGAAGTCTTGTTTGCCCTAGCAGCATTTCTGAGCGTTTTCCCTGTGTGTACCCGTGTTTGATTTCCTGGTGTTATTTTGGACTGTCTCTTGGTTTATTGATTCTTGCCGCATGCCCTGAACTTGGACTGGATTACGATTACGACTGCTTTCTGCCTGCCCCGATCTTGGACTGATTAAACGTTTATGATTGATTGCCGCCTGCCCCGAACCTGGTCTGTTATATGTTTATGATTACTTGGATGTGCCCATTGTTTACTATTGTTTGCTGTTTGAAAACATCAATAAAGAGTTGCAAATGGAACCTAACCTGTCAGTCTCGTCACAGAAGACTTCGCCACCACAGGCTCCAGCAACTGTGGCACAGCTTACAGGCGAGCTGTCCACACAAGCAAACATCCTGGCGGCTCATCAACTTCAGTTAGTCCGACTGACATCTCTCACGGAGGAATTAGTTCGCTCTGTGCAGAGCTTAGCTACATCAGCTAACACCGCCGCTACACCAGTTCCCACGCCTCAGCCAACTCAACCCAGAGCCACGCCCCTGGCTTCAGTTACACCCCGTCTGGCATTCCCTGAAAAGTTTGATGGCACCCCAGATCGATGTAAAGGCTTTCTCATGCAGTGTGAGCTTTTCATCGCCCAGCAACTCAACATTTACACTACGGAGGTTAGTAAAATCTCATTGATTTGTTCTTTGCTTACTGGGAAAGCATTAGAGTGGGCTACGGCATTATGGGCAGCTGGCAACTTTAACCAAAGTACCTTTGATGAGTTTAAGAGCACCATGCGAGCTGTGTTTGAACACCCAGCAGGAGGTCGAGACCCAGGTGAACAACCACTCTCCCTTAGACAGTCGCTCTGACCTTCCGCACACTCGCTGCACAGACCAACTGGGTTGAAGATAGGCCTGTTCGAGTCGTGACTCACTCGGATCTTTAACCCGGATCTTTAAATTAACTCATGAGTCGCGAGTCTCTAGTGTCATTTACCCGGATCAGTTGAGTCCTACTACAATTCAATGTAAAACCATAAACAGCGCCACCACACACACAAACCTCTTTCAACATTATTGATGAGACTTCGCTCGCACTACAGATCCACTCGTAACCGGCTGATTTGCGCGAGAACTGACCCGAGATTCTCACTCGGAGCCGGAAACATTGCAAACTCGAGAGACCTGCGGATCCGCGCGAGCCGCGAATTGACCCGAGATTCTCACTCAGAGCCGGAAACATTGCAAACTCGAGAGACCTGTGGATCCGCGCGAGCCGCGAACTGACCCGAGATTCTCACTCAGAGCCGGAAACAATGCGGACTCGAGAGACATGCGAATCTGCTCTGACTCGAGAGTCTCTCAACTCGTAACCGGCGGACCCGTAACCGACTGATCCGTAACCGGCTGATCCGTAACCGGCTGATCTGCGCGAACTGTCTCTCCGGCTCTGGGGGCTACATAAGCAGGACAGTTTTTTTCTATATTTTCTCTATATTATTATGCTATTGTTAGGCTTCTTTTTTAAATGGTCGACCATACACACCAAACCTAAAACCTATAAGCATGTTATTTCAGAATTGAAAGGCTTTTGTTATGGATTTGCTTTTGAGGAGACTTCAGTCGCTCTATAGATCCACTAACTAACAGGCTCCGTCTGATCCACGCGAATCAGCCGGTTAGTGGATCTGTAGAGCGAGTCTCATGCCCATGGTCTGCGAGTCTGCAATGTTTCCGTCTCTGAGAAACTCGAGTCGCGTGGATCAGCCGGTTACAAGTGGGTCTGTACTGAGTTTCCTTGGCAATTTAGCAATACTGACTCAAGTGACTCAAGTGACTCGCACAACCCGGATCACTTTAGTGAGTGACTCACAATAACCCGGATCCTTAAAAGGAATCGAGTTTGCCAGGCCTAGTTGAAGATACATTGAAGACATTGTTTCGTCAAGGTTTAAGTCAAGAATTACAGTCCGAGTTAGCCTGCCGTGACGAGGGGAGGAGTTTTGATGAATTCGTCAAGCTGGCTATACGAGTGGATAATCTAGTACGCAGTCGCAGACCAGTCCGTGTATTTGAGACTTACGCAACTCACTCAGTACCTTCACTTGACACGAGTGAACCCATGCAGGTGGGCAGAGCACGACTCACGGCGGATGAGAGAGAACGCCGCTTTTGTCAACGTCTATGCCTGTTTTGTGGTGAAGCTGGCCATGTCCTGGCCGTCTGTCCCTCACGACCAGCTCAGACACGCTTAGGTCGGGTGAGTGCATCTATTCCATCTACTACATTTGAATGTATGGAAGTTTCTGTCTCGTTGTCATGGCAACAAAGTAAGTTTAATACCAAAGCATTACTTGATTCCGGGGCTGCGGGAAACTTTATTGATGCGGGATTAGTGAAGTCTCATGGAATCTCAGTAACCCCTTGTGTACCCCCTCTCTCTATCGCAGCGTTAGACGGGAGACCATTGGGCACCGGTCACGTCACGCATATCACTCAAAGCATTACACTTGTTACCGAACACGACCACACAGAAGAGATTGTCTTCTACGTCATATCGTCTCCTCACAACCCAGTCATTCTGGGATTCCCCTGGCTGCATTTTCACAACCCACTCGTTTCCTGGAAGGAAAAGAGCATTCTGAAGTGGAGTGATAAATCTATGAAATCCTGTTTGAGTGAGTCACCTGATCTCTCTGTATGCACGTCACAAATTAATCCAGTACCCAGTTTACCTGATAATGTTCCCCACGAGTATTCAGATCTTGCCATTGCATTCAGCAAGATCAAAGCCACACAGTTACCACCTCATCGAACCAGTGATTGTGCTATTGAACTGTTACCCGATGCTGTGCCACCTAGAGGACGCATCTTTCCTCTATCCGAACCTGAACAACAAGCCATGAAGAAATACATCGCAGAAGAACTTGAGAAGGGCTTCATACGTCATTCTACATCACCAGCCTCTGCAGGGTTTTTCTTCGTGGGCAAGAAAGATGGCAGTCTTAGACCATGTATTGATTATCGGGGCCTGAATGACATCACGGTGAAATTCCGCTATCCGTTACCTCTAGTACCTGCTGCTTTGGAACAGTTATGCAGCGCCAAGATTTACAGTAAGCTGGATCTCCGTAGTGCTTTTAATCTAATTCGAATTCGTGAGGGGGACGAATGGAAAACAGCTTTCTCCACCAGCGATGGTCACTACGAATATTTGGTGATGCCCTTCGGTCTTTGTAACAGTCCATCTGTGTTCCAGTCCTTTATTAATGATGTGCTCCGGGACATGCTCAACCGATTCGTAATTGTTTACATTGACGACATCTTGATTTACTCTGATTCCCCAGAACAACACGTCGTCCATGTCAGAACAGTCCTCCAACGCCTCATTGAACACCAACTCTACGTGAAAGCAGAAAAATGTGAGTTTCACCAGTCATCTACGTCCTTCCTGGGGTATATCATAAGTCCAGACGGGGTGGCTATGGATGAAAAGAAGGTGGAGTCAGTTCTACAGTGGCCCAAACCAACTACGGTAAAGGAACTCCAAAGATTTCTGGGATTCGCTAACTTTTATAGAAGATTTATCAAGAATTTCAGTATGGTTGCTGCACCTTTAACTTCACTTGTGCATAAGTCTAATCACAAGCTCTCATGGAACCCGGAAGCCGAAGCCGCCTTCAGTGACCTCAAGACCCGCTTTACTTCAGCCCCCATTCTGCATCATCCAGATCCCGAGAAGCCTTTCATAGTCGAGGTGGATGCCTCGAATTCTGGAGTGGGCGCGGTATTATCACAGAGACAAGGTAATCCAGGCAAAGTTTACCCCTGTGCTTTCTATTCTAGAAAACTGAATCCTGCTGAGAGAAATTATGATGTGGGTAACCGGGAGCTTTTAGCTATGAAGGCGGCCTTGGAAGAATGGCGGCATTGGCTAGAGGGCGCCAAAAACCCTTTCCTAATTCTCACAGACCATCGCAACCTGGAATATTTACAATCTGCCAAACGTCTCAATACCCGGCAGGCAAGGTGGGCTCTGTTCTTCACTAGATTTCAATTTACTATCACATACCGACCTGGATCCAAAAACACCAAAGCAGATGCATTGTCACGTATCTTTGACTCTTCACCCCAGCCTGTTTGTTCCGAGCCCATCATTCCACCCTCCCTCATTGTAGCTCCTGTTCAGTGGAACGTCATGCAAGAAATAAACCAGCTCAACAATGCTAACCCACCACCAGCGGAATGCCCTGCAGACCGTACTTACGTTCCTCCTTCTCACAGGAAGCAGGTCATTCAATGGGTACACACATCTCTCTCTTCTGGACACCCGGGCATTAACTCAACATTGGTGATGCTGAAGAACAAGTTCTGGTGGCAGTCCATGTTACCTGATGTCAGCGCGGTGGTGAACGCCTGTACGGTTTGCGCAGCCAGTAAAACCCCACACCAGAACCCAGCTGGTCTCCTCCAACCCCTTGTGATCCCACAGAGACCATGGTCTCACATAGCGGTGGATTTTGTGACGGATCTGCCTAGGTCTGATGGTAACACAGTGGTACTTTCTGTCATTGATCGTTTCTCTAAAGCATGTCGTTTTATCCCTCTGCCCAAGCTGCCATCCGCCATGGAAACTGCTGAACAGCTACTTCACTGTGTGTTCCGGTATTACGGGTTGCCTGAGGACATCGTATCTGACCGGGGTCCACAATTCACGTCCAAGGTATGGAAAGCATTCTTCAAAGCTTTAAACATCAACATCAGTCTTACATCCGGTTATCACCCACAATCCAATGGTCAAGTTGAACGTCTTAATCAAGAGTTAACTAAGTTTCTCAGAGTTTACTGTCACAAGAATCAGCATGACTGGTGTCGCTTCCTACCTTGGGCGGAATATGCACAGAATTCCCTTAAGAAAACTTCCACGGGTCTCACTCCATTCCAATGCGTCCTGGGATACCAGCCACCCATCTTCCCTTCGGACGAAGAACTCGCAGACATTCCGGCCATCGATGCATGGTTCACTCGAAGTCAGGAAACTTGGCAAGAAGCTCATGTTCATCTGTCCCGAGCCATCAGGAAGGTCAAAGAAAAAGCGGATCGACATAGAACCCCAGAACCCCACTACGAACCTGGTCAGTTGGTTTGGCTCTCGTCCAGAGACCTGAAACTTCGTCTCCCCTGCAAAAAGTTGAGTCCCAGGTATGTTGGTCCTTTTAAAATTATGAAACAAGTTAATCCTGTCTCCTACCGTCTTGATCTCCCCCCTAATTACCGTATCTCTTCCACTTTCCATGTTTCCCTGTTAAAACCTGCCGAGGACCCGGGAGCGGCTGTAGATTCTGGAGGATCAGGGCCCCCTCCCATCATGGTGGACGGAGAAGAGGCCTATCTGGTCAGCGAGCTGCTGGACTCCAGACGTCAGGGCTCCAACCTGCAGTACCTCGTCAACTGGGAGGGGTATGGTCCCGAGGAGAGGTCGTGGGAAAACGCTAACGACATCTTGGATCCCAACCTCATCCATGAATTTCACAGACTACACCCGGATAAACCTGCCCCTCGTCCCCGAGGTCGTCCTCGAAAGAACACTTCCCGCGTCTGGAGCCGCTCGCAGGGGGGGGGCTCTGTGACGGATGTCAGCGCCAACGCTCCCGGTACTTCCCATTCACCCGAATATTAACTACATTCCCCATCATGCACTGTGACCCGCTGATTACACACCAGCTGCAGCGTATCAGCGGGTCTATTTAACCTGGGACTCTGCCACCTGAACTTTGCGAAGTCTTGTTTGCCCTAGCAGCATTTCTGAGCGTTTTCCCTGTGTGTACCCGTGTTTGATTTCCTGGTGTTATTTTGGACTGTCTCTTGGTTTATTGATTCTTGCCGCCTGCCCTGAACTTGGACTGGATTACGATTACGACTGCTTTCTGCCTGCCCCGATCTTGGACTGATTAAACGTTTATGATTGATTGCCGCCTGCCCCGAACCTGGTCTGTTATATGTTTATGATTACTTGGATGTGCCCATTGTTTACTATTGTTTGCTGTTTGAAAACATCAATAAAGAGTTGCAAATGGCACCTAACCTGTCAGTCTCGTCACAACAGCTACCTATTTATGCCACAGGAGACTTTAATATGGAATTAATGGCAAAAAATACACCCTTAAAATGCTATTGGTCTCGCCTACATTAAGTTTTGGTTAAAGAAATATGACTTGGCCTGAAAAAAATTACAGTCAGAATAATTTTTTTCACTTTAATCCATGTGAATCCTACCTTTCATAGGAATGAAACACTCGCTTCCCCGTCAGTGGAAAGTGGTCGCTTAAATATGACCAGGGGTTTCTATCATAAGATTTGAACTGAGGCGGGTCTGCATTAGCGCGCGCCTGTTTCATCCGTCTCCATGGATCTTTTTGCGCGTTCCCCCACCCATCAATCATCCGTTGCGCGTCTTTATCACCTTCCTTTTTTAAATATTTTTTTACTCAGTAACGGATATGATTTAAAATGTAGCGAAGTACAATACTTTAAACCAAACATACTTAAGTAAAAGTAAAAGTACAGATTTTAAAAACTACTCAAAAAAGTAAAAGTACACAAAAAAACAACTCAATTACAGTAACGTGAGTAAATGTAATTCGTTACTTTCCACCTCTGATAATATGCACGCGCCTATTTCCAACATAAGACAGAAGTCTTACTTACCGCATGCAACTCATGACCTGGTTGGGAAAATCCAGCGCATCAAACACACACGCAAAACCCCGCTGCTACCCAGGATAATAAACTATACTCATTGTTTTCATAAGGCTGACCCCCTTCTCCTTACATCCAAAAACACACTTCTTCTTTCGTGCCATTGTTGAGTTTTGAAATTAAACAAAGCTGTGTTGGGTGATAAGATGTTTGCAAGTTCTAGTGTCTCCCGCTGATTGACAGGTGGGCGGGGTTTTCCGGGGGAAGTGCCCATATAAAGAAGTGATACGTATAGAATGCTTGTATCAGCTTGACCTGTAATCGAAAAAAACTTTCTGAAACTTGTATGAACCCTGGCGAAGTGCATTTGGCACAGAAATACTTTTTTGACACTTTGCCTACATTTAGCATGAGGAAACAACTCTATAACTGTGTTAATAAGTCATAATGCTTGAAATACCATTAACCCCCCTTTAAACTAAGAATGTTCATAAAAAACACAACAAATCAGCAATCAAACAAACATCAGCCAAATGCATGAACACATACACAGGTGGAGGCAGCTTCTTCACCAGATCACTTTTAACTCTTTCACCGCCATTGACGAGATTTTCCGTCTTTCCGCAATACCGCTATTATCCACCAGGTGGCGCCCTTCCGCAACTTTTTAAACCCGGAAGTATTGCCCTATGGCAAGCGGCTGCATGTCCGTGTCTGTTTTAAAGATCGCTCTGAATGGGATCTCTATGAAAAGTCCGTCACAAAAATGGAATTATCTCTGCTTTTTGCTCAAAATGTGGTGTTTTTGCAGAAACCTACCCATATTCAAAAGCTGATTAGAAAAGAACCACTGAAGGTAGGATGAAACGTGTTTTTTTTTTTGAAAGCAGAGCGTCTGTTCTTTCATTTGGTGTATTGTATGTTTATATATTTAAAGAAGAACATTTTCTGGAAGGCATTAAACTTTGGTGAAAATCATGAAAAACGCTGTCGCTGGCTGGCAACTTTTTAAAAAAAGCTGGCGGTGAAAGAGTTAAAAACATGTGCCACATAATTTTCCTTTATACCAAACGTTGGTCTCTCCCACACTTTCGTGTTTACCTGGAATCTTCTGAGAAATTGTGAAAGTATTTTATGATACTCAACTTTCTCAACCATGCCAATGTAACGGATGCTCCTTTGTTTGGTTGCAAAGTTAAGGGCGAAGGGCGCGTCTACAAACAACGCGCGCATACCCCCCCTCCCCCAAAAAAATGTTTTCTCATCGAATCTACACGATTCTATGAGAAAGTCACCCACGGACAGATCTGTGTTTCCTGGATCACTTCTCTCATCCTCAGAGCTCTCTTTATCAGACATATTATCAGGGTGTGATTTGTGAAAAAAACAGAGGGGGGGATGTTTTCCTAGGCATCTATCTGTGACATTTCTTCATGAGTCATTTTGTACCCACCACTTTTAACTTCCGTCCATAATCAGGCATGAGAATCCCTCACCTTTCGGCGAAATTCACCGTTTTGAAGCCAAAAAAAGTGACCCATGTGAATCGTGTACATTCGATGAGAAAACATTTTGGGGGGGGGTGTGCGCGCGTTGTTTGTAGACGCGCCCTTCGCCGTCATCCAACATGTATACCAGACATTAGGTTGAGTTTGTGCTGCGCTGCAAAAACCAACAGGCAAGCAGGTGACATCAAAGTATCACGAGAGTGAACCGAGAAGTCATAAGGAAGTCTGCCTTTAAACGGCTCTCGTGCTACTGTGATGTCATCCGCATTTCTGTGTTCTTCGTCATACACGCTTGTTGAAGATGCGTAGAGCGACTGCCTTCGGGACGTAAAGTCAACACAAAACGCTGTAAAACTATAATTGTAGAATTCTAATGCGTCAATCAATTAAAACAACACATCTACACAGACTGACACTGCAAAGTGACCTGAAAGATTTTTTGTTGGAATGGATTGGAACGAATTATGGACATACTCATCGCTTGTAAGTCACATTGGTTTACTAGTCTACGGCTGTAAGTACTTAAATGTAAATATGGTGAAACTGCTAAATATTGCATGAAATGCTGTAATGAGATCATACTGACATACTGTTACTAATATTGTTAATAAGTAAGTTTATCGTTTACTGATACATTTAAGCGATTTTAGACTATTTGAGCGACAAAGATGCTAAAGTGAACTGTTTTCAGTGTGCATACGCGCACAAACTCCAAAGCCCACGCACTGAAACGCGCGTTTCAAAAATCACGCAAACACATAATCTTTTTGAGCTTGACAGAAGATACGCACAAACTATATTGTAATACCACAGTCTCTGCAAGTATTCTCATAAAAACAGTTGTTTATTTTACGTGAGCAGTTGATTATATGTGTCAGTGTATAGATCAGCGCTTCTCCACCGGTGTTAAAGGGACAGTTCCTCTTATTAGAAATGCTTATGTTTGTATCACTATATTAATCAAACTACAGAAGACAAAAGGAAAATCACCTTTATAGCTTTAAAAAGATCAATTATATTTAATTTAAAGAATGAAAACAGTGTTATGTTAATTTGATACTGTTTCTCTACCTAATCAATACTGTTAGATCTTACTTTATTTGTAACTTTGTTCTTTTCTATTTTATATGCTTGTAATTTCTTGTTTTGTTCTTATTTTATTTTCCCACATCACTTTTTTGCTTATCTGAAAATTATTCAACCCATGACTCAAAAACCATAATGTAATTCATTTAACCAGTACTATGTTGAAAAATTAATTCATTTTAAATTATTTGTAGGCATTCAGGTCCACCCTATTCCAAGACCACCTTAAAATTGTATGGCCTTATGACTGATGGTCAGATTATGGCAAAATAAAATTATTGCAGATGTAAAAATAGTAAGGGAATGCTACTTGTTACAGATTTCCACATTTATCAATCCATTTAATTTAACATGGTTTCTGTTACTAATCAAATGTTTACATTTTAAATTTGAAATCTAAATTGTCGGTCAGAATGAAATAATTGAAATAATGGTCATAATGTATTTTTTGCGTATGTTATGGTGTGCATTTTATTTCGGCGCACGTGGAGGGATGTTGAGTTCCTTCCTTCTTTTTTGTCCTTGGCCAATCACATGCCTGAAGAATAAATAAGTCACAGCATGTTCCCTAATGAGGCCTAATATTTATTCTGGGGGGGGTCCTCCCACCTCGCGGCCCCATCGCCTCTCGAGCACCCTTCTCACCTTTTTCACCCCTGACCCGTTTTCATGCCTGCATAATAATTTTGACTGTTTTCAGTGGTTATGAGGAGCATGAGAGAGAAATTTGGTAATCATTGTCCGACCTAACAAAAATCCATTATAATTAAAAAAAAATATATGTGACCCGTCACGGAAACCAGGGGCACAAGTCGGCAGCACAAGTTTCGAGAAAATGAGAATCAAAGTTTTTTTTTTTTCAAAATTTGTGATTTTCGTTTTATTGCAGAATCTGTTAGTTGAGATCACGAAGAAGCCTCTCCATGTTTGATGTTGATGTCCAGTTTATGTATATTTAAAAGCGTACATTTTGCGGTTGAAATAGGCTTGTTTTTCCAGAGATTCTAGCGTGCAGCGGGGGGCGTCATTGTCTGTGTGTATATTTACATACTGGATAAGCTTGTGTTTTCGCCTCCGCCCCCACAGGGAACAGCGTGACTACTGAATAAGGATAGTTCGCCCAAAACTGAAAATAATGTCATTAATGACTTACCCGTATGTCGTTCTAAACTCGGAAGACCTCCGTTCATCTTCGGAACACAGTTTAAGATGTTTTATCGTTAGATTTAGTCCGAGAGCTTTCTGTTTCCTCCATTGAAAATCTATGTACGGTTTCCATGTCCAGAAAGGTAATAAAAACATCATCAAAGTAGTCCATGTGACATCAGTGGGTCAGTGAGATTGTGGTGAAGCATCGACAATACAGTTTGGTCCAAAAATAGCAAGAATTACGACTTTATTCAGCATTGTCTTCTCTTCCGGCTCGAGCGTGAAGTCATGTGACTTGTAGTGACGCGGCTGCCTTGTTCCTCAGACATGTTTGCTTAGTTTTATTTATTTTTTTCAAACTTATAGTGTGCGTCTCCCCAGACTGTAAATGAAGCTCGGGCGCTCAAAACAAAAGAAAGATAAAAGAAGCTGGGGCGGAACAAATAACAGTCAGCCGCATCGTACGTCAGCCGCGTCACTGACTTTATGGGGTGCCGCAGTCGGATGACGTCAAAGTACCGCGAGAGCTCTTCAAGAAATCTTACGGAGTAGTTTAATTTCAACTCGCTCTCGCTGTACTTTGACGTCTTGCAGCGCAGCATGAAGTCAAACTCATAAGTTACACAGAGACCCTATTTTAAATACAAAATTTGAAGGCGGGTTCATGTGTTTAACGGAACGCAAATACCGGACTGTAATCTGATATACCCTTACATGTTACGATGTAAATAGCCCTTAAATTGTAGGTCCTCCCCTGCGAAATCTGATGTACTAATAGACTATATATTTCACGGATTATACGCATTTGTGGACAAAAATCATTGGGTGATTCACACATCTGAAACAGACTGGATTCGACTTGTGATCCCCACAAAGGTAAAAGTCCTGTTTATTTTTGCATGTTGTTCATTCGGACTTCTGTAATAAAATACAACATATGATGCTAGAACATCTGTAGCCTATCTCAAAACGGCTTTACAGGGGGTATGTCTTAGCTAAATAAGATGTAAATGAGCCCTATTGTCTCTCCAGCCAGGGAAAGGGGAAAGTGTTAACTTTTTTCTTTCTCAAATTTCTCAGCATTCTCCTTCTTGAATGTGTTACATTCAAATGGCCACAACTTCTCCAAATCTTATCAGATTTCCATGTGTTACCCATCGTTAGAAAGCTTAGAAACTGCACTTTCAGAATCTATGAATAACTCAAAATGCCCCAGATCCGACTTGTGTCCCTACTTTCCGTGACTGGTCACATATATATTTCTAATTAAAATATTTTTAACTCTTTCACCGCCATTGACGAGATATCTTGTCAATTAAGAGAAACGCTTCCCCACCAATGACGAGATTTTCCGTTTTTCCGCAATACCGCTATTATGCACCAGGTGGCGCCCTTCCACAACTTTTTAAACCCGGAAGTATTGCCCTATGGCAAGCGGCTGCATGTCCGTGTCTGTTTTAAAGATCGCTCTGAATGGGATCTCTATGAAAAGTCCGTCACAAAAATTGAATTATCTCTGCTTTTTGCTCAAAATGTGGTGTTTTTGCAGAAACCTACCCATATTAAAAAGCTGATTACAAAAGAACCACTGAAGGTAGGATGAAACGTTTTTTTTTTTTTTTTTGAAAGCAGAGGGTCTGTTCTTTCATTTGGTATATTGTATGTTTATATATTTAAAGAAAAACATTTTCTGGAAGGCATTAAACGTTGGTGAAAATCATGAAAAACGCTGGCGCTGGCTGGCAACTTTTTTTAAAAACGCTGGCAGTGAAAGAGTTAAAGTACTGTAAGTTTCTATAATCCTGCCTTTGTCATCTTTTAGTTAAGAGAACTGTGACAGAAGATCAGACCGAACGTTTGTGGCGTGTTAAGGTTTTTTTTCACTTGTAAGTTACAAATTAGAGTTATTTGTTTTTCCGAAAAATCAGTTCTATTTCGTTTCTTCTGACCGCCAGAGGCGGTGCTTACAGCACATGGATGTCCATCACACGAGTTGTACATTTTGCTGCTGTAAACGTGTGTCGCCAAACGGTGTTCTCGCCGTGAACAGTTGTTTTTTCAGTTACCGGCAAACACGCCATTTCAGTTGCTATGGCTACGTTTAAAATCAGAATGTAATCTTTGTGATGAAATTAGACAACGCTAATTTTCTTTAAAGATAATCTATTGACATAATTGACAGAATTCTTATTGTTGCAGCAGATTGTTGTTATTAAGTGTCTTGTTTTGTTTATTTTTTTTTAACTTAAGCAGTAGTACAGCAGTCTACTTAGAGCCAGGGTGTACTCGCCGGTGGCTACTGTATTGTATAATTAACCAGCCTGGTGTTGTCCCGCCTAGCTGACCAAGTGTAGCAGCAATCAATATGCTGCATATGTATTCGTCCTGTGCGGGATGTAAGGCCCCCCTCGAATCAGAGGACGGCCACACAGAATGCCCCTCTTGCCTGGGTATTGAACATTTGAGCCAGGGGTTAACGGAACAGGCCTGCATGAACTGCGTTTGCTTAAGTGTAGCCATACAGACAGCTAGGCTAGCCCAGGTGGACCAGCAACTCAGTACTTCCCATGGCAAAGGGGGGCAGGAGGCGGCACTGGCCGGGAGACCCACCAAGCGCCAAGGCGGGGCCACACACACAGCCCCTAAAGGAAAGAAACAGAAAGGTGGCCTAGCTCTAAAGGTAGATAAGATGGCCGCGGAGTTCGAGCAAATTAAGGCTCTGCTCACTAATTTGCAGCCACCAGCACCGAGCGTACAGGGGAGCAGCATTCTCGCTGAAACCCCACCAGGTAGGCAAGCTGAGCTGCCATCGCTATCATTGTCATCAACAGGCAAAGCGCAGGATGAACTATCTATCAGAGCCTCAGAGAGTTTCGAGCTCGGTGAACCTGAGCCACACACATCTCATTCACATGGCTCTCAGACCGGCTCCCAGGTCACAAGTCAGAGTACAACGGCGGCATCAGAGGCTGGTCGAGCGTCAGTTCAGCCAGTCTTAAAGGCAGCATTAGCCCGTTTGGGACTGGATACAGCACCAGCAGCTGTGCCCAAGCAGAATGCTTTTTTTAGAGGTTCCACACAGCCCTCCACATGGGTATGCCACCCTCAGCCCCGTATATTGAAGAGCTGCAGAGATGCTGGTGGACCCTAGATGGCTTTCCCATCCCCCAGGGACTGCAGGGTAATGGCAGCCATGCAGGACCCACCATATATGGTCTTCAGAACATGTTGAACATAAAACCACCAGTAGCAGCACTGGTGCTATCACCCAATGAAGCTTTAAGACCTGACGCCCGTTGCCCCCGTGCACAGTGCTGTGTCTATGACACGGCAGCATGTATGAGACGCATTGGAAATTCAATGTCAACCTGATGCTGGCCCTTACCGAGACGTTGCAAGGGACAGACCAGACATCGTCTCAGGAGCTGTGTGATACGTCACTCCAGGCCCTCGCCTACATGACCAGAGAACTCGGTAGACTGATGTCATATTTAACCCTAGCCTGCCACCAGATATGGCTAGCCCAGTCCCCGATGGCAGAGCCCAACAGAGGAGTCCTTCGCTTGCTCCCTGTTCTCACAGGGGAGTTGTTTGGTCAGGCCGCACCACAGGCCCTGGATAGAAGCACACAGGTAGTACAGGCAAGACAACAGTTTGCCAGTCTCTGCCAGGGGAGCCAGCTTAGACACAGAGCTCCAACCTCGAGGGGGCCACCGCCCGCACTTGCATCGTGGCCAGTTACCTGTCAGGAGTCACGACGCACAGATGGGTTTCATCGCCCTACCACGTCCAGGACTCGTGGCTCTGCACAGGATAACCGAGCCGAGACTCGTCACCCCTCTAGAGACCAGAGAGGGCGGACGGGCAGACGGTGACAACATAATGGCGGCAGTCGGACGTTTTTCCAGCCAGCAGCTTGAACGCTGGAAAGCGATAACACCAGACCCCTGGGTGCTGGCAACTCTGTCAAGGGGCTAAAGCATTCAGTTTCAACGACGACCGCCAAGATTCCATGGGGTCAAGGACACCATTGTGAGCCACCCAGGGAAGGCCCTAGCCCTAAGACAAGAGATCAACGCTCTCTTAGAAAAAGGGGCCATTACACTAATTGACAGGCGGACACAGGACGGTGGGTTCTATTCAACATACTTCATAATTCCCAAGAAAGATGGCGGTCTTAGACCAATTCTAGACCTAAGACCTCTCAATACCCACCTCAAGGTCCTAAAATTCCATATGTTGCGCACTGTAGATGTTCTCCAGAGCAGGCAGGAGGGAGACTGGTTTACAACCATCGATCTAAAGGATGCATATTTCCATTTTCCGATTGTACCACATCACAGGCAGTTTATCCGGTTTGCCTTCAAATGACAGGCATACCAGTTTTACGTCCTACCATTTGGCATAGCGCTAGCACCGCGTGTGTTCACCAGGTGTATAGCAGCAGCTTTGGGGCCATTACAGGCACAGGGCATGTGGATTCTACCCTACCTCAAAGATTGGCTGATCTGCTCACAGTCGGAGGCTCAGGCCCGCATGGAGGCTGCCGCAGTGGTTGCGCATGTCTCAGAGCTGGGGCTCAAGGTCAACCACCAGAAGAGCTCTTTGGTACCCAGCCAAGAGATCGTGTTCTTGGGCATACAGTTAGATTTGCGGACAATGAGGGCAACCCCATCCCAGAGAAGGGTTCACAATATCTGCCAGCTGGCTGGCCGCTTCAGAAGTGTCACGGTATGTTTAAACACCGAATATGGAAAACTAAAGATGAACACAAACGCAGACAAGGTGTACAAAAATAAACTATATATTTATTAACACAGAACAGAAACACCCACGTGGGGGTAAAACAGAAGATAAACTAAACACTGTGATGGGACAAGCCCATGACAGTACCCCCTCCTCCAAAGTCGGATTCCAGACGACACACAAGACATTAAACATGAGGAACGAGAGACTGAACAACAGACAACACCCAAGAAATAACAACACCAAACAACAATGGGAGACAAACATAGGTGACAAACGGGTTGGGGTGATTTAACAAAAATAATACATCATGAAGGGGTGGTGGGGAAATAACAGGGGAAACAAAATGTCCATGGTGAGGAAAAGGAGTCCCAAAACTCTGCTCAAATGCAGAGGGGTGACGTGGTCCGGGTTGCGCAGTTGGCTGCGCAGGCGGGTGACGTGTCTCCGGCTGCGCGGGCGGGTGACGTGTCTCCGGCTGCGCGGGCGGGTGACGTGTCTCCGGCTGCGCCGGCGGGTGACGTGTCTCCGGCTGCGCCGGAGGGTGACATGTCTCCGGCTGCGCCGGAGGGTGACATGTCTCCGGCGGGTGACGTGTCTCCGGCTGCGCCGGCGGGTGACGTGTCTCCGGCTGCGCCGGCGGGTGACGTGTCTCTGGCTGCGCCGGCGGGTGACATGTCTCCGGCTGTGCCGGCTCCGAAGCCCCCTTCGTTCTCCTCTTCCTCCGTCTAGAGGCAGGAAGTGCCGAACAGGGACTGGCCGCAGAGGTAGTTTTCAGCGCCGGGGAGACGGGAGTCGACCTTCCCAGCCTGATAGTCCCAGTCATAATACCTCTCGGGCTGGCCGGAGTCGGGCGGGATCCGGCAGGCTCAGCTGGTCTCCCTGGTTGTTGCCGAAGCGCGAGACAGTCCACCAACTCCCAATAAGGAAGTTTTAACAAACTCCCTCGCTCCTGAATGGGTGGAGGATTCTTCATGCCAGCCACCAGGTAGGCGCTGGCCAGAAACTCAGGGTAACTCCCCCTACTCTTCTCCACCGCCAGGGCATAGTCTCTGAGGGGAAGTCCCCTCTGCGGTGGGAAGGGGCTACCCCTGGAGAGCGTCTGGGCCGAAATGGAGGACCACCACTCCGGGTCCGATGCACATTGCATACTGGTGGTCCGCTGGGTTCAGTTCTGGCGCGTGCGTTCTGTCACGGTATGTTTAAACACCGAATATGGAAAACTAAAGATGAACCCAAATGCAGACAAGGTGTACAAAAATAAACTATATATTTATTAACACAGAACAGAAACACCCACGTGGGGGAAAAACAGAAGATAAACTAAACACTGTGATGGGACACAAACTGAAACAGGAACAACGGGAACAGACCTTAAACACAGAATACATGAACACAGGTCTTCAACAATTTCGACAACGCACGCGCACACAACAGAGAACGAAAGGGCATTATAAAGACACCACATCAATGGGGAACAGGTGAACATAATTAATTACGTAAGACACGAGAACATAAGGGAGCAGGGTAAAAGTGACAAGACACTGGGAACACGTGACACAAATACATAATGTGAAACACACGTGTCCCCACACAAACACAATGCTGTCATAGTCTTGCCCTCTAATATCAGACCTTAATCATACACTACGGTCATGCAAGACCATGACAGCCACAAGACACTGGGAACACGTGGAAGCCACACATACCATATGACTCCACATGTCCCCACACAGAACATAGTACTGTCATGGACTTGCCAAATGTACTCAGACCTTAATTTAGTACAAAAGGTCTAACAAGCCCATGACAAGAAGGGGCAGGTTACTGACTCTAAGAACATTCCAGCAGTTAATGGGCATGCTCACTGCTGCCTCATCCCTGGTCCCACTGGGTCTTTTAACACTATGCCCACTTCAAAGGTGGCTGAACGACCGCCACCTTCATCCTGCACGGCATGTACACAAACTAGTGAGGGCCACGCCAGCTGCCGACGGCTCCTCCGCCCATGGAGGATGAGGGAGTACCTGACGCAGGGGGTTTCCTTAGGCTCTATCCCCTCCTGCAGGGAGGTCATTACCACAGATGCTTCCCTAGAAGGATGGGGTGCAGTCTGGGAGTGCAGGACAGTCAAAGGCTGCTGGAGTCTGCTACAGCAGCAACAGCACATAAATGTGTTGGAACTACAGGCAGTATTTTTTGGCATACAACACTTCCTCCTGGAAGTGGCAGGTAGACACATACTGGTGAGGACAGACAATACAACAGTGGTGTACTACATCAACCACCAGGGAGGCACCACATCCCTGCAGTGCCTGAAGATAGCCCAGCAGGGCAGAGGTGGACCTACGGCCGAGACTACGACTTTATGCATTTCCCCCTCTACCATTAATCCTGCTGCCCACCCTGCACAGGATTATAGTGGAACACCACGAGACATTAATGATCACTCCTCGG
This sequence comes from Misgurnus mizolepis, assembly GCA_025389145.1. Classification (NCBI taxonomy): domain Eukaryota; kingdom Metazoa; phylum Chordata; class Actinopteri; order Cypriniformes; family Cobitidae; genus Misgurnus; species Misgurnus mizolepis. The sequence continues at coordinate 33,984,573 of JAIFKI010000009.1, read as the reverse complement.
TGGCCAGGGAGATTTTGGTATCCAATGGTGCTGCAGCTACTGCACTGAGAACCCTGTTGTTAGCACTATTAAAAGCTCTCGGGCACCCTCCACCAATGCCATCTACGCAAACAGGTGGAAACATTTTTCTGAATGGTGCCGAAGGCAGGGACAGGAGCCAACATGCTGCCCCTTACCAACCATCCTGCAGTTCCTTTAAGGCACTTTTTGACTAAGGACTTACATCTTCCACCATCAAGGTGTACACAGCGGTCATCTTAGCGCAGCATAGCAGAGTCGAATCGAGCACGGTAGGATCACATGCCTTGGTGACCAGTTTTCTGAAAGGCACTCTTCGATTGAGACCCCCCCACGGAGCCAGGTACCCCAGTTGGATCTCCCTCTGGTGCTGCAGGCTCTCTGCAGAGCACCATTTGAACCGTTGAGGACCACAGACATAAACTGGCTCTCCTTGAAGACAGCCTTTCTCCTGGTTATAACGTCAGCTAAGCGAGTCGGGGAACTACATGCACTCTCAGTCAGCAATGATTGCCTGCAGTGGCATTCCAGAGACGGATGAGTCACGCTATGGCCAAACCCCTCCTTCCTCCCAAAGACCCTCTCTTCTACATTTATCAACCAGCCACTTAGCCTGCCAGCTTTCAAGTCCACTCAGAAAGAGGGGTCAGACCTGAGGGCAGAGTTTTTATGTCCGGTGCGCGCCCTCAGGATATACATCGAGAGAACGTAGGGATTCCGCTAGTGCGAAGCCCTGTTTATCTTCCACACATGGCCAAGGAGGGGTCAGGCACTCTCCAAGCAGAGATTGTCTAGGTGGATAGTGGAGGCTATCCAGCATGCCTACAGGCAGAGTGGCTCCCCAAACCCTCAGCCAGTCCGAGCACACTCCACAAGGAGTGTAGCAACTTCATGGGCATCACTGAGAGGCGTGCCCCTTTCTGACATATGCAGAGCAGCCTCCTGGGCATCAAGCTGCACTTTTACAAGGTTCTACAGGGTCAGTGTGGTCCCCCATAACACCCTGACAACAGTATTACTCCCGACCCCGTCACAGCAGCTCTAGATGGGTAAGCACTCCTCATTACTTTGTAGGTACTAGTCATCCATGTGCTGTAAGCACCGTTTCTGGCGGTCAGAAGAAACTAAATAGAACGAAGGTTATGCAGATAACCACGGTTCTATGAGTTTCGGATGACCGCCAGAGAAGATAGCCAAGAGGTCACTTCCTGGGTTGACTTCTCTTTTGTGCCGGGGCACATCAATAACGTCAACCATGTCACAGGTGACTTTGTTGTTACTAATACTCGACCTGCACGTTCGTGTGATGGACGTCCATGTGCTGTAAGCACCACCTCTGGCGTTCATCCGAAACTCATAGAACCGTGGTTATCTGCATAACCATTGTTTTGTTTTAGTTTTATTTATGGATTTTTCGTTAAAACAAGCACTCAGTTTGGAGCAGGGAGACCGTCCGATCACTTCGGACAGTCTAACGGACCATTGCCACCCCCAGAGACCAGACGGATCTCATCCTACCTGGAACTCCTGCCCACTGCAGGTGGAGAACCCGGCAGTGCGACCTGCGAGCCAGAGCTACCCTCGGAGCCCAGCGTTGCCAAAACCCCAGATGTTCCCCCTGACCAGGTTGCGTGACCAGAGTTTCCGGGGTGCCGCCGCGGGAGCTGCTAATGACGTTAGGGAGGACGTCATCTCCCCGCCGCTAAAGGTGAGCCAATAACGGTCCCTGGGGTTTATAACATCTGCTCGGATTGTGCTTTGGACATTTCCCAGCCCTCATCTTCACCGCTGGTTCCGTCCAGCCCACCCCTCGTAAGTTGCTATTGGCTAGCGCTGCCAGTCCTGTTTGGTTTTCCTTCGGCTTTCCTGCACCAGCCAATCCGAAGCTATGTCAGCGGACACAGCGTCACACTTCAGCTCATCCTCAGTGCGTCTCTGGCGCTGGTTCGTTGGAGCCGAGGTGTGCCTCTCTGCCCACTGTCTTGGGGGTTTCTCCAGTTCTCCTCCCCCGCTCCCTGAGACCTAGAGGTCGCCTCGGCTCGTCGGACCAGCGACCTCGCTTCGGGTCTCTCCTCCCTCCTCTTTGTCAGCTCATGTCCCCACTACGACGTCACCAGGCTTCGGTCACTGCTCTGGTTCCGCCCCTGGTCAGTCGTCGTCCTGCCCGAACCCAGAGTACTCCCCAAAATGCCACATAAATGACAGACAGCAGCCAGAGAAAACATCCCCAAAAAGTGTAAGCGAAAAGACCTATAGAAAGCGGTGGGAAAACTAGTGGTTTGACTGTGAGGGCTCTTGCGGCATCCAACGGGGGCATTGTCTGAGATGCTCGCAGCATTGCAAGAAACTGCAATTCAAGAAACGCAATTACAATTATTGAAATTTAAATGAGTTTGTTACTCCCGTTACTCTATTTTGTAAAAAATAGACAAGACATATCTGACGTCGCAGGACCATGGTTGTCGGCGCAATAAATCATTAAACTTCATCATGGCTAAGAGTGCGTATAGAATGAACATGAAAAATCTAAACGGGACAACATACCTTTGTTTAAAAATTGTGCGCAAGTCATAATCCATCTGTTCTCATGTTTGTAAATTATCTTCGCCAAGCAATCCCAGTATGACATCAACTTGCATTTGTAGTCCACAAAAGTAATACATTTGAGAAATGTTAATATATTCTTAGATATTTTCATCGGCTTCATGGAAGAGAACGATCCGCGATTGTTGTTTCCAGTAAAATATTCACACTGTGCTGTACACCCGTGTTAAAACTCCATAGTATGTGTGAGCTCGCATTTAGTTTTAGTTTCACTCGCTCCGTATCCGGAAAAACAATCCACTCGCTCTGTGTTCGTCTGACAAAACAATCCACTAGGGGTGTGCAGTGGAGTCAGTATTTGTATCTGTATTTGTATCTGTAACATTCTCAAAATTATTTGTATCTGTATTTGAATTCGGATGGAACCGGAAATGAGCGGGTCTTAAACCGGAAGTTTGTCATATTACATGAACATGGCATTTAAAATGAATTTTTGCTTTTATTATAATTATAACTTAAATAATTGTAAATATTTATTAAACATAATATTACAACAATTTACACAAAAAGACAAATAACTTGATTCTCATTAATAATAGGCATGGAAAACAAACTTCTCATTTTTAAAGCCTCATACAGCTTGTGCCTATGTGCGTTGAACTTGAGAGCACGTTGTCTGTACATCACCTTTAAGTATATGTGACCCATTCTGTCTCAATGAGTGGGAGATTTTCTGAAAAAATACGTAGCCTATTAATCCCTCATCTAGAGATTCAAATACTCTAGTAAACATCAAAAATGATCGTTATTTGTACATTTTCTGAGAGTGAAATGATTAACTTAATATACTAAGATGCGTGTCTGAAATCTTGGTTTCGGTTTAAAAAATTGCAGGAATTTGGAAATAAAATGCAGGACTTGCTTGATATTTAAAGAGTTATTAAGAAAGAGAAAGTTCGGGACTGATTTATGTTTAAATAATGTTTATGTTTATGATTTATGATTAAACGCAATGCACAGACAAGCAAGTACGTGCAATGACAGAATAGTTTAAAAACATCTGTTTTGACAAGAATTTATGAAAGCATAATACGCATGACAACAAACTTGCTGAGCTCATTATATCTATGTCCATACAGTGTTTGCGCGAACAGAACAAATTGTTTAAAAAAATTCTTATTAATCTTCATCTAAATTAATAAATAATCAGATATTCGTTTAAAATTTCAAATGACAGTATGCTGTATTATTTAAAAATCAGTTTTGACTTAGTTTAAAACAAGCAAAATGATTTTAACCCTTATGTGTTGTTGGGGCCATTTTTGGCCATTTTTGCAATTTTTTTGTCTTAATTTGGCCACAACTTTCTCTGTGTTTCAGCAAATGGAATGATTTTTGGTGACAAATCTTATATTTACACATATTTTAAGAAAATGCTTTGAAATTTTTCAAAAACTTAACAATATACCGTGGGCAAATTTACTACCCTTACGTGTTGTTAGCGGCCAGAAAAGGCCACTAAATTAAACTGCTGTAAAAATTTATCGCATTAAATTTTTTTCACATTTTTTTTGCATAAATCTGTTAATCAACCTCAGTACTGATCAAAACTACCAAATGTTTGCAAAAATTCCATGATTTTAACTCTTTCATTGCCAAGTTTATAAGTAGTGTCACTGATTTGGGGAAAAAAAACACACAAAATGACAGATTTTCAATATAAAACGTGACTGTGGACTGGATTTTCTTTTACCTTTTTTACAGTCTTGGGCATGCCAAAGATTGGTAAAAACATTGGCTTTGATGCATTTTTAGTTTTTGTGCAGCATCAGATTAAATTTTTTTCTCCCTCATTTATTGTTTGTGGCCATTTTTTCCCCATTGACTTCCATTATAACAACATTTTTTGATTGCTGAGCCATGACACCTTATTACCATGCATTCTTGATTCTTTGTGCCTTTTCCTTTTGCAAAGAGGTAAAATTTGTCATTTTTACTGTTGATCACCATGTGGCACCATTAACCCTTTAGTAGGCCTGTGCAAAAAAACAGAGCATAAATTCTGGTCTGTACATTGAGTTATATGGACTATAAAACCATTGTGTGTGTATGAGTGTGTGTGTGTACGAGTGTGTGTGTGTGTGTGTGTGTGTGTGTGTGTGTGTGTGTGTGTGTAGGGTTAGTGTTAGTATTGAGGAGAGAGCACCTCCCTCGCGCACCAGTTAGTGCTGCACTGGTGAGAGGGATTTAGTCTCCTGTAGCTGTCCCTCTAGACACAAATCCACAGACACCAGCAGGCACCAGCAGCTCAGTAGTGAAGAGGGGAACATGCAAGTGGTGTACAGAACCAAAAAAAGAGCAGTCAGCATTTGTATCCGTTGTGGTAGACACACTTGCAGAGAGCACCAAGTAATATGCTGCAAGTCCTGCTAAAAAGACTGAACACACACACGTACACATATACACACCAAAAAATTAGTTTGATTGTTTAGTTCTCCATCCATCCTCTACTCTTGCTTCATTGTTCAGTTTATTTGAAGTTGTTTTTGCATTTTGGTTCATAATAAATGTTGTTAATAAATCTGATGAAGAGAAGATTTTTTACAGATTTTTCCACACAGACGCACACACATGCAAGCACGCACGCACGCACGCACGCACGCACGCACGCACGCACGCACGCACGCACGCACGCACGCACGCACGCACGCACGCACGCACGCACGCACGCACGCACGCACGCACGCACACACACACACACACACACACACACACACTCACTCTCTCTCTCTCTCTCTCTCTCTCTCTCTTTCTCTCTCTCTAATATGCTGTTATAGTCCATATAACTCAATGTACAATCCAGAATTCAAGCTCTTTTTTTTGCACAGGCTACTAAAGGGTTAATTGTGTCACATGGTGATCAACAGTAAAAATGACAAATTTTACCTCTTTGCAAAAACTAAAACCACAAAGAATCAAAAATGCATGGTAATAAGGTGTCATGGCTCTAAAATCAAAAAATGTTGTTATAATGGAAGTCAATGGGGAAAAAATGGCCACAAACAATAAATGAGGGAGAAAAAAAATTAAATCTGATGCTGCACAAAAACTAAAAATGCATCAAAGCCAATGTTTTTACCAATTTTTGGCATGCCCAAGACTGTGAAAAGGGTGAAAAAAAATTCAGTCCACAATCACTTTTTATATTGAAAATCAGTGATTTTGTGTTTTTTTTTTCTCAAATCAGTGGCATCACTTATGAGCTTGGCAATTAAAGAGTTAAAATCATGAAATTTTTGGAAACATTTGGTAGTTTTGATCAGTTCTGAGGTTGATTAACAGATTTATGCAAAAAAATTTGAAAAAAATATTAATCTGATACATTTTTACAGCCGTTTAATTTAGTGGCCTTTTTTGGCCGCTAACAACACGAAAGGGTAGTGAATTGGAACAAGGCACAAGGGTTAATCAATAAAGGTAATTAGAAAGATTTAATTCAAATGTTTCAGTTGTTATTTACTTACTATATTTTTATGTTAATTGCAATTCATGTTATTGTAATCTTCAGTTTAAATTGTGCTTTTGAAATGTTACATTTTTATATTTGATCTATTTACTTTTTATTTTATACACACCTAGATTGACAATGAAGCTTGCTTTAACTTGAAGTAATTAAAAGTGCAGCATTATATCAAGGTTCTCTGGTCTTGTGTAAAAAAAAGGTCAATTTTTACAGTTGGGTTAAACAAATGTTTGATATAAGCAGCGTTTTTAAGATTTTAAACTAATTCCAAAACAGCTTGCGTCTCTAAATAAGGACACGCAGAAAATCTCATTCATGTAATTTTATAGATTGCACTCATTCACTTCACACACATATTATTCGTGCTTTAAGGGGTTTATGATTTAGCGCTGTTCCAGTAAACACGTGTTTATGTCTGGCCGAAAAAAAATTTCTGTTATTCAGATGAATTCGTTATTTGTTCTGAAGCCATTATCCGTGCCCTTCCGAATAACGTATTCGGCTTCGGGCTAGTGATGGGATTTATGGCTCTTTGAGGGGAACCGGATCTTGGCGATCCGTTCCTTTCAAAGAGCCGTTCAAAAGAACGGCTCTTTTGGCTCTTTTTAAATATTTAGTCAGTTTTAAGCTTGGGGGCATCTCAGTTTATCCTGGAAATAATCACTGGGAGGAATGATGAGGTGAGATATGTAGTCAAATAATTAAAACTCACACACCAATATCTGAGTTTGAATTATTCTGAAATATTGATTATTGCCTCATTTGTCAGACTATATTCCATAGGGTTGCACAACATCCCTCTGCTTAGATAGTGACATCACTATTTTGGATTTACCTTTAGTACAAAGTGTGTGTACGGGTAAAGCTACGTTGACTTATGTTATTCATACAATACAATACAAAGCCGGCTGCAATGAATTTTGTGTGCAAAACAGCTTTTACTACAAACACTTACACAAATTAGAATAAATAAAATGGAAATGTCTACATACAGTCCACTATTACTACTGTAAACTTTGCAAATAGGACATCAACCCCTTCAGGTCTTAAATGAACAATAACAAAGTGGGCTGCAATGAATGTCTGTGCAAAACAGCTTTTGGTGAAAAAATTCTATACAAGAACAGTGTCACAAAAGAACATTTTGATAGATAACAAAAATATTTAAAGTATTAGAGATATACTGTGGATAAAATTTGAATAAATAAAATTGAAATGTCTACGTACAGTCCACTATTACTACTATAACTACAGTACAATTTGCAAATAAGTAAAATTAACTTTGCGCCCCTCCCCATATAACTGTTCTGTCTCGCGGAGGAGCTAATTTGTGTGCATCTGTGAAACACGCATAGGAAAAAAGAACGACAGAAAGAACGGCTCCCCTCCAGCCGCGACTCGGCTCCCATCGTTCATGTTTATGAGCCGTTCAAAAGAATCGGATCGTTCGCGAACGTCACAACTCTACTTCGGGCACATCCCTACAATCCACTTACTCCGTTTTCTGATTAAATATCTTCCTTTAATCTGCTGTATCATTTAAATCAAACATAAAAAACTACCCACCGCAAGCTTCACAAGCTGTGTCCCAATTCAAGGGCTGCGCCCTACTAAGCATGCGATAAAAAGTGAGCACTCAGTCTTTCAAGGCGCTCAGAAGTTCGCAAGGAGAACTGAAATAAGACGGTCTAACCCATAGACAGTAAAAGAAATGGACACAGGAACCCCATTGGATTCAACTTAGAAAAGTGAAGTCAATTGGAAGCACGCACTTCCTGGGGGTCGAGCATACTGCGCAGACTCAAACTGAGCTTAATGAAGTAGATGTCACGTGAGCAACCTGTCTGACAATTGTAAGTCTTCTAATAGCCGTGCCACGCGAAATCTGAATCACCCACCGAATCTTGCAGAGACGGTGAGGGTGAACAGAAGCAAATTTTGGTAAGTATTCTTATTAATAATCTCCATTGCCTCCGCGTTCACCTGATTGCCTCATAAACAGTTAAATATTGCCTACGAGCTTCTCCTCCTGTCCATACGGTAATTTCTCTACTGTGCGACAGAGAGTCGCAAGTTATGACTCAAAAAATATTTTTACAAAAACTGCTTCTACTGGGTCATAACGTAAGATACATGGTAATGGAGCCTTTTATACATTTTCGTGTTTCTTTAGAAATAATTCATGGACAAATGGAGTCTTTAAACACCTCAGATGTAAAGTTATTTGCTGTCAAAGTGACCCCAAAATGAATGGGAGTCAATGGGATGCTAACAGCAGGTGGGGGTCGCTAAGCAATGGCGACGCCCAGGGCTTCAATAAAATATGAAACCCTGCCCCCCTGGTCTTACCTTCGGAGGACCCATAATTTGTGTCATCTGCTGCACGCCCACCGTGCCTGTCAGTAGGACACAGCAGAGACGTTTCTAACTTATTAAAATAAATATGGAATCAGAAAAATTATAATTTAAGAAAATATGACATGTTGACACAATTGTCTCCAAATTTTTAAAGAGACACTATACAATTTAAACACATTAAGTTATATTTTTTGTAAACATGCAGAATATTTGTTTAAATGGTCTAAATCAGTGGTTCTTAACGTTATTCCTGGAGGCCCACTGCCCTGCATGTTTTGTATGTCTCTTTTATCTGGCAGACTCAGTTCAGTTCATTGAGGCTCTGTTTACACGTACATGGTTATTTTTAAAAACTGAGAGATTTACCTTCGTTTGTGCCCCTCGTTTACACGCAAACGGGGGAACTCGCCTCTGAAACCGATTGTTTCTAAGAACTCCGGCCAGAGTGGAGATCTTGAAAATCTTCGGTTGCATGTAAAGTGAGACAAACGGATGTTTAAGCAGGCAACGTCACAGAGTATGCGCCAGAGCTCACACCTACGTCAAAAGTGCGACCCATGTTTACATGTGACTGCTACTCTGAACGCTTCCAAGATCACATTTATGTTCGTGCAAACTCGTTTCGTGTGTTTGTATTTGCAAATACAGCTGCTCCATTATGTCAAGGAGCAGAGACGAGTGCTCTGAGGTCAGCAATTTTACGCGTGACTTCATGCGGCGCTGCAACGGATGATGTCAAAGTACCGCGAGAGCGATTCGAAATTAGACCTCTACGTATGATTCCTCAACTCGCTCTCGCGGTACTTTGACGTCATCGATCACCTACTGCAACAACTCCTCCCTCCAACATGAAGAACCAGTTCGCGTCACCACCAGCGCAGCCGGTGATTGGCTTACGTGGGCTTGAGCTTCTCTTGACGGCATATATGCACGGGTACGTGTAAATAAACACTTTTCTGAAAACTGACATGTGTGCACGATATTATTTTTGAAACCGGAGAGGTTGAAATGTCCGTTTATGAAAATAACCGCCCACGTGTAAACATAGCCTGAGATCTCTTCTAATTAGCTGATGATTTGAATCAGGTGTGTTAAATAAGGGAGACATACAAAATGTGCAGGGCAGTGGGCCTCGAGGAATAACGTTAAGAACCACTGGTCTAAATGATATACATAAATAAACTAAGCTTACATTTTCAATTCAATTCAATTTTATTTATATAACGCTTTTCACAAAAGTCAATCGTTTCAAAGCACCTTTACATAAATAGAAGCAGTGAAAAGCACAGAAAAATGACAGATAGCACAACAAAATACATGATAGCATGAGCAGTTAAATTTGCTGCGGCTATGACTCAATATTATAAGTGCACGTATTACTAAAGCAACGTCTAGAAGAGGAAGCTAGGTAAAGCCCAAAAAGGCTGCCTCCCCGGGGTGAAAAACCCCCTAGGAGAAAAAAACCCTGGGCTTTTATCCGAGGAAAAATAAGTCCTAGGAGGGAAAAACCCTTGGGAGAATGGATAAGGAGATTAAGATAATTTCTACCAAAAATATTCAAAGGTTGAATCTAAAGCAAAATAGTAACTTGCCCAACACTGACTGTTTGACATCAAAGAACTGCCCGAGCACTGAGAATCCCTGTCATGTTACTTCAAAATCATACAGCATATGCTCAAGTCCAGTACACATATTGTCGTCAGTACAGCCTACATGAAACACAACTGCCATCTACTGGTTTTATTTTTGTATTTCAGACACCTAATCCCCCTTCTGCAGGATCCCACAGAATTTCAGAGGTGCTCACGGCATTCTTCTCTCTGAAACGTGCATTTATAAAGGCCACATCTATGGCTGAGAACCTTACCTTTCTTAACCCCCAAGGGTCCAAAAACGCGTCGACGTGTATTGACGTGTTTTCTCCTTATCATAGCAGAATCAACTTAAAATACTCCATCAATAATATTCATACACTTATGTGTTTGACATCATTTGAAACTGTGAAGGGTTTCATTCACAATAACAATAGATCTTTGTGTTTTTGGGTATGCATTCAGACATTTCTGTCTCCGTCAGCTGTCTCTCAAATCACGTTACAAAAATCAGTTGAAACTCCGCGAATACTCGTCACAGTCACACACATGATACACATATCCAAAGAAAGCCTGAAATGTCTACTTTTAAACAAGCTAATTATAATCAAAAAACAAATATTGACTGTTTCTATCATGGCTGCAAAAAACCTGCACCATGAGAGGACTGAATTACATTGACAATTTCATTATCTTCTGGAATCAAAGGCAACTTTTTAACACAGATGGTATCCACCCAAACAAACTAGGTGCTAGGTTGCTTAAAGACAATATATTTTTCTCCATGCATCATCCATCAGCTGAGTGTGCCAGTCCACTTCTGAACAGTGGAAATGACCACAGGATTTTACACCAGCACCTGGATGGACATTCAGATGACAAGGATAAAACTCTGCCGTCACAAAAACTACTGTTCACAGACACAGCTCAGGCTGAGCCCTGCCCACAGACCTCGCTACAGCTGGATTGTGAATCAACACCCAAGGACGTTTCTGTTGATAATGTTGTGGCAAAAAGTCTTAGCTTGAATCTTCATAAGAAAAATACTCAGGAGACAAAGGTTCCAGGTGCCAAACAAAAATTACTTTATTCGCTCGAGCCAACAAAGTGAGACAATCAATACCCCTCAAAGAGGTGCTCAAAGATCATCTGCCCTCCCAACATCTGACTCCATTTTTATACACTAAGATCAAACACTTCTTATCTGAGATGACGTACATTCTTTTCATTGGTCTCGGTCTGCCACAATTAATTTTATTTGTTTGATGTGCAGCTGAATCCTTCTTCATATCTAAAATGATGTATTCTGCTTATTGGTTCCCATGGCCTTGGCCTAGCTTGCACAGATACCTTATTGTTAAAGGAACAGTATGTAGGATTGTGGCCAAAATTGGTATTGCAATCACAAAACTTGTGGCTAAAACTGGTATTGCAATCACACAACTGGTGGCCAATAGACAAAATGACAACATAAACATCAGTTGAGGGCTGCAACTCCACTTTTTAAATCACAATATCCTGGCCAGACCACCGTTGTCAGTGATATAAGTATTTAAAATGAAAAGGATTTCTTAATGTCTAGTGACATATCAGGGCCATTTTATGATTAATTGATATAAATTTCTTACATACTGTTCCTTTAATGTAGCGAAGTACAGCTGGACGAATTCTCTAATCTTAAAATGACATACTCTGTTTGTCGGTTGTTTCGACCTTGTTTCTCAAAATAATTGTGGCGAGAATAATCAGGGTATAGTCGTAGGATCGCACCTGGTCTCTTTTAATTAGGAAACTGAGAAAACGAAAGTTAACTAATCTAGAATGGCGTCCTCTTGTTTATCGGTTATGTCGACCTTTTCTCATGAGAACAATCAGGGTATAGTGTTTTAATTAGGAAACTGAGAAAACGAAAGTTAACTAATCTAGAATGACATCTTCTTGTTTATTGGTTATGTTGACCTTTTCTCATGGCATAATGTAGAAGCAACAAGCCTTAGGCCTAATATAATATTAATATAGTATATGATCAATAATATACCCAACAAAAACTACTATAATAACAACAACCATGGAATTTATGATAACACTCCCTCCCAGCCTTCAGGAACATCAGAATCACAGCTGATGTCGTCACACTCTCTCTCCCTCTCTCCAACATCACCACTTCTGTGCTTTTCAGAGAAAAAAGCTCTCCCACTCTATTGCTGCTAGTCCCCAAATATCAACCAAGAAACGGCGGGCTCCTCAACCACCAAAGCCTTCAGGCCCAGCCGCCCTCCCCCTCCATCTGAGAGAGCACTCCGCCCTCTGCCTCAACGTCAGGGATCACACCAGCCCTCATCTGCAAACAGCACTGGTAACTGTTATGTGTTGGGTTCCCGCTACGTCAGAAGTAACAATCATATATATTGTAAGAACAAGCGGGCGCCCGATGTCCCTTTAGCTTTCCCTATCTCTGTCCTGACATGTAGGGATGGGTATCGTTAAGGTTTTAACGGTATTACTACTCTCACCGGTACTGCTTAACGGTCCGGTGCTTTAACGGTATTCTTATCGGTACTTTGGCCAATGTTAACATTTGATCACGAACCTATGTTCACATGATTAAGTTAATTATGTGTCTGCATTTCATTATTACAAATTAATTTCTGGATATCTTTTCTAAATATTATACATATATTTGTTAATGCACCAGCGTGAAAGCTGCAGAAAAAATGCTCTAAATAGGATATTTAGGCTAAATAAATGTTTACATGCTGATTTTTCTTTATTTGGGATTTTAAAAAGAAGTAGAAAATATGTTGAATGCATAACGTTCAACATTTCTCCCAAAAGAAATCAACAGAATTTCAAGGTAAGGTAAGCAAACCAATTAGGGAGATTGTACATTTATTTTAAATGACGTGAACAATGTTGATTCAACATGATTTTAGCATACATGCCTGACGTTGATGCGGCAACCACCAGAGATGAGCTAGCTAGGCAGTCGAAAAAATTTGCAGGCTGAAACTTCCAAAGGACGTATTTTAAGACCGATTGCGTCACAGCAGCGCGACTTGAGGCTGTGACTTGTGTTAATATTATTCTGTTTATGTTGCGTATTTCTAAGGTTGATTAATTTTATATACTGTTGAATAGTTTAATCTACATCAACGTGTCATATTTTTTTAAAATAAATGAATATTTTTCTGATTCCATATATATTTAAATAAGTCAGAAACATCTCCGCTGTGTCCTGCTGACAGGCGCGGTGGCGCGTGCAACAGGTGACGCAAATTATAGGTCCTCCGAGGGTTAGACTGTCTCATTTCAGTTCTCTTCGCGGACTTCTGAGGCTGCCACCTTGAAAGACCGAGTGCTCCCCTTTTAAGGCTGTATGCTTAGAAGGTCGCAGCCCTTGAATTGGGACACAGCTTCTTTCTGCACGTAATACACTTTTGAAAGATGCTTTGACAGATTGCTTGTGTTTCCGCCCTTACATGCAAACATCTTGTTGCACTTACCTGTATGACAACGAGCGTTGTCTGCATCAACTCTAGTGAAGTATAACCACACTTTTGAATGTTTTGCTCTATCCGCCATCGTCACTCTTTGTATTAAGCGGTAGTTTTCGTGCTGTTATGCGTGTGTGTGCGCCGCGCTCGTTGTTGTTGTGTTTGACAGACAGACAGCCTCCGCGGCGCGCATGAGAGATCTCGCAGATCTCACAGACAAACGTCTTAATCGCAAATTAGAAATGTTTGGTGAGATAAAATGTGCACGAAAACATTATTAAGCAAGAATACATAGTACATTTTTTTTTTCTCCAGGACCGAAAGCAGAACCGATAGCGTCAGATCTTACTGATACTACGGTCTTTCATAATTTAGCCCCGGGGCCAGTTTAATACCGGGTTTCGGTACCCATCCCTACTGACATGTGATAGAACGACGAAGGCCTTCTCCAGCCGCACAGCAATTCTATCTAATCTACTGCCTATACGCCATTCTGAGATTAATACAATGCCAAAACCAGTTACTGTTAAGTTAGCACTTCTGAACATCCGTTCACTAAAGAACAAATCCTTTTTAGTTAATGATCTTATCACCACTAAAAACCTGGACTTTATGTTTCTAAATGAAACCTGGTTAGATGACAGCTGCAGTGCTACAGTCCTCAATGAATCAGCCCCACCCAACTTTACTTTTATAAGTGTCTGTATAGCTGTTAGAAGAGGTGGAGGAATAGCTGCTTTATTCAAAGATACCTTTCAATGCAAGCAAGTGTTACTTGGTGATTACCAGTCTTTTGAATATTTGTGTATTGCTCTAAAAGGTACACCACGCATCCTGTTTACAATTATTTATAGACCTCCCAAATACACCTCAGCATTTGTTGATGAATTCACGGAACTTTTATCAACAATTTCCTCTGAATTTGATTATTTTGTTATTGCTGGAGATTTTAATATTCATATAGACAATGCAGAAAACAATACTGCAATTGAACTGTTAAATGTTTTAAACACTTTTGATCTGACCCAACACGTGCAAGGTCCTACACACAATAGGGGACACACTCTTAATCTGCTCATTAGCAAGGGTCTAAACATTTCATCCACTGTAATCAAGGATGAAGCGCTATCTGACCATTTCTGTGTTTACTTTGATTTACTGATCTGTCCTGCCACTGATGCTAGATCTGTTTATGTCAAAAAAAGGTTCATAAATGAGAACACCAGTGAGGTATTTATGAATGCTATATCAAAGTTGCCAAACATATCAGCAGACTCTGTTAATGTTCTCCTTGAAAACTTTAAAATAAAAGTTAAAGATGCCATTGATGGTATAGCTCCAGTAAAGGTCAGGGTTATCACTGGCAGAGGTAAAGCACCCTGGAGAAACACAACAGCAGTACAGCACATGAAAGAACATGCAGAAAAGCTGAACGTATGTGGCGGAAAACAAAACTTGAAGTACATTATAGCATCTATAAGGACAGTCTTCGTGCTTTTAATGTAGAACTAGGCACAGCTAGACAGACCTTCTTTTCAAACATTATAAACAACAACATAAACAACACTCACACTCTTTTTGCTACTGTAGAGAGACTAACAAACCCAAATTAAGTTCCTAGTGAAATGCTCTCTGACAACAAATGCAATGAGTTTGCAACCTTTTTCTCTGAGAAGATCAGTAATATCAGAATGGCGATCAATATGGCCTCAAATTGTACTGTGGTCAGTCAGATATCATTGCAACAACCTCAGAAATTAGTCATTCTCTCAGAATTTGACATAATGATATAAAAACCTGGAAGAAACAGTACAACATCTTAAAGCATCAACTTGCAGCCTTGACACGCTCCCCACATCTTTTTCAAAAAGGTACTTAACTGCTTAGAAACTGACCTTTTAAAAATAGTAAATACCTCTCTGATCACAGGCACTTTTCCAGAGTCATTAAAAATAGCAGTTGTTAAGCCTCTCCTAAAAAAGAGTAACCTAGACAAAACCATACTTAGCAACTACAGACCAATCTCAAATCTTCAGTTTATAAGCAAAATCATTGAAAAGGTTGTTTTCAATCAGCTGAACAAATTCTTAAACTCAAATGGCTATCTGGACAATTTTCAATCTGGTATCCGTCAGCATCACAGCACAGAGACAGTGCTCATAAAGATAATAAATGATATTCACTTGAACTCTGATTCAGGTAAAATATCAGTGCTGGTACTACTAGATCTTAGTGCTGCCTTTGACACATTAGATCACACCATACTCATACATAGACTGGAAAACTGGGTAGGGCTCTCTGGGATGGTTCTCAAATGGTTTAAATCATACCTAAAAGGGAGAGGTTACTATGTGAACATAGGTAATCATAAATCTGAGTGGACATCCATGACATGTGGAGTCCCACAGGGTTCAATTCTTGCACCGCTACTGTATAATTTGTATATGCTCCCACTTGGTCAAATAATGAAAAAGAACCAAATTGCTTACTACAGCTATGCAGATGACACCCAGATATACTTAGCTATGTCACCCAATGATTACAGCCCCATTGACTCTATGTAAATGCATTGATGAAATTAACTGTTGAATGCTTCAAAACTTCCTACAGTTAAACAAAGACAAAACTGAAGTCATTGTATTTGGAAATAAAGATGAAACTCTCAAGGTTAACACTCTGGGGTCGACGGTGGCGCGGGCGCCGCAAAATCTTTATTTTTCAATCACTCCGCAAAGAGACTTAAATTACTCTGCTGATTTTTGACATACAGATATGATTTATACATCATTTAAAACGTTAAAGTGTCTAGTTTTTTTTCTGTCCACTCACAATAAAAACAGAATGTTGTGCTTCTCGCAAAATTAAGAAAATAAACATGATGCACGTTCTGTTCTCTCTCCCTCAGTGAAGTCCTTTCAGAAACGCGTCAGAAAAATAAACTGTAACTTAACGAATACTTGTCGTAGAAACAAAAGATAAATGTCTACATAATGCTTGGAATGCGAGTGTTTTCTTTGTTCTTCCGTCAAACAGTTCACACTATTGGAACGCACATACACAAACACGCGTGTCAGGAAACTCGACGCGCTTTTTGGTATTCTTATAAAATACGCGATTGCAAACAGTACAATACTTATTTAGTTGCGTCTAAGCGCATATCTCCGCACAGCAAGTTTATTAAACACAGTATCACTCGCATGTGCACACATTCACTGCTTTCATGATCAACACGTGAGGTAATGGCGGCGGCTGTAAACAAACATAGATAAGTTTACCACGCGTGTCCCTTGTTGTGTTTCTACTATAATGATTACAAAAACACAAATAAGAGTCCAGACAACGATAGGCAGTTGTTCTTTTGAGCTTTTTACTGCACAAAAGTAAACCTCTCGTTGGCCAACCAAACACTAACCCTGTGTTGAAGTGTGTTCATTTTACGATGGCCAAACAGTATCTTCACCATGATTAAGCTACTATGGTTTTTAAAAGGTAACTTATACTTGTGAAATTAATAGAAAATATTTCAATATAAATATATATAAATATATATAATGTGTGTGTGTGTATTTACATTATATTGAAAAGTTAACCTTATCATGGTTTTACTACAGAGAAAGTTACATTCCTGTTGAACATCCCCACAAGGCTCATTATGTGGCTCATTATTCAACTCTTTTGCCTCTCAGCTGTCAATCACTGATTATTCAGGAGCTTTCCCGCCTCCACGCATACAGCCTTTCCCAAGCAAAAGTGTCTTAGAAATTGTAAATCAATATCTTGCTTTATGTGATTGAGTAGGCCATATGATTTTCACATCATTTTGAAGAAAAAACTCTAGACTACTAGATCCAGTTTGGAAAGTCTTGGGAAAACATGTTTAGAATGAGTTTTGTGGAGTTATATCAGTGACTTAAAAATTTTGCTTTTTCAAAAGCCATAGCCTAGAAATCTAGACGCACCCTAGCGGCCGCAAAATATATTTGCTGCCAGGGTTTAGTCTAGGCACTCACAATACACTTAACCGGTCCAAAAACCAAAATTTGGTCAGGCCAATCACATCGTGTGTAGCGTCTGTGGGGCGGGCTTAACATGATGACGACAGAGCTGCAACGGTTCCTACTTGAAAACAGAGAATGGCTGCTGCTGCTGGCGAACAGCTATCTTTTGAAGCGGCTTTGGCCGCGACTCTGGAGGACTTAGACTTATGTTTTTCTTTGAGAGAAGAGCAAATAAACCCTACTGAAGTCCTTTTTAAGCAAGAAAGATGTGTTTGGAGTTTTGCCGACTGGTTACGGTAACTACGTCACCTTCTTCGTTGCTCTGATCCGTCATAGCGCTATCCTATTGCGTGCAGAGGCATTTTGAGGGACAACCTTATATCCCGCCCCTTGCATTGAGCCGTTTGTGTGAAGAGTTGCCAGACCTTACATCTTGATGTAGGTCTGGCTAACCAGGCTACAAAAGCCACGCATTTTTCTCTCAAAAATACAAACATGTACATACATGTTGATTATATGATATTGTAGCCCAGTTTGCGATGAATACAGTGTTATGAGACTTTTGCCATTAATATGTTTTAACCTCTCGACGCGCACTAGCTCGCGGACGGAAGGACGTCAGTTTTTTTTAATGCTGCTAACAATATATATATAGCCTACTGTGTACAAACAAGAATAATAATAACACTACTATACATCGTTTAAAAGGTCTAAGGGTTTAGCATCAGTGTATGGTGTCCGTTTTGAGATTAAATTGCTCTAGTATCATAAATATAGTATTTTATTACAGAAGTCCAGATAACAACATGCATAATATAAACTGTCTCCTTACCTTTGTGCTGGTATAAGGAACGCGAATCGAATCCAGTCTGTTTCAGATGTGTGAATAACCCATAAAAACTCTCCAACAAAGTACATCCAATGACCACTGTTGTCCACAAATGCGTATAATCCGTGAAATATGGATATATTTTCCATTGTTTACATCAGATTTCAGATGCACGTCTTGTAATAGATTATAATATACAATCTGAGGACTATTTACATCGTAACACTTGTATATGAGAGCACATTCGCGTTCAAAACCAGCGCTCAAACTTGATTGTACAAGTAGGCGGGAGTATAATACATAATATCCAAACAGCGCTGTCAAATATCGTGACGTCATCTGACTCGCGCGTTCCTCCAATGACTTCATGGAAAATATTGATAGACAGAACGTGTAGCCAATTAGAACACGAATTCAACGATCTTTGTGTGAAGCTTTATTTCCTGGTGTGGATACGGCATTTTATACGCTTATATAAGGATAAACAATAAAAAGAACGAACGTGTATGCATGTAAACAAAAGACTTTTATTTTGTGGCTGACTGGCACATAGAAAAGGCACTAGTCTTACAAAAACTCTTGCAAGAACCTCATTTTTGGGTCTATTGACTTCAAACGTGAAATATAACTTCTTTAGACTTGTGGCTTTGGCCTCATTGCATTTCTAGGTTTCACACATATATTTATCATTAAGATTTTTAGTGTTAAAAAAGATGTTATGAAAAAAAATTTTTATTACAATGTACTTCAGCCTCTCTAACATTTTACATTTTATCTTAAAATAATTTTGAAACATGGAAAACGAAGCTCAAAGTGTCTTCTATCTAATGATACCACAGTTATGCTTATACTATAAATGGTTTAGTAAAAACAGCCCTTTTAGTGAAAGTAGGTATTTTCATGGTTTCGGGCCAGAATGGGGGTGCTTTTCAAGAGGTTAAGCAACTGAAAAAAGCACAAATGTCAGTGCATGTCAAAACTTCCCCAGGGCCCTAAAAACCCCTTAGACCCCAGAGGGTTAATACTTACCTTGACTCTAGGGGTCTAAAGACACAAAATAATGTCAGAAATCTTGGTGTAATTTTACAGTCTGATCTTAATTTCAGTAGTCACGTGAAAGCGATAAGCAAATCAGCTTACTACCATCTCAGAAATATTGCCAGAATTAGTTGTTTTGTCTCAAGACAGGACTTAGAGAAACTTGTTCATGCTTTCATCACAAGCAGGGTGGACTACTGCAATGGACTCCTTACAGGGATCCCTAAAAAGACCATTAGACAGCTGCAGCTCATACAAAACACTGCTGCCAGAATTCTGACCAGAATCAAAAAATCTGAGCACATCAATCCAGTCCTCAGGTCCGTACTCAGTGGCGGAGCCAGAGGGCTGCCACCCCAGACGAAGTCCTTGCCACCCCTGTTGCCACCCCGCTGAAAACATTACTTTGTTTGATTTTTACGAACATTTCTCAAATCTCCCAGCGGACGTGAATGCATACGCAGCACGCACAAGCGTGGTGTTGCTGCTATCTTTTCATTACGCTTGTTCGACTTCATGCGGCGCCGCAAGAACCGACTGCCGGAAGATGTCAAAGTTCCGCGAGAGCGATTTAAAAGCAAACTCCTCCGTATGATTTCGCGAATCACTCTCGCGGTACTTTGACGTAATGCAGCTGTCTATTCTCGCGGCGCCGCATGACGTCGAACAAGCCTATTGGTTAAGCTGACACGCAGCTCCTTCGTACTCCAAAACATAACGCGCCAACACGCACATGATCGATGAAGAGCGTTTTGCTGGTATGTACGGCTTTTATTGGTATTAAATTAAAAGAAGTACTGTTTTAACGGGAAGTAAGGAAGACATTGCACTGTAGTGCTTAGCATTAATACTTCAATGAGCATTACTAGTCTTGTGAAACTGACTAATACTGTCACGCCTGCGTGAAGATGCTTAAAACAATAAAAAACTTGTCGTTAGCAAATGTTCAGCAACAATCGGGTAGGCTTATTCATATTGTCACGTGTAATGCAGCATTTTCGGCGCCTCACCCTTTTTAAACGTCAGTTTGGGTGACTTGTGTCTGAGAGGGTTGGATTATAATTTCACAAAGTCATCTGAAGCCATTCCATAGCTTAATGTGAGGGACAGAAGTCTATTTACATAAGTACATTAAAGTTAACGGAAACTAGTTCCCTCCTCCCTTAACATAACATGTCTAGATGTCTGTAAGCAATTTTCCTTGTGTTGTCAAATAGGTTAGACCTCAATATACTCAGATTTTGTCGTAGTGTATTATTTTAATATTTGTATTATTAGTAACGGTGTACTTATGGTAAATAATAACAAGCAAATTGTTCAAAATTTTGGTTTCTTCATGAGGTGTGTAACTATAGGGACGATATTACCAACTTCTTTCTAAAGAAGCAAAAGTCAGGTGCAGATCAGGTCCAAACAGATCCCAGTTGTTCTATTTTTGCTGTATACTTAATACATATATAATTGTGTACATTTTGGAAAATAAACAACTTTAATTTAATCTATATACAGTGTACTTGAACACTTTGTATATTGACCCCCCAAAATAATACCTCGCCACCCCTTTGCCACCCCTGTTTTAAAAGTCTAGCTCCGCCACTGTCCGTACACTGGCTTCCTGTCACATTTAGAATAGATTTTAAAGTATTGTTACTCGTTTATAAATCACTTCATGACTTAGGACCCAAATACATGACAGATATGCTAACTGAATATAAACCTAACAGATTACTCAGATCATTAGGATCCGGTCAGTTAGAAATACCTAGGGTTCACTCAAAACAAGGTGCGTTAGCATTTAGTTATTATGCCACCTCTAGATGGAATCAGCTTCCAGAAGAGATCAGATGTGCTTCAACAGTAAACACTTTTAAATCTAGATTAAAAACACATCTGTTTAACTCTGCATTTACTGAATGAGCACTGTGCTGCTTCACACTGACTGCACTTTGAAGGGATGGTTCACTTTGGAATGGGAGTTCTGTCATCGTTTTCTCGTCCTCGTTTTGTTCTGGACCTGTGTGGGTTTCTTTTTTCTGGTGGGCACGGGGGGGATGTTTTGGGAGGTGGTGGTGGGCGCGCGGTGGTAAGTGGCCATGGACTTCCATGGTAGAAATAAAAAAAAATATGATGGAACTTCATTTAACAAAATATTTTCTTAGTCATTTATCCAAATACTTACAAAATATTTTCTCTTCACTGCTATGGAAGTCTATGGACGCCTGCTGCTGTGTGTTTGCCGTCATTTAACAAAATATTTTCTTAGTCATTTATCCAAATACTTACAAAATATTTTCTCTTCACTGCTATGGAGGTCTATGGACGCCTGCTGCTGTGTGTTTGCCGTCATTTCTCAGGGTATCTTCTCTTGTGTTCGTCGGGGGAGGGGGATGTGTGCGGGTTTGGAGCAGCGTTGGGGATGGGTGGTGGCGGAGTTTTTCATTTTGAAGTGAACCATCTTTAACTCAAGTCACTTTTACTCCTGTTTTATTCTTTTTAACATTTTAAACTGTTTTTATTAAAATCACATTTATTTTCTTTAATTGTTATTTTAAATTCTTATGTATCTTTGTTTTTATTGTGATTTTATCGTGTATCTCTTATTTTTACATTTTCTTTTTTATATATTGTTCTCTCATTTCTGTGTAAAGCACTTTGAATGACCTCTGTGTATGAAATGTGCTATACAAATAAACTTGCCTGGCCTTGCCTTGCCTTGCCTATATAATCTGCATTGAGGTAAAGAGAGTACTGTTTTTCCTGGCTGACTTTATTATCTTTAATTCGGTCACGCCCACAGGCGGTACCGCTGTTGACATGGTAATGAGGAGCAGCTCAAACATTAAGAAGTAAAGTTTGATTTAAGTTCAGATTTAAAGACTTTACCGCATGTTTGGATTATAAACTTTATACACACACGTGAGGAATATCTTCATTTATGTCTGGACATTGAGGAACTGAAGCGTTTATCTTTAACGTTACCTAAGAAGAAGAACAATGGAGGACGCACTGGAGGAGGATATATTCCTGAAGAAACTGTAAGTCATTTGTCTTCATTTATATTTGCTATCATGTTGTAATATGCTTATGGCTTGTGCAGTTCAGCCTACATAAGCGACCTCAGCAGACTGCACGCTTCGGATTGAAAAACTTTTGCATTGTTTACAAACGAGGATGCGTGATTACGTAATGGCGGATTTCGTTGTTACATGCTGTACAGTGTTAGACACCGTTATTCACTTTCATATCCTTCATGGCAACTTTGAGTAATGCTGCACTGCTGTATCTTTTAAGTGTGTGCTGGTATATGATTCCATGTTTACATGCTTATTTACAAACGAGTACGTGTGACCTTCCGTAATGGCGGATATCTGTTACATGTTGTACAGTGTTAGACACCGTTATTCACTTTCGTATCCTTCATGGCAACTTTGAGTAATGCTGCACTGCGGGATCTGCAATGCATTCCATACATATGCGATGTGTTTATAAAGTTCATACTCGCTTACAGAAACGAGTTTAAAACAGAAACTAGACGATAAGGGGATGGGCATCTGAAAACAGTCATCTGAAAACAGCTTTTTATATAACTAATCATTGCAGATGTTTATCTGAGATACTAATTTAGTTTATGTACATGATAGTTTATCTGAATTTAGTGCTATCATTTACCCATCAGTTATGTATGTAAGGGTATTTCTGTGGACAATTTATGCTAACAGCTGTTTATAACTCTCTTAGAGGTCTGCATCCCTCTCATCAGTACAAAACTATGAAGTGGAAAAACAT
Source organism: Misgurnus mizolepis (assembly GCA_025389145.1). Lineage (NCBI taxonomy): Eukaryota > Metazoa > Chordata > Actinopteri > Cypriniformes > Cobitidae > Misgurnus > Misgurnus mizolepis. The sequence continues at coordinate 33,961,393 of JAIFKI010000009.1, read as the reverse complement.
ATTCACACTTTTTGGACCTAAAGTTATATGGTAACATGAGCCACATGAAGTTTACAGCTCTGTTGTGTATCAGTTTCTTATACAATTTAAGTTTTTGAATAGGGTTTGTTTCCAAATTAACTGAAAATGTCCTACTGACCTTCATTTCTATTTTGATTATATTGTTAACTTCTTAATAAACTTCAAACAAACATGTATACATTTATTTGTCCTCACATTCTTTACTGTAGTTCCCTCTCACATTACTGCCTCCTTATGCAGCTCATTATGCGAGCCTTTGTTTGCTAGCTGTCAATCAATCCTTCTCGCATACGGCACCTCTAAACAAAAAGTGTCTTACAATTTCTAAATCAATATATTGTTTTATGTGAATGAGTAGGCAGGGTGATTTTCACATCATTTAAAAAAAAAAAGTCTTGTTAAAACATGTTTAGTATGGTTTTTGTGGACTTATATCAGTGACTTAAAATGTTTGCTTTTTTAAAAACCACGCATAAACATTTTTCTCTCAAAAGTACAAACATGTACATACATGTAGCTCATTTAATATTTTAGCCCAGTTTGTGCTGAACACAGTTTGTCACACTTGCCATTATTATGTTTTAAAGCAACTGAAAAAAGACCAAATGTAAGAGCATGTCAGAACCTCTAACAGTGTCCCAAAATGGTCGGACCCCAGAGGGTTAATACTTGTTACAGTGTAGGAATCGTGGGTTTAAGCAAGCATTTTGCTGCATTCGCACATCAGGCAAAAATGTTAGAAAAAATAATGGGGGGCATAAGCAGCCTCATGTCTAGCAACGCCCCTGCTATTACTTGCTGATTAGTTAACCACTCTTCCTTAGTAATAATTAGTAGGGACTACATTACTAGTCACAGCAGTAACCATTTGTTCTGCATTAGTTCCTGTTAAGTATGAAACCGTATTATAAAGTGTTAACGATAAAGGTTATACTGAGCAAAATGGTAATCATAAAAGCCGTGTATGCATACATTTAAAAAAAATATGCTTTAAACCATGTTGTTTGTTCACAATGGTGCAAAGTATTGTAAACATTTAACAATCCAAGTTTGCCTGAAATTAAAGCATTTGAAAAGAGAGGATAATTATTTTTAATTATATCAAGCTCACATCCATAAATTCACAACATTACATATTGTTTATTATTGTTTGTTGTTTGTACAATGCAGTAGTCCATATCATTAAAAAATATTTTTTCTTCTCTTATTCAGATAAAATCAGACTTTGACACAGGGGACTTTACAATAAAGTACATTCTGTCAGGGGAAGGAGCTGGTGAGATCTTTACTATTGATGAGCACACAGGTGATGTTTACACACTACAGCGTCTGGACCGCGAGCAGAAAGCCTACTACAAACTGCAGGCTCAGGCCATCAACCGCAGATCCAAACAACCCATTGAACCAGAATCAGAGTTCATTATCAAAGTCCTGGACATCAATGATAATGCTCCAGCATTCCTTAATGAGCCATACGTGTCCAGCATCCCGGAGATGTGTTCCACAGGTGAGCTGATCACTGTTGTTCAACACATTAACATAGGTGTGATTGGCATAGGACAAAAAAGCAGGAAAATATACGGCACACCGACCATGACGTGGCGACACACACACGCACACACACACACACACACACACACACACACACACACGTATATATATAAAATGAAATACAGTTGAAATATAATTTAGGCTCAAAGTTGATCGATCTGAGTGTCCAATCATCAATCTGCGTGGGCAAGTGCCACCCTGACCATTATGTAGCCTTGCCACTGCATCAGACTGAACAAAATCATTTTGTGCATTTAAAGGTAAATACATCAATGTGGTGCATTTTGAGAGTAAAAATAAGTGACTAGATCTATAAGGATTTTTATGTTCTTCTAAACAAATGTATGCCCTTTTAGTAAAATCTTTGGTTGCATATGGTAATAATAAGGCACACAAGCCACATACACAACTTGATAAATGAGATTCGCTATTTACATGTTAAATGTTTATAGAACATGTTAGTGGGGGCATTTAATACAGATTAATTATTGATTACAACATTTGTTACTTAATTCAAATGTTGTGAATTTCTGGAAGGGCAGTCAAGCGCATTTGTCTTTTGCATAGTTCTTTTGGCACAGTCGAGCTACGCATTTCACACACACACACACACACACACACACACACACACACACACACACACACACACACACACAGGCAAACCAGATCCATGAATGTGTGTGTTTGTCATTATAGTATTCTGTAATCACAAGCATTACTGCCAGATTCACCATTAAGAGGACCAAATACAGGCGTGTGTTTGTCAGGATGACGTTGGATCTGATTTGCGTGGATGCGTGCATATGTGATTACAGAATAATAATGCAAGCAAACGTTTTGACACAAACGCAACTTTGTATTGATATTGCGAGACAGCATTTCACTTCTACGAGAAATCTGATATTCACATTACTGGCATAGCCTGATTTGAAACGGACAGTTTTGTAAAGGAGCAAACACCTGGCGGGTTCTCTTAATTTTCTTACTACTAAAATGCTGTTTATCTCTGCCTATTCCTTCTATCCATGCCCAGCGCCACTGATTTAGGTCCTTTATCAATTAGGTTGTCTTACCTAGGCTTCATAAACTTACTCTTCATCCTGCTGACAACGTTAACTTGTTATGACTTCTCCGCAGCCGCGCGGCATCTGTAGCTGGATCTCAGCCACACCTCAAAGACCCCTCCCCATTCTACTTCTGATTGGCTAGTTTGTTAGTTTGGTTGAGAGTGAAAGATGTGTTTCTCTCATACTATTTGTAGGCGAACGCATGATTTTTTTTTATTCGCAGCCAACACCACACGCCGGAGATCTGACTGCAAGCTGTTTGGTGAGCTCTGCTTTGAATGAAGTTCCATCGTGACAAATAAATAGACTAATGCGGAGTGATATGCGGTTATTTATAACGGTGCCTTGCAAACCCCCCCCCCCCCCCCACACACACACATAAACAATTGGATTTGCATGATTCACGAAAGCCTCATTTTCAGGTCGGAAAAGCCGGAATTCCGGATTTATCCGGAAGAATCACACCCCTGATTAATCAAGAATACTGAAATAATACAATATTTTTATTTTATATAGAACCTTTAAAAGCAGCTTCTCAAAGCACTTTATACAAAATTAACAAGACACAATGTAAACAAAAAAATAAACAATAATAATTAGACACCATCTGGGTTTCTCTTTGGTTAAGAATAATGCTAAAGCAATGAGTTTCATTGCCAAAAGATTTTCAGACAAAAAGCAGATCTAGTTCTGCAGAACCATCTCCTTCTCACATCCAACTATTTAAGACTCACTTGTAAGCTATCCATGACCTTTACTTTAACCTTAACATGTTAAAACCATATGTGAGCATCAGGTTTTTCAACAGTTTTTGAGTGTACATAAATCTGTGTATCATCAACCAAGAAATAATAATAGAGACCCAGTGATCGTAGCAGGTGGCCGAGTGGTTGCGGATAAATGTGTAAAAGAAAAGGACCTAAAACATTGTCCTGAGGAATAGGGATGGGCACGAGAACTCGATTGCTCGAGTACTCGAACGTGGCATCGATGATCGATCACGAAAACGATGATCATGTGGGTTTATTTATTTATTTATTGTGGATATGGCGGCATTTGGGTGTCTGGTTAGCGTTACAAGCGCATGTGGTAGTAAAGACTGGGTCTGGAGATGCGTGTTTGACGTCGTGTCGAGCTACGCAGACCGACATATGACATCAGTAGCATTACCATGCGTGATTCAAAAACAAACAGATAATTCCGCACGACCGCGCATCAGCAACCCGCCCGTCCGCGTAATGCGCGGCAGCCCGCGAAGCCGGTCACACCTCACATCACTGAGGCACTATGGTTTAAAAGGATGCCGTGATTTTCGGAAATACAGTCAGTCAGTTGCAAAATGTACAGCGCCGTCAAAAGTTCAAAGGTTAACATCTCATATTTAAACATCAAATGTCAAGAGAAAGACTTTACATCTTGACTGAGATAAGAGGACGACACAACACAGCTAAATGCTAAAATGATAGCAAAACACTGCTTAATGTTATGAAGCTTGTGCTGCTTTGACTGGACGTGTTTAAAAGTGCGCTGTTTATGATGCACATCCACAAAGGGAGTTAAACTTTTTTTTTTTTAGATAACTTAGTTGAAAACTTAGTTGAAGTCTTGCAGTTATTCAGATAGATGGACATTGTACATTTATGTTGTATAAGGGCTTAATATTATGCAGAGTGCGTCATATAGAAAGCGCTTCGGTTTGTGTTTGTTAACCCTATAGTTTCATTCCATCACGCAGCTTTTCCTGTTAGAGGTTTCTGTTAAAGACATTTAATTCATTAAAAATCTAGTATGTGTTCATTGTTCTGTCATAGTTTCTTCAAAATTAAGTTTTATTTGAGTGTTTTTAATAAAAAATATTTTCATTTTCACCATGACGCCCCGCCCCTTTGATTGCCCGCCCCCAGTTAATCGAGTACTCGTTCTTCAGACCTATGGATTAATCGAAATGAAAAAATGACATAAATGCACATCCCTACTGAGGAACACCGTAGAAAACAGAGCTGGGGTAAACGGTGCATAGGATCCCAACTAAAAGTTTTTGTGCGCTTAAAAGCCAAAATGGCATACAGTAAAAAAAATATTCTGATTTATAAAACCATGCATACGCATACCTGTAAGCAATGTTTCCTTTATAAATTACGGATCACTTACAAGTATGCGTATGTGAATCAGCGTCATATCCTGCCCTGTACACGCCTGTTTTAAACCATAAGTAGTCAATGCAAATCACTTTCTGAATGCTGATTTGCATAATAATGAGATAATAATGGCATCCAACTGTTTGTTTGCAAGATAGTGTGCTCTCCGCCAATAAATGCAAGTCATTGGCGTAATCATCCAGCAGTGCAACACACAGGGGTCACCGCACCATTTATTTGTTAACACCAGTTAGGGCACACTCACACTATCCAAACCAAACCACGCTCAGGCGCATTTGATTCCCAAAGCTAGTGTGACTGGTGTGATCGCTATGTACTGGCCAGCTTCCAGAGGTGGGCTGGAGTGTGGTTCATTTGGGCTTAAGCGCGGCACGATAGTGTGAGCGCAAAAGAAGAGACGTTAATTGCGCGACCACTCACCTTCATCTGCCGCCTTACAAAATCCTTCTGATGCCCGCAGCAGGGTTATGTGAATGTCCGAGTTGCACACATGACAGACCATCTAAGCAATACGATGGCATGTGAGAGGGCTGTGTGTCATCGTGCAACCAAACGACTCCGAATAAAAAACACAGACTTAACATTACGATGGGTTCCAGTTTTAAAGCGCCAGTTAGATGCAAATTTTAAGTGTCCTATCATTGTTTATAAGTCCCGGACAACAGGTTTAAATGCTTTCAAGGTCAAAAATCAAAAAACACTGTGATTTTCTCAAAATATAAATGTAATATTACCCCATTTCTCAGAGATTCCCAAATGATTCGTGTGAAGCCGTTCAACGACTCAGTCTGCCTAAACCCCACCTTTTAGTAGCCTACTCTGCTCTGATTGGTCAACTGACAGAGTCTCTGCACAGACCACAGATCAGTGGCACAGATTAACAATAGTGCCACATGTATTGACTTAGTGCTAACATGATTTACTGAGAAGACATTATCAACATTATACACATCATTCATCATTAATCCAAGTAATAAAAACGATGACAGAAACTAAAATTTTTACACTCATTTGTATGTATTAAGCATGTATGTAAGCTAATAGAGGGTTTTCACTGCGCGTCTTCAGAGCGGAAGACGCCATATTGGAGGCACTCCGCATTACAACAGAGCAGACACTTATGTATATGCCGAACGTCGTCAAGGAAAATGGTTAATTATTGCCGTGTTTGAGATGGTACCAACAGTACATATTGAGAAAAACATTTGGATTATTATCGACTTCCAAAAGTTATTAAAAACCAGGGAAAGGAATGCAAGAAATTATCAGAGGAGCGGCGCTTGTGGTTGGTAAAGCTCAGGAAAAAGAGTAGTATTGTTTTAGAAATATGATTGAAGTACATAAAGTATAAAACAATTATGCTTCTACTTGGTGTGCTTTATTTAAAGAGTATTTAATATGTACTTTAGTGTATGCACAAAATTTACTTAAACACAAATAAAATTTGCGCTGCAATGCCTTAATGCCAGTGTGCTTAATTGCTCATAACAAATTTTCTATTGTAATGATAATAATATTTTTAATAGTAAATGGTAAAAACAATTATTGCTTTTATTTTTTACTGTGCTTATTTTACAGTAAAGCACTTTGGTAGGACACTGGCTATTTTAAATTTGCTATATAAATAAAGCTGACATTGACATATGGGCTCTGCATGAAAACTAGGTAGTTCACTAACTTATATCGGGATATGCAACTGAAGGAAGAATCGCCGGGTTGTCACGGATCCTAGAAGAGGGAGCTCGTAGGGATCTGCACCGCCTATAAATTGTAATTTCTCGAAATATCGTCCAAGTCCTTCCCTATATGCCTTTGCATCTTGGATGCGTTTTCTGTTGTTTAGACATGTCTACATTCACTTAAAGTATCCAAAGCGCATAATATTCCATTGTACTCCGTTCAGTTCTTTACACCGAGTGCCTCCACAATGGCCGCGCATCCGGGTTACCGCCCAGAACGTGACATCGGTGAAAACCCTTTATCGGGTCATAGCAAAACCATAAGTGCAACATGTATTAGCTGCTTGCTAACGTGACTCCATGACAGTATATTAAGTTTAAACATTCATCATCAGTCTAAGTTATAAAAACGATGACAGACATTAAAATTTTTACACTCATTTAAGCAAGTATGTAGCTAACCGGGCCATAGCCACAATATAAAGACAAATGCACATGCGTTAGCCGCTTGCTAACATGACTCTCTGACAGTATATTAAGAGTTTAAACACCAACCTCAATACACATCATTCATCATTAGCCCAAGTTATAAAAACGACGACAGACATTAACATTTTATACTCTGTTACGGATGTTAGCGTTAAGGCCCCCGTTGCTGAGAACCCTCATTCCCCCGAATTCTAACCCGGACTTCTTTCCCATAATCCCCAGCAACTCGCTGATTTCCCCACACCTGTTCCGCATCAGCGGGGTTATTTAACTTGGGACTTTACACACCAACGGCGCGAAGTCTGCATTTCTGAGCGTTTGTTACCTGTTTACCCGTGTTTGATTTGTTTGGGAATTACTGACTACTCTTCGCCAAGGCCATTGCTCCGCCGCCGAATACGCTCTTCAATTCTGCACACTAGCTACACAAACCAACTGGGTGGAGGATACATTGAGGATCTTATTTCGCCAAGGATTGAGCTTGGAATTACAGTCAGAGTTAGCCTGCCAGGATGAGTTTCAACGAGTTTGTCAATCTCACTATCTGCATTGATAATTTGGTTCGAGTACTGAGACCTACACGAAGCTCATTCAATAATACACCCAATGTACCCGAAGACACAGAACCCATGCAAGTTGGCAGAACACGTCTGACAACGGAGGAGAGGGAACGTCGTTTAAGGGAGCATCTGTGCCTTTACTGTGCCGAATCCGTCCACGTCCTAGCGTCCTGCCCAGTGCGACCCGTCTGGGCAGGGTGAATGCGCCCCTTCCCACTACCACCTTTGACTGCCTTGAAATACCATTCACCATGAAGACTGCTAGATCTATTTCCTCGATGGCATTGCTCGATTCATGCGCTGCTGGTAATTTCATTGATTTCAACCTTGTAAAAACCCAGAATATTTCCATGACTCCCTGTGTACCCACTCTATCCATTGCAGCGCTAGAAAAACGTCCCCTGGGCACCGGACGTGTAACCCATATCACCGAGCGCCTGACGCTAACCACAACCCACAATCACTTGGAAACCATCACATTCTACGTCATTCAATCACCACATAACCCCATCATTCATGGCCATCCTTGGTTACATCTCCATAACCCCCTGATTTCGAGGAAGGACATGCGGATTCTCAGGATTCTCGCCAAAGGCTTCATTCAACCCTCAACCTCGTCTTGGCAGGGAATTAACTCCACCCAAGCTGCCTCCAAGTCATCAACCTGCAGATCGTGGCGCAGATTTAAAGTTTTATCATTCCTTATAAAAAGGCACACTCCTCCTCCATGTCTGTTTCGATCGCATCGGTAGATGGAATAACCTGTAAGCGCAACTTCACAATCTTGAATGGAACAGTCTAGCCAGGTCTCCGATACAGCGATCACAACAGCCTTAGACGTAGATGGAAGGTGTCCAATTTCATCCAATTTGGGTAACAGACTCCATTAACTTGAATAAAATGCATCCCTTTCCAATTTGAAAAACCTAGTGAATCATGGTGTCTCATACTGACGCAGTATTTAAGCCGCACATCTCCCACACACAAAACCGGTTACAAACCAACAGGATATCCAACTTAATTTTTACTGCCCGGTCATACAATTTTGGAGCAATATTTCTACATCTTATATGAACAAAAACGTCACACAGGTCACAAGCAACTGCTTTGGCATTTGATCTTCCACCTTTTTGCAGTTTGGGCAGCAATTGATGGTAGACTCTTTTGCCGGTATTCTGCTGATTCTATATCCATCAGTGATATCAGTGGTGTGATGGATATATCGGGTCGCTGGGCTCCTCTGTGACTAGCTTTGAAATCGGCTTTTGACTGCCAGGTAATCAAGGCAACATTGCCGTATCCACAAAGTTTGTCAGCATTTACTGGCAGATGACAGACCTTGTCTAAACAAAATTTTCAGATGCATAAAAGCATCATATTCAGAGCCCTGTTTGGCATTTTTAAAACCGTAACCAAAACTGCTTAAAAACACAGTAAAGACTAATACTGCTATCAGGGCTCCAAACACACCAAGCACACCTGCCGCCATTCTTCATCCACTGAAACACAATTCTGATTGTCCACATTCCTTGCGCACTCTTTGTCTGACCAAATGTTGTTCTATGTTTTGCAGCTATGCAGTTTTCACTTATTGTGCCTCTAATTCTTATTCCACTCTTCTGTTTCACTACTAATTGACAGAATATTTTTGGTGCAAGGTTGTTCATACACTTAAAAATTAGTTTTAAAAATGAAAAAATTAGAAAACAGTCAAATAGACAAATTCACACACACACCACTAGGCCTATTGGCTTCTGTAGATGGACATTAGGGTTAGGGTTAGGTGTTTGTGCCAAGCAGGGAAAGGGAAGCAGAAAGGAGAGATGATCAGTTTAAGGGAGCCGCTGGGCTTTGAACCAGAATTTTTTCCCATTTGGTTTGTTCCGAACAGAAACAGTATTTTAATGTTTCCGGTTTTTGGTTCAACCCTAAAAATGACGTTCCTGAACCGATTAGAACAAAAAAAGTTTTCCCGGGGGACTTCCGGTGGCGCGAAATGGAATAGACGCATTTTCTGAAGCTCTGCCTCACCTTCCCTAATTTTCTCACTTATATCATTTAAATTTTGAAAAAAGCAGTACAAGTTTAGTCACGCACAACCCATCGAACAATGACAAAGCCGAACAAAGCTAAAAAAGCAGATAAAGGCGCAGAGGAGGAAGAAACGAAGATGATGAAAGCTAGCGATGGCGCTAAAGGATCAGATGCTAACACGAGCTCCTCCGCACCTTCGGTTAGTAATGACGATCTAATGGTCGCTATTAACACCCTTAGCACCAATATGGACAAGAGGTTTAACGATATCTCAGCCTCACTCTCCACGCTAAAAACCGTAGTCGATGAAGTTGTCGTGCGAGTAGACGGAATAGAGCAAGCATCGAATGCACACGAACAACGTATCGAGGCCTTGGAGTCGCTGTGCTCAAAGCTGACTGCAGAATCGTCGCAAATGCATGCAAAACTGGACGACTTGGAATCTCGATCTCGTCGCCAAAACATCCGGATAGTGGGTATAAAAGAAAAAGAGGAGCAAGGACAACCTACAAAGTTTGTAGAAATGCTACTTCCAAAGCTCTTGGGAGAGGAACATTTTCAAACTCCGGTACAAGTGGACCGGGCGCATCGTAGCCTAAAACCAGCGACGAACGGCAGGCCGAGAGCAATCATCGCCAGGCTTCACCATTATCAGACCAAGGAGCTCGTTTTGCGTTTGGCCAGACAAAATCAACCGCTGATCTATATGGGAACACGGGTATCAATATACCCAGACCTTACAACTGATACCTTAAAAAAACGGCAGGTTTTCAACAACATCAGAGAGAAATGTAGAGCTATGAAGATACGGTGTGGATTTCGTTTCCCGGCAAGATTCATTGTAACAGCGGACGGCATCACGGCGACATTCGAGACCCCAGAATCTGCGAACGAGTTTCTGAGCGACAAGGTGGAGAGCTGGTCCAGCGGCGGCCAAGAACTTTGAAGTTTTGAATGATCGATGTGTTATTTTGATTCTGTTATTTCGATGAAGATGAGTGGCAAATTAAACTCGTACAAGTTAGGAGACTGACTTGGTAAAGGAAATATGGTGAGATATATATATATTTTTTTCCATAATGTGATAACTCAAAGGGAGGTTAGATGGAGTATAAGCAATATTCGTTTTGATTGATATCGGCGAGAGATACAACGGATGGAAACCTACATTAACAGTTCTGTTATGTTAGGTTTAAGTGAAGAAGAGGGAAATGGACTTCCTGGGAGTGTGGGAAAATGTTCTTTGTGTTCTATGAGGGACTATGTACAACTTATTATGTCGGCGTTCTTGAGTTATGTTACATAATTTGTGTTGTTTTAAGGGCACTTTATCATTAATGAATCCTAGATTACAGCTTTGAGTAATTCAACTAAGGGGTTGGCTAGGTTATTAAGTTGGAATGTACGTGGCTTAAATAGCCCATTGAAAAGGTTTTTCAATGAAAGTATTTGCACACCTAAAGACATTTAAAGCAGATATCCATTTTCTCCAAGAAACGCATTTGAAAAAAACAGCTCAGAGATGCCTCAAACCAGCTTGGGCCTCTCAGGTATATCAGTCTAATTTTACAACAAAAACCAGAGGAGTTGCAATACTTATTAGGAAGAATTTTCCATTTATACATAAGCGAACTATTACAGATCAAAATGGCAGATACATTGTGGTTCAGGGGATGATTAATAAAATTCCAGTTACACTTGTTAATTTATATGGCCCGAATTTCGATGATCCATCATTTTTCACTAAAGTAATTGAAGCTATTCCTAACTTAGAATCAACAAATGTTATTATTGGAGGAGATTTTAACTGCGTCTTAGACCCAGCCCTTGATAGACAGCCAAGTCAGTTAAATGTATCAAAGTCAGGTACAACTATTAATAATTACATAAAAAATCTCAATATAGTAGATATTTGGAGAGTACTCCACCCCTCTGACAGAGATTATTCTTTTTTTTCTTCTGTGCACAAATCTTATTCAAGAATTGATTATTTTTTAGTTGATTCTAAATTAATTTCTAGGGCTGTTGCCTCAAAATATCATAATGTGTTAATATCGGATCATTCCCCACACTCGTTAGATTTGAATTTTGGTGTAATTAATAAAGAATATACTTGGCGAATGAATAATAATTTATTAAAAGATTCTCGCTTCTGTCAATATCTTAGGGAGAAAATAGAATTTTTTATTTCTACAAATGATAAAGGTGATGTTCATGATGCAACCTTATGGGAATCTATGAAAGCGGTGTTGAGAGGAAATATAATCGCATATGAGGTAGCAGAAAGGAAACATGAAAAAGGTAAACTGAAGGAAATCGAAGATGCGCTAGCGCAGTTAGAGAAAGAATATAGGTCCATTCAGAATGCCGAAACGCTAAGCAAAATTATTAAGCTAAAATATCAATACAATGCATTTATGTCCAAAACCGTATTAAAGATGCTTAATCAAGTTAAACAAAAACATTTCGAATTAGGAGACAAGCCGCAAAAGTTGCTTGCTCGCCAGTTAAGGCAGGCTCAGACATCCCGAGTTATTCACTCCATTAAAACGAGCAACGGCAAACTCATTAATGACCCGATTGATATAAATAGGAGCTTCGCTAAATTTTATGAGGACGTATACAGATCTCAGGACAATACAACTACAAACACTGCAGTAGATTTTCTAGCCAATTTGAATCTTCCTAAATTAAACGAAGAAGCAGTTAAACATCTAGATGCAGACATAAGCCTAAAAGAGATTAATAAAGCCATTTTTTCTTTTCCAAACAATAAATCTCCTGGCCCAGATGGGTTTAATATTGAATTCTTTAAGAAGTTTAACGACATAATCTCTCCCTTCCTTCTACGCATGTATAAATATAGTTTTGATACACTTGAATTGCCGCCTACTTTATATCAGGCAAATATAGCCCTAATTCCTAAACCAGGACGTGATCCATTATTAGTCTCTTCTTATCGTCCTATATCGTTGATCCCAATAGAAACAAAACTTATCGGAAAAATATTGGCAAATCGCTTAAAAAGTCATATTTGCACTATTATACATTCAGATCAAACAGGCTTTATGCCAGGAAGACACATGTTTTTTAATCTGCGCCGTCTATTTAACATCCTATACGCCAAACACCACACAGACACGGTTGTTATTTCTCTTGACGCACAACGTGCCTTCGACCAAGTGGAATGGTCATATATGCGATCGGTCATAGAAACATTTGGTTTTGGGCCAGTCTTTAGGGGCTGGATTAATACTATCTATGCTCATCCTGTTGCGTCTGTCATCACTAATCAAAATATGTCTCCCCCCTTTAAAATATGTAGAGGCACGCGACAGGGTTGCCCACTTTCGCCTTTTTTATTTGCAATTCTTATTGAACCTCTAGCTGTAAGTATTAGGCAACATCCAGAGATTTGTCCTGTAAACATTAAAGGTATCCCCCATCATCTTTCATTATATGCGGATGACATCCTGTTATATATCTCCAACCCTCAAAGGTCTATACCTTCAGTTTTGGCTTTAATCAGGGATGTGATTTTTCCGGATTAATCCGGAATTCCGGATTTTCCGACCTGAAAATGTGACCTACGTGAATCATGCAGATATGTAAAAAAAAAAAAATAAGGGGGGAGGGGGGTATCTCACAGCCGTCGCCATGGTAACCCGGGACGGAACGGAACCACAATCGCCGTCCCCGCGCAACAGGGCCACACCGGTGGCAGATGACAAAGAGATGCATTTTCCTTCCTTTCCAAGTATCAACAAGGACGTGTTTCTGACCGTTCCCAAATGGCGGATGGCGAAGTATGATTGTATTCACCATCAGACCCGATCGTTTCTCTCCTCTCTTCTCCTCATTTGCGACGTTTGGCTGTCACTCGCGTGACGCGAAACAAAGCGGCAAACATATACACGTCGGTTTACTTGGTGGATTAAGTTACCTCATCGAGCCTGGTTTAACCTAACTGACCATTACATTCGTGCATGAAACCTGATCGACGAACACGGAGGGGCGGGAATCGCGGGACAGAGTGGAGTATAGAGTGATGTTTCTTCAGGCTCCGGCGTGAATATAAATGACAGACACTTCAACCGCGTTTTCATCACTGCGCTTTCTCTTCTAAAGTTCGGTAAAAACACATAAATGGGTTAAAATCTTGTTTAAGAATCTGTTTTATAATGAGAATCTCTCTTTCAGCGCGCCTCTGTGTGTGTGTTTGCGCCGCGTGACAGCCGATTTTAATCTGACAGAGTTCGTCACTGTACAATAAAAATCCCACACGAACATTACAGCGTAAATGCAAGGATTAAGATTGATTTTATATATAACAGATAATCTAGATACATTTACCCTAATAAGTTTTTAAAAACATGGTAATGTTTTAATGTTTTGCTTTAGTGTTTTAATGTCAGACAATCATTGAAATGAGGGAAAAATGAAGAGAAAGGCAGCAGATATAACATCCTTCTTCAGAAAGAGTAGCAAGAAGCAGCCAAACAAATCTTAGTAAAATACATTAAAGTAGCCTTCAAAATTCACATGATTTTCAGATCTCTAGTTTTTTCAGCAATGTGAGATATAAATTCTGGTTTCAAAGTAAATTTCAAAAGTTTTATTTGATTAAATAGTTTAAAAAACATGGAGGTTGAATTATGACTATAAATTGTATGTTAATCTCAATTCATTTTAATAAAAATTAAATTATTGTAGCAATTGTATGTTATACATTATTCTGATTAACACACTATAATACTTAAAAGTATTTTAAGGTTGGATGATAAAGAGTTTATATGCAACCCCAGAGTAACTGCTGGCACCTGCCTTGCCACCCCTATGAAAAATCCCTTGCTCTGCCACTGATTAGCAAAACACAAAAAATACAATATATTATAAATCTTTACCCGGACAAGTGACTTTTGTGCATGGACAAGTGAAACACAAATTTACTTGTCCGAAGGACAAGTTCCTCAAAAAGTTAATGTCAAGCCCTGATAAACATATTACAACAATTTACGAATAATAGACAATATCTAAGAATAATAGTAAACATCATTATTGTTAATATTGTGACTCTTGATGAGTCTTGATGACGTATGCAGCTTAGAAATGCAACCTCCGGAAGGCTGCAGACTTAGGATTGAGAAACGGCCTCTGTATCATCGTTTGTTTCAAAGGTTTCGTGTTTTTAAAGTTTTAAGGTTGACCAGTTTGATTAAAATAAATAGCACCTGCACTTTTTTGTTCAATTACTTCTATTTATTAGTGTCAACCTTCTATTGTTCATGTTTAACAGCTAACAAAGTTACTCATCTACAGGGGTCTAAAATTAGAAAAAGAGACCTTTAAGACACTTTATTATAACTAATGATCCTGTGTAGCACATTTTACAGATATTTGTATTAAAAAAATACTCTGGTAAAAATAGAAGTACTGATTTAACTTCTTTACTCAAGTAAAAGTATCAAAGTACAGGCTTGGAAATTTACTTAAAGTATAAAATTAAAAGTAGCCATGCCTTTAGTTCTTTATAAGCCATATTTTATTTGGATGTCGGCAAAATAGGCCTTCTTTTGACATGAACATTTGCATGTTGCACATTTAGCTGTTAAAGTTGTGTAAAAATGCAAAACAAAAATAAGTTAAAACATATTTTTTATCATGGTTGTTGATATAGAGAGAGGTGGTGATTGAGCAGTGGACAAGACACTTGCTTTTGATTCCCACTGTTACACATCCACCAAATAAGTTGTTATGTTTCATAATGTACAAAAAGGTTGCATGTTGCACATCTAGCTGTAAAATAAAGTAAAATGTGTTTTTTTGTTTAAATAAGTTGTTATGGGTCCTACTTTACTATCCGTATAGATCCGCCACCAGTTTGATTGGCGTGTGTGTGTGTGGGGGGGGTCTCAATATATTTTCCTGCTTTTTTGTCCTTAGCCAATCACATGCCTGTTTAATTAAAACATTTGGGTCATTTTCAGGCTTTACAATTAATTGGGAAAAGAGTGAATTGATGCCTGTCACAACAAATATTGATCCCCAATTTCTGAAATCCATACCTTTAAAAAAAGCATATCATTCTTTTGTATATCTTGGAATTACTATTACTAAAGAACCAAAGGATCTGCTTAAGACGAATTGGCAACGAGTGTTAAATCAGTTAAAACAAAACACTGAATTTTGGAGAACACTACCAATGTCAATGGCAGGGAGAATTAACTCAATCAAGATGGTGGTACTCCCGAGATTTTTGTACATTTTCCAGGCACTCCCCTGTTTTATCCCACAAAGTTTTTTTAAAAAATTAGATGCACTAATTGTGCCGTTTTTGTGGGATTATAAGAATGTGAGAATATCTAAAAAACATTTATGTAAAATTAAAAAAGATGGAGGGTTTGGGTTGCCACAGTTTAAATATTATTATTGGGCAGCTAACCTTGGTATTTTTGCATGGTGGAAAAAGTGGCCCTTTGAAACAGATAGAGATCCATCTTGGCTTATAATGGAACAAGCATTTTGTAACAAAACGTCTCTTGCTGCTCTTCTTAATAGTCCTACTAAAATTGATTCAGCCTTATATGATAATCATTTTGTTATAAGTAATGCACTGAAAATATGGAAACAGATTAAGACCTACTTAAAGGCCCCTGACATGTACCTGGATAGTCCTATATGTCAGAATCATGCCTTTCCTCCTGGTTTACTTGACTCGGGCTTTACGCAATGGGAGAGGAATGGCATACAAAGTATAAAACATTTATATATAGATGAGACATTTGCCTCATTTGAACAACTAAAGAAGACATTTAATATCAGTACCTCAAGTTTTTTTAGATATCTACAAGTTAGGGATTTTGTGAAGAAACAGTTGTCAAATTCGAATGTGATGACAAAACATGAGGTGCTTGAGGAAATCAACAAGTTCAATCCTCTGCACCAGAGAGCGATGTCATATTTCTATAGTATTCTGCTAAAACAAGAAGCTGTAGACAGAATTACAGTTAAACAGGCCTGGGAGATAGAATTAGGGCTTGAGATTGATCCAGATAGCTGGGAGGAAGGGCTTGAGAATATACACACTTGTTCAATTAATGTAAGGCATAATTTAATTCAGTTTAAAACTTTGCACAGAATATATTTTTCTAAGGTGAAACTGCACAGCATCTTTCCAGAGGTTTCACCACTCTGCAATAGATGTAAAGTAGCAGAAGGTACCCTGACCCACACACTATGGCTGTGCCCTAAATTACAGGTTTATTGGGAAAGCATATTTAAATGTTTTTCTAAAGCATTTAAAAAGAATCTCGAACCATGTCCACTATTAGCTATTCTTGGGATATTTAGCAATCTGGAAACGCCTGATAAACATGAAAGACAAGCTCTTTTATTTGGTATGACAATTGCTAAGAGGCTGATTTTACGAATGTGGAAAAATGAATCTGTGCCTAAGTTTGAAATGTGGGGTAGAGATCTTGTCAACATGCTTGCACTAGAAAGATTGAGATATATTAATAATGATAAACCTGAGGTATTTGATAAAATCTGGGGAGAGATTTTAGAAAATGTAGTTAATTCATAGCCAATAACCCCTGTTGATGTCAAAATTAGTATGGAGTGTAACCTCTTTGTGTTTGTACATATTGGCAATGTGTAATGTAGTGCCCAAAGTTTTTATTAGACAGCTGACATAGTCAGGATAATGCATTTTATTTTTTATTTTTGTTGTAATGCATAATGTATTAGTCGTAAGGCTAATTGGTAGTTTATTTTAATATATTTTAATAGGATTAAATGGCTCTACAACATTTACGAATTTGTATTCAGCTTAAGCATTACCTGTCTAAAAAAATTATTTTTCTTTTTGTACATTCCTCCCTCAATTGTTCTGTTTGTTTTGTTTTAGATTTTTTTTTTTTTCCTTTTCTTAGATTTGTTGTCTTTGTTCTGTTAAAAGAAAAAGTACTAAAATAAATGGTTAAAAAAAAAAAAAAAAAGTTTTCCCGAACTGGTTAATAACGTTCCATGTCAGCTATGGGACATACAAATAAGTAGCCTGATCATTAGGACATTAAACTTAAATTATTATTAGTCTACATAATTTTACTTAAGTCTCTTGTCATCAAACATTAAAAAAGCTTTATTATGTAAGCGGCATAACTGTAATTCTGACATGCCTAACAGCAGCGTAACGAGCCAATACCGGGCCCCTAAGCAGGATTATCAAGGCGGGCCCTTTAATTCAATTCAATTTTTCAATTCAATTTATTTATATAGCCCTTTTCACAAAAGTCAATTGTTTCAAAGCAGCTTTACATAAATAGAAGCAGTGAAAAGCACAGAAAAACGACAGATAGCACAACAAAATACATGATAGCATGAGCAGTTAAATTTGCTGCGGCTATGACTCAATATTATAAGTGCACGTATTACTAAAGCAACGTATAGAAGAGGAAGCTAGGTAAAGCCCAAAAAGGCTGCCTCCCCGGGGTGAAAAAAACCCCTAGGAGAAAAAAAAACCCCGGGCTTTTATCTGAGGAAAAATAAGCGGAGATTAAGCGGTTCTGCCGGTGATCGCAGGTCAGGCATCAGCTGGGCATAACATTGAAGGACGGCCAGTAGATCAGAGGTGTGCCGACTTTCACATCTACCGGGACTGGGTCTGTTTGTCTCGTTGTCCTCGGGTCGAGGACGAGACAGGGAGAGAAAAACTAAATCGTATTAGTGTAGCGGCCGTTCATATGTATTGAAGTGTCACACAGTGATGTGGTTTAACTCAGCTTAGTTCCAGACAGACTAACTATTGTGGCATAATTATGTTATCCACAGTTGAGGATTTAGCAAATTGGGGGCCCAATGCGAGGGTATATATGGTAAATAAGGGTCACCTTCCGATCTTTAAGAGAAAATGAAACCTGACGACCCGTTTGACTGAGGCCTAAAGCCCCACTGTCGTCGTTAATGCAGGTTCAGTGGCAAACGGGTCTATATTGTATACCATTTACAGGACCAGGAGAAAACGCCAAAAACATCGCAACCCGACCATACGTGCTAACCCGTTTGACTAAGGCTGGAGGTCCCACTGTCGTCGTTAATGCAGGTTCAGTGGCAAACGGGTCTGTATGGCATACTATTCACAAGACACACGAAAGCACCAAAATCGCAACCCAACCATACGTGCCAAACCGTTTGACTAAGGCCGGAAGCCCCACTGTCGTCGTTAATGCAGGTTCAGTGGCAAACGGTGGCAAACTATTTAATGCAATTCATTTTAAGTGTTTATGCAGAAAAGGTTTTTATTTATTTATTTGGTTGGTCTGTGTTATGACCGTGAGTGCTTTGTTCCGTGAAAATAACTATTGCGAGTTAAGAACCTTTACTAGACAAATTATGTGAATGCTTTGTTGAAGAGAAAAGTTTTAAGTCTAGATTTAAAATGATCATCTGTGTCTGATTCTCGGACATCGGTTGGTAAATCATTCCAGAGCTTAGGGATTAAGTAGGAAAAGGATCTTCCACTTTTAGACACTTTTGATAGTCTAGGGATAATCAATAGGCCAGAATTTTGCGACCGTAGTTTGCGTGATGGATTGTATTCTGATAGTAATTCTCTAAGATATGAGGGTGCTAAGCCATTTAAAGCTTTGTAGGTGATTAGTGATATTTTAAATTGGATGCGATATTTAACTGGTAGCCAGTGTAAAGATGCCAGAATTGGGCTTATGTGGTCATACTTCTTAGATCGAGTAAGTACCCTTGCAGAAGCGTTTTGAACTAGCTGAAGCTTGTTGACCTGATTTGAATGGCATCCCCCGAGTAGCGAGTTACAATAGTCTATTCTAGAGGTCATAAAAGCATGAATAAGCTTCTCTGCGTCAGATGTAGACAGTATATGGCGTATTTTTGAGATATTTCTAAGATGGAAGAATGCTGTGCGGCAGACGTTGGCGATATGACTATCAAAGGATAAGTTGCTGTCGAACATCACACCTAAGTTCCTAACCGTGGAAGATGGCACCACAGTACAGCCATCTATGTGCAATTTGTAATCTGACATATTATGTTTGTAGCGATTTGGTTCAATAATAAGTACCTCTGTCTTATTGGAGTTGAGCTTAAGAAAGTTATGTGCCATCCAGTCACTAACATCGCTAATGCAGTCTTTTAGCTTAGAAAACGTGTGTGTTTCGCTGGGATGCGAGGAGATGTAAAGCTGGGTATCATCCGCATAGCAGTGAAAACTTATGTTATGTTTCCTGATAATGTCTCCTAGGGCTAACATGTATAACGAGAACAGTATAGGACCTAAAACTGATCCCTGCGGTACACCGTATTTAACCAGGGAGTGATATGACTCTTCCTCATTTACATAAACAAAGTGATAGCGATTGGTTAGATATGACCTAAACCAGGCTAGCGCCTGACCACTGATACCAACATAGTTTTCTAGTCTATTGAGTAAGATTCTGTGATCTATTGTGTCAAAGGCTGCACTAAGGTCTAGTAATATAAGAATATTACTACAGCACGTGATGACGCAATGTCCACATGCAGGCTACAATGAATAGGACAGGACAGGATCATATAGATTGATTGATTGATTGATTGATTTATACTTTATTTATCCCGAAGGAAATTCAAGACATCCTGTAGCTCTAACAACACAATACCACATATCACACATACAATACAAATAATTAAAAATATTAAAAAACATTAAAGAAACATATCTATATATGTACACTAATATAAGAAAGGCTAGTCCAGTCCAGATAGTATAGGAGGGCATACCATAACCAGCACAACAGTCACAATACCACAACGATAGAGTAGAGATACAGGCTCCTGCTTAAGAGTCCATCTCTCCCCTCCCACCCTGTGTAGCATTAAAGTGCTGGATGGCTCTAGGGACAAAAGACCTCCTTAGCCTTTCTGTAGAGCATGTCAGTGACAGCAGTCTGCCACTGAACATGCTTCTCTGTTTCATAAAAGTGCTGTGCAGTGGGTGGCGATCATTATCCATGATCGCAAACATCCTGCGACTAGACCGTTTCTCTGCAATGGCAGTGAGTGACTCCAGCTGAATGCCAACAACAGCACCCGCCTTCTGTACCAGTCTATTAAGTCGCTTAGCATCTTTCTTTTTAATACTGCCCCCCCAGCACACCACAGCATAAAACATAACACTGGAAATGACCGACTGGTAGAACATTCTGAGTAATTTACTACAGATATTGAATGACCGTAACCTCCTCAAGAAGTAAAGCCGACTTTGACCTCTCCGATATAAGGCGTCTGTGTTGGCTGACCAGTCCAATTTATTGTCCAAGTGTACCCCTAGGTACTTGTAAGTGCTAACCACCTCCACATTGACTCCCTGAATGGAGACAGGTAGCATACATGGTTTTGATCTTCTAAAATCTACCACCAACTCCTTAGTCTTTGTTGCATTCAGCTGTAGATGATTTAACCTGCACCACTGGACAAAATCATTAATCAAGTTCCTGTACTCATCCTCCTGACCGTCCCTGATACATCCCATAATTACAGTATCGTCGGAAAACTTCTGCATATGACATGACTCAGAGACGTAGCTGAAGTCAGAAGTGTATAGGGTGAACAGAAATGGTGAAAGCACAGTCCCCTGGGGTGCTCCAGTACTGCTAATCACAGTCTCAGAGAAACAGTCATTTAACCTTACAAACTGTGGTCTCTCCGTCAGATAGTCTGTTATCCAGGATACCAAGTGAGCATCCACCCCCATCTGCACCAGCTTATCCCTCAATCTGACAGGCTGATGACTGACAAAATCAGATATAGACATTAGATGACTGACAAAATCAGAAATAGCTTACGTGCACCACAACAAAAACATAACACTGGTGACAGCGCACCATAACATATAAAAAAACACTGCTGGTGACAGCACACTATAACATATTGTTACTCACTGCTATGACTACACACACCTAGGTCTAAATACATAAAAAAGATGCTCACTTACATTATAGGCTATAGCGTTACATTATAACCACATTATAATTTGTAGAGGCATTTCCGGGCTTCAGTTCTGGATGGCATGATGCACACAGCAGCTCTAAACTTTAGACAAAACACAGCTCAATCATTACATACGCAGGATCGATTCATACTGTTTAAAATCATGTGTTTACTTACTGCTGCACTTTGTGCTTTGCTTTAGGTGTCTGGTGTAGTGTTTGGGTATTTAAAGCGTTATCGTTTCTTGTTTGTGCTAAGAAACCAAAAGATACAAACCAGCCGATTTCAAACGTGCACAGAAACGCTGGGCTGTGATTGGTTGGGCTCTATCGCTAGCATTGATTTCATTGGGCGATGGCTTGTTTGACTTCATGCGCCATAAGAATTGACAGCCGCGTGACGTCAAACTACCGCGAGAGTGATTCGCGAAACCATATGGAGGAGTTTGCTTTTAAATCGGTCTTGCGGAACTTTCATGTCATCCGGCTGCCGGTTCTTGTGCCGCCGCATGAAGTCGAACAACCCTATTGAAAACCCATGAGAAAGCCTGGGAACAGCGGATAGTTACGAATATGTGATAGGGCCCGCCGCCTGTCAATCGAATTCTTCCAGTCGGGCGGGCCCCTGATTGGTCCTGGCCCGTAAGCAACGCTTACCCTGCTTACCGATAGTTACACCCCTGATGCCTACATTTGTTAAGTTCACTTAAACACCCGCACACACATAGACGGAGGTTGAATTCCAAACAGCGCTTCAGGAAGAAAATGCAGTGCTTTATTTACCAAATGTATTTTAATGGACTACAGTATGAGACACAGTAGCGCAACTCTCTCTCAAGTTTATACATCAAGAGTTCTGATCTTTGAAGGGCGGAGTTGGACCGGACACATTCAACCGAATGTGCGTACAGAAAATTGCTCACTTTAGTGTCTATTTGCAGATAAATTGTTTAAAATCACTTAAGTGTTAACATTTGCAAGCCTTTGAAACACGTGCAAATGATCAACTTTCACCCTTTTAAATTTGTGTATTAATCCGCGAATCGCATGCATGCGATCTGAAACATGGGTCGTGATCTGTACTGATCACGGATCAACTGCGATCCGTTACACCACTAATAAGAGTGCCCGAAGTCATCAGAGAGCCATACGTTAATTAAAACTGCCAAGACCGGTCGTATTGAAGAGAGCCTTGCTGGGAGAAGCCTCACTTTATGTGTGTTTTTCATGCCAACAATGTTAATTAAAGTATCAAGTGAATTCAGTGGAACTCATAATTTCTCTTATTTTCACCAGAAAAAATTTGGCTAGTGGAAATGCTGATTGGCTGGTAACTTTAGAAAGTTACCACCCACATTGGCTGGTGATCAAAAAAGTTAATTTAGAACCCTGCTAACCATGCATAAACATAATTTACTTTAAATTTTGTGGTGGACAGGAGAGTAAAGGTGACAAATTGAATTTGTGTAAATGTACTGGTGTGTTCATATGTTCGCTTCTCTCTTCTGCACAGGGACCACAGTCATCCAGGTGACGGCCACAGATGCAGATGACCCCATGTTTGGGAACAACGCTAAACTCATTTACTCAATTCTGCAGGGAGAGCCATATTTCTCAGTGGAGCCCAAAACAGGTGGAGATCCAAATAAATTATACAGCAGCAGCTTGTATTTGATATACAGTTTTTATTTGGATATGGTATCGTGAGCATTAATCCATAACATTTCAAACTTTGGCATTCAACAGTACATTAATGGCACATGACCTTGCCACATTGTGGGCCCTATCATACACTCGGCACAGTGCAGCACAATGTGTGATGCAAGCATCTTTTGATAGTTTCAAGCCAGCGCCTTTATTGTCACGTTTAGTGCCACATTGTTGAAATAGTAAATGCATTTGTGCCAATTTTGTTCCCATGGGAGTTCTGGTCTGAAAACGATGTGTGTTCAGGCGCATTGTTGTCGCATTGCTATTTTAAGGGAATTTAAAATAGACTACGCCATTGACCAATGTTGAAAAATAATTTAAGTCATTGACTTTATCTTATTGTACATACATGTTTATTATGTTTGAGAGCAAAACCAAGTGACATTGTTCTCTAAATGATAATGTAAGTGGGTTCCTGTTGGCCTGAGGGCTATTTCATAAAACTCGGTTACAAAATAAGCCAGGCTTATTTTGTTAAGTCTGGCTTATTGCCGGTGGATTTCGTTTCATAAAACAAACTTGAACTAGTTCAACCCCGGTTACTATGGAAACTTATGCTTGGAAACTAGCCTTGTACGGGGCAGGCAAACTGTCAGGCTAAGCCTCAGTTGTTGTTTAACTAGACTTCCACTAACACTGAACAGTAAATGCAATGAAATTACAGCTGACTCTTTGACATTTTATTTGACTTTATTAACCACTATTAATCGAACAATTAAAGAAAATCAACTTATATATTAAATTTGATAAATTCTGTTACAATAAAAATTAATAAAATATACACATGTGTTTCATAATATGGTATGTTATATGCCTATCAAATGTTGAATATAAATGATAATCTTAACTACCCAATATAAGGATAATAGCCACAGCAGTAAAATTTGTATCTAAATTTAAGATGTATCTAAATCAACAATCAATTGCAATGTAGGCCTATTGATGAAAAAATATATATAATTTTTTTTTAATTCAGAGTGTCTGTCATACAGAAAGAAGATTTAATTTAAATATACAACACACACAAGTCAAGTACAATCATTGAATTTTTTATGCTTGGTCTTCATAAAAATGCACATAATTTTAAAGATCTACAGTATTTGTATCTTTCTATAGTTGTTACATTTTTCTTGAAATGTAAAAAATTCTTTATGGTGTCTGCATGTCTGAAGGAACACAATATAATTATGTGATGGTATGCTCTTGGCATTTTGTTGTAACGAGTTAAAACTCTTCTTTTTTTTTGCCTGTGATCCCAGAGAAGATTGTTAGTTTGTTGCAGACAATAATTGTTCACCACACAAGTACGGCTTCAGACTTACAATGTGCTTATACCTCAGGCCTCTCTTCAACTGATCCTCACCCTGAAACCATTCATAAAACTCTGTTTAACTATCAACACCTAACACTACATTGTTAAAAAGTTCTGTAGAAATGACAGTATTACTGTGAGCTGTTTGCCAGTAACTTATGTAGATTTAAATGTATGTTATTTACTGGCAACAGTTTGTTCAAAGTTAAATGAGCATTAAACATTAACAAGTATTTTTATTTATAGAATAAAACTATAAAATAACAGCCTCATGCAAAGCATTCTAGGAACCAAAATATGAAGGAAACAACATAAAAAGGTTGATTAGGATTTCTGGTTCCCAAAATGCTTTGCATGAGGCTGTTACCTTTTATAGTTTTATGCTGTAAAATCATAGACTTGTTAATGTTTAATGTTCATTTAACTTTGAAAAAACTGTTGCCAGTAAATAACATACATTTAAATCTACATAAGTTACTGGCAAACAGCTGCATAACTACAGCAAATTTTTTAACAGTGTGATAATAAACCAGTGGGTTAAAATCTCTCATACTCAGGGTTTAACATGATGCTCTATAACGCACACATAATTTGCCATCAAAAATGTTTTGAGTAACAGTCATGTAATAATGATTGGTCAAGAATATGTGTAATATATATCATTTTACATAATCATTCCTTGTACTAATGTAAATTCAGAAATGCAGATGCTGTCCACCCATCATGCTCTCAGTGACCCTATTTTTTTCTTTCAAGAAGAGTTCATTTGCATGATTTAAGCTTTGCTGCTTATAGATGCCAGTGATCTCCTCACTGCCAGTCAGCATCTTTGGCAGCTAACATTACGAGTTTAGACACTTCTAGCATATGATTATGCTTAAATCAACAACACTTCTTATGAACAATATATTTACATTTTATTTTCACATGTTACTTTTTTATCCACTCAAGTTGCTGCTTTTGAAATGTACCCCCAAATAAAAAAATATTTTTTTTAGTTACGTTTAAAGTTAATTGTATTAAAATCCTTCATCTGCTAAATATTTATTATATAGGTTACTTAGTAGCCTACAATACTGTCTTTTAAAAGTTAAGATCTGTGTTAAATTTAAAAAGTATATTAAGAAAAAGTAGAAGCAAAATAGAACCACATGGGCATTGACTCGGGTCGCTGAATGCGCTGTTGAGAACACGGACCACTAGACTATCATTTCTGATGTTGTGTCAGGCATTTTATGTGATCCTTTTAAAATATGACAAGTTATTTTAATTTAGTTGCTGCATGAAAGGATTTAATCTACAAGGACTTTCCAGCTATTTTATGGGTTTATTTATTGCAGCAGTATTATAATTTTCAGTCATTAGTAAATTCTTCATACATTTTTATCACAAATTACTGCTTTCTCTTTAACTTTGTAGCGATTCAGCGGGAGGAGGAGAATGGCGTTATTTAAAACACTATAAACCTCCGACCGAAGACTACGGGGATTCCCAAGGGAATCTTAGATTTTAGCTCAAAAGGGAATATTATGTATAATTAACTGTAATTAACCATACAAATTTATCAGGTTTTACCTGGCATAGCAGAATTAATAATAACAATTAATTAATATGTTCGTCCACCGAAGACATATATCCATAATCGTATATTAATGTCTCAGAAATGTTAATTTCATGGCCTTTAAAATTAACCTTCTCACTGATATACAGTGCTACTCGCAGCTTGTAGCTGGATCAAAAGGCAGAAATAGTGACTTTAATTTCGTGAGCATTGAAAACAGAAACAATTCAATTGTGAAAATGCAAAACCGGTTTATTAACTACCAAAACAAAGTACACACAACGACTAACTAAACATACACACATACAATAACATAAAACGTAGATGAGAAAGAAAAGACTGAAAAGCTAGAGAGAGAGTAAAAGATTGGCAATAGCACTATTGCTTAACATCTGCACAAACCATCGGAAAATCTCTAAGGATCGCCTTTTTATTTATTTATTTATTTATTTTGATAGGGACAATGCTCATTGATCAACAGACAAAATTAATTGCTGTAAACAAGCCAGAGTTAGCTACAAGTGCTAGTTTCCATCTGTAGTCCATAGCCAGATCTTAACAGGCACCCTAAAATACAAAAGCGATAAAAATACAGTACAAATATGATAAATACAATAGCAATGTAATATATCCACCAGCACTCAACAGATAGTATTGCTTACCTCACATAACCCTCCATTCAATTAATTCCAATACAATTCCAATATAAGTAAGTAAAGTCTAAATACACACACATACAAAAAAAAAAAAATGATAATATATATATACCGTCACAGACGTTGTTACTAGATGTATGATTACAATTGTAATTGTCATGAAACCAAGATTTCAAATGATTTTTAAAAGTGGAGAGACTGTTACACTCCCTTAATTTATTAGGCAGACTATTCCAAAAACTTGTGGCTCTGACAGAAAAGGCTGTGTTTCCAAAACTACTTTTTCTAAATTGAACTAAACAGTCCCCTCTAGTGGCCTTAATTCTCATAAGAGGTAAAGCTTAAACATCAGCGAGTAAAACAAGGTTAATACTTACATTTGGCTCTTTGTGATGTAGTAGGAAGTTTCTGATGCGCGCTGTGCGAGCAGGGAGAAAGAGAATCCAGGTGTGTTCGTAAGATGAAAGAGTCCGTTAAGTTGTTTCGTAGGGCGGATTGGTCCGCTTGGTTTTCCGAACTAGCGCAAAGCAAGGAAATTATTGTCCCGAAGGGACAGGGCTCAGAGGAAAGATGATGAATCCGAGGGACTCTGGGTGAGTCTCAGCGAGTTTCCAAACTGCGCTGACGGGTTACCTGAGTAACCGAGCGACTGAGCGAACTGAGCGGTCTGAGCATTGATGGCTTGGGCGATAGGCCGTTT
The DNA here is from genome assembly GCA_025389145.1 of Misgurnus mizolepis. Lineage (NCBI taxonomy): Eukaryota > Metazoa > Chordata > Actinopteri > Cypriniformes > Cobitidae > Misgurnus > Misgurnus mizolepis. The sequence goes on along the minus strand of JAIFKI010000009.1, from coordinate 33,933,892 downwards.
TGACCTTTCACACGCCCAGACCATTTTAGGTGAATGACCAATGTGCGAAGTGTTCGATCGCGCGAGAAACAAGCCTGTGTTCTTTCAGACATCACATTTGCGTAATTGCATAATGATAAAAGTTTGTTTCCATGACTCTTCAAATCGATATTAAAGGATATTGATGCGGCTTATGGTAATATGATACATAGAAATGATTAGGAAATAAAAAGTAGATTAATTTGATACTAGACAAGACATGGGTTTAAGATCACGTTGAATAATAAGTTCATACCTAAGATATGAACCATGCTACAGTGAACAAAATCTAACTAAAGTGTTAACACACAGTTAAGTTACATCATATATACACCATCATGCAGTAAAGGGATATAATATATATACATTTAAACAGCTCATTGTGATCTTTAAACGTGGTTACATCAGAGATCTATAGTCTGTGCTCCCCTGCTGTGTCTCTGGCGATTGTCGTTCGATCGGCTCTCAGGTTTCTCTGGTGGAATTCCTTTGAACCTCCTTTGACGACTGCATTTGTTTTAATTGTCGCCCATTTTACAACCTTGATAGGTGATAGAGATCTCAACAATTGTCACAAAGGAGACAGAGTTATCTAATTATCACAATTTTAGGGCTTTTACGATCCAGACGCCAAATGGCCTCGATCTGACTCTGAGCCATCTGTTACAACTTTGATCGATTTGATCTACGCTCAACCTCTAGGGCTGCTTAAGAATAGCGTGCACGCGCAATTATCTTGACTAGGGAAATCTGGATCAAATTAGTTGGATTGCGTAAGCTTCATTTACCTTTTTTGAAACCGCTTTATCCTCGCCCCATTTGTTAGGTTAGTTCAAGTCAGGTTTGTAACTTTAATCCTCGCTTTTCCAAGCGAGTTTTATAAAAATGGCCCTCTGGTAACTGTGGCCCTGGTACATTTTGTTACATTGTTTTAGTTTGGTGGCCATTTGCTTATGTTTGCCAAGAGAAAAAAGTCAAAAGTGTGTACCCATTTTATGATAACGAAATGGTCTGAGTGAGACGTTGGGGGAAATGGTAATGTTGATGGGATTAAGGGTTTGTGAAACTGAAGGATTGGGAGTGGCAGGGTTACTTCTTTTTAATGTTTTGTTTAAAGTTGAGTGGTTTGTTTTTCATTTAGGGCAGTGATTCCCAGGTGCCGGTCCGTGGACCCGTTATTACCGGGCCTTGAAATATTCTCAGAATATTCTCAGAATTATATTTTATAATAATAATAATTGTCTTTTTTAAGTGCTATGACATGTAATGTTATTTAATCCAAAACATAAACAGTAAATCAATTAAAATGTGTTTCTTTGAGCACCTTGCGCCTTGCTTAGCAACGCGTCGTATCTGAACGGACTGCAAAAAATGCGCAGTGCACCTTAAGTGAGAAGTATGTGGAGAGATGAGCGGGCCTCAGCAAACTTCAATGGCTAATTTCATTTGTTGATACATTGCCACCTAAAATCACTGAAGAGTTTGAGCGTTATTTTCCATCTGAAAAAGACCCAAGTAATGGCAAAGTATGGGTGCACAACCCACTCCGAGTCCAAGGTAAATATATGCACATTACTTATTTATATATAACGCCCGTCCCCAAAGTATATTTTCTATTTAATTTTCAATTTGGAAAAATAGTAATTTCAGTAAATGCAGATTTTTCAAACAATAATAGGCTACTTTTTATATTTAATTAATTTTAAAATATTATTTTGACTGTTGTGGACGCGCTCTTTATTGAACAACGTGCTGAAAATAACATCTTCCAATAAATTCACAACAATTTAGTAATAAAATAGTGTTATAATCGTTATTATTAGCTGTGCCTTTTTGTTTGAGGTGCGTGTGTTAAATAGATACCGGTAAACTGGAGCATTGCTAGCGCTTTATTTAACGCAAAGAAACGTATCCTGACCTAGATAATATTAATCAGACATATACAAAATAAACATAACATCACAAATTATATCTGCACAAAATTAAGAGAATGCACAAGTGAATTCGAACTAAGTTATGTGCCATTCAGAATGCTCATGTTGTGGACGCGCTCTTCCTGGAACAACGCGACACGGAAACTAAACCAAAATAATTCACAATGTTTTATTACAATATTGTTCTCTTTATAATGTTATTTAATATGACAGTCCCAATAGTCATTATTAGTCGTGTGCCATTTGAGCTGCGCGCTGAAGCTGAGGATCACCACACTTTCTGCATTCATTTTTAACCAGATGCACCCTATCATGAGATAAATCAGATATAGAGATATGCCTACACAAAATAAACACACTATTATAACTTACATTTGCAGAAAACCAAATGCTGCGAATGAACACGCAAACTTATAGTCATGATGGTGTAAAATGATCCCAAACATAACTCCGGCATGCTCTGCGATATTTTGAATGCGTATGTTTTTTTCACATTAAAATAGTTTTGTTCTCATTGGTTTGGTCTGGTATTCTTTTTAAAGGTTAAATCTTAATCTCTAATTTAATACTTTAAAAAAATATTGGCTGATTAGTGATTAGGCTGAACAGAAATTACTGTGTGTTTGATATTGTATTATAAAACTGTCTGACTGTTGAAACTGGCTCTTATTTTCATACAATTAGTCATGTTGTCACCTGTTGGTGAGTGAAAACACTAAAGCTGTGTCCAAAACTGATCCCTCGTTCACTCATTCACTATTCCCTATATAGTGTGTGGCAGTTGAGTGCACTATAGCAGCAAAGACTGAACGAAATAAGTAAGCGAATTCGGACGGTGACGTTATTAGCATGTGCCAGAGAGCGCAGACAATTTCGTCATTAACATTTCCCATACCCATCTGTAATATACATGTTTAGCTTGATGAATTTTATGTTAATGTTCATGTGTCATGTTTATTGCATGGGATGCACTGATACCACTTTTTTGGAATAGACCCCTTTATCACCCACGTCACTGTGACGTCACCGCTCTAGCTGGAGGCAAAAAAAAGTAGGAACTCATAGCCGATGCGCTAAAAGTTTGAGTTTTTTACTTTAAAATGTCATCTTGTTGTGATTTTGGCTGCCAGATTAAAAGGAACAGCACTTTTGGTTCAAAAATAAAGTTTTACCGGATCCCCGCAGACATTTCTTCACAGAAATCAAGAAGACAATTGTGGTTGAATGCAATACGGCGTACAGACTAGACGGAGACGATCATAAATAATACTCGTGTTTGCAGTGCACACTTCATATCAGGTAAAATTATCTATGCATATGTACTGTTGTGTTGGTTTTATCTAGTACAAATCAGCAAGTTTCTGTTTTATAGGTGAAAAGTCGCCAACCGTGCTATTGTTTAGCTTAAATGTTAATCAAACATACAGCGATAGATGTGTATGCCATCGTTTGAATGATCTCTTAAAATAATCCCCATTGCTAATCATAGTTAGCCCAGTGATAGGTTACATTTGATAGTAAGCCTAGACAAAATTACCCAAATCCACCTGAAAGTAATTCATATGTTGTCTAGGAAATATCTAAAACCTGGTTAAAATCGCAAGAGTTAATTTACAAAAATACCTGTCACGGTCCCGCAAAATCAGTGACATATTCGGACGGATCTGAAACTAATTCTGCATCCATGTTTAATAAATCCCTCCTAAAACATGCTCGTTTAAGCTTGTCAACATAGCCTCTCTTTCTGCCTCCAGCTAAGCCCCGCCCACACAAATACGTCACAATGTTTACCAACTGTAAAAGGGTCTATACGAGTATGAGTACTTGCATTTCAGTACTTGCCGATTCCGAGTACTTAATAAAAAACATGATTTAAATTTACAGGTAACAGCTTTAGTCATATAATTTAACAAACAAAAACAACAAAGGACTAGTTTTCCAGTTTGTTGTAAACTCTGCCTCTTTGGACAACACAAGAGGCATTAACCCCTTACACGCTGCTCAAACATAGACATTTCTCAGACCGTGGTATCGATCCCTGGTATCGGGGGACTTTTAACGAGTACTTTAGAAAATGTGTTATCGAGGCCGATACCCGATACCAGTATCGGTGCATCCCTAAAAAAAAACTGTCAACAAAAACCTACACAAATGTATTAACATACGTTATTTTAACATTTTCGCGGGGTTTCCAGTCAGTGTTCTAGAGCTGACTCTTGAGGTATACCGGGCGTAAAAATGTACTCCGTTTTGTTAGTTTTCGTTCTGATGAAACTTCTTTCCCTGAGGAGAAGAAAACGTAATTTATTAAGAAGAGCAACATCTCAAAGGCGTGCTTTGTTAGCTTGAAGACACCACCTGTCGGTAAGAAGATAATAGAACAGTACACACTACAGTATAACATAATTACAGATTATCCTTCCAAGTCCTCTAATAAACAAAGGTTTACCAATTCAGTAATCATTGTTTCTTATAAGAACTGTGAGAAGTTTTTAAATTATTTTATTTTTGCTGCTTCTACATTGCTGCTGGATGTAGTTATGTTTCAATACATACAATATTTTATAGAACACAATTCAACAAAATGTGATTAGTGCATCCTATTATGTGTCATTATTGCCCATTTATAAAAAATTTACCCTTTCAGTCTGGCACAAGAGCTCCATACTGCCTGCTGAACCAATCAGTGCCTGTCGTCAGGTTGTATCTGGATGGGCAAAGTGATCTGAGGCCAGACTTTCGTCTCAACAGACAAACCCTGACATACCTTATTAACACCCTTCATCAGGATTGTGATCATGGTTGGGGTCAGGATCTAGAAATTCTGGTCTTTCGATTCTGGCTGGCAAGTGCAACTTCTTACCGAGAGTTTTTGCAGAGCATTTTATATACCCTGTTCAACTGTTCACATGATTGTACACAAAGTTTCAAAACTACTCCTCCATATCAAACGCAAAGTAATCCACTTCCCATCTTTAGAAGAGCTTGAGGAAATCAGCAGAGGCTTTGCAAACCTGGCTGGCAGTCCTGTCTTTAGTTCAATTGCTGGTAGCATTGATGGTTGTCACATTAGAATCAAGCCTCCATCTGCTGATTCTATGTGCTACCTAAATAGAAAATGATTTTATTCCATCCAGCTACTGTTAGGAACGACAAACACAATGATCCCAGCGCAGAGGTGTTTATTCAAAATGTGTAGGAGATGACACTCAGTGTATATGTATAAGAGATGACACAAATGTGAAAGTCAATATGTATAATAGGAGACACTCAGTGAAAGTCAATATGTATATAAGAAGACACTCTGTGTTCGTGGAGATGTATGCGAGGAGGAGACAACACAGGCGAGACAGGCTCAACGGAATCCCTTCGGGAAAGGCTCAGAGTGGGAAACACAGCACAGCCGTAGAACGTCCACTCGCACATCCGAAATCCTCTGAGAAGAAATCCTGGCGGGGCACAGAGAGAGAGAGAGGCGGTCAGAGTCTTCAGCAGGGTCTGTGCTGGACAGCGCACAGCGGCAGTCCGAGCCTTATGCAGAATTACGCGCCCGAAAGCGCACTGCTGCTGGACAGCGCAAGAGGTAGACTGGCGCTCGGAGAATCCACAGACAGAGAGAACACTGAGGCTTGACGGTGACACACCACTCGGGAGAGACTGACAGCGGGGCGGGGAATCTAAAGGGGTAAAGGCAGCAGAGAGCACGGTAAGTAATCCAAAATCGAGAACAAGAGACAGAAACTAAGACACGACTTAGAACTAGACAAGCTAGCGGGCAGGTACATACAAAGACGAACTTGCAAAGAACAGAGGGAACGAGGGGAATTTAAATCAAACCGGATGGGCAAATAATAAGGATCAGGTGTGGGACGCCGGTGAGAAGAGTCGGAGATAATGAGGTCACCAGGTGGAAGGCGCGCACGTGTGGAGCTGTCAAAACATAAACACAACACAGGGTGAAACAAAGACAAAGCGGCCAATAAGACCGAAATCATGACAGCTACAAGCACTCTGTGACCATCAAGGTAAATACCTGGATGTTTTTGTGGGCTATCCTGGATCAGTCCATGACTCAAGGGTGCTCAGAAACAGCACTCTGTATGTGAAGGCACTGTACCCACCAGAGGGATACCACATTTTAGGAGATGGAGGATACCCCTGTCTTAGCCACCCAATCTCTCTCATCACACCATATAGATAGCCACTCCAAAATGCAACTCAGCGTCGCTTCAACTTACACCACGCAAAAGCTCGATCCATCATTGAGAGGTCCTTTGGCATTTTGAAAACAAGGTGGCCATCCCTTTTTTTCAAGGCCCTTGAAGTGAAGCCTGAATATGCTCCAGAGGTCATCACTTGTTGTAATATACTGCACAACATCTGTATCACAAATGGTGACATCATGGAGCCAGAGGAAGGAGAACTGCCTGATGATGATCCTGATGACCTGCAAATCAGAGAGCCACAGAGTGGAGAACACACCAGAGACCGTTTGGCTGCAGCTGTTTCTGCTCCCGATTATGATGATGATGTTCCTTCAGCCCTAAGACATCATGATTATTTGTGAAATCTGTTAAAATGCACAACCATTCACATGTTATAAGACATTTGCAACTAAAATATCATTAGTATGTAGTTAATATAATAGTGTAGTTTTTTTAACGAAGTTAAAATAAGCTTAACGATAGCTAATATAAAACATAAACTCTAAACTGTACTACATGTTTTTCAATCTTCTTGTTTGTACTTTAATACCATATGTTAATGTGTTTACATGCACATTATATTGTTAATTTGCACTAACCGTTTATATTCCAAATATAAATAATCCTGTTTTTTAAAAGCAAACATGACAACTCCATTTCAATGAAAAAGTTTATTTTTTAACACTTTAAACGGGTAACTTTTTTCATCAACTTAAGTTTATTTAATAAATTAAAAGTTCACTTTTCGAAACAATAAGTTAACTTATTTGAACACTTTAAATATTTTTACCACGACAATCTTAACATTTCACATCTTTTCAACAATTTTTTCTAGAATTGCAAGAAGTCTCTCCTCCCGCATATCTTCTCATTCTCTCTTCTGTTCTTTCTGATTCCCTTTCTAAAAAATCAAGAATAGGATCTGCTGCAAGTCTTTTAGCTGGCCTTGCCTCCCTACTCTCTCTCTGGTTCTGCTGCTCTGGCTCCTTAGGGACTGAATCAGGAGAACTTACTGCAGGAACAATGGAGTTTCCCTCTGATGAGGCAATAAGGATGGGGGGCTGGATAGAAGGCCTCCCACCTATTGCCTCATCCATGAGGTTGAACCACTTCCACGTTCCTGCAATAGCCTCCCCTGATTCAGTCCCTATCCCAGTTGGTGGCTTCCTTAACTCCTAAAAACATAAGCAAATTAGCAAAGTTTCACAAGCAAATAAAGTACAATCCAACACAGTTTATCAAAGAAGCTCTGATCTTAAAGGGGCGGTGAATTTGTCAATTTTATTGTTTTATACTGTTGTCTGATGTCTACTTATGACGTCCGCGTGGTTTTTACATTCAAAAACATCAAAAACAATAAGTAATAGGCTATTTTGTAACATGGATTAGTGGCTCTCTGGAAAAAATGGTTCGTTTGAAGGGGCAGGCCGCATTGAAGACCTGGACGTAAACACCCACTGCTATGATTGGACGGCTTCATTCCCCGTCATTACATGTGGGGAAATGTTTTAAAAACATTAATGTGATAAAAATCGCAGCCGAACACATTTATGTTTGAGCCACAAAAGATTCTGGGTGCTAAATATGATACACATAAATGACAATACGTATATTAAAGTAGAAACAAAACTCGTTTAATGTTTTTAGTAAATTAAAACAGTCAAACAAACGTGTTTAGACACGGATGTTACAACAGGACATATCAAGCAATCTCTTCTAACAAAGCAATAGTGAAACGCAGTAACTTAAATAAAGTAAAATTTCTTACTGTGTATACTGCCGTGTCATCGTTGTCAGATCCAATATAAGTGGTGCTTTTAATCACAGTCTCTCTGCAAATCCAGCATCGACTTCTTAACAAATGAATCCATGTACTAGGGGTGACCCCAAATAGTCGAAGATTCGATGCATCGATAGGAGAAGCCTGATTCGACTACCAATCTCACAGTCGAATCGTCGCAGATGTGTTATGAAATGAGGATCATTCAATTTTGGCCGTATATGGGTGCACACATTATCTGATTTCACATATAACAGCTTTCTCACAATATATTAATATACTGCATATTATGATAATGCTGTAAATAATATGTGAAGTAGCAGCTTTCAATAAATATTTTCAAAATGCGTTTATAAATCCAACATCCCCTGTGACCGGGCTACACGAAGGTTTCTTTGTTAATAAACCATTGCCTCTTTGTTTCTACATTTAAAAGACAAAGCTGGCAAATTATATTATGCCTTTCGTTCTTTTAATAATTTCTATATTTTATTTTATTTATAAATCACTTTGGGTTATCTGATTTTACTATTTGGCCTGTGTTTTGTTTCCGTGCACTTGAGGCATTTTGCATATTTGTTCTGCACTTTGTAACTTCTGACCTTATTTTATAAAAAAATAATAATAATTATTATAAACGTAAATTCTGATCTAATTTAAGTATGTACATTTTGGATAACTTTTCGTTGTATCGATGTTGCGCTATTGCGTGCTGGCCATGCTTGCACATGTAATTTAGCTGAACGGGCTAGGTGCTCTGCGTCTCATATTTAGGAGTTCATCAAACTAAATATTAAAAAACGGATGTTTTTCGACGAGTATACGTTTTTAAAATTTATTTAAAACATAGTGGTTATCTTGTCAAAACAGGTAAGCCATTTTTTTTTTTCGGTGATGAAACGGAAACTAGTATCTGCACCGAACCTATTTCTGCCTGACACGAATGTCTTTCTTGTGATTTAATATTATGGTCAGTCGGTGTTCACTTTCAAATTATAGCAAAGAGATTCCTGAAATAAATAATATCATCCGGTCTTTCTGTATCTAAAGTTAATACAGAGATGATCAAAGTCAAAGCAAGCAAGCAGGTATTTCTGTGCTAAATAATAACGCGTAGTGTCTATAAAATCATTAATTTCAGTGTTTTTCTTGTTATAAATTAACGTTTAATGAATTGTATATAAAGATTAGTTTTTATCATTTACAGTCACAATCACAAATTATTTGTCATTTCTCATTTGTGGTTTTTTTTGGTCATGACTGCTTTGACGTGCTATCTCCAAATTAAATAAAAACACTGAATTGTAGCCGGAGTTTCCAAGGCAGGATCACCTTTGTTATTTTTTTAGGTTTAGTTATCAAAATGTATTTTTGTGTGATGTTCTGTATCGTGGCTTTAAAATGTTATGAGGAATAATTAAACAAATGTTGCCTTACATTTTACCTTAAGAAAAATATATAAATGCATTGTCAGTTTTGTCTTCGTTTATTACTTGAAAGACAGTTTTGGTCACTTTATCAGAAAGTTGTTTATGTGTGCTGCTTGTGAAAGAAAATAAAAGTTACCAATTTGTACCTGGTCTGGCCCCCTCCCAACCCATGCACACAAACATAGATGATTCGACTATCGGTCGACTATGGAAAGATTCGACAATTCTGATTCGAATATGTAAATCCTTAGTCGAGGACACCCCTACCGTGTACACAAAGTTAACAAACACTCCCCACACGAGCTGGAACTTCTTCAAAAGCAAACTTTTTCCACGCATTCCTAATGTTATGTTCCAAGCCTCCGAATTAAAGTATTTAGCTTCTGTGTTTGTTCCCACGCGGTTCTTCCACAACCGAAAATGCGTTTCCATGGTTAGTCTATCATAACAGATCACCGCGTTAAAATAAAAGTCTTTCAGAAAAAATGTATTTAAAAGTCATTTTGGTTACATTTGTCAATCTTTAAAAAGGAGCATTTTCTGGAAGGCATTCAACTTTTGTGAAATTCAAGAAAAAATGTTGGCGGGGAAGTGTCTAAAAGTGGTAGATCCTTTTCCTACTTAGCCCCTAAGCTCTGGAATGATTTACCAAATAATGTTTGGGTATCAGACACAGTCGATCAATTTAAATCTAAAATTAAGACCCTGTTCCTGCTGCTGTGAAGGTTATCACACCACTGATCTACTCACCGTCCTTCAACGTGATGCCCAGCCGATGCCTGACCAACGACCACCTGCGGAACCAGTTTAATCCACTTACCCGTTCACATACCCCGATAGTATTTATATATATACAAATATATATGTATCTCTCTCATGGGTTTTTCTCCTCCTAGGAGTTTTCCCCCTGAATTAATCAGGAGGATTTTTCTCCTAGGGGGTTTTTCATCCCCTGGAGAGTCCGCCACCATTGGCTTAACTTAATACTTTACTGTATACGTGACATTATTACTACGCTCGCTTTTCCATGCTTTTCCTACATCTATTAACGTAAAGCTGCTTTGAAACAATTAACCATTGTGAAAGGCGCTATATAAAAAACTCTCCCCTGTGCATAGCATCTCTTTTCTCTGTATCAGGTTGGACTAGGTGGCTGCCGGTTGCCGCTTCTGAAAGAAGTTGATGGTGATTTTTTACTAATTAATAAACCGGCTTTACTGACAAGGTGCGCGAGACAATCGCATGCGATTTATCATGCAGCCCTAATTTTTAAGGTAGATTATGGAGCCAGAGAAAACTGAAATGATATATTATAAACAGTTATACCACACTAACATGTTGCTAACTACAACCCCAAATCAGAAAAAGTTGGGACACTGTAGAAATTGTAAGTAAAAAAATAATGGAATAATTTACAAATCTCATTAACTTATATTTTAATTACAATAGAATATAGATAACATATCAATTGTAGAAAGTTAGATATTTTGAAATGTCATGGGAAATTTTGGCTCATTTTGGATTTCATGAGAGCTACACATTCCAAAAAAAGTTGGGACAGGTAGCAATAAGAGGCCAGAAAAGTTAAATGTACATATAAGGAACAGTTGAAAGACCAATTTGCAACTTATTAGGTCAATTGGCAACATGATTGGGTATAAAAAAGCCTGTCAGAGTGGCAGTGTCTCTCAGAGGTCAAGATGGGCAGAGAATCACCAATTCCCCCAATGGTCCAGCGAAAAATTGTTTTCTGATTTTCTCAGAGAAAAATTGCAAAGAGATTGAAGTTATCATCATCTACAGTACATCATATCATTTAAAGGTTTAGAGAATCTGGAACAATCTCTGTGCATAAGGGTCAAGGCTGGAAAACCAAACCAACTCAATCAGAAGAGAGGCTCATGAATATTACTTATTACGGGCCAAAACGACCTGTTTTTAGCAGAGCTCCTGAAAGAGGATATGTAAAAAATATATAGAGATTGTTTTTGGTACTTAAACTGCATATATATATTCTTAAGGACATCATAATCTAAAATAAAACTCTAGAAAGCTTAGAAATATGTGACCTTTAAAAAAGGTTCTTATCTCACCATATCCACAGGTAAAAAGTCATCATATACAATTAATCCATGGGGTAGCATTTAAAAAGAAAAAAACATTTAAAAATAGATGCAATATTTGCATTTGTTTAAAGCAAAGCATTTAATTCATTACCAGGCTACAGGTGAAGCAGCTCTTTAAGCCTTCTAACATCTTATAATCGGTCCTCATTTATGTCCAAAAGACTTAATAATAGACCTGTTTGAGTCGCGACTCACTCGGATCTTTAACCCGGATCTTTAAATTAACTCATGAGTCGCAAGTCTCTAGTGTCATTAACCCAGATCAGTTGAGTCCTACTACAATTCAATGTAAAACCATAAACAGTGCCACCACACACACAAACCTCTTTCAACATTATTGATGAGACTTCGCTCGCAATACAGATCCACTCGTAACCGCCTGATCTGCGCGAGAACTGACCCGAGATTCTCACTCAGAGCCGGAAACATTGCAAACTCGAGAGACCTGCAGACCTGAGATTCTCACTCAGAGCCAAAAACAATGCAGACTCGAGAGACATGCGAATCTCTCAACTCGTAACCGGCTGATCCGCGCAAACTGTCTCTCCGGCTCTGGCAGGACACAGTTTTTTTCTATATTTTCTCTATATTATTATGCTATTATTATTAGGCCTATATTTAAGAAAAAATTGTTGACCATACACACCAAACCTAAAACCTATAAGCATGTTATTTCAGAAGTGAAAGGCTTTTGTTGTGGATTTGCTTTTGAGGAGACTTCAGTCGCTCTATAGATCCACTAACCTGGTGGATCTGTAGAGCGACTGAAGTCTCATGAGTCCCATGGTCTGCGAGTCTGAAATGTTTCCGGCTCTGAGAATCTCCAATCGCGTGGATCAGCCGGTTACAAGTGGGTCTGTACTGAGTTTCCTTGGCGATTTAGCAATACTACCTCAAGTGACTCACACAACCCGGATCACTTTAGTGAGTGACTCACAATAACCCGGATCCTTAAAAGGAATCGAGTTTGCCAGGCCTACTTAATAATAATATTTTACATTTTAGTCCTTTAACTCTTTCCCCGCCATTGACGAGATATCTTGTCAATTAAGAGAAAACGCTTCCCCGCCAATGACGAGATTTTCCATCTTTCCACAATACCGCTATTATCCACCAGGTGGCGCCCTTCCGCAACTTTTTAAAACCGGAAGTATTGCCCTATGGCAAGCGGCTGCATGTCCGTGTCTGTTTTAAAGATCGCTCTGAATGGGATCTCTATGAAAAGTCCGTCACAAAAATGGAATTATCTCTGCTTTTTGCTCAAAATATGGTGTTTTTGCAGAAACCTACCCATATTCAAAAGCTGATTGCAAAAGAACCACTAAAGGTAGGATGAAACGTTTTTTTTTTTTTTGAAAGCAGAGGGTCTGTTCTTTCATTTGGTATATTGTATGTTTATATATTTAAAGAAGAACATTTTCTGGAAGGCATTAAACTTTGGTGTAAATCATGAAAAACGTTGGCGCTGGCTGGCAACTTTTTTTAAAACGCTGGCGGTGAAAGAGTTAATATTTTAATAATATGAATTATTATTTTATATTTTAAATGTTTTTGGGCTGCTGCGCATGCATGTGTGTGATAAGTAAACGCGCATTATCGTCCCGTTTATAGGCACATATTACGAACACACTCATTAAATAACAGAAACAAATATAGCATTGACTTTAGACCAGGTTTTAGTTGGTGTTGTAAACCTTTTTAGCGAAGACCAGGAGACTTGGATTCCCTCAAGCAGTAGTCTTTATTGCAGGAAGCGATCTTCAAATCAGAGCATAGAGCTTGGGAGCTGCAGTCACCAAGTCTGACTTAAAGTATCCCTACATTGCATTTATACACATTTTTGAGGGGCAGTCCCCTAAATCAGGGGTTCCCAACCTTTTTTGTGCCATGGACCAGTATATTCATAAAAAATTTTTCCAGGGACCAGTTGTCAATTTTAATGCCCCAATTTTAAAGGAGCGGTGAATCAAATACTCAATTTTAACTTGATAATTTGTTATATAGGAGGTCATCATACTTAAATGAACATCCTGCAAGTTTCAGAACTGAAAACGTCCGTGCTACTGAAATATAATAGTTTTTGACACCAAGCCAGTAAAACAAGCCAGTGTGGAATTCGGAAAAGTATGACGTCAAAGTAGAATTGAAGCACCTCCCCATAGCCAAATACAAGGACCACTTTTGTAGCCCCGCCCACAGCTTCGTGTGACACACGTGTGTCTCAACAAGTAAATATGTCTTTAAATATATAAACATACAATATATGAAATAAAAGAACAGACCCTCTGCTTTCAAACAAAAAAATCAGTTTCATCCTACCTTAATGTGTTCTGTTTTAATCACCTCTCAAATATGTGTAGGTTTAATCAAAAACACCACATTTTGAGCAAAAGGCTGAGATAATTCCATTTTTGTGAAGGACTTTTGATAGAGATAAGATGCAGAGCGATCCTTAAAACTAACACAGACATACAGCTGTTTGCCCTAGGGCAATACTTCCGGGTTTTTATAAGTTGCGGAAGAGCAGATTAACTCGTCAATGGAAGGGAAAGAGTTAAGTGGCCAGAATTTTGTGATCGCAGTGTACGTGATGGATTGTATTCTGATAGTAATTCTTTAATATACTAGGGTGCTAGGCCATTTAAGGCTTTGTAGGTGATTAGTAATATTTTAAATTATATATTTAACTGGTAGCCAGTGTCAAGTAAGCACTCTTGCGGCAGCGTTTTGAACAAGCTGTAACTTGTTTACCTGATTTGCGTGACATCCCCCGAGGAAAGAGTTACAGTCGTCTATTCTAGAGGTCATAAAAGCATGGATAAGCTTTGCTGCATCTGATGCAGACAGCATATTATGTATTTTTGAGATATTTCTAAGATGGAAGAATGCTGTGCGGCAGACGTTGATATATTACTATCAAAAGATACCCAGATAGCAAATTTTTTCTGGGCCAGAAAGGGCTGAGTTCAGGCTGTTCTTTTGGCTCACATACCACCATGGCTTACGGTCCTTAATTGGCTCTAAAGATGCTTGCCTTAAGTAATCCAGATTTTAGCCTTAAGTATACCATAACTCAGCCACAACCCATTCACACCTTTAGAAATCAGCCATAGCTGTCCCACTACAAAGCCAGAACTTCCAAATTGACCAGATTTACCCCAGAACCCACCCTAAATTAATCCAGAAGCCCCAGATGTCCACCATAAAAGGTCCAAATTGACCAGATTTATCCCAAAACCCACCCACAATTTGCCCAGATGTCCACCATAAAAGGCCCAAATTGACCAGATTTATCCCAGAACCCACCCCCAGTTTACCCAGAAGTCTACCATAAAAGGCCCAAATTGACCAGATTTATCCCAGAACCCACCCCCAATTTATCCAAAAGCCCACCAAAAGAGCCATAATTGTACCAAAATTATGTAGAATGTTTCTCTTCAAAAAGCATAACCCCACAAATGCAAATAAAAGTGTTTATTGTGGTTTAAAAAAAACATGGTGATCACAAAAATACCAAAGCAACCAAATCAAAACGGAAAATCTACGTAAACCAATAGTGCAATTAAAAACAAATGTAAAATTGTTGTGCATAAATGAAGTAAAAGAAACCAAACAAAAGCTAGTTTTTGGTCTTTCGTAACATTTTAATACTGTTAAAGAAAAATATGCAAGACAAAAGAACAGTGAAATAGAAGTATAGTGCAACTTTTAAACCAAATTAAAGGCATAAAACAAACGTATGCTGGTTCAAAAATTTTATAAATATTTTTAATACTGTTAAAGGGAAATATGAAAGACAAAACAGTGAAATAAAGAAAAGTATAGTGCAACTTTAACAAAATTAACTTAATGGCATAAAATAAATGTATGCCGGTTCAAAATGTTTATAAAAACTGTACAATGTGTAAGTCAAGTAATTATGAACAAGACTAAAGCAAGTGTCAAATAAAATGGAAGTTAAACCAAACCAGTAGTGCAATTGAAAACAAATGTAAAAGTTGTGCATAAATTAAGTAAAATTAACCAACAAATGAATAAGGGTTGAAGACAAATTAAATAAAGTAAATCTACAAATGTGCAAATAAAGTAAATGACTAAACGTAAACCAACAAAGTCACAAAAATAATTAAGACAATTTAAACCAACCAAGTGTGCAATTTAAAACAAAGTAAGTGTTGTGCAAAATTGTTGCTGGTTGTAAGAGAAAAACTACACAAAATCTGTGCAAATAAAGTAAATGAATAAACGTAAACCAACAAAGTCACAATAAAAATAATTAAGACAATTTAAACCAACCAAGTGTGCAATTTAAAACAAAGTAAGTGTTGTGCAAAATTGTTGCTGGTTGTAAGAGAAAAACTACACAAAATCTGTGCAAATAAAGTAAATGAATAAACGTAAACCAACAAAGTCACAATAAAAATAAAGACAATTTAAACCAACCAAGTGTGCAATTTAAAACAAAGTAAGTGTTGTGCAAAATTGTTGCTGGTTGTAAGACAAAAACAAAATACAAATAAAAATCTATGTGCAAATAAAGTAAATGAATAAACATTCACAAATTAAGAAAGCCTCACAAAACTAAGTAATAAAAAAAGCAAATATTCAAACCAACCAATAGTGCAATTTAAAAAAAAAAAAGTAAATGTTTTGCAAAATTGAATAAGTTGGTTGTAAGAGAAAAAAAATGCAAAAAAAAAAGTAAATAACTAAAAAAATAATTGCTTGATAAAAAGAAACAATTAGGCAAACAAAAAAATGGGCAAGGCAATAGTTCGATTAAAGTCTTTGTAAGGGTGTTCTGTTTTTCCTGCCACCCTCACGATCACCAGCCAGATAAAACCACCGCCTTATAACCATTTCCACTTCAAGCTCTGTTGTCTGGGAGCATGAAGGGTTTCGTCTCACAGCCTCTAAAATAGGAGAATACAGGCACATGGTTAAAATACATTTACATTATTGCTTTCTGGCCCCATGCCTTGTACTATAAATTCACAGTCTTAACATTCCTCCATGTGAAAGTCATGAAAACAAAGACAACATATAAAACCACTTACCAATCACAACATTCTTCAGTTCAAGTCCTTGGAATGGTGTTTTTCCATTTGCACCTTTCCAGTTCATCGTTTTTGCAAAGTCATTTTTTATTGTCTGCTTCATTATACGCCAAATTGTGTCCTTGACGTCCATCCCACCAAGCAATCCAAGTTCAATAACCTGAAATGTTAAAACATGCTTTACTGTTTGAACACTTGTGATTCAACAGAAATTCAACGGAATTCTGTTAGATTGTAAAAAGCACACATTACAACAGGAAGTTGGCTTGTAAGTGAAAACAGCAGACAACAGTGCATAACTTTTACGGTTACCTACCACTTTTCGTCTTGTTTCAGGACTGGACCGAAGAGTACTTTCAAGGCCAGTTAGGGACCTTAAATCTGCCACTGGAAAGAGAGTGGGACTTAGGTCGTTTTCCTCTGTGATCTCCCTTACATTGTTGGATTTAAGGTCTTGAATCATCCTTACAATGTTTCTCTGCTGCTCCATAACTACTTCAAGCTTGGTTAACACATCATGAAGAAGGGCTGAAACATTAAACAGAAATTGTAAGGTTACCACTATATCCTTGCTATGACATAAGACTTAAACATTGAGATAAGGTTTCCCAGAAAGGGTTTAGATCAATCAAGGACTAGGCCCTAGTTATATTAGGACATTTAAAAAAAAACTCAAACCTTGCAAAACAAGTTGTGAGAAAAAAATCTTGACAAAATGGCGCTGACAATGTTAAGATGTCTGTACAAGGGGTTTTAAATTAAAGCGCCTTACTTTATTCTGGAACTAGGATAAGAGCTGTCTGGTACACCGCCCTTTGTGTGTGAATGAAATAAAACTTACATTTTTGGAATGGATCATCCATTGAATAGCTTCTTCTAGGGGTTTCATGATGCCACAGAGGTTGTGTTGGGTCCTCAGGAGATTGTAGCATCGATCCTCTTTGCCATGACAATTGACTTAAATTTTCAGCTTCTGGGCGCAACTGATGGGCAGACTGGTAAAGAGTCCGAGCTGGTGATGGTGCAGGAATGTCAATGGCTTGCCGTAATGACTTTCCCAAAGCACTATCAAAGTTCTCCCATTCAGAGGGAGGACTTCTTTCCATCATCAACTGTCTTGAGGTTCCTGGAACCTGTGTCACAGACGGGGGTCTTTGGGTTTTGCGTTGAACCTCATCTGAAGTGGAGCATGCCCTTTTTGATGGTGGTTGGATGAATGTTGCTTGCGGCAAATGATTTTTTGGTGCAATGGCCTCCTCGTCTGTATCATAGTCATCCAATAGACGCCGGTTTCTTCTACAGAGAAAAGAAAATGAGTAATACATCTAAAGAAACATGCTCACTTCTATAACTGCAGTGACAGGACACACGTTTGTTTTAAAGAATTACACAAGCTTACCTCATTTTCCGTTTTGGCGCTCTCAGGGGGTCAGTCTCTGCCTCTGACTGCAGATCAGTTTGTTCCTCTGCAAGAGGCAGCTTCCGACGAGCCTCACTGTAATTGTCTATGATAGTGATAAGAAAAAAATGTAAGTTGTTTGCCTGGTAAACGTTTAAAATTAAATGTATTGTGTAAAAGATTTATACATACTTGCAGTATACAGAACTCGAACTTTATAAGCCACCCAAGAGTCCTGCGGCTGCTCCAAATTCCTGGTGGCCCTCTGAACGCCTTCACCCTTGTATGGAGGCCATAGACACACTTCGTTTTTTACCCAGATTGCAGGCACAACCTCAACTTCTTGGGTTTCCACAAAGCTCACAATATGATACATTATTTCTGCAAGCAAAAAACAAACATAGACACAAAATAAAAAAGGTAATGTAAGGGCAAACACAGTCTACACCATAAAGACATGTACTTTGTTCCCAACCACAACATATCCAACTAAGCACACACACACACACACACACACACACACACACACACACACAATCATTGCATATATTTAGTCTAAGCTTTGCACATTTGTGCTCCAATGAAAGATCTGAAACCACAAAAATTCCTATTTCCCGAGAATTAACTGGGTAATCAAAAAGAGTGTCTTTCTTGGTATACTCTTTATAAACAACAAATGCATCACCTTTAAACAAAACAATGTTTTGCACCAGAACAACACAATTGTCAATGTCAATGCAATTATCACTTTCTGAAATTTTTATGACCACGCCATTCCTACTTAATTGTCTGTATTGCTCAACAGCTTCATTAAACAACTCTGGAACTGGCCCATCAGTGTGCCTGAATTTTGTCTGTGTATTCAATCCATGTACATCAGAGCTGCTTGTTGACTGTACAGCTTCAATTTCAGACAGCCTTCGAATAACTTGAGTTAAGGGGCTGTGTGGTTTCCTAATCATTTTCTTCAACTTCTGCAAGTAATTTTCAAAAGGAAACCCTGATATTAGGTCTAAATGACCATGCAGTCTGACATCACTACTGAGGTGAATCAGTCCATGTATATTGTACACTACAAAATCTGAGCCATATAACTTGCTGAAATGTTTAACAAATGAGACTAGCAATGTGTTGGCAAAGTCATTCATCGTCAAACAGAATGACGGATTTGCTAAAATGCTAATTGCAACAGACAAAAGCATGAAGTTATTGTACACTTGTTCAGCAAGAAAACCTTTAAGAACAACTGGTCCAGTATATAGAAGAAATTGTCTAAGTTCTGTTGCTTTCCATTTCAATCTTTCTTCAAGGCTTCTAGGCTTTCTAGCAAATTCAACTGGGACAAAAACTTTTAGATTACACAATCTCTCAGATATAGCTTTAACCTGATGCCCAGAAAGACGACACTGTAAAGGTCCACTACTACTCATCCACAAATCCAAAAGTTTTCATACCACACCAAGACACACCAAATGCATATAATCATGAGGAAAACTACTAACCATTCCAAAATTCAATTCGACCAGAGGTGAATGTCCCAAATGGTGATCTTCATCTACAGCTTGCCTAAAAGACTCATCAGTCCTTAGAGATGCATGAATCTCTGGGAATGTCATGCGGTGGTTAGAGTAAACACCTGACTGAACACACTTGTCACATCCGGAATAGCCAGTATGACCTTTAACGCATTTCACAAAAGCTCTAGCTGGGGCATCACATATAACCGATGTAATCTTCAAGGTAAAAGTCTTACCATGTATAACAAAACCATCTTTCAAGTTATTTAACTCCTTCACAAGTGCATTTAGGTATTCTGACAGGGGTGTTGGTTTTTTCACACCACAAAATAAAGCAATAACAAATGGCTTTTTTACAACACATTCCTGCAAAATACCCAGCACTGGCCAGAACTGAAGAGATGAACTTTTAAACAAAGGTAGACCATCTATATTTAGCTGTAACCTGAATTCATGCCTGTCTGGAACTTTAAAAGACAAATCTTCAAAAGTTTTAGCAAGAGAGTTTAAAATTCCAAAATAGTAGAAAGAGCCACCTGCTAACGTATTCAGCACATATGTATGTGTAGTTTTGAGCAATGAACGACCATCTTTTGGAAGGAATGGATGATGTGCTCGGAGTATAGACAGAAGTGCTGTAAGAGCAACCAAAGAAACACCAAACTTAACTGCCCAGCCTGACAAAGAGCTTGACAAATCATTACATGAAAAACCTTCACAATCGTCATCGCTTGAATCTTGATTTGCAACCTCATCCTCACTTTCATGAACAGTCTCAAAACTCGTATCAATGGCATCTAAAGTTGGCCTCTTTTCAGGCTGAGAAGTTATTTCTTTTTCCAAAGACTCAAACATCTTATTTACTCTTCTAGCAGCCCTTTTACGCATGTTACTTCGCTCACTGTATGCACACATGTTTTCCATTGTTCACTGTAAATGGAAAATGTAGTACTTATAGCACAGCCACAAATAATGCAAATGAGAGCCAGAAACTAACTGCACATGAAAAATAAACCAATTGTGTATGGTGCTGTAAAATAATTTGTCAAATCTCAAAGTAGATTGGGATTTTCAAATGAAACAACTTACCCTGATGTACTAGAAAATAATCCAACACCAATGAAGTATCACACTGTAGAAGAAAAAAAAAGCACATTAATGGAGATCTTAAACGGCATCAATTAATGAAGCAAAGGCTAAGCAATACTCTGACCAAACCCAACATTTACTCAGCCACATGTAACAACTTACCCTGATGTACTAGAATACACGCCAACACCAATTAAGAACCACACTGTAAAAAAAAAAACAGATTAATGGAAATCATAAAATGCATCAATTTGTAAAGAAAAGGTCAAGTAATACTCTGACCAATCACAACATTGACTCAGCCACATGTCTATGATCATCTTTAAGACAAAGACACCGAGTTATTTAGTAAAAAAAAAAGATAGAAAAGACCGATCAGGGAACAAGTTCCGATTTTAAAAAATAATTCACATTATTAAACTACACGACTCCAATTGGTAAATTTGTGTATTCAGTGGTGGGTAATCGATGAGATTAAGGAAGAAAGTTACCTAGATTTCAAACCTTATACACGACAAATAGGCCGCGTCAGGTAAAGACGCCATCTTGGAATCACGCGACGAGGCCAAGATGGCGACTTTAAACCCCCCAAAAGTGCATGCATGATTCACAAAAGTAAATATACACGACTTCAATAGGTTAATAAATGTTTTCTGTGTGTAACCGATGCGATTGTGTAAGAAAAGTATCGATTTCAAACCTTATACATGACAAATAGGTAGCGTCAGGTAAAGACGCCATCTTGGAATCACGCGACGAGGCCAAGATGGCGAGTTTTAAACCCCCCAAAAGTGCATGCATGATTCACAAAAGTAAATATACACGACTTCAATAGGTTAATAAATGTTTTCTGTGTGTAATCGATCGTGTAAGAAAATAATCTTTATTTCAATCGAAAGTTATACATTACGAAAGGTAGGTTCAGGTAAAGACGCCATCTTGGAATGACGCGAAGAGCGGTGTATAAAGATTCAAAGTATAAAAATATACTTTTCTTACAAAATCGCATCGATTACCCACACAATACATCAATTAACCAATTGGAGCCGTGTGGATTACATTTGAACAAATGTCTTTGATTGAAAGAGGACCATTGTGTGTGTTTATATATATATATGTGTGTGTGTGTGTGTGTGTGTGTGGTAAAAATTACATTTATTTGTCTACAGTATTTTAAAATCATCAACTTACCTCAATGTAACGGTCCTCCAAAAGTCGATAGACTCACTCCAAAAGCACTCCAAAAGACAAACTCTTCGCGTTGTGCAATAGTCAAACTATGAACAGCGGTTTGAATTTTACCGCCGTAACGCGTGTTTAAATATAGGTGGCTGGTCGCTACGTAACTTCCGGTTCCTTTGGTAGGCGTGTGTTCCGCTTTATATGCCGCTGCGCAGAAGAATGATAACAAAGTATCGCGAGAGCGAAATGTTTTGAAAGTGTTATGTTAAAAGGGCTTTTGATTGGCTCTAGCGGGACTTTGATGGAATTCCGAACAGGTTGTGCAGCGCTTCACGAATCAAACGGCTTGTTCAACTTCATGCGGCGCTGCAATCACCGACTGGCGGATGACGTAAAAGTACCGCGAGAGCGAGTCGAGAAATCTCAAAGTCTAACATCTCGCGGTACTGTGACATCATCCGCCTGTCGTGATTGTTGATTTATTTAGTCCAGTACATACTGGGGAAATTTCATATTCATAAAGTAAAATGGTCTGACTCCAAACCAAATTTCTCTCATTTTAGAAATGAGTTTAAGATTATTGTACTTAAGATAAAGAACTGTAACAGTAAAACATCTGATAGAGATTACAAGCAAATATGACATTGCTAATTAAAAGACACCATTTTCTTTCTTTCTTTCTTTCTTTCTTTCTTTCTTTCTTTCTTTCTTTCGTTAATTTATTTATGATTAACTCTGGCTTGTTGACTGTTTTAAAATTGTATACTTTTGTTTAATTGTAAAGTTTTGTAAGTTCACAGAAAGAAAAAAAACTATTTTCAAAGTCTACCATTCAAAAGCATTGCAAGGTCAAACAATATGACTTTAGAATATGGTTTTAAAGAGAAATATATATATTACAGCCAAAAGTTATAATATTACAAAAGTAGGCTTTGCAGGGTTCATTACTTTGTAGTCCTAATTTTAAATAGCTTTTGATGTGATTCTGCAACAGGAATAAATATTTTAAAGGAATTAAAAACGGCAAGAAACACACTATGTGTTATTAAAAGTGGTTGGTTAAAATTAACCTAATAATGGTATAGATCTATAAAAGAAAATAGAAACCCCACATCTTGTTTTACTGAACAGCATTGTTTGCTTTTTGGCTAACCAGAACCTACCCAGATCTCAGCCAACTATTTACTCTTTTCTGGCAGATCAAACTCAAGCCAGGACTCAACCAAAAAAGGTACCTTTTGCTTTTGGCTGGCTAGACTCATACCACAATTCCCCCAGAAGCTGTTTCACACAAGGGTGTGAACAAAAGAGAGCCCGAATTAAGCCATAAATGCCAAATGTAAGCCAGATTTGTGCCAGAACGTTTGCTATCTGGGTAGACTGGTGTCGAACATCACACCTAAGTTCTTAACCGTGGAAGATGGCAGCACAGTGCAGCCATCTATAGGCCACTTGTAATCTGACATATTATGTTTGGAGCGATTTGGTTCAATAATAAGTATCTCTGTCTAATTGAAGTTTAGCATAAGAAAGTTATGTGCATCCAGTCACTAATATTGCTAATGCAGGCTGTTAGGTTAGAGAACTGGGGGCGTATTACAGAAACTTTCTATCTTAGGTCTTAACTTAAGATATGATGTGTTAAGTTAAGATTTTTCACAAAATCGTATTACAGAAGCAAATCTTAAATTGATTTAGGATCTCATCTTATTTCACCAAATCTTATCTCATCTCTTGTTAGGAAATCCCAAATCGCTTAATCATGTTCGGCTATCAACTGTCAGGTCTGTTACCAAGCAACCAGCAATGCGTGAGCTGCTGCTACAGTAAACAAAAGAATTGTCCTTTTAATTTCAATGGGCCAGAAAAATACATTTTATTAAATTCATAGTAATTATAGTCTGTGTTTTTTGTATTAGTGTTTTAGCACATCATCTATCAGATACCATTCAATTTAAACATTAAGCTAATGTGACTTACAAAAATTAAAAAAATGATTCTTCCTAAGTGCTAGGATACTACTGTACATTTTAACATTTGATAGAGACATGACAAGAAATAGATGCTGAGTCAAGTGTGTACTGTATTCACTATAATCCCATCATCGGATAAGATAACTGTTTTTTAATAAAGAGGGATGACAGAAATTGAAAGATCGCTCCAGTAGTGAGAAACATTGTGATTATGTGAATGTGTGAAGGTAAAAAAACATTCAAAGAGTAATCCAAAAACAAACATTGATGTTTTTCATCCTCCACTTTGTTAAAAATGTAATTTCATTCTCCCGCAGCTCTATCATAATGTGATTGTTTCAGCTGGCTCTCATTAAAGTTTTAAGTTAGGACACCTGTGAGGTTACCCTAAAGTTAAGACCGTTCAAGTTAGGATGCTTCTGTAATACCACTTTCCTATCTGCAGTTAAGATAAGATAATGCATTTAGGAACATCATTCTGTAATAGCTTTTGTCTTAAATGAGGTCCTAACTGAAATTACCATGGTTACCAAACAGTTAAGATAAGATTTTAAAGTTAGGACCCTTCTGTAATACGCCCCCTGGTGTGTTTCGCTAGGATGTGACGAAATGTAATGCTGGGTATCATCCGCATAGCAGTGAAAATTTTATTTTTCCTGATAATGTCTCCTAGAGGTAATAAATATAACGAGAATAGGACAGGGCCTAAAACTGATCCCTGTGGTACGCCATATTTAACCGGGGAGTGATATGACTTGTCCTCATTAACATAAACAAAGTGATAGCGATTGGTTATATAAGATCTAAACCAGGCTAACGCCTTACCACTGATGCCAACATAGTTTTCTAGTCTATTGAGTAAGATTGTGTAATCTATTGTGTCAAACACTGCACTAAGGTCTAGTAGTATAAGAATCGAGACTTCTCCACGATCGGATGTTAAAGGGATAGTTCAGTAAAATTCTGTCATCGTTTACTCATCCTCATGTTTTTCTAAACCTGTATGAATTTCTTTTTTCTGATGAACACAAAAGAAGATATTTTGAGAAATGATGGTAAACACACAGCAGTAAGTGACCATTGACTTCCATAGTAGGAAATAAATATTTTGGAAGTATTGTGATAAATGACTAAGAAATGTTTTGATAATTGATGGTAAGCACACAGTTGATTGTATCCATTAAATTCCATCATATTTTTTTATTCCTACTATGGAAGTCTATGGTCACTTACTGCTGTGTGTTTACCATAATTTCTCAAAATATCTTCTTTTGTGTTGTTCAGAAAAAAAGAAATTCATACAGGTTTAGAACAACATGATGAAGATTTAATGGGGGCATTCCATAAGATGTTTTTAAGATATTAAATAAATCTTTGATGTCCCAAGAGTACATATGTGAAGTTTTAGCTCAAAATACCCTATAGGTAATTTATTGTGGAATGTCAAAATAGGCACTTTATGGGGCTGAGCAAAAATGCACCGTTTTTGTGTGTATCCCTTTAAATCCAAACAAGCTGCTCAGGTGGGCGGAGTCTCAAGCGCTCGCGCTGTAGAGAAGACAGAGCATCAAGGAAGATTCTCTCAGGAAAGTTGGTGAGCAATGTTAAGCATTATATAATTTAACAAGTTTAAAAAGTCAATCATCTGTTTTATGCATACTAAATAGATGTTTATCAGCAGATGGGGAACATTGTGGAATAAAAAAATAAAGACTTTTAGGTATCATAGTGTTTTAAACAGGCACAATGATTTTCAGCATGTTACAATAAATTACACTTCCACAAACACTCAGAAGTTTTCTTTTTGACCAAACCACACGAGCACATTTAAGTGATCTGTAATAAAACAACACGTTTAATGCTTAAACTTTAGAGAAACAGATCAAATGACATGTTTAAGTTTATTGTGTACACATATTGAACACATTTGCGTTTCTGTCAGTCTCACTCTCTGTCTTGTAACTCCTCGTATTCATTTGAAACTTCAGAGAAACATTAAACAACATATTTATGCTTATTGTGTATGATAGTGAATAGGCGTTGTTCTCTCACTCTGTCTTGTGCAGTGCATAAATCCTCGTGTTCATTCATATAAACTTCACAGAAACATATTAAACAACATACCAGTGAACGGTCGCGTTGCTCTCTCTCTCTCTCTCTCTCTCTCTTGTTCGTTCGCTCACTCTCTCTCTCTCTCACTCACTCGCGCTCTCTCTCTTTAATCTTTAATCCTTTAGAGCGTTAATTCAATCTTTAGAAAGATTATTAAAACTACAAGTTATAAGATTGTAGGCTCCTGTTTGTGTTTGAGGGAATACAAACGCGTCGTGCTGTCAGTCATTCTTTCTCTCTGTCTATCGCGAGGCCGTTCATGGTTGGATAGTGCAGATGAAGGGGCGGTATCATTATAATCAGATCCCCTACCTATGTCATGCGGGGAGCGAAATCCGTATGACCTATATATTCACATGCTTGCAGAGAGAGCCTTACCAAAACAAAGTTACAGGGTTGCTATTTTTCATGTTTTCTGGGTTGGTAGAAGCACTGTGGACCCTATTATAGCACTTAAACACGGAAAAAGTCTGATTTTCATGGAATGTCCCCTTTAATGATGACAGAATTTTCATTTTAAAGTGAACTATCCCTTTAATTGGAGGTCATTTGTAACTCTAAGCAGTGCGGTCTCTGTGCTGTGGTGAGGCCTGAATCCCTATTGGAACTTTTCATACGTACTATTATTCAGTAAGAAAGTGCATATGGGTACCAGCTGATTGGAGGGGAGCGGCTCTACTGCTGACCCAGTGTCTCACCCATCTGTCTTGTGTTTGGTGAGTTTTGTGCTGTTTAAGTGAGTGAGCCTGCATTTTCTTTGCGGCAAAATAAAGTTCAGCGTTAGCATGTTTCTTTGGCTGGCGGTGTGCCTTTTCAGTGGTTTAATCGCCGAAGTATGGAGTTTATATGTAAACGCCGGAATCCTTACCTACACGCGGGACCAGC
This sequence comes from Misgurnus mizolepis, assembly GCA_025389145.1. Classification (NCBI taxonomy): domain Eukaryota; kingdom Metazoa; phylum Chordata; class Actinopteri; order Cypriniformes; family Cobitidae; genus Misgurnus; species Misgurnus mizolepis. Next base: position 33,907,185 of record JAIFKI010000009.1, on the reverse strand, counting down.
TGTTGTCACTCAGACACACAATCAAACCGGAGGATTCTGGTTTGGAGTCGCTGGTCAAGTTTCCGCAATTTAAAAACATCGGAATGCGAAAGGGACTAAAATAAAGAAAAGAGGATCAAGAGGAGGAGTGAGAGAAAGACTGAGGAAGTGAGGCAGTAGACATCCCCTACCGGTAATAACTTTCTCTAATGTTCGCTCTTTGAACAACAAGATGAATGAACTGATCGCTAAAGTTTAATATGATAATGAGTTCCGACAGAGTAATCTTATCTGTCCTACGGAAAGCTGGTTGAAAGAGGAGACGTTAGACCCCAACTTGCCGGGTTACACACTTATTCGGGCTGATAGAGACATTAATTCGTCTCGGAAATCTATTGGTGGTGGTTTGTGTGTCTATATGGACACACACTGGGCTACTCAGTACACCGTCTGGGAATGTGTGTGTACACATGACTATGAAATCCTGGTTGTCTCATTTCGTCCCTTTTATCTCCCGAGGGAGTTTGGACAGATCACTATCATATTGGCCTATGTACCTGGGCCGGATTTTGGGGGAGCTGCAGCCAGAATAGCAGAGAGCTACAATACCCTGTCTCGTGCAGTCAATCAACCTGTTCTGTTACTCGGGGACTTTAATTCCTGTGACCTGTCTGATCATTTACCCACTTTACATCAATATGTGGACTGTCCCACTCGCCTGGCACGTATTCTAGATAAGAATATTCTAGATTCTAGGCAACATTCCAGACGCCTATAAATCCATCTGTAGGCCTGCCTTGGGGAAATCTGACCATAATGTTGTCCACCTACTCCCATGTTACAGGGCTAAGCTGAGACGGGAAAAGACTGTGATTAGTCTTTGTGATTAGTTTCCTCTGTTAATTTTCTCCTTGATTCCTTTAATTCGAAAGTTAAGAGTGCAATCGATGATATTGCTCCTGTGAAAGTCAAGAAGAACAATGGCAGGCAAAAAATCACCTTGGAGAAACTCAACAGATGTGCAGAATGTAACGATAGAATACGCTGGAAGCAGATGCAGGAAAAATAACACAGGTTTATTTTTATGATGCAGACAAACACAGGGATTTAAACAAACACAATGTCCAGATGATGGTAATGGTGCTCGAAGGACTACGGTGGTAAAGCGGGTGATGGTGGTTGTGATGGTCGTTGGTGGTGTAGGTCTGAAGTGGGAAATAATCCTGAACAGAGACCGGAACATCCAACACAAAGACGACACGAAACAATCCACACGCGCTGTACAAAACAATCCAGAAAGACACGGAGGCCAAACAAAGAGCGAGGATCTGACGAGGAACAGAGAGCAGAGTGAGTTTATATGGAGAGTCTGTAATGATGAGCAGCTGGAGTGAGACAATCAACACAGGTGAAGGGAATCGGGATAACGAGCACATGACATCACAGGTGAGTAAGCACCATACACGAGACACAGAGAGAGCAGTGTATTTACCCACCGTGACAGTACCCCCTCCCCTAGGACGTCACCTGACGTTCCTAGCCTGCTGTACCTGTTGATGGTAATCATCAATAAGGGAGTGATCCAGTATGTCCCGAGCAGGTACCCAACTTCTCTCCTCCGGACCGTAACCTTCCCAGTCCACCAAGTACTGAAATCCGCGTCCCCTCCGCCTAGAGTCCAGAATACGATTCACCGAATAGGTGGGTTCCCCTGCTACGAGACGAGGCGGGGGGGGGAACCGGGACTGGCGGGTTAAGTCGTGAACGAAAAACTGGTTTAATTTTAGAAATGTGAAACGCAGGATGAATTCTCCTGTACGCAGGAGGGAGGTTAAGGCGAACTGTTACCGGGTTAATAATCTTGGCAACAGCGAATGGGCCAATAAATTTGGGAGCAAGTTTGTTCGAGACGGAACGCATCGGAATGTTCTGAGTAGAAAGCCACACTTTTTGACCGACGACGTATACGGGAGGCTTAGACCGGTGGCGATCGGCTTTAGCCTTGGTGCGCGCCCCCACCCGGAGTAGAGCTTCCCGAGCTCTAGTCCAGGTGCGGTGACACCTCTGGACATAGGCGTGAGCGGAGGGAACCGCAATCTCGGATTCCATACTGGGAAAATTAGGTGGCTGGTAACCTAGACTACATTCAAACGGAGATAGGCCCGTAGATGACACTGGCAACGAATTGTGTGCGTACTCCACCATAGAGAGATGTTGGCTCCAGGACGAAGGATTCTTGGAGGCCAAACATCGTAACACTCTTTCAACATCTTGGTTGGCTCGCTCGGTCTGACCATTGCTCTGGGGATGAAACCCGGAGGACAGACTAACAGTCGCTCCTAACAACTTACAAAATTCTCTCCAAAATTTGGACACAAATTGGGGACCCCTGTCGGAGACCACGTCTGTCGGAAGGCCATGTAACCGGAAGACGTGGTCTACGACAGTAACCGCTGTCTCCTTGGCTGATGGTAATTTGGGCAAGGGGATGAAATGAGTTGCCTTCGAGAATCGGTCCACTACGGTTAAAATCACCGTATTCCCCTGGGAGGGTGGGAGGGCGGTAATAAAATCTAGCGCAATGTGGGACCAGGGTCTCGAAGGGACTGGCAGCGGTAAAAGTAACCCGTCAGGAGGGCGATTCGAAGTCTTACCAGTGGCACACACCGAGCAAGCCAAAACAAAATCGTGAATGTCACGAGCCATACCTGGCCACCAGAATCGTTGTTTGACTAAAAACTTAGTGCGACTCACCCCTGGATGACAAGCTACCTTGGAACAATGACCCCACTGGATTACGTTGGACCGTAACTTCTCCGGCACAAATAAGCGGTTCGGTGGGCAACGAGACGGGGGCGTTACCCCTTCTAAGGCTGTCAAAACCTTCGATTCGACCTCCCATGTGAGCGCGGAGATGAATAGAGTCTCCGGTAAAATACGCTCGGGAGTAGAAGTGCGATCGGAACGCTCAAAAAGTCGAGACAAAGCATCGGGTTTGATGTTTTTGGAACCCGGACGGTATGAAAGAGTAAAATCGAAACGTCCGAAAAATAAAGCCCACCGAGCCTGCCTGGAGTTAAGTCTTTTGGCAGTTTTAATGTATTCGAGGTTCTTGTGGTCGGTCCAAACGATAAAAGGTACACCCGAACCTTCTAACCAGTGACGCCATTCCTCCAAAGCCAGTTTGACTGCCAATAACTCTCTGTTACCAATGTCATAATTACTTTCCGCCGGAGATAACCGATGAGACAAAAACGCGCAGGGATGAACCTTTCCGTCTGAGGGTGTGCGCTGGGAAAGCACTGCTCCTACCCCCACCTCTGATGCATCGACCTCCACTATGAACTGACGTGTGCGATCAGGGGACACGAGAATGGGAGCTGAAACGAAGCAGCTCTTGATTTTGGCAAACGCAGCCTCGGCTGCGTCTGACCACCTGAATGCAGTACTAGGGGAGGTCAAGGCAGTCAGAGGAGCGGCTAGTTGGCTGAAATTGCGAATGAAACGCCTATAAAAATTGGCAAACCCCAGAAATCTCTGCAGGGTCTTGCGAGAATCTGGGGATGGCCAATTCACCACAGCCTTAACCTTATCAGGATCCATGCGGACACCCTCAGTCGAAATGATGTGCCCTAAAAAAGAAACAGACTGTGCATGAAAAACGCATTTTTCCGCCTTGACAAAAAGCCCATTCTCTAGCAACCGCAGAAGCACTCGTCGTACGTGTTGCACATGTTCCTGGAGAGACGACGAAAAAATCAATATGTCATCCAGGTAGACATATATGAACTGATCTATCATGTCTCGCAACACGTCATTAACGAGTGCTTGGAAGACCGCTGGCGAGTTCGTCAATCCGAAAGGCATGACGCAGTACTCAAAATGGCCACGAGGGGTGTTAAAAGCAGTCTTCCATTCATCCCCCTCCCTGATGCGGACCAAATGATAAGCATTACGTAAGTCCAATTTAGTGAAGACGGACGCTCCTTGCAACCTCTCGAAAGCTGAAGACATTAACGGCAAAGGATACGTATTCTTTACCGTAATGTTGTTCAACCCTCGGTAATCAATACAAGGTCGCAAGGATCCATCCTTCTTCCCCACAAAAAAGAACCCCGCCCCCGCTGGAGAAGAGGAAGGACGAATGAACCCCGTTGCTAGAGAATCAGAAATATATTTCTCCATGGCCTTCATCTCAGGAACAGATAAAGAGTATAACTTGCCTTTAGGCGGAAAAGTACCGGGAAGTAACTCTATAGCACAGTCATAGGGACGGTGAGGAGGTAGAGAATCAGCCCGCGACTTACTGAACACCTCCTTCAGGTCATGGTACTCTGCGGGCACGTTAGATAAATCCACTGCTTCCCCCTGAAACACAGACTCAGAAACAGTTAGACACGCAGACAAAAGACAAGACTTGTGACACCCCTCACTCCAGCTGATAACAGTCCCAAGACGCCAGTCGATCTTCGGATTATGTTGATGAAGCCAGGTGTGTCCAAGAACAATGGGTGAGAGAGGGGAGTCAGTGACGTAGAAAGAAATGTTCTCATGGTGATTGCCCGATGTGATGAGGGAGACCGGTTCCGTGATGTGGGTGATGGTAGGAAGCTTGTGTCCATTAAGTGCGAACGGTGCAATCTGGTGAGTAAGCTGAGTGAGTGGTATCTGAAGCTTACGTGCAGTGGCGTGATCGATGAAACTCCCCTCAGCTCCCGAATCCAAAAGTGCGTGACAGTCGTGAGAATGAGTGCACCACCGTAGTTTCACCGGGAGGAGCGTAGATGTTGATGAGGTCTTCATGGAGGAGATCCCGCCCGATAGTAGCCTCAGATTTACTATCGGGCTTGGTCTTTTACCGGGCACTGATGGATCTGATGCCCGGCTCTACCGCAGTATAAGCACAATCCAAGGGACCTCCGCCGGAGCTTCTCCTCCCGGGAAAGCCGAGCTCGACCCACCTGCATGGGCTCGAGATCGTTGGAGGGGCTGACCGCACCGCTCTGGCTGGTCTGGAGATGATCCAGTCTTATGGGTAACGGCGTGGTAGCTCTACGGCGTGCTGCTTGGCTGAGTCGGGCGTCGACCCTGATGGCCAGGTCGATGAGAGCATTCAGGGACGTGGGTAAGTCCACCACATGGATCTCTTGCTGGATGCGGTCAGCCAGCCCATGCAGGAAATGGTCCCACTGCGCTTCTTCGTTCCACCTACACTCCGCCGCCAGGGTGCGAAACTCGATCGCGTAGTCAGACACAGTCTTATCCTCCTGACGGAGCTCTGAGAGGCGTCTCGCGGCTTCCTTCCCGGCGACGGAGCGATCAAAAACCCTCTTCATCTCATCAGCTAGGGCGGAGAACGAAGAACAGCAGACGTCACGGTTCTCCCACACCGCCGTCCCCCAGAGGGCAGCCTTCCCAGTCAGGAGAGAGAGCACGAATGCCACCTTGGTTTGCTCGCTGGAAAAAGTTCTGGGTTGTAAAGCAAAATGGAGAGAGCAGTGAGACAAAAATGTGCGGCAAAAACTCGGCTCACCCGCGTATTTATCCGGAATGGGAAGTCTGGGCTCCGACTGAGAGGCGCCCTCTGGTGAAGAAGATGTAGCTGGGGGTGTGGGAGGCGCAGTGGGAGGTGGTTGTTGTTGTTGTTGTTGTTGTAGGGTCAGCTCGGACACCTTCGTCACCATTACTTGGACTGCTCGACCCATCTCCTCTATAACCTTATCCTGACGGTCCATCCTCTGAACCGCCCGCTGGAGAAATTCCTCGAGAGGAGATGGGGAGTGATTTCCCGCTGCTTCCATTACTGGTCAGATCCTTCTGTAACGATAGAATACGCTGGAAGCAGATGCAGGAAAAATAACACAGGTTTATTTTTATGATGCAGACAAACACAGGGATTTAAACAAACACAATGTCCAGATGATGGTAATGGTGCTCGAAGGACTACGGTGGTAAAGCGGGTGATGGTGGTTGTGATGGTCGTTGGTGGTGTAGGTCTGAAGTGGGAAATAATCCTGAACAGAGACCGGAACATCCAACACGAAGACGACACGAAACAATCCACACGCGCTGTACAAAACAATCCAGAAAGACACGGAGGCCAAACAAAGAGCGAGGATCTGACGAGGAACAGAGAGCAGAGTGAGTTTATATGGAGAGTCTGTAATGATGAGCAGCTGGAGTGAGACAATCAACACAGGTGAAGGGAATCGGGATAACGAGCACATGACATCACAGGTGAGTAAACACCATACACGAGACACAGAGAGAGCAGTGTATTTACCCACCGTGACACAGAATATGAAGAGACAATGCAGAAAAGCTGAGCGCATGTGGCGGAAGAGAAAACTTGTAGTCCATTATAATATCTATAAAGACAGCCTTCATGCTTTCAGTGTGGAACTAGGCAAAGCTAGACAGACTTTCTTTTCAAATATTATAAACAACAACATAAATAACACACGCACTCTTTTGCCACTATAGAGAGACTAACAACCCCCCCAAGTCACATTCCTAGTGAAATGCTCTCAGACAGCAAATGTAGTGAGTTTGCTTACTTCTTCTCTGAGAAAATCAATAATATCAGAAAGGTGATCAGCACATCCTTGAGCTGCGCCGGGGTCAGACAAATCAGACCACAACATCAGAAAGTAGTTACGATGTCTGATTTCGAAGCAGTTGATGTTAAAATTTTGGAAGAAACAGTACAGCATCTTAAAACATCAACCTGCGCCCTTCACACACTCCCCACATCTTTTTTTCAAAAGTGTCTTTAACTGTTTAGAAGCAGATCTCCTAGAAGTGATAAATTCATCACTTAACTCTGGGACTTTTCCAAATTCCCTTAAAACTGCAGTTGTTAAGCCCCTCCTGAAAAAGAGCAACTTGGATAACACTGTGTTGAGCAACTACAGACCAATCTCAAATCTTCCTTTCATAGGCAAGATCATTGAAAAAGTTGTTTTCAATCAGCTGAACAAATTCTTAATTTCGAATGGTTACTTTGACATTTTTCAATCTGGTTTCCGACCGCACCACAGTACAGAGACAGCACTCATAAAGATAATAAATGATATTCGCCTCAATACAGACACAGGCAAACTATCAGTGCTGGTGCTACTCGACCTCAGTGCTGTTTTTGACACTGTCGATCACAACATACTTCTTGACAGGCTGGAAAACTGGGTCAGGCTTTCTGGGATGTTCCTAAAATGGTTCAGGTCATAATTAGAAGGGAGAGGTTATTATGTAGGTATAGGTGGCCATAAATCTGAGTGGACATCCATGACATGTGGAGTCCCGCAAGGCTTAATTCTTGCGCCACTCCTGTTCAAACTGTATATGCTCCCACTGAGCCAAATAATGAGAGAGAACCAAATTGCCTTTCACAGTTATGCAGATGACACTCAGATCTACTTATCTCTATCCCCTAACGACGACAGCCAGTTAAACAAAGAGAAAACTGAAGTCATTTTTCAGTTAAACAAAGAGAAAACTGAAGTCATTGCGTTTGGAAACAAAGATGAAGTTCAAGGTGAATGCATACCTTGACGCTAGAGGTCAAACAACTAAAAAATCAAGTCAGGAATCTTGGTGTGATTCTGGAGTCTGACCTTAGTTTCAGTAGTCATGTCAAAGCAATAACTAAATCAGCATATTATCATCTCAAATATATCGCAAGAATTAGATGCTTTGTTTCCAGACAATACTTAGAGAAACTTGTGCATGCTTTCATCACCAGCAGGGTGGATTATTGTAATGGCCTCCTCACTGGCCTTCCCAAAAAGACCGTTAGACAGCTCCAGCTCATTCAGAACGCTGCTGCCAGGATTCTGAGCAGAACCGGAAAATACGAACATATCACACAAATCCTCAGGTCTCTACACTGGCTACCAGTTACATTTAGGATTGATTTTAAAGTATTATTAATGGTTTATAAATCACTCAATGGACTAGGACCTCAATACATTGCTGATATGCTCATTGAATATAAACCCAACAGATGACTCAGATCATTAGGATCACATCAGCAAGAAATACCAAGGGTTCACTCAAAGCAAGGAGAGTCAGCTTTTAGCTATTATGCCAGTTGCAGCTGGAACCAGCTTCCAGAAGAGATCAGATGTGCTCCAACAGTAGTCACATTCAAATCCAGACTCAAAACACACCTGTTTAGCTATGCATTTACTGAATGAGCACTATGCTGCGTCCGAACTGATTGCACTATTTTTTATATGCACTATTTTAATTTTTTTTATTTCTCTTGATTTTATTCTTATTTTAACGGTTTTATACTTTTATTCCTGTTTTATTCTTTTTCACACATTTAAAATCACATTTATTTTCTTTTAATTAATATTTTAAATTCATGTATCTTTAATTTTTTGTTTTCTCATTTCTATGTAAAGCACTTTGAATGACCTCTGTGTATGAAATGTGCTATACAAATAAACTTGCCTTGCCTTGCCTTGCCTAGATCATCTCCAATTTGCTTACAAAAGTATGAGGGGAACTGATGATGCAACCATTGGTATGTATCACACCCTGGCAAAGCACCTCCAGACCCCTGCCACTTTGCTAGGGCCTTGTTTATCAATTTTACATCTGCATTTAACAGCATGCAGATTCACACCTTGCTGCAGAGACTTATCGATATAGAAGTAAATGGTGGTATTATCCACTTTGTAAGGGACTTCCTCTCTGACCGCCCTCAACAGGTTCTGGTTAATAATACTCGGTCTTACATCCTTGTGCTTAAGTTAGTATTTAGTAAAATTATATGAAACCACAGGCAGGAATAAATATAAACATCCGTGTAAATAGGTCGTCATACAATCTATCCCATTTAGTTTGGTAGTTAACGATAGCTAAGGTTAACTTTACCACAGACGCATTTTTTTTCCTTTGATCTCGACAACACTGTAAATTATTGTCAATGTTGTTTGCTAATTAGCAACTTTAAATTTAAACTGAAATTAACATTAATAAAATCACTACTTACAGTTTGTGGTAGGGGTTGTAATGGCCATGTTGCCCACTTTTTCAGTATCAAATGCTGAGCGAAGCCTGATTGATATTGTACCAGGTTAAAAAAACTATCCTTGGTGAAATGGCTGATAAACTAACAACTTTAGATTGTATTGCTCTGGTATCTGTTAGACCTGACACCCGGATCTTTAAATTAACTCATGAGTTGTGAGTCTCTAGTATCATTAACCCGGATCAGTTGAGTCCTACTACAATTCAATGTAAAACCATAAACAGCACCACCACACACACAAACCTCTTTCAACATTATTGATGTGACTTCACTTGCTCTAGAGATCCATTCGAAACCGACTGATCTGCGCGAGAATTGACCCGAGATTCTCACTCAGAGCTTGAAACATTGCAAACTCGAGAGACCTGCTGATCCGCACAAGCCGCAAACTGCCCTGAGATTCTCACTCGGAGCCGGAAACAATGCGGACTCAAGAGACATGTGAATCTGCTCGGACTCGAGAATCTCTCAACTCGTAACCGGCTGATCCGCGCGAACTATCTCTCGAATCAGAGCCGGAAACGCTGCAGATTCACAGATCTGCCGCAAACATTGCAGATTCGAGACTCTCCGGCTCGGGGGGGGGGGGGGCTACATAATCAGGACACAGTTTTTTCTTCTATATTTTCTCTATATTATTATGCTATTATTATTAGGCCTATATTTTTAAAAAAATGGTTGACCATACACACCAAACCTAAAACCTATAAGCATGTTATTTCAGAAGTGAAAGGCTTTTGTTGTGGATTTGCTTTTGAGGAGACTTCAGTCGCTCTATAGATCCACTAACCGGCTCCGGCTGATCAGTAGAGATCAGTGGATCTGTAGAGCGACTGAAGTCTCATGAGTCCCATGGTCTGCGAGTCTGAAATGTTTCCGTCTCTGAGAATCTCCAATCGCGTGGATCAGCCGGTTACAAGTGGGTCTGTACTGAGTTTCCTTGGCGATTTAGCAATACTAACTCAAGTGACTCACACAACCCGGATCACTTTAGTGAGTGACTCACAATAACCCGGATCCTTAAAAGGAATCGAGTTTGCCAGGCCTAGTATCTGGTTGTGACTGGAATAAATGATTTATATCCATTTTCTCCCTTGCTTGTTTCTTCTCAATACATGCAAAACTTCAGATGATTCTGCTGTTTACGTCCGACTGGCTTAGAATATGGGCGGGTATATAAAAATGTTGGGGGCGTACATCTCCACTGTAACGTCACTGCCGTTGTTATGTTGAGATTGGCCTGTTTTTCGGTGGACTTTTGAATGCACATAATTTACATAAGAATGAGAAAACATTACTGTTTGAGGCTTACGATATGTCATTAACATATACAGAGCTCTAATAATTCAGCTATGACGAGGTAAATATAGTTTTACATTCTTGGTCACCTTTAAGTAATTTTGTGGGAACGGGGTCTAATATACAGGACAATGATTTGGATGATGTTACTAATTTAGAGAGCTCTTCTATTGTTGTAGCTTTAAATAACTCAAGATGTTTGTATGGTAATCTATTGTTAAATGTACTATTGGGTAGAGTGTTGGCTGCTTGCGTGGCTATGATGTTTTCCCTAATAACTGTAATTTTGTTAGTAAAGAAGTTCATAAGTAGTCCTAACCCTGTGTTGAAATTTAGTTTCGGTTTCTGTTTGTTCTTTGTTTCTAGTCAGTTTCGCAACTGTGCTAAAGAGGAAACGCAGGTTATTATGATATGTAAGGAATAAGGTACGAGAGGCTGTGCTGTATCGTGAATAAGTAATGGCTGAAGGGCGTTGTTAGGCACAATATATTACCACACAATATTAAATTGTGAATAAAGCACAGCTATTGACCAATCAGAATCAAGGATTGGAACTAACCGTTTTATAATCTTTAATAAGCTTGCTGAGATGAGTAGATCTGGCGGTTTTTATAGCCTGTCTGTAGCATTTAACACTCTCTTTCCATGCTGCACACCATACCTCTAACTTTGTGCTTCAATAATTTTGTTCCATTTTTCTAGCTACCTTTTTAAGGGCTCCAGTATGGTCGTCATACCATGGACTTGGCGTTTTTTCTTTGATTCTCTTTTTCCGAATGGCAGCAACGGCATCCAACGTGCTAGAACAAACATTGTTAAGGTTTTCTATTACAATATCCAGATCTTCATGGTTATCTGCTACATGTTTAATCTGGAATAGGTCCAGAAGAGTACTAACAAAGCTATCTTTAGTGGTGGAAATTATTGCTCTGGCTAATCGGTAGCATGTTGTGGACCTGCTTATGAAATTTGTGTTTGTTTACGTATTAACGTAACGATATAGTTACTACGTCTACACAACAGAAAAGGTGCTTTAACTAATTCTGATGTAAACCAGTTGTTTTTGTTGGTTATTTTGGAAATATTATTCACTTTGTACTGCAAAGTTTTCTCACTCGTGAATAAGACATGAGATGTGACCGTCTGATCTGTGCGTGTTCATGTGTTTTAAAAGAGGCGTGACTTTGGATGGTGATTTGACTTGAGGGTGGGATCGTGATTTCGTTGCTAGGTGGCTACCGTTAGCATTTTTCAAAATGTAAAACTCTACCTTTAAAAGAATGAATTGGACACTAAAGAGAAACCACTAATTTTGTGGCAGCATACAATAATAATACATTTTATTTATAATGCACTTTTCATCACAGATCTCAAAGTGCTACAGGTTAAAAACAATAAAAATGAGAAGAGACAGTTAAAAATACAATGATGCGAGGTGCTTTATTGGAATTACAGACGTGGATAGACTCTTTCTTACTCGGCATAAGTTGCATGTTACATAAACATTCTTGCCTTTCAAGTCAACAATGAAAAAGTAGTGCTTATTATATCAAAGCAAAAAATGCAAAAGAAGTGCTGCACGGGGTGTAAAATACTGTTCTTGGTGCTCTTTGGATGCAAGTGATAATTCTACTCAATAAATAAATAATCCCTGACGAAGGCTTGTTGGCCGCAACGCGTAGGTGTATTTGTCACCTATAACATTAATACACTGCAAAAAATGATTTTCAAGAAAATAATTCTTAGTATTTTTGTCTTGTTTTCAGTAAAAATATCCAAAAATTCTTAAATTAAGATGCTTTTCCTTTATGAGCAAAAGACCCCAAAAAAATAAGTATAGTTTTTAGACGAAATTTTCAAGATTATTTTGCTTACTTATTTTTTACTGATTTTCCAAGGTAATTTTGCTAATCAAGAAAATACATCTTAATTTAAGAATGTTTACATATTTTTACTGAAAACAAGACAAAAATAGTTTTGTTAAAGATGCTACACTGCAAAATAAATGATTTTGTAGAAAAAAATTCTTAGTTTTTTTGTCTTTTTTCAGTAAAAATATCTTAAAATTCTTAAAATAAGAAGCATTTTCTTGATGAGCAAAATAACCCAAGAAAATAAGTCTAGTTTTTAGACCAAAAATATAAAATTTTAGTGATTTTGTGCATAAAACAAGCAAAAAAATGTGCCAATTGGGTAAGCAGAATAATCTTGAACCTTTTTCTTAAACACAAAATTCAAGAAATATTCAAGAAAAAATTGCTTACCCCATTGGCAGATTTTTTGCCATCTAGTGGATAATCGCGGTATTACAGATTAACATAAAACCTCATTAGGAACACATTTTTTTAAGCAAATGTTTTCTATTAATTGACGAGATAACTTGCCAATGGTGGGGAAAGAGCTAAGTGTGACTTAAATGTTTTTGGGGTTATTGTTTATTATTTATTTTCTATGCCACAGGAATAATTGTGACATCGTGGCCCAATATGGACAGAGAAGCCAAGGAGACATATCAGGTTGTGGTTCAAGTAAAAGATATGCTTGGACTTACCGGAGGCTATACCACCACAACCACAGTGACCATCAGCCTGACGGATGTCAATGACAACGGACCCATGTTCCAGCACAGTGAGCATCCCCAACGCTATACTACACAGAAATGTGTCATTGAATCAACCAAATTACGTAACACTGTTTGTGATGATATGTCTAATTTAGCGCATATTAAAAAAACTAATCTGTGAGATACTTCTAAATACAGATCTAATTGTATTGTTGTTTGTGCATTTTAATATAGTAAAAATATATGTTGTATTTAAAGGTGCCTTTCAAAACACCCAAGGGCTTGCAAGCAAGCAAAATGGAATATAACAGACTAAAAATCACAGCATTAAAAATTACAACAGCACAACAACACACATTGTACACACAAGTGACCAGTACATGGATAAGAACTGCAATGTTATTCATTGTGAGAGAAGGATGGAGAATAATATTAAGGAGGTGAAAGTAAACAGAGCATGTAATGTTGATGTGGACTTCAAGGGAAAGTGTGCTTTCCAGGATGAGTTTTAAACTTTTAATCATCTTGAGGCTGGGTTCGGCTGTGAAATGTGTAAGCTCAAAGCCAGAGGTGGAAAGTAACAAATAACATTTACTCACAGTACTGTAATTGAGTAGTTTTATTGTGTACTTTTACTTTTTTGAGTAGTTTTTAAAATCTGTACTTTTAATTTTACTTAAGTATGTTTTGTTTAAAGTATTGTACTTAGCTACATTTTAAATCACATTCGTTACTGAGTAAAAAATATTTAAAAAAGCAAGGTGATAAAGATGCGCCATGTATAGCCTGCTGATTGATTGATGGACAGGGAACGCACTAAACTCACAATGCATGTTCATGGATGGGGACGAGACAGGCGGCAGCCGGCAGTTGATGCAGACACTCAATTGAATTATTATGAAAGAAATATTTAAGCGACCACTTTGCACTTTAAAAAACTCGACATCAAACCTGTGCAAGCATGTTCAGGTGATTTCATGATACCAGGCACACATAAGCTTAAGGTCTCGCTCTACTCCGTGCCAGTGTTCCACTCCGTGTGTGTGCACTGACGCGAAGCGAGTGTTTCATTCATATGGAAGGTATGCTTCACACTCGTGAGTACGAAAGTCTAGCAACTTCACGTGATATGAAACAACTTAATACGTCAGAATGCACAGGGCCATTAGACAGAGTGAAAAAGAGAGAAGAATAAAGGTCTAGACATCAAGAACCTAGGTCAGGAAAACTATATAGAAGATGATAAACGTGTAAATGATAAATGTATATAGCCATGGCACTCATCTGATTATATGCTCAATATGCCAATTATATATATAATGTTTAATAAAATTACCAGCAGTAAATCAATTAGAACCTAATAACTATTGTATTTACTAGCTGCTGCCTCAAAAGTTCACAAAACAATTCTATAAATGTTTCTAAAAAAGCTTTTTATTTTATTTACTTTTTGTTATTGCACTGTAATTGTAAAGGTGTTCCTTCAATTAAAAACAACTAGTTTGAGATTTATATTCCCTTGTCCTTTTTGAGCTATACTAGAATCACCCACCTCACTGTGCTGTAAATAAAATAACTTTTACTCTGAGTAAAGTAAAAATGACTTTTTACTTTTACTTGAGTAGATTTTTAGACCAGTAACTTTACTTTTACTTAAGTAAAATATTATTAAAGTAACTTTACCTTAGGGCAGGCAGAGAACAATCAATAATCCAAAATAACAAACCAGGTCACAACAGAATAAACACTCACGAGATATAACGCTTACTTGTCATACAAACAAAACATAAATGTCTACTAACGCTTGGAATGTTGTAGTGGCAAAAAGCCTTAGCTTGAATCTTTATAAGAAAAATACTCAGGAGACAAAAGTTCCAGGTGCCAAACAAAAATTACTTGATTCGCTCGAGCCAACAAAGTGAGACAATCAACACCACTCAAAGAGGTGCTCAAAGATCATCTGCCCTCTCAACATCTTACTCTACAGTAAGATCAAACACTTATTATCTCAGATGATGTACACTCTTCTCATTGGTCTCAGCCTGGCTTGCACAGATAGCTTATTGTTAATATAGCAAAATAACAACTGGACTTCTCAAATCTTAAAATGACGTACTCTGTTTATTACTTCGATTGGCCTTGGCTTTCCCTAGCACAACTAACTTATTGTTAATGTAGCAAAGTACAGCTGGTGTACTTTTAGCTGGTGTGATCTAAAATTACATACTCTTGTTTATCGGTTGTTTTGGTCTTGTTTCTCATAATAATCATGGCAGAACAATAATGGCATAGTTGCAGGATCGCACCTGGGCTATTTTAATTATGAAACAAAAGTTAACTAAGGAAATGAAAATCAGCTAAGAAATCCAAAAGCTGGCTGAGAAAACAAAAGTTTAACTGGGTGTCATAATAATCTTATAAAAGAAGAATAATCCAGTGTAATATTAATACAGTATGATCAGTAATATACCCAACAGAAACTACCAACTTGTCTAATTTTAAATTATGTAAGTGAAATCGAAAGCAAATGTTCTCATTTAGTGTTAACTGTATGAGAAGAAGGAGAGGTACAGTCTTTCTCCTGTTACTTCATTATACTAAATTGTCACAGTGCTAGACTGTGTTCTGTGTCTGTGTGTTTCATGTTAGTGTTTTCACCTGGTAGTGCTCATTAGCCACTGATTAGCTCTTCACACCTGTTTGTATTCTGTAATCAGTCATTACTTGTATTTATACTCGGTTTGTTCAGTGTGTGTTCATGGAGTCCTTGTATTTATCACCCTGCTTCTGTGCTAGGACTGTCTATTAGTGATGGCGAAGTGAAGCTTTCTTGAAGCAGTGAAGCTTTCAACCCAATTGTATCAGAAAAAGGTTCATTACTCGAGGCTTTTCAAATCAGAGCTCGATGAGGACCTCTGCTGGTGAAAGTGCTGTATCACAGCATGTTCCACAACCAAACAACGTATTAATTATAAAAGCAAGAATTAATGGATTGACAAATTAAGGATAGATCAATAAATAAATGTAACAATATATTAAATACATGACCAAAGCATGTTCCATTTCATGCGAATAGTAACTAAACAAAAATAACAAATCAAGGATAGACCTTGTCTCAAAAGTATAAAGTGTGAACCAAAAAAAAATATCATGGTATTAAGTGGTGTAGAAAAGGCTTTTACTACTATCATATATATATATATATATATATATATATATATATATCATAAACTCACTATACAGTAATTGAATCTGTGTAATGCAATACTCCAATACAATTTGAAACCTTTGAACCAGATAACGAAGCAGTCACGTGGATGTGTGTGAAATGAAGCTTTGGACTTCATTGGTCACGTGATTTTGCCAGAACGAATCAAGCTTCGATACAAAGCTTCAATGAAAATCAGTTCATTTTTTTTGACACACGCTTCGGTGTCACTGGTAACATCACTACTGTCTATTTCATGTTTGGACTGTCTATTTCATGTTTGGATTGTCTATTTGGATTTTGACCCTTGCCTGGCTGGATAATGATACTTGGATTACCAAATAAACTGCTTTTGGATCTTTAGCCTTTTTGTGTTTGTGTGCGTCTGTGACAGAAGGACTCCATCAGGCAAGGATCCAGTGGATTGGGTATTTGTATCAGTCCCCCCACTGCTATGAAGGAGAGAAGGGGAAGGATCAGCAACATTAAGAAAAAGGCTCTACACCAGCATGGCCAACCGGTGGGGTGTCTTGCACAACAATTTTGGATGTTGTCTCGCGCCTTGGGCTATAATGAAGGTGCACTTAAGGACCTTTTTAATGGTTGCCTGGATGACCCACTACCGCAGTAGGAAATTAACGGACTAGAGATCCTGGATCTTTGGGGATTCATCAGTTACTTAGAGCATCGAAGCTGGTGGGATACTACAGTCACACCCAAACCACTTCACAAGATGGCTGCCATCCCCAAACCACTTCACAAGATGGCTGCCACACCCAAATCACTTCACAAGATGACCGCCACACCAGCCTTGCTGGTGCATGAGAGGACTCAGCGGTTGAGATCCAGTCTGGCGGAGACTCCGTTAAGGTCAGTGCGGACGGCTGGTGTTCCTATTCCTATTCCAAGGATGACCATTCCAAACCCATCACATCAACGAGACCAGGGCGAGGTTCTAGACTGGCTATCAGAAGGAAACTTATCTAAGATCACCGCTGATGACACAACGGTGATAGGCCTGATCACTGACAACGATGAGACAGCCTACAGAGAGGAGGTGAGCACCCTGACAAAATGGTGTCAGGAGAACCATCTCTCACTCAACATCGACAAGACCAAGGAGCTGGTGGTGGATTTCAGGAGACACAAACCCATCACCATTGACAAGACACCTGTGGAACGGGTAAGCAGCTTTAAGTTTCTCGGCGTTAACATCAGCGAAGATCTCACCTGGTCTACACACACTGATGCAGTGCTGAAGAAGGCACACCAACGCCTCTTCTTCCTGAGACGGCTGAGGAAGTTTGGAATGAGCCCCAGAATCCTCAGATCTTTCTACACCTGCACTATTGAGAGCATCCTGACGGGCTGCATCACTGCCTGGTTTGGAAACAGCACCGCTGGCAACCGCAAAGCTCTGAAAAGGGTCGTGCGAACTGCCAGCCACATTGTTGGAGGTGAGCTTCCCTCCCTCCAGGACATCTACACCAGGCGGTGTATAAGGAAATCCCGGAGGATCATCAGTGACTCCAGCCATCCGTCCCACAGACTGCTCTCTCTGCTACCCTCAGGAAGACGTCTCCGCAGCATCCGATCCCACACTAGCCGACTGCGGGATAGCTTTTTCCCTCAGGCTATTAGACTAATGAACAGTCAAAAGGGATAGCTTTTTCCATCAGGCTATCAGACTAATGATCAGTCAGAACTAATACACCCCACAGCATACTTCACAACATGGTATGCCACACACTGCACTTTAACTTTAACAGCCCAACACCGAACTATTTAATACAATAATCTACCTGAACTATTTAAGACAATAATCTACCTGCTCCCACTGGACATAACATTTCTGTGTCCAGCTCAAGTACACTCTGTTGCACCCAAGCAGAATTTCATTTTCATGCGTAATTATGTCTACATAATGCAAGCGTACATTCTGTGTATAATGTATAATTCTGTGTACATTTTGTGTACATTCTGTGTATAATGTGTAGTGCTAACTGTATGTATGTCTAATAGTACACCGTGTGTACTGACTATTTGTATGTGCATATTGCACATCTTACCTGTTAAATGTGCATATTGCACATTTTTTACCTGTTTTCTCTTTGGTTATATGTTAACTAATTCTGCAATTTCTGGTGCACGCTCCCAAGAATTTCACTCACCGAGGCACATGTGCTATGATGATGTGACAATAAAAGTGATTTGATTTGATTAAGAAGTCTTCCAGGAGGGCCACCATCATGCCTGCCCCCTTTTTTAAGATAGCCTCCATCATACCCGCACCCGTTTTTAGGAGGGCCGTCATCATGCCAGTACCGGTTCTCAAGAGCCATTGTCATGCCTGCACCTGTTCTCAAGATGGCTGCCGCCAAGCCGGCATCTGTTCCCAAGATGGCTGTCTCAAGGTCTGCACCAGTTTTTGAGACTGCAGTGGTTATACCTGTTCCTGTTATCCAGATGGCTGCTGTCTTACAGTCACCTGTTCTCAAGAGGGCCGTCATCACGCCTGCACCTGTTCTCAGGATGGCACCGGAGGTATGTTCTTTGGACTCTGTGTTTCCTGTATTAACCATGGTCCTGTGGTGTGTGTGGTCTACTGTCTGCTCTTCTGTTCAGCAAGATGTCTCTCAAGTCAATGAACCTGAGTCTCCTGCACTCCCCGTCACGACTGAAGGGTCTGAACCTGACTCTTCTGCACTTTCAGTAACTGCTGAAAGGTTTGAATTTGAGTCCCCTGAGCTTTCTGTCCCGGCCTACGTTTCCTGAATTTGCTTTCCTGACCATAAGGTCTGTTTCAGAGTTCCCTGAGCTCCCTGTAAAGGCAGAGATGGTTACTCCTGAGCATCCTGTGTCCTGTAGGTCAGCCAACAGGGTCGCTCCCAAGCTCCATAGACTCTCTACCCTTGCCAAGATGGCCGTGCACAACTCCCATGGGCTCTCTGCCCTTGCCAAAATGTCCGTTCCTGAGCCCCCTAGTCTCTCTGTCCAGCCCAAGATGGCAGACTCCGAGCTCCCTGAACTCTCTGCACTGCCGGCTCCGCCCTGGGCTTCTGGATCCTTGGCCTCTACATGATCCTGGCCCACCTTCCCTCCCCCAGATACACCTCCATTCCTCCACCCACCTGAACTCTTTGCATTATGGAGTGTCTGGAAGCCACTCCTTTAGAAGAGGGTACTGTCACAGCGCTAGACTGTGTTCTGTGTCTGTGTGTTTCATGTTAGTGTTTTCACCTGGCAGTGCTCATTAGCCACTGATTAGCTCTTCACACCTGTTTGTATTCTTTAATCAGTCATCTCTTGTTTTTATACCCGGTTTGTTCAGTGTGTTTTCATGGAGTCCTTGTATTTGTCACCCCGCTTCTGTGTTCCTGTTTATTTGGACTGTCTATTTGGATTTTGACCCTTTGCCTGGCTGGATAATGATACTTGGATTACCCAATAAACTGCTTTTGGATCTTTACCCTTTTTGTGTTAGTGTGCATCCGTGACAGTAGTAAACTAAAAATAATGTCATTTAAATATATTTAAATTTTTTTGTACAATTTTATTTCTCAAACTCAGCGTACTACATAAAACATTATTTACTTAAAAATGTGAATAAGATTTTGAACACATTTAAATTTTGTCATTTAGCAGACACTTTTGTCCAAAGCGACTTACAAGTGAGGTAAACAATAAAAGCAATATAGCAACACAAGAAAAGCAATACATAAGTGCACTGGAAATAGTCTCATCAAGTCCAACATAATGTACATAGCCAAGGGTTTGTTAGTAATTTTTTTTAAAAGAAATGTAGAGATAAAGAGAAAAGTAAATAGAGAAGGAGATAAAGAGAAAGGTAAATTGAGAAAGAAAGTCTGTTATTAGGAAGTGAGGTAATGGCAGAAGAGAGGAGTTTTTAGCCAAGTCTTAAAGACAACTACAGTGTCAGCAGATTGTGTCACGACCGGCAGATCATTCCACAGTTGTGGAACAGCTCCTGAGAAGGTATGCGCTAGTGTTTTTCCCTTTTTGAGAAGGAACCACAAGCCGTCGCTCGGTGGCAGAGCGCAGGGATCAAGAGGGTACATAAGGCTCTATAAGTAAGTGAAGGTAAGGGTGTGCTGACCCAGTGGTGGTTTTAAAGGCCAGGAGCAGAGCCTTAAATTTGATGTGAGCTGCTATAGGAAGCCAGTGTAACTTGACTGCTTACCTTTAAATCTCTGCATGGTTTGGCTCCCCTTATCTCTGCAATATGCTCGTTCCCTACACCCCAACTCGCTCACTACGTTCCTCTGACTCTAGTCTTCTTGTTATCCCTCGGTATCGCCTTTCTTCAATGGGGGGCAGATCTTTCTATACTATTGCACCCAAACTTTGGAATTCTCTTCCCCGCTCTCTCTGCAGTGTGAATAATATAACAGAATTGAACTCACTACTCAAAACCCACCTGTTTCCTGAATGCTACTCTTGCTGATTGATTACGCTGTATTTATTCCAATATCTCCCTGAATGTTATGTTATGCATCTTAATTTCTATTTTGTATTTTTGGACTTGTCTTTGTCTCTTCTGTACTTCTGTGTCCCTTATCATTGTTAAATTTTCTTTTTTTTGATGTAAAGCGTCCTTGAGCTCTGGAAAGGCGCAATATAAATAAAACTTATTATTATTATTATTATTGACAAAGAGAGGGATGATGTGTGCTCTCTTTGGCTCATTGAAGACCACTCTTGCCGTTGCGTTCTGAATAATCTGTAGGGGTTTGGTCATGCAGGCTAGAAGCCCTGCCAGTAGCGCATTGCAGTAGTCCAGCCTGGACAGGACAAGAGCTTGGACTAGGACCTGCGTAGCGTGCTCATTTAGGAAAGATCTAATTTTCCTAACATTGTAGAGCAGGGGGGCCCACCCTGTTCCTGGAGGGCTACCGTCCTGCAGATTTTAGCTCCAACCCCAACCAAACACAGCTGAAG
Organism: Misgurnus mizolepis; assembly: GCA_025389145.1. Taxonomy (NCBI): domain Eukaryota; kingdom Metazoa; phylum Chordata; class Actinopteri; order Cypriniformes; family Cobitidae; genus Misgurnus; species Misgurnus mizolepis. The sequence continues at coordinate 33,886,137 of JAIFKI010000009.1, read as the reverse complement.
CAGCAAATCAAGGTGGTCAGGGTTGCTTGACAATTAGAGACAGGTGTGTTGGAGCTGGGTTGAAACTAAAGTCTGCAGGATGGTAGCCCTCCAGGAGCAGGGTTGGGCACCCCTGTTGTAGAGGATAAATCTACAAGAGCGAGCGGTGCTGGCAACATGCTCCGTGAAGCTAAGCCGATCATCAATGACCACTCCCAGGTTTTTGGCCGTCATGGAAGGCGTGATGGTCGAGGAACCTAGCTGAATGGAATGGTTGTGCTGAATCTTTGGTTCAGATGATATGACAAGCAGTTATGTCTTTGCAAGGTTAAGCTGGAGATGGTGATCCTTCATCCAGAGTGAGATGTCCCTTAGGCATGTTGAGATGCGGGCAGAAACTGTGGGATCATCAGGGTGGAACTACAAGTGGAGTTGAGTGTTGTCCGCATAGCAGTGGTAGGAAAAGCCATGTTTTCAAATGACAGAGCCCAGGGATGTCATGTATATCGAAAAGAGCAGCGGTCCAAACACAGAGCCTTGAGGCACCCCTGTATCGAGACGTTGGGGTTTGGAGACGTCACCTCTCCAGAATACCTGAAATAACCTAGAGAGGTACGACTTAAACCATAGAAGCGCTGTGTCAGAGACACCCATAGACATAAAGGTGGACAGGAGGATTCAGTGATTGACCGTGTCAAAAGCGGCAGATAGATCCAGTACGATCAGCACAGATGATTTGGAGGCTGCCCTTGCCTGCCTTAAGGCTTCAATGACTGAGAGCAGTGCAGTCTCAGTGGAGGGGCCGCTTTTGAAACCGGACTGATTGCTATCCAGGAGGTTGTTCTGTGTGAAGAAAGAGGAGAGCTGGTTGAACACAACGCGTTTAAGAGTCTTGGCAATGAAGGGAAGAAGAGAAACGGGTCTGTAGTTCTCTAGCATAGCAGGATTGAGTGTGGGTTTCTTCAGCAGCAGGGTTATCCGAGCCTCCTTAAATGTTACGGGGAAGGTGCCAGTGGAAAGGGATGAATTGATAATGTGGGTGAGAGCAGGGATAACTGACGGAGAGATGGCCTGAAGGAGATGGGGGGGTATGGGATCTAGTGGGCATGTAGTCGGATGGTTAGAAGCCAAGACCTTGGTAACATCCGCTTCAGATAGGAGAGAAAAGGAGGGGAGGGAGCATGTCTCAGAGGTTTCAACATGCGCAAGAAGCGGCTCGAAGAACTGACTGATGATAGTTTTCGTTTTCTTCACAAAGAATGGTAAATGGTAAATGGACTGCATTTATATAGCGCTTTTAACAGACCTAAGGCCATCCAAAGCGCTGTACATGTTGCCTCACATTCACCCATTCACTCACACATTCATACACCGACGGCGGTGTCAGCCATGCAAGGCGCCATCCAGCTCGTCGGGAGCAGCTGGGGTTAGGTGCCTTGCTCAAGGACACCTCGACACTTGGTCCAGTGGAGCCGGGGATCGAACCACCAACCTTCCGGTTTGTAGACAACCTACATGAACCACTGAGCCACTGCCGCAAGAAGGAAGCAAAATCATCAGTCGTTAAGTCGGATGAAGGTGGGGGGGGCAGGGGGACAAAGAAGAGTAGAGAAGGTCTTGAAAAGAGTGTGAGAGTCAGGTGAGTTGTTAATCTTTGAATGGTAGTAAAGGGTCTTAGCAGAGGAGACATCTGTGGAGAAGGAGGCAAGAAGAGACTGATAGAGACAGATGGCAGAAGGATCTTTCGATCTGCGCCACTTCCTCTCTGCAGCCCTGGGTGTGGAGCGATGCTCACGGAGAACCTCAGATAGCCAAGGGGCAGGTGGTGTGGCCCGGGCCGGTCCAGATGTCAGAGGGTATAATGTGTCTAAGCAGGATGTAAGAGTGGAACAAACTGTGTCGGTGGCGTTGTCAGTATCTGACAGAGAGAGTAGGCTGGGAGCGGGGAGCGTGGAAGAAATCGCAGAGGATAAGCGGGAGGGAGATAGCGTGTCGCAGTCAGGGTGTTGAAGTCAGCTGCCTGTGGTTTCTCAAGGTGGATGTTAAAGTCACCAAGTACTACTAAAGGAGTACCATCCTCTGGGAATGAAGACAGAAGTACATCCAACTCCTCCAAGAAGTGGAGCGATAGATAACTAAAAAATGGATTTTAGTAAGGTGGATGATAGTAACAGCATGCGCTTTGAAAGAGCTTCTGTCACATGAGGAGGTTTGCTCTTGTAATTTCCAGTCCTTTGGAATGAGCAGACCAGTTCCTCCACCCCTTCCTGTTGTGCGAGGACTGTGGGAGAAAGTGTAGTTGTTGGAGAGGGCAGCCAGAGTGGCAGTAATAAAATCCGCTTTGTTGACAGCAGATTGGCAGTTCCATAAGCCAATGGGAAAAGTGAGTGAGGCAATAGTGAAAGGAGGGACAGTGCGGAGGTTATTAACCCTCTGGGGTCTGTTGGACTTTAAATGTCCGGCATGTTCTTGAATGAGGAGATCAGACACGTAACTCAAATCAAATTATTTTTAATAAGTATCTCAAATGAAATATTACAGAGCTCTGGGTCAAAACTGTCCCTGTCTTTACACAACACCAATGCAGAAACAGGTCCCCAGAGGAGCGGTTGACTCTGATCTGCCTCTCCCTCTGACCCAAAAATATATATATGTGCCGTTGGGTGTGGTCCTCGTTTGATGGAAAGTTTTACTTCTGTCTTAGAAGTTCACCATGCTACAAGCAACTATGACCATTATTTCACCCTGTCGCCTTGACATCCTGTTTTTCGTTCCTCCAGCTGTCTCTGCAAAGTAAAAGTTAAAAACACACATACATACATACCGCAAAAACTCCAAGCCTGCTAAATTTGCACATGACCTTTAAAAGTCAACTATTAAAGTCCTTATACAATGGAATCTTATCTCTAAGCTTGCTAGACTATTCTAACTTTAATACTATATGCCAAAGGTTAATACTCAAAACTATTCTTAACATTCTTATGATTAAAGGCAATGCAATCGTTAATAATACAGTAATAAAATCATTATTATTCAAAGCAATTGTTTATATTCATATTGCAAGGATATACAGATGTGGGGATGTTCTAATTTTCCTTCAGGTCCGACCATTTTGGGACACTGTCCAAGGTTCTGACATGCTCTTACATTTGGTCTTTTTTCAGTTGCTTTAAAACATAATAATGGCAAGTGTCTCATACCACTGTGTTCAGCACAAACTGGGCTAAAATACAGGGCTTAAAGTACTCCGGCCAGGGGGCCGGATTTCCGGCTTGAGGGCAGGTCCGGACTCCGGCGCAGGCAAAACATGCAAATGAGTCACTTTCGGCACGGACGCGCTTGGAAAAAACGAGCGCGTCACTTTAATTATGAGCGCGCATACCACGCGGCTAAATTTGAATTAACGAACTGGCAATAATAACCGGTCCCCTTCAACCTACCACCTTGATTCACGAGTCAGCGGTCACAGCCAATGGGAGCATGATATTAGGTTGTCTTAGCCAATTGCTAGAGAGGAGGGTGGGTCTTGTGCAGTAAGTGAACCAGTTCGCAGTTAGCTTGCAGGCTACACACGCTGTGGAGAATGAAGTTTATCAAACCAGAAGAAAATACATCTGCTTCGGAGGAGAAAGTAAAAAACAAGTGACGCTTGGCATGCCTTGAATAAAGAGGACAAGACACGGTAAGGCTTTAGGCCAGTGGTCTCAAACTCCCGACCCGCGGCCGTCTCTCCCCCTCTATGCGGGCCGGTTCTGCTTTCAAAAATATAATATAATCTGCCCCGCAGAAAGATTTTCATTTACTTCGTTTTATATTTTTTAAATTATTGATGTAAACTTTTTAGGGGCCGTTCACATATCGCGTCTAAAACGCGCGTTAAACGCGAGTCAATGCGATTTTTTTTCATTCCTAAGCGCGTGAGAGGCTGGGCGTCCTCCGTTGCTACGCAACCATGAGCGGCTCTCACTCCAGCGAGCATAACAGAATACGTGATCAGATTTTATTGCTCATCTGAACCTCACGTTAATCATATCATTGTCTCCATGCGATCAGTTAATCTGGTCGGGACTTTGGAGTGTTCGTCCAGAGAAGAGCTGTACTGTAACTCGGGGTTACCCAACTGTACTCAGAGAAAAGCTGCATGGGGTTTGTTTGTTCAAGTCACAGCTTTCATTGGCGACACGTCATAAGCAGTGCAAGCGGGAGATGTAATGCAACGCATATTAAACTACGGATGCAGAAAAAGCCAAGTGCCCAGGTTTTGAAAAGAGGAAAGATTAGGAGAAACGTGCAAAAGATAAAAGTAGACTACAGTAGTCTATGTATGCAGCTCACTCAACTCAATATAAGTGAATAATAAAGTATATGTATCATTATGTTGCTTGCTATGCAGTTACACATGAAGCATTAATATTAATTTTTACAGAGATCGAACATATTCAAGTCCAAAATAAATGCATATGCTAAAATAGTTCATAAATGTATTCAGGAATTTAATTTGTTAATTTAGTGCAAGGTTTTAATAGAAAAAGTTTGTATTTATTATTATTATTAATTTAAGATAAGGTTTAGAAAAGATTTACTTACTCTTAAAAATTAATTATAAAATAGATTGAAAGCACTGTTTATATTTGTATGTATTATTATATGTTTAATAATAGAATTTAAATGCAGTACATATACAGAAATATTGTGTTTTTATGTTAAAATAGCTCTATGTCCCTCCAACAAGATGTCCATCTCAGAAATGGCCCAAAGCCAGTTTGAGCCCCCTGCTTTAGGCACTTGGTGCAGTAAACTTCCGAAACCTGAGGCTTGTTTTTGCATAGTTTTTTTGGCATAATAAGTTGTTAATGTGTTGAAAATATGACTGTGCTGTTGCTCATAGAATTAGTTTATAGAAAAAATGGGCTTGGTAAAAGTCCTGGTTGAGCCACAGAAAGTTCAGGCTCAGGATTTTTTTTCACTTTAAGCCCTGAAAATATTATATGAGCTACATGTATGTACATGTTTGTACTTTTGACAGAAATTTTTTTATGCGTGGTTTTTAAAAAAAGCAAAATTTTTAAGTCATTGATTTAAGTCCACAAAAACCATACTAAACATGTTTTAACAAGACTAAACAGAATCTAGTAGTCTAGAGTTTTTTTTCTTTAAAATGATGTGAAAATCATCCTGCCTACTCATTCACATAAAACAATATATTGATTTAGAAATTGTAAGACACTTTTTGTTTAGAGGGGCCGTATGCGAGAAGGATTGATTGACAGCTAGAAAACAAAGGCTCGCATAATGAGCTGCATAAGGAGGCAGTAATGTGAAAGGGAACTACAGTAAAGAATGTGAGGACAAATGTATACATGTTTGTTTGATGTTTATTAAGAAGTAAACAATATAATCAAAATAGAAATGAAGGTCAGTAGGACATTTTCAGTTTATTTGGAAACAAACCCTATTCAAAAACTTAACTTGTATAAGAAACTGATAAACAACAGAGCTGTAAACTTCATGTGGCTCATGTTACCATATAACTTTATGTCCAAAAAGTGTGAATATGTTTTTCCACTTCATAGTTTTGTACTGATGAGAGGGATGCAGACCTGTAAGAGAGTTATAAACAGCTGTTAGCATAAATTGTCCACTGAAATACCCTTACATACATAACTGATGGGTAAATGATAGCACTACATACTACAAACTATCATGTACATAAACTAAATTAGTATCTCAGATAAACATCTGCAGTGATTAGTTATATGAAAAGCTGTTTTCAGATGACTGTTTTCAGATGCCCTTCCCCTTATCGTCTAGCTTCTGTGTTAAATGCGTTTCTGTAAGCGAGTATGAACTTTAAAAAAAACAAAGCATTTGGCGTCCATGTGCGCCAGCTCGCGTCTCCATGGAAACAACGCAGCGCTCATAATAAAACGGTGTCGCGTGTAAAGCGCAATGTATGGAATGCGTTGCATGTAAACAATATCATATTACAGCAGATCCCGCAGTGCAGCATTACTCAAAGTTGCCATGAAGGATACGAAAGTGAATAACTGTGTCTAACACTGTACAATATGTAACAGTTATCCGCCATTATGGGAGGTCACGCGTACTCGTTTGTAAATAAGCATGTAAACAATATATGGAATCATATTACAGCACAAACTTAAAAGATCCTGCAGTGCAGCCTTACTGAAAGTTGCCATGAAGGATATATGTGAATAACTGTGTGTCTAACACTGTACAGCATGTAACAATGAAATCCGCCATTACGTGATCACGCATCCTCGTTTGTAAACAATGCGAAAGTTTTTCAATACGAAGCGTGCAGTATGCTGAGGTCGCTTATGTAGGCTGAACTGCACAAGCCATAAGCATATTACAACATGATAGCAAATATAAATGAAGACAAATGACTTACAGTTTCTTCAGGAATATATCCTCCTCCAGTGCGTCCTCCATTGTTCTTCTTCTTAGGTAACGTTAAAGATAAACGCTTCTCTTCCTCAATGTCCAGACATAAATGAAGATATTCCTCACGTGTGTGTGTATAAAGTTTATAATCCAAACATCTTTGAATCTGAGCAAACTTTACTTCGTCTGTTTGTTATTGTGTTGACCTGTTCCTCATTACAGCGTGTACCGCCTGTGGGCGTGACCGAATTAAACATAATGAAGTCAGCCAGGAAAAACAGTACTCTCTTTACTTCAATGCAGATTATATAAACACTCAATATTTGTTTTTGATTATAATTAGCTTGTTGAAAAGTAGGCATTTCAGGCTTTCTTTGGATATGTGTATGTTTGTGTGACGAGTATTCGTGGAGTTTCAACTGATTTTTGTAACGTGATTTGAGAGACAGCTGACGGAGACAGAAATGTCTGAATGCGCACCCTGTTTATTTTCTTTATTTGACAAAAACACAAAGATCCCTTGTTATTGTGAATGTACACATATTAAAGAGGACCCTTCACAGATTCAAATGATGTCAAACACATAAGTGTATGATTATTAATGATGGAGTATTTTAAGTTGATTCTGCTATGACAAGGAGAAAACACGTCAAAATGCGTTGACGCGTTTTTGGACCCCTGGGGGTTAACATTTTGCTGGCTGCGACGTGATACAACAGATTTACGAGTTATGACAGTAGAGATTTGAAAACACATAGTAAAATTATTAGTTACAAGAGAGGAAAGAAGCGTGCTTAACAGATACATATAAAAAGTTAGTACAAAAAGGTACAATACTCAAGCGCCCTGTCGGTGTCCCTGCTCGGTGGAGTCACGCAGGTAGAGTCGATGGTCTTTACACTCTTCGGTCTTCACAGGACGAGGGCTGCACGCGACTGCTACCGCAGTGGACTGACTGCTTTAATAAGTGCTTCAATTGTGGACTGAAACTGAGCAGGCCACGCCCGATAACAATCAACAACTAAGTCAATGGCCGAAACTACTGTAATACACTAACACACGCGAGGACGCACAGGAACAAACGCGAATTGCAGCACGTGAGACAAAGGTAAACAAGAGAGCATTTCGTAACAACGACAGTGCGCTAAACCTTCACAAGTCTAAAAACAAATACACTTACACATTCTGTAGACTTCTGTTGATAACTGCTTCACCTGCATCCACACCGTAACGGTCACACATCCCTTTAAAAAAATGGAAACTGTATGAGAGGCTGTATGAACTGTATGTTCAATTTGATGCCTTTATTACAGTAGCATAGTGAACAGGCTATGTGTTATTACAGCACAAAGTACAGCACATAAAAGTTATTGTTACAGAGTAGTCTTACTGTATGTACACTTACCTGTTATCCTCCCTGAAGTGTCTGATGATGCAGGCCACTAAAATTTGCCTGTACTCATTACCCAGCCTCCCTTATAATCAGACCATGGTTAAGAACACGGTCAACAACAGTGGCTCAATTTGATCTGAGACAGCTTGTGGCCTTTACTTTGCCCTTTCTTTTCACCTTCATTGTCATCCTCCTCCACCTCTTCCTTCTCCTCCACATCTTTCTCCTCCTCCTCATCCTCTCTCTTGTCCTCCTGAATAAACTGATTCAAGCCCTTTTATCCACCTATTGAAGAATCTTATCAGTATGTGTTCAATTTTGACTCTTAATGTTTTACCTTGGTAATTGTGTGCTAATTGTGCTCAAGCTATGCTGACTGGAATTAACAATATTGAATGCTATTGCTTACAAGATAAACACATTATGTAGGCCGGTGGTTCCCAAACTGGGGTACGCGTACTCCCGGGGGAACGCAACGTGATGGAGGGGGTACGCGAACAAAATGCTGAACTATACTGTTAATGTAATTATACCGCACCTAATATTCAACCAGACAATTATTTCTCAGGCTAAATATAAAGACGTTTCCCCCCTAGTGTACACACAGCAAAGTAGCCAGGTAGTGCCATAAAATGTCAAATTCATGACATCCAATCCAATTACCCAATCTACGGTCCAAAAAAATCTGTGTCCCTCAAGTGTCATGCTTAAGTGCACGTTTTTACATATCGCATGTAATTCCAAAGCACGAGGTTAGAAAATAAAGCATAACTTTACAAGCAGATAAAAAAGGATAAGTGGCTGCAAAGATTTAGGCCTACAGCTACAGAAAGCAATCCAACTCCCAGCAGCTTGGATGATCCACATTCCTCTGACTGCAGCCTGGGTCCCTCCATTTCAGCTGAAGGTGTTTCTCCAGACCCTGCTATGGTTAACACTGATACAGACAGCGATTCATCTGAGGTTTCGGCACCAACTCCGGTTCAGCAATTCACAGAAAGACCATCAAAAAGGCGCAAATATGATGAGAAATACATTTCATTTACATACATTGGCAGTGAAGAAAACCCCAAACCAGTGTGTTATATGTGCAAAAGTACTCTCTTTTAACTGCATGAAGCCAGCATTTTTACGTAGGCATTTAGAAACGAAGCATGCTGCTTTGAAAAATAAACCACAATAATTTTTTGAAAGGCAATTAAGACAACTCGGGAGTAGTAAGGCCCTTATAACAGCATCAGAAAACCTTAATAGGAAAGGTCTGCAAGCATCCTACATGGTGAGTTACAGAGTGGCTAAGACAGGCAAATCGCATACTATTGTGGAGAACTTAATTCTTCCTGCTGCAGACGATATTGCAAGTGTTATGATTGAGGAAAAGGCCAAAAAAACAATACAGAAGATGCCGTCATCAGACAACAGTTTCACGTCGCATCGCTGATATGGCAGAAGACGTTTAAAAACAACTATTGCTTCGCATAAAATCCAGCGATTTCTACGCTTTACAAATTGACGAATCGACTGATGTAGCTGGCTTGGCTCAGCTGCTGGCATATGTTAGGTATGTTTATGTTGGTTAAGTTATGGAAGATTTTTTGCCGACCGTTGGAAGGCAGAGCAACAGGAGATGAGATTTTCAAGCTTTTAGATGACTTGGTAACATCACATGGACTTCAGTGGACAAAATGTGTGGGTATATGTACAGATGGAGCGAAAGCCATGACAGGGAGGCACAGTGGACTGGTAACACGTGTGCAAGCAGTTGCGCCCTGCGCGGCTTCAGTACATTGCAGCATACACAGAGAAGCGCTGGCCACCAAAGGAATGCCTGACGGTGTTAAGGAAGTTTTGCAAGATGCTATGAGAATTGTAAACTTTGTTAAAGCAAGGCCTTTGAATTCTCGTTTGTTTTCTTCATTGTGCAATGAAATGGGCAGTGACCATGTCACACTGTTACTCCATACTGATGTGCGTTGGCTGTCCAGGGGAAAGGTACTCACATGACTGTTTGAATTGAAGGACGATCTTAAAGCTTTTTTATCGACCATCCATTTGAATTGAGAAACCGCTTACACAACGAAAAGTGGCTCACAATACTGGCCTATCTGGGTGATGTTTTTTCTCGTCTGAATGAGCTTAACCTCGGATTGCAGGGAATTTCCACGACCATATTTAATGTGCAGGACAAAATTGAGGCCATGATCAAAAAGCTTGCCCTCTGGTCTAATTGCATTAACGAGAACAACACTGAAGCCTTTCGTCATTACGTGATATGTTGCTAACAAATGGACTCAGCCTTACCAACAGCGTTAAACGCGACATAATGAAACATCTATAAGAGCTGTCCGCACAATTTCGGAGGTATTTTCCAGAGACGGACAATGCTAACAACTGGATTCGCCATCCATTCTCTGCCACCCCCACAGCACACCTGTCCATTTCTGAGCAAGAGAGTCTCATTGAAATCTCTACGAGTGGCGCTTTGAAAATTGAGTTTACACAAAAATCACTACCAGATTTCTGGATAGCCTTGCGTGCAGACTTTCCTGCCTTAGCAGATCGCGCTTTGAAAACATTAATGCCCTTCTCATACCTGTGCGAAAGTGGGTTTTCAGCACTTACCAGCATAAAGAACAAATGAAGAGCTCTTTTCCAAAACGCGATAAACGCCATTTTTTAAAAAAATGAGTTTGTCATGTCATTTGGCTGTGTACTGAACCTATTCACTGCCCCATGAATGTTTTATGTCAAATTATTACATTTCCTTGTTAAAATTTAGGTACAAGATGCCGTTCTTTTCCAAAACGCGATAAGCGCCGAGCCTATTTTTAGCCTAAACGCGATTTATCCTCTCGACCAATCAGAACTCGATGAGCGTTCGACGCAATCCAATGGCGGCGCTCTGAACAGATGTTTGTTTATGTTCATTCATTACTCAAAATGAGGATTAATGTCATGTTAATACATCACCCGGAGAAGGTACCCGTTTGCAAGGCGATCTTCATTAAAGTGTTTGGTATGTACAACTTTCGTTTCAGAACTGGCTCGTTTAATACCGTTTTGTACGTTCGCGATAAAGTTTTTTTCCTGTGAAGAAGCCTGCTAACGTAACATGAAAAGTACTGAATAGCTCGATAGCCTGCTGATAGACAGACTTGCGTTTGATACATTGACCAATGTCGTGCAAAAGTACAAAATGTCGGTAGTGAACAATACAGGGACATCTGTAAAGTTGTGCTTTTTGGATTGGACATTATGAGCGTGTTGTTACATGGTATGTCATTTAGAGCAGATCAATGGGAGCTCGCTGTGTGTAGACGAGAGAGAGAGCGAGCAGGAGAGAGAGAGAGAGAGAGAGAGAGAGAGAGAGAGAGAGAGAGAGAGAGAGGTGAAATATTAAGCAAAAGGGGTTCCTAATGCCCTGCTAAGGAGAAAACTGAAATGGTGGAGGAAGTAATAGCAAGTTAGTTATGTGTAATTCTGTTTATTTCAAACTGGCTCCAATGTATATCACAATATGAATAATTTACTTATTCATTTATAGTATGAAGAGTCCCTGAGTATATGTTGCATATTCTCTTATTTGTTTTTTTTTTGTTTTTTAAAGAAAAAACATACATTTATGGAAAAATATATGGATTTATAGCGTTTTGAAAAAAAATAAAATTAACTTTGAATTTATAATCAACAATATTGTTGTTTGATTTAATAATCATTATTCAACATGTTCAGATTGAGCAGAAAAAACATTTTAACAGTATAAATTGAATTTTCACAAAATGTGTAGGTCTAGGTAAAACATGTACTTTTTCTGAAAACTATTGAAATGGATTTATAGCGTTTTGGAAAAGAGCTCTTCAAATATCGACACAGACTTTGCATAAAGAATGATTTAAGACTAAAACTGTCTCCGATAGAACCAAACATCCCAGAGTTATGCAAGTAATTTCAAGCACATCCATCTCATTCAAACTGTGAGTCATTTAAAAAAAAATAATTTGTATAATAAAGTTCTGTTTGATCAAATAAGTTATTTTATGAAGGTACATGTGTTTAAAATGCACGTTAAAAAAAAAACAAGACCACAATAGTAAGAGATGGTACCCAGAATGATGTTAAATCCCTGGGGAGTACGTCTCTGTAAAAAGAGTTTGGGAACCATTGATGTAGGCTATAAGAAATTAAGGGATTTGCGTGTAGAGATTTGCAATGACAGCTGAACAGATTTGACTCGTTTCAAAACTAGGGATGGGCATTTTCCAGTAATTTACTATTCGAATATTTAAGCTCATAAAGAACGAATATTCGAATATTCGTTTATTTAAATTATGTTAATTAAGACATGTGTGTTTTGTATTTTTCATTTTGTCATAATTATACAGAAGGCTTATAATTAGGAAATATCCACAACAAGCTCAACTTATATTCTGTATGTATATATATGTATGTATTTTTAAGTTGAAAACAATGTAAAAAAATATATATTTTCTTAAATTCTTCTTAAAAAATATCCTACAGAAAAAAGGCGTTAAAACCCCACACGGAGCGAAGTCTGAGTCAAATCCTTAGTTTTAAGTCGGTCAGTATGAATTCATTACTGTTTGATCTTACATACATTATATTATACCAAATATTATATACTAACCCCAAATCTAAGCGAAATTTGAGGACTTGCGAAGTTTAAAGTTTGAGGACTTGACAAAGTAGGCTATCATCATTTAAACAGACTCAAAACACCACAGAGCCCGCAGCAAACGAAAAAAACACATCTACATAACCGACTGCTCAGTCGCCATATAAATATCTCCTCAGTTTAGTCTGACATGTATTTGTGAATAAAGAAAACCATATTTATCCTACCTGCTTCGGTGAAAGCCCGTTCTTCTGACTAGATACAATAATGACGGTGCTGCGGAGAAAACTCTTCCTCGTGATGATGGTTATCCAATAAAAACAACAGATGGATTGAACAAGATTGAATATCTGTATTTAATATTATTTTACAAATAACGTAAGCGGCTCGATACCTTATTGTTGACTGTGCAAAGTTACTAACGTTAGCTTAATTTAACAACATTTCACAAAGATGGAGCTTTGCTTTGCCATGTGCAGTTATCCGGTTCATTTTCGAAAGAGCACCGCATATAATAAATGTTCTCCGTTTCATTTCGTTCTGCGTGTCTGTCTCGTTATAAACACAATAAAGTAGACTTTATAACAGAAAGCTTACAAATCTCCCATGATGTGTTGACGCGGGCGGCGGAGAAGCACGTTTAATAACACGTGAGCCCTCACTGAGCCAGTGGCCAAACACGGCGCGCCGCGGACAAACCCGGAGATAAAGGAAAAACTTAAATTCGTCTGCAATCTGCATTGACAAACAATCAGAAATACATAGAAATTAATGTTCATATTTTACATTTAAGTCTGTAAAAGACAGTATAGATGAAGTGAAAAAGCATTAAATAAGTCGCAACAGTTTGGTGGCACATTAAAAAAACAACAACATTCGAATAGCATTTTTTACATTCGAATTACTATTTCCGATCGAATATTCGAATATCCGTGACCATCCCTAGTCAAAACAGGGGAGTAGTGTTTATAGTTTAGGGAAATAGGTGTGCTTTTTGATAAATGGCATTATGGTTTTGAAATTTTAGTTAAAACCTGGTTATAGTGTTTAAGCAATAGATAAAAACTGCAATGCGATAAAACAGGAATTTGTTGTAAATCAAACATGAAATGTCCAATCTGCCCTAAACTTCACATTATTTGATAGGAGTCCTGGCTTGAAAACATCTATATGCCAATATGTATTTATTGTCATAGAGCCATCAGTTGGCAGCAGAAAATATGGCACATATAAATGACAAAGTCCTCCTACATTTTCCTGCATATTGTCCTGCATATTTTCCTAAAGCATATTTGTATTTTCAGAGGTACGTAATTAATAATTTTCTTCTTTATGTCTAGATTTGTACACATTTTCAGTATCAGAGTCGGCTCCAGTGGGAACAACTGTGGGCAGAATAATGGCAGACGACAGGGACATTGGCATGAATGCAAAAATAAATTACAGCTTAGAGGACCTAGAGGAGAGCAGCACCTTCACAATCCAGACAGACCCAAAAACTCAAGAGGGGATTATTATCCTGACTCAGGTAAAACAGTATATTTCTGGTATATGCAATAATTTATAAAAGTGACATTTTTTCTAAATTCTAGGTATTTGCAGTAGTGGCCCCTCAGCTCCACCCAATTCTCTCAAGTTTTTTTGCTAGCATTTTACCTATAGTTTATAATTGAAGAGCACAAATAAAAATTATAAAAATTGGTAAGTCTGATAAAAGACAGAGAATGCATCCAAATAAATAAATTGTAAAAATGTATTTCTCCCTGAGAACTATATGTTTTGAACAATGTTTTTTTTTTTGTGTATTGTTTACTGACTGTTTGATAGTGTATATCATTTTGATCACTTTGTTAATGTTTTGAGAGCAGTGTTTGATTTTGAACACAGGTCAAACTGTTTTGAGAGCAGTGTTTGATTCTGAACACAGGTAAAATAATATAATCAGTAGGGCTGATTTCATCCAGGAATCGTAAAATCGCTCTTTCACCTTCCACTCTGTGAAATCAATGTTGCCTAGTAATGAATGTGCTTGCAGTAGGATCACGTAATTTAACCAGAAACAACAAATTTACATTTCTTTCTGATTGCCTGATAGGAGGCATTTACTTTAAAGAGCTGCATTGTTCACACTGGACAGATCAATTTAAGCTTTTCCTGGCCTGGTGCTCTAAAAGGAGGAGGACAAAAGGCCTGCAAGATAATAGGGATAGGAACATTAGCTGGTTCCCTGTGGAACATAACCTGGCTCATGGTACAAAAAGGCCTTAACCATCCCGGTGCAAACCTTAGGCATGTAGTGCAGAGGTCTGGAATTCTGGCCTTTGGGCCATGTGCGGCCCGCCCCCCTCTCACCGGCATACTGTCAAAAATACTCCGGCCTGCAGAAATATTTTTATTTACTTAGTTTTACATTTTTTGGTAACTGATTTAAACTTTTAAGGGGCCATTCACATGTCACGTCTAGAGATGTAATGATTGCTGCAGTATTACTGCATGATTTTTTTATTACCATTTAACTGTGTCACAGTTCAAACCCCTGTCCAGCATTAACCAATTAAAGCAATAACGTGATGTTTGTGATGTTGTTCACGTTTGGGGAAATCTAGTTGTACTGATACATTTACATTATTCATTTTCCATTAAATTATGTGATCTGTTGAGTTTAAAGCTCCTTTCTACTCTTTGTTTCTTCCGCGATTGCTGTGAATGCATGTGTTGTGCAGCTTAATTTTAAATTTGGTTTGCATCAGTACTTTTTTTTTTTACAGTTCACAAAACCAGGATAATATTGATAACCAGGCCGGTGCCAGGATGGCATAACTGGGAAGCACTTTAATTTCTTGAGGGGGGTCCACACTATTGTGAATGATTTCCTGCATCTTTTCATTTATTTATTTTGGCTACATATATTATTGCCTGTATTATGCATATACACATTCGACTACTGACAATTTCACTATTAAATTGCCCAACAATCTTAATCAGCCTGATAATCATGAATTAACCTCTTACCTAATCTCAGGCGAATGGCTTCAGCTCCCAAATGATAAACAACTCGAGGTACATGAAGTTGCAGTGCAATTCAGCGACCTAGGTGGCCTTTTCTTTGATTGATGTTTCAGCCTGCAAGGTTTAAAAAATGCATTACTTTACTCTTTATCTGCCATTGACAAGTTATCTCTTTAAATAGGGGCGAACTCACATCCAAGTCAAACCAAACCATGCCAGAGACAGATTGTCCCCCCTCCCTACTCCCCCAAAAGGAGGCCCTCACACTGTACTTTTATTGATCTGAGTCCGGGTGTGCGATTATCCACTAGATGGCGGACTTACCCAATTATGAAAAAACTAAAGCCAAAATGTTTTTACTAATTTTAGACTCTGTGTATGTTTTGATAGTCATTCCGAATCTGATCTCGAACAAAATTCCTTCACAAAAATGCAATTATTTAAGCTTTTCGTTTAACAATTTGTATAACAATACCCGTATTTAAGAGTTTATAAGCAGAGAAAAAAATATAGATGGATGAAACTTTTTTCCTGTTTTGTTTATTTGTTTATTGTTTGTTTGAAAGCAGATATTTGTATGTTTATATATTATTAGAATAACATTTTCCTGGAAGGCATTTTGTGAAAAATCACAAAAAATGCTGGCGGGCAACTTTTCAAAAAATGGCTGTTCTCAGGGAACAAGGGTTACATACATAACCTGAGACATTCCCTTTCTAGGAAGCTTCAACGCTGCATCAGAGCTGACGTTATGGGGAACGTTATACCCAATCTGCCAGACTACAAGTGCCTGTCTGTGTGTAGAAAGCACAACTGACACCAAAGCACACAATCCCCAGGAATAGAGTAGAGATTCAACCCAAAAGTGTACAAAAGTGAGCAGTGAGGACCTGCCTGCCGCATCACAGATATCCTGGATCAAGGCCCCTGCCCACAGAGCCCTACATGCTGCCATACCTCAAGTTGAATGTGCTCTGATGTTTAAAGGAAAGGGCCATCAAGAGGCTTCATAAGCACATGGGATAGCCTCAGCTATCCATCTACTTAAAATTTGCTTTAGTGGCCGGGAACCCATTCCAGGCCGAACAGAAGCATGTAAATAACTGCTCTGTTCACCTGAACCGGCAGTACTATGCAGATACATGTCCAGTGCACGCACTGGGCATAGCAAATTAAGCACCCTCTGGCTAAATACTTGCACAGTGGAGGGCTGAAACCCTGCAATATTATGGGGCGTAGATTATTATTTCGAACCTTAGGCACGTAACCCAACCTAGGGTAGAAAGCCTTCACCATGCCTGGAGCGAACTCGAGGCACGTGAGTGAAACCGAGAGAGCCAATAAACTTCTACCCTTTAGAGCAGTGGTTCTCAATCCTGGTCCTGGAGGCCCACTGCTCTGCACATTTTGTATCTCTCTGTTATCTGACAGACTCAGTTAAATTCAATGAGATCTCTGCTAATGAGCTGATGATTTGAATCAGGTGTATTAAATAAGGGAGACATACGAAATGTGCAGAGCAGTGGGCCTCCAGGACCAGGATTGAGAACCACTGCTCTAAAGGGAGGTAATAGCTAGGAGAAATATAGTTTCCAGAGTAAGAAACTTTCTGAAACGATATCAATGGCTCAAATGGTGCCCCTGATAAGTCCTCCAGGACCACAGACAGATCCCATGCAGGGATCCTAAAATGACTCGCAGGCCTCAGCCTAATACAGAATAGGTGGTCTCTACTTATTGAGGGCCCGAGCAGTATGGTATGAAATGCAGATATAACTGCCACATAAGCCTTAATAGTCAAAGGAGACAGCCCTGCTGTGAACTACTCATATAAAACCAACAGAACTGTACCAAGGGGCATGTGCTCTTGGCACCATTAAATAAAAAGTCTTCATTTAAATGTGTATAATTTCCTTGTGGGAGGAGCTCTGGGATGTAAAATAGTCTGCACAACCTCGGTTGAGAGACCCGTTTCTATGAGTCTGTCCTCCTCAGAAGCCCACAAACTCATTCGCTCAAGGCAGGGCTAAACACAGTGCCCCTTGCCTGAGACTACAGATCCCTCCAGATCGGCCCCTGAAATGGGGAGCCGTCTAGGAGGGAGACCAGGTTTCGAAGATCACACTCGGGTCTCGATGCTGTGCTGCCATCTGTGAGGACTGGGAAAATATTACACAATCGTCAATATAAATAGTATGCAAATGGTCTAAAGATGCAATGGTCCCAGGGCAGCATTTACACATTTTGTAAATGTATGAACGGATAGAGCTAGGCCGAAGGGAAGGCCGATATTGGTATGCAATGCCCCCCAAAGGCAAACCTGAGATTCTGTGAGCAGGAAAAATCCATTGACAAAAACCAGTCTTCGGATCTGATTTGTAACATAATGTAAGTGACCGTCAACATCATAAACCATCATTTTGTGACAGTTCTGTATAGCCTTTGAATAAAAGGGATTCCAATTCCTGCTCTAAAATTAGGGATGTAGCCTAAATTTTTGTACATAACACCCATTGAGATATGTCTGGAATGTTTTCCCATGCTATTATAATTTTTACCAAGGGAACCTGATTTACTGTGGTCTGTACTACGAGAGGCAGAGTGTTCACAGTTAATACAGGAGGGCACTGAGAGGTGTGGGAACCCGTAAATGGTGGATACAACCCACACTCCCCAGTAGGGCATGACTTTGATATGGATTTATAAACAAATATATAGGGATGAAGCCACTCATGGCAACATAAAACATTCCTTAAATATGTTATGTTTAAAAGTTAGCTGAAGTGCTTGTGTAAACATAGGGAGAGAATAGTCGTTTCCATGACTTGCATAATAAGAATGGAGATCAGGAAAGGGAGGAAGCCTCTGGTGTTGGGATTGCACTCATTTTGTAAGAAATCTCTCATCTAACTTGCTGGATGATATAGTTTTTCTTATCTGCTGGTTCATACATATTAAAACTAGAAGTGTCACGAGAAACAACCTCGATCAACTTCTCATTTAATTGATCGGTTGAGGCGGGCCTTGGACCGCGAGGCATGCGAACATCATCTAAAACTTCAAACAGTGAAGCATGGGCCACCAATCGGGGCGGGAGAAACCGGCATGTGGGCTCCCGAGTCCCTCCCGGCAGCAAGGATAAGTGTACACCGCCTTAGCAGACGCAGATTTGAACCAGTCAGAAAGAGAAGGGCTGTGCTTACAATATATATCTCCTCAGAGGTAAAACATTGCATAGGGCTCCTGTTCTGGTTAAAAGTGACCGCA
Organism: Misgurnus mizolepis; assembly: GCA_025389145.1. Lineage (NCBI taxonomy): Eukaryota > Metazoa > Chordata > Actinopteri > Cypriniformes > Cobitidae > Misgurnus > Misgurnus mizolepis. The sequence continues at coordinate 33,867,448 of JAIFKI010000009.1, read as the reverse complement.
ATGCGTGCTTTCAAACCCTCCCGAAGTAGAACCTTCACGGTCAGAATAAACTACACCACCTCAGTAGTGGACACAGGACTTCAGCCGCGAGACTTGTCAAAACAACGACACACAGCCCGAACGCTGTGTGACTGAGTTTTAGCATGTAGGAAGCATGCAGATAGCTGCTGAGGTGAAAAAAGTTAAAGTGGGGGTTCCTTTCTGCCATATTTATGCTCTCTGGCTTCCGTCTATGACGTCACGCCCAACCATTGGTTAAATTTGATATACATACTCAGACGCCGTCATGCTGTAGGCGTTCCCCATAGCGTCAACCCTGATGCAGCGTTGAAGTTCCCTCAAAAGGGAACTAAATTGCTACAAAAATGTAAATACATTAAAATACAAAAAATACAATATTGAAGTTCCCTCGAAAAGGAACTAAATTGTTACAAAAATAAAAATACATGAAAATACAAAAAATACAATGTAAATATAATATAATATATAATAATAATAATGTCAGAAATTATTGAAATGTCAGAAATTATTTTAGCCTGGCACCCAGGATAAAATAATAGCATTTTTGTGAATGAATTTAGTTAGAGATCAGATTAAAAACGATTATTAAAACATACACGAAGTTTAAAATTAGTAAATAACAGTTTGGCTTCAGTTTTTTCATAAATCGCGGTATTGCAGATTAACATAAAAATTCATCAGAAACTAATTTTTTATGCAAATGTTTTCTTTTAATTGACAAGATAACTCATCAATGGTGGGGAAAGAATTGATCTCTCTGCTGCCCATCTGACTCCATACCTGCTCTCTGGAATGTTTCCTGTTCTGCCCTCCTGGAGTTGTTAAGGACGATTTAAAGTTGTGCGTAGGTTCTACGCTGTAGCTACTATAGCCTGTGCGTAGCTCTGCTTAGCCTGACATGCACCTCGCAAAAATTTTAACAGATCTACGCGGACCGAAACCAAAAGGCGGAACTCAACTGGGGGAGCGGTGCTGCACACGGACACTTTGAGAGTGTGCACTGGACAAGCGCATAGCGGAGCTTACAAGAGCAGAAGAGAAAGAAATAAAATCTAGAACAGCCCTGTTTGACTCATTCTAAACTGCAAGAAAACAAGATACACTTTGGGATAATCTTTCTCTGCCTTTTCTCTGTTCAGTGAGCGGCACGGAGAAACAGCGAATTAAATTTAATTACTCTTCTAACTGTGCTAATAGAGTTTCCCTAAACCATCCGCTGACTGTTTAGATACAGATGTAGCCTTTAAAAATGTGCGTTTTCTCCCGTGGCATTCGCCAAATTGTCTCGCGGAGTCTCGCAGAATTCTGCAAGTGTTTTCGGGGGGGGCTACTTTCCCTTTTCCCTTAATGTGTTTCGCTTCACAGAAAATCCACCAGGTGGCGCATAAAAAATACATTTTTATATGCGTTGTCATTGCGGTTGTTTCCAGAAGTTAATAAGGGCATTGCTGAATATTTAACATTGTTATTAAAACAGCAAAGTGATGTCAACCCCTTCTTGCCAGCATAACAGCACATACAACTATTAAGATGACTGTACGTGCAATGCGCATTTATACAAAGTGCAACAGAGAATTTAGTGTGAGCCTAATACATGTAACCCTATTTACAATAGTAGTAGTAGCGGGCCACCATTCGTCAAAATATGATTTATGACCCCCTTGACAGGTGGGGTTTTGACAGGTGGTACCCGACCAGCTGTACATGCCATCCAGGTTTGAGAGTCGTATTTTATGGCTTTTAGACAGCGGCTGTCCGGACTGTGCTCGTTTTACGACGTGTCAATCAACGCATAGTTTTTTCCTGCATGTGTGTTTTTTGTCAAGCATATGTTGTCATGTTTATTGCTGTCAAAAAAGTTTAATGTTTTAGGCTGTCAGGCTTTATGACCGCTTCTCTCTTACCCCTCCCTTCTCGCCCCAGCGCATCTCACCCTGCGTGTCTCACAGCGGGTGTGCGTTGTTGAATCTAAACTTTTGTAACATCAAAAGTTTATTTAAAGTCAAACAAGAATCATATATATTAGATGTATCTGGTTAAACTTAAATCTGATATTTTCTATCAATCTATTGTCTTTAGTTTCTGATCAGACACAAAGTTTCAGATGATGCTCTTATGACCGTGTGTGTGTGTGTGTGTGTGTGGGAGGGTGGATGCATGCGCGTAATCTTTGCATGTTTATGACAGAACTTTATTGGGGTGCGACAAGAGATTGTCAGGAATCAGTTTGGATGGAGAAGAGTTGGTCTACACAAACCTTTTGGTACGTATATGTGTTTCACTGTTTTCGTTCCAACATTTTGTCTGATTATTTAAAAACTAAAAAATTTGATCTCTGGTTTTGCAGCGGAATTGCCTAAACTCTTCTTTACTATTCCTGGTAATTCGCAGAGAAGAGCGGCCTGAACAAAAAAGAAAAAAGACTGATCAAACAGGACCGTACTTTAGAACCTCCCGCCGCGTAACAAGGACATCTTGGAAAAAGAGACGTCGAGTGGCTCGTGCCGTCCGGTGTGTATTTATTTAATCCTGTTACAAGAGTTTTAAACAAACTGTTTTATTTTAACATTTTCTAATGACAGGTGTTATCTGTTTTAAAGGGGTGGATATCAGTAGCAAAGCGATCGTTGTGTGTACTATTGCAAGATCTATAGCGGATCTCCAAAAAAAGTTTTAAACAAATATGTTTTATTTAGATATTTTTCTAATAACATGTTTTATCTGTTTACAGTTTAGGATACAGACCACAATCCTTTGATTTTTCTCTTTTTAAAAAACACGTCCAGAGACTTTTTGGATTTGTCTAGGACCATTTTAAACATTTTGTAGCAACTTGGATTTTACACATTACGGATACTGGATACCCATGTTTGAGTCTTACACAGTTCTTGTCACTTTTTTAAAATCATCTGGGTAAGTGACGAATTATAAATTGTTTTGCTATTGTTTTAAACGTGTGTTCTAAATACCTTTTGGTTTATTTTTTCATTGTTTATATAATCCGTTTTATACTCATTTTGGTGTAGAGTTTTTTCATTGTTTTAAATATATTGTTTGTTTTTGATATCTTGTTTTTATACTCGTTATATTTTTGGTTTAGTTTTATTGTGTTTACATTGTTTGATTATTTTAAAATTTTGGGGTTTTCACTGTGTTTCTCCAAACACAAAAACGTTATTCGGACTCTGGTTGTGGTCAGGCGAATAAAATTATAAGACGCGATGAATCCGCGGATGATGCAGATGATATCACACTGGGGATGCAAAGGCTGATAGAAACTGTCAGAGCTATGAATAGAGATCACGCTATTGCAGACGGTTTCGCAGATTGAATAAACACGGTGCATTCCCTTTCACATGCCCCGCCAGAGCCGAGTATGATCTTAGATTAGGATGTTTTAAACACGCATCAAGTCTTTGAGATTCCAGAAGCTGGATTTATAAATCAGCAGATTGAACCTGGGGCTTCAGATACTGATTTTATCAATAATCAAATTGAACCAGAGGTTCCAGGCGCTGATCTAAATGACCATCAGGTTCTCGATGGGGCATCCGTGAATTTAGATGTTCAACAGGGTGGTGAGGGGTCGGACGACCCCATCATAATTCTGAAATGGCTGATATGGGTCTAACGCCCGACGATGTTGAGAGGCTTGTGAGAGACGGGGGTGAATTTAATGGCTATACCGTCGTTCCTCGTACAAGATTTAACAGTTTGGAAATACGCAGGAATATATGGCCTCGTACGTTGTATTTTTGGATAGTGTTCTGAATGAAATAGTCTCAATATCTAGAATATTAGCGGGCGAAGGGGGAATAATGCATGTATTATTAAGGGGAGAAACATTAACGTCCGACGTAAACGCGCTGTTTACCCCCGCCAATGATTATAGCGTCTCCGCGCTCTCAGATCAGCTTGAAAAAATCATGCAAAGCAACACAGACGTGTGCATTGATGACAATCTGATGTTAAATGTGTCTATTGTCAGAAGCAAAAATGGTGGTGCTCGTAGAAAATTCTGTGATCTAGCACACAACGAGGTAATAAAAAGAAATAGAATGAATCTTTTTTGCCCCACAAATATGTCTGACAAGCTATGCTTCGCACTTTGTCTGGCACACTTCCTGAATCCCCAAAAAACAGACCCAGAATTATTACCCATAGCTGCTGCCATGCAAAATGCTGCTGGATTTTCAATCCAAGACATGATACGGTTTAATGACGTTGCTTTGTTTGAGAGGTTGCTAAACATCAAAATTTCACAGATCAAGCACTGGTGGTTTGGAAAAATACATGACAAAAAATAAGCCCCACTACAAGGCAGCGTTTTTCTATCTGCCAGATAGTCATTATTTCATGATAAAAAATTTGAGGGCCTTTATTGGGTGCAAGTACATCTGCGACTACTGCTACAACGTTTTTTCTAATAAAAGAGATCACAGATGCAGATATGCCTGTGACATATGCAATGCCCCCGACTGCTAAAAACACCCCGCGAAGACGATACACTGCGGTGATTGTTTGCGGTACTGCAAATCAGAATATTGTTATGAAATGCATAAAAAGCCTCCACTGAGTCATCAGTTTGCCCAGTGTGACGTGACCAAATACTGTCCAACAAGTAATCGACGCTATTACATTAGCGGTGACAAGCCAAAGCCGCACAAATGCACGCCGGAGAGGTGCCTGCATTGTGGCATAGAGTTGACACCAGATGGGGCTCATCAGTGTTTTATTCAGCCCTTAAGGCTCGAGACACCCAGTGAGAAATACATCTTCTATGATTTTGAGACGCGTTACGAGGGTGGGAAACATGTTGCAAATTTTGTATGCGCCACCACTTTTGCGGCTGAAGAATTCACAGCAGAGGGCACCGACTGCGTCGCACAGCTCGTGCAAAGATTCAGACACCCTAGGTACACCAACTACACGTGGATAGCTCACAATGCTTCGGGCTTTGACAATTTTATTCTTTTGGAAAATTTACAAAGGTGGGTCTCCCTCTTAAAATCACGATGCAAGGCTGTCGTTTGGTATGTCGTATGATCAAGGCCGCCTTAATGCACGGGCTTACCTGGGCTGAAGCCCAGGGGCCTCCCAAGTTCAGGGGCCTCCCAAGTTCACGTTCATTTTGTTTTTTAACTTGTCAGGTTGTCTGTCAATCCCTCTAACTGCACGTTACATGGCTGCTGATTGGTCCGTGGTAACTTACTGTGAAATAAAATATCAGACGTAACAGATTTTTCTATTCCGTGTAATGTAATTAAGTGCGCGTTGTCAACTTGGCATTCCTGCATGTAAGAGTGAGTGTGACAGAGAAACGGGAAATAATCCACCAACAAATGAAAGAGTGATTTCCGAAATTTCATAATAAGCACTGAGGTGCAGGTCTCTCTCTCTTTCGCGCGTGCGCTCACTCTCTCTGTGCTCGTACAGCTGCGTCTCTGGCATGCAGAAGTCTCTCCAACCGTGCGCAAGAAACTGTGCCGCCAAATAAAAAAGGGGTTCCCGAACATTAATGCTGTTCGTTGTTATAAAGTTTAAGTTTACTCGCGTTTATATCAGTGACGCGTGCGCAGCTGGAGCGCTGAAGTTTGACGCGATGTAAGCTCACAGTACACACATCTGGTTTAGAAAGACGACGCAACGGTAAATGTGCAACTCAAAGCGTGACAAGACCATCTCAAATGATCATCCCCTGATCGCACCATTCATATTTATAATCTCCTTATCTAAAGATCTTATATACAGGTATGTTCCCTGTCTGTTTTGTGGATATTCATACGTGTTCGTTTTACATGCGTAGTATGCATAAATACTAAATACAATGCATACTATATCTTCAGTAGCCTACAAAATAAATAACTGATTAAAAAACAAGATTCTGTCTATAAAGACTTATCTTTTGTTAACATTAATGCATTTTCACTTTAAAACTAACTTTAACTTCTTATATTTTTACAACTGTGGTGAGCATTTAGTTAGTGAGTGGCAATTTTCTGCAAATTTGTATATTCCAAAAACTATATAAACATAAAGCTTATAAACATATATACTTTTGGTTTTATTTTCACCACAAGTTGCTGTGTGTGGTTGTTAAATAAAGTGTCTTGTGTTTATGCTGAAGTGGGCTCAGTGATATGTTATTAATGATAATATGGTGTTTTCTGGGTCAAAGAGGGAAAACTACATTTTGTGATGTAGATTACATAGATATTACACTTTTTTTTCAAAATGAGACTATAAATTGAGGGTATGGGGGGCCTCCAAAACCTCTCAGCCCCAGGGCCTCACATTAGGTTAAGGCGGCCCTGCGTATGATTGACGAAAGCTTCAAGCAAACTGTGTTGGGCAGATTTTCTCTCATAGAAAAACGTCCCCACAAACTGTTTAGCAAAAGCTTATTGATAGATCGCCTCGCGTGGTTATGGCTTATCTTATCAGGGTTCATTTGTATCCCCTCTTTCTCAAAGTAATCAGCATATCAGGGTTCATTTGTATCCCCTCTTTCTCAAAGTAATCAGCAATGTATGCCTCTTTGTCCTGTTCTGTCACGGCGTCTGCAGGATACCCGCTCGCCTCTTGCTTTTATTGTAAAAATGTTTTGACATATTCACAAAACAAGGTTTCTGAGGTTTGGGGAAAATGCCACACTTCATCGACTTTTGTCACAACGTAACCCTTCTCGATAGCCTTTAACAGCTCGAGGCTGTCCCAACACCCTGAAAGCGTTCGCTTCTCATCTGTGTGATCGCAGGGGGTAGACTGATTCTGCTCCTCACAGCAGGTTGCACAGAGAGGGAAATTCAGTTTATTATTGGCTCTGTATGGGAGCACGGGGTGCAGCAGTTTTCTTGGGGTAGCACTAAAGCTTTGATAAGCCCGTAATAATTTTCAAGGGATTCAAAATCCTTTAAAATTATCTGGGGATGTCCTATCGAGTAACACTTCTTGGCCTGACAGAAGGGGTACAGACTTGAAAAATCAACATATCTGATTTTCTCACCTTCAGCGGCTTTATGATAGAGCTTGTACGCGTTAGTGCGACCGCCAAATAGAGCGTCGCGGGGTTTCAGTGTAGCTGGCCATAAAGGCGATAACGTCAGGATCAGACTGTTTGGCAGCGAGCCATTCACACTCCCACATCACCTCGACATTCAACCCATACGCCTTCTCCAAAACATCCATTTTGGCCTCATGCTGCCTTCTGTGTACAGCGTGCATCAATTTTGTCACAGGATGAATGTCATATTCATTAAATTTGCATGAATGCCAGAGGCACCCCAAAAACTCAAGTGCGCAGATAATATTGTTATGAATATGATTTTGGTTATGATTTTGGCCGTTATTGATGTAATAACCGTCCAGGTGTTAGGATCCGAATGACATCTCGCCGCGATTTAATGCGTGCTGGACATCGACGCCGCGCGAATGACTGACATATTCAAGCCATTCGATGGAGGCGTTTGAATAGGCTTTTTTTTTGTCAAGTAGGCGCCGTTGTGCGTCAACGCTAAGGTGTCTCTCTCCAGATAATGGGTCTTGTACACGGCCATGCAGCACGATGCCAGTGTTGTGTATCTGAAGGGGTCAAGTGCTGTGCATTGTATAAACTCATCACGATATTTCATGCACGCCTCTCTCAACAAAACAACATCGTTCTTGCCGTAAAGAGCCAGCTCTTTTTTAAAGTCAAATACTTCACACTCTACGGTTTCGTACAATTCGTCAAACTGTTCCCTGTCCTTTTCTGACATTGTGTCATATCCGTACATTTTTTTGTCCGGATAGGGGCCTATGTAGTTTTCATTCTCCACCCTGTTAAAGTGATGCGGAAAATAGCCCTTCTCTGCACAGGTCAGATTCATGGCAGAGGCTGTCTTGGCTTAACACATTGGGAGAAATGAGAAGCTATCGAGAAATCTTTGCTTGTAGCTTTCGTCAATCATTAATATCAAACGACAGCCTTCCATCGTGATTTTAAGAGGGAGACCCACCTTCGTGAAATATTCCAAAAGAATAAAATTGTCAAAGCCCGAAGCATTGTGAGCTATCCACGTGTAGTTGGTGTACCTAGGGTGTCTGAATCTTTGCACGAGCTGTGCGATGCAGTCGGTGCCCTCTGCTGTGAATTCTTCACCCGCAAAAGTGATGGCGCATACAAAATTTGCAACATGTTTCCCACCCTCGTAACGCGTCTCAAAATCATAGAAGATGTATTTCTCACTGGGTGTCTCGAGCCTTAAGGGCTGAATAAAACACTGATGAGCCAACTCCATGCCACAATGCAGGCACCTCTCCGGCGTGCATTTGTGCGGCTTTGGCTTGTCACCGCTAATGTAATAGCGTCGATTACTTGTTGGACAGTATTTGGTCACGTCACACTGGGCAAACTGATGACTCAGTGGAGGCTTTTTATGCATTTCATAACAATATTCTGATTTGCAGTACCGCAAACAATCACCGCAGTGTATCGTCTTCGCGGGGTGTTTGTAGCAGTCGGGGGCATTGCATATGTCACAGGCGTATCTGCATCTGTGATCTTATATATTAGAAAAACCGTTGTAGCAGTAGTCGCAGACGTACTTGCACCCAATAAAGGCCCTCAAATTTTTTATCATGAAATAATGACCATCTGGCAGATAGAAAAACGCTGCCTTGTAGTGGGGCTTATTTTTTGTCATGTATTTTTCCAAACCACCAGTGCTTGATCTGTGAAAAACTAAAATTTTGATGTTTAGCAACCTCTCAAACAAAGCGACATCATTAAACCGTATCATGTCTTGGATTGAAAATCCAGCAGCATTTTGCATGGCAGCAGCTATGGGTACTAATTCTGGGTCTGTTTTTTGGGGATTCAGGAAGTGTGCCAGACAAAGTGCGAAGCATAGCTTGTCAGACATATTTGTGGGGCAAAAAAGATTCATTCTATTTCTTTTTATAACCTCGTTGTGTGCTAGATCACAGAATTTTCTGCGAGCACCACTGTTTTTGCTTCTGACAATAGACACATTTAACATCAGATTGTCATCAATGCACACGTCTGTGTTGCTTTGCATGATTTTTTCAAGCTGATCTGAGAGCGCGGAGACGCTATAATCATTGGCGGGGGTAAGCAGCGCGTTTACGTCGAGCGTTAATGTTTCTCCTCTTAATAACACATGCATTATTCCCCCTTCGCCCGCTAATATTCTAGATATTGAGACTATTTCATTCAGAACACTATCCAAAAATACAATGTACGCGGCCATATCTGTAGAAGCTATTGACCTCAGATTTATATTCCTGCGTAGTTCCAGACTGTTAAATCTTGTACGAGGAACGACGGTATAGCCATTAAATTCACCCCCGTCTCTCACAAGCCTCTCAACATCGTCGGGCGTTAGACCCATATCAGCCATTTCAGAATTATGATGGGGTCGTCCGACCCCTCACCACCCTGTTGAACATCTAAATTCTCGGATGATCAGCGCCTGGAACCTCTGGTTCAATTTGATTATTGATAAAATCAGTATCTGAAGCCCCAGGTTCAATCTGCTGATTTATAAATCCAGCTTCTGGAATCTCAAAGACTTGATGCGTGTTTAAAACATCCTAATCTAAGATCATACTCGGCTCTGGCGGGGCATGTGAAAGGGAATGCACCGTGTTTATTAAATCTGCGAAACCGACTGCAATAGCGTGATCTCTATTCATAGCTCTGACAGTTTCTATCAGCCTTTGCATCCCCAGTGTGATATCATATGCATCATCCGCGGATTCATCACGTCTTATATTTTTATTCGCCTGACCACAACCAGAGTCCGAATAACGTTTTTGGGCCATTTTTAAACACTTATTTTTTTACCACAATATTCAGAAACACAGTGAAAACCCCAAAATTTTCAAATAATCAAACAATGTAAACACAATAAAACTAAACCAAAAATATAACGAGTATAAAAACAAGATATCAAAAACAAACAATATATTTAAAACAATGAAAAAACTCTACACCAAAATGAGTATAAAACGGATTATATAAACAATGAAAAAATAAACCAAAAGGTATTTAGAACACACGTTTAAAACAATAGCAAAACAATTTATAATTCGTCACTTACCCAGATGATTTTAAAAAAGTGACAAGAACTGTGTAAGACTCAAACATGGGTATCCAGTATCCGTAATGTGTAAAATCCAAGTTGCTACAAAATGTTTAAAATGGTCCTAGACAAATCCAAAAAGTCTCTGGACGTGTTTTTTAAAAAGAGAAAAATCAAAGGATTGTGGTCTGTATCCTAAACTGTAAACAGATAAAACAAGTTATTAGAAAGATATCTAAATAAAACTTATTTGTTTAAAACTTTTTCTTATGCAGTATAAACGTACCGTGGAGATCCGCTATAGATCTTGCAATAGTACACAAAACGATCGCTTTGCTACTGATATCCACCCCCTTAAAACAGATAACACCTGTCATTAGAAAATGTTAAAATAAAACAGTTTGTTTAAAACTCTTGTAACAGGATTAAATAAATACACACCGGACGGCACGAGCCACTCGACGTCTCTTGTTCCAAGATGTCCTTGTTACGCGGCGGGAGGTTCTAAAGTACGGTCCTGTTTGATCAGTCTTTTTTCTTTTTTGTTCAGGCCGCTCTTCTCTGCGAATTACTAGGAATAGTAAATAAGAGTTTAGGCAATTCCGCTGCAAAACCAGAGATCAAATTTTTTAGTTTTTAAGTAATCAGACAAAATGTTGGAACGAAAACAGTGAAACACATATACGTACCAACAGGTTTGTGTATACCAACTCTTCTCCATCCAAACTTATTCCTGACGATCTCTTGTCGCACCCCAATAAAGTTCTTTCATAAACATGCAAAGATTACGTGCATGCATCCACCCCCCCCCCACACACACACACACACGGTCATAAGAGCATCATCTGAAACTTTGTGTCTGATCAGAAACTAAAGAAAATAGATCGATAGAAAATATCAGATTTAAGTTTAACCAGATACATCTAATATATATGATTCTTGTTTGACTTTAAATAAACTTTTGATGTTACAAAAGTTTAGATTCAACAACACACACCCGCTGTGAGACACGCAGGGTGAGACGCACTGGGGCGAGAAGGGAGGGGTAAGAGAGAAGCGGACATAAAGCCTGACAGCCTAAAACATTAAACTTTTTTGACAGCAATAAACATGACAACATACGCTTGACAAAAAACACACACGCAGGAAAAAACATTGCATTGATTGACACGTCGTAAAACGAGCACAGTCCGGACAGCCACTGTCTAAAAGCCATAAAATACGACTCTCAAACCTGGACGGCATGTACAGCTGGTCGGGTACCACCTGTCAAAACCCCACCTGTCAAGGGGGTCATAAATCATATTTTGACGAATGGTGGCCCGCTACTACTACTTACAATGAATATCTTAATTATTTGTCTTGTCGAATTTTTACACTGTTTCATTGTTTGTTCATAATATTTATAATTATGTCAGTTTTTCTAAAAGTATCAATATTTTAAAGAGATTAATGTGGTATAAAAATACATGTTTTAAAGTTAAAAATGTTGTAAAAATATATTATTATTCTTATATATTAAGAACAATAACACATGTATATTGCGCTAAAATGCTTTACATATGACACATGTATATTGCGTAAAAATGCTTTACATATGGAAAGGAATTCTTCTCAACCACCACCAATAAAGTTTAAAAATTATTCTTTAGAAAAACGGTGTTTAAACCCACGCAGAGCGAACAAGAAAACATAGGCCTATGCTTACTACTGTACAGTTGGCATATCTTTATTTAGTTTTACATAGTTATATTTATAATACCTTTAATAATACCTTTCTTGCGCATATAGGCAGTCAGTGTTATGATTTTTTTAATCCTTTCAGCCGTAATTCATAACTCTAAAAATATGCAGTGGCTTTGTAAATATCACTAAAATAATGGATTAAAGTAACTCTATAAAATCTCTTAATGTCATTTATGTATTTTTTAGTTGGTCAAACCAAAATAAATGACTAGAAATAGAATTTTTTTAATTTAAAATTTACTTTATATGTAGGCTATACTACCTCTAATAAAATTGTGAACAGAGAAACTGCGCATTTTACGGACAAAAAACACCTCCGAAAGTGTTGAGTTTATGAATATTTACACTTACAATATGTACTTTGTGAAATGTTCGTGTAAAATAATTAATTTATTAACATGTGGCTATATAGACAAACACGCCGCGTCTCCTTCCAGATATCTTATCTCAGATGTTCGCATTCAACACTTTTCAAAACTTATTTATATAAAATCTAATTCATAAATTTAAAAAAAACTACGTTTTAAGTTAAGACAATAATAAATATGTTTATCTTTATTGAAAGAAAAACGTAGAAAATGTTATAATGGGTATAGTTGATGCAAATAAAGTGTGCAGTATACAAAAAATGCAAACAAATTATTTATAAAAGTAGCAATATTTTAAAGAGATAAAGGTGGTATAAAGAAAGACATGAGAAAAGTAGAGGTATGCAAAAGAGCACAGTTCAGATATTGTTAATTAAAGCGGTTTTATACACCTTTCTGCTTTGTTTGAATTGACAAGCATTTTATTCGCCACTGTCAACACATTTTGTAATTGATTTACTGATTTATTACAGAAAATTGTTGTCAGAAGCAAAGCTATTGTACCAAGCATCTTTATATGTATGTTTTAAAGTTAAAAATGTTGTCAAAAATATATTAGTCTTCTTTTATATAAAGAATAACAATATGATTAATTTGTATTGCGTTAAAATACAATATAAATTATTCTGCAATATAAATTATTCTCAACCACCACCAATAAAGTTTAAACATTATTCTTTAGAAAAAAAGGCGTTTAAACCCGTGGAGTGAACAAGAAAACATATGCTTACATGCTCATTCCGCATATCATACGATACCTTTTTTATTTAGTTTTACAGTTTTAAAAGTGGCAAAAAAGTTCTTAAAATCTAATGAATACTAGTCTCTGTAAAATGTACATAACTGCAGATGACAGCAGATTTGATTCAGTTCACCTACTAAGAAATAGGAGAAGCGATGATTTGTGATTGATTGGGGCTAATAGAATGACTGCCACATTCAAAATACACCAAACCAAATTAGCGCTTTATATTAAACTAAAGTGCAAGTCATGACCATATAACCACAATGTGCAAGTCATGACCATATAACTTTATTTTGTATATAAATATATTAATGTTAATAGACGTCAAATATCAATTGATTTTTTATATTTTTATTAAAAACTGTCACAGCAAACATCACGCTGGCTTCTACTACTTACAAACATGCACACGCGGGTGAGGGTTAATAAATCTGCCGTTTTCTGAGGGTATCTGCGTGAGGGGGATCCGGGCCGGTATGCTTTTCCTCCAGGGCCGGGTTTCCCGTAATGATTGAACTTAGCACTTAAGAGCGGTTTCTACGTGCTACTTAATGAACATTCATTATTCATTTATGTGCGTTTGCCAAAGATGCACGTTAAACGATCGCTCGCAGCTGGGTTTTAATTGCTACTTACGAGTCACTATCCCTTTGTCAAGTGCTGAAATGTCACCTATAGAATGACTCGAATTTGTAGCAGAAGCTTGTGTAGGCTAATGATCTTCAGCCAATGTGCACTAAGGTTTTTTTTATAATATTTTCCATTATTGTTTAATGACTAAATATTATAAAATGTAGTCATTAAATAATTATTTGTTTAAAATTATTTATATGTTTTAATAATTTGTGCATAATGAAATATTCTTTTCCCTATTTAGTTAGGACTTGTCCCACTGCGAAATGCCATCTGCATTTTATGTAATAGTTTAGATTATTATTATTATTTGTTTTTATTATCTCTGTTTATTTATTATTAGGGATTATTGCATTGTACCGTACATATTTATTTGGTTTCCTTAATCAGATGTCATTTCACTTCAAAAACTTTTTTTACTGTAGATTAATTATAGAAGCAATTGGTAGGAACCATTTATCAATATGCTAGTACCAACTTTTACCAAAATTTACCAAATATGTTTTCTTTCATTATTAATTTATGTTTGGTCATTTAAATTTGATTTCTCATTTTAATTTTAAATATATTATATTAAAGTGATTTAAACAAATAAACAAAGAAGAACCCAATAAATAAATATACATTTAAAACATTACATTATCGTCATTGCTGGAGTGCAATTTGTTGGTTATCCTGCAGGTGACATTGTAACTCTGTTGTCTTATGATGCACTTTTGAATGAACGATTACTCCAGAGAACTCGTAGATCTACGATGATTTTCAAGTGCTACTTAAGTTATGAAGCTTTTAAGTAGGGGAGAGTGGGGCAAAGTGAGCCAGTGGGTAAGTTGACCCACCCCCTTTATCTAGGCAACCATAAAGATTTGTAGCTGTGTGACCACAAATACAGGTAGCAACCATAATTTCTATTTGGCTATGTTAAAGAGAAGGACAAATTAAAGAGTTATGTTTAAAGTATGATTTTTTTTACAAAAAAAAAACAGTTTTTATCCTATCAAAGTAAAATTTATACATACTTACTTACCAGGTATAATGGCTTTTATGTCAAAGTAGATTTATCCAGGTCTAAATATTTATACCATAAATAGTGATAGGCTAATGTATAAAACCATATGAATGATTTAGCTAAAGATTAGCCTGAATTACTAAGCTAGGCAGTTTTCCCAAAATGGTGGCTGTGGGGCAAAGTGAATCAGATGGGGTAAACTGAACCAACGGTTCAACCCCACCATGAGGCACTGAAACCACTGAATATGTTTCATTAAAAAAAAAATCTGTGTAGTTTCCCACAACTGATTTGTTCATTTTTAAACATTTTAGAAAACATATCATTCCAAGACATTACAATATTAATTAGTTTTTATTTTTTTTAGGTTCTTCTTTAAATATATAAACATACAATATACCAAATGAAAGAACAGACCCTCTGCTTTCAAACAAAAAAAACCGTTTCATCCTACCTTCAGTGGTTCTTTTGTAATCAGCTTTTGAATATGGGTAGGTCTTTGCAAAAACACCACATTTTGAGCAAAAAGCAGAGATAATTCCATTTTTGTGACAGACTTTTCATAGAGATCCCATTCAGAGCGATCTTTACAACAGACACGGACATGCAGCCGCTTGCCATAGGGCAATACTTTCGGGTTTAAAAAGTTGCGGAAGGGAGCCACCTGGTGGATAATAGCGGTATTGCTGAAAGACGGAAAATCTCGTCATTGGCGGGGAAGCGTTTTCTCTTAATTGACGAGATATCTCGTCAATGGCGGGGAAAGAGTTAATTACATTTTGGAATTAACTTCATTAATCAGGGATGTGATTTTTCCGGATTAATCCGGAATTCCGGATTTTCCGACCTGAAAATGTGACCTACGTGAATCATGCAGATATGTAAAAAAAATAATAATAAGGGGGGAGGGGGGTATCTCACAGCCGTCGCCATGGTAACCCGGGACGGGACCACAATCGCCGTCCCCGCGCAACAGGGCCACACCGGTGGCAGATGACAAAGAGATGCATTTTCCTTCCTTTCCAAGTATCAACAAGGACGTGTTTCTGACCGTTCGCAAATGGCGGATGGCGAAGTATGATTGTATTCACCAATCAGACCCGATCGTTTATCTCCTCTCTTCTCCTCATTTGCGACGTTTGGCTGTCACTCGCGTGACGCGAAACAAAGCGGCAAACATATACACGTCGGTTTACTTGGTGGATTTGGAGCAGCAATTTTCACAGAAATGAGAGGAAAAACGAGCGCCATTGCAGAATATCCTGGTGGCGACTGAGAGAGGGACGATGCAACAATATTGGTTCCGAAAAAAGGCAAGGAAATAAGTTACCTAATCGAGCCTGGTTTAACCTAACTGAGCATTACATTCGTGCATGAAACCTGATCCACGAACACGGAGGGGCGGGAATCGCGGGACAGAGTGTTTCTTCAGGCTCCGGCGTGAATATAAATTTCTCTTCTAAAGTTCGGTAAAAACACATAAATGGCTTAAAATCTTGTTTAAGAATCTGTTTTATAATGAGAACCTCTCTTTCAGCGCGCCTACGTGTGTTTGCGCCGCGTGACAGCCGATTTGGATCTGACAGAGTTCGTCACTGTACATTAAAAAATCCCACACAGACATTACAGCGTAAATGCTAGGATTAAGATTGATTTTATATATAACAGATAATCTGGATACATTTACCCTAATACGTTTTTAAAAACATGGTAATGTTTTAATGTTTTGCTTTAGTGTTTTAATGCCAGACAATCATTGAAATGAGGGAAAAATGAAGAGAAAGGCAGCAGATATAGCATCCTTCTTCAGAAAGAGTAGCAAGAAGCAGCCAAACAAATCTTAGTAAAATACATTAAAGTAGCCTTTAAAATTCACATGATTCACATGAAAAAACATGGAGGTTGAATTATGACTATAAATTGTATGTTAATCTCAATTCATTTTAATAAAAATTAAATTATTGTAGCAATTGTATTTTATACATTATTCTGATTAGCACACTATAATACTTAAAAGTATTTTAAGGTTGGATGATAGAGATTTTATATGCCACCCCAGAGTTACTGCTGGCCCCACCCCTATGAAAAATCCCTTGCTCTGCCACTGATTAGCAAAACTCAAAAAATACATTATATTATAAATCTTTACCCGGACAAGTGACTTTTGTGCATGGACAAGTGAAACACAAATTTACTTGTCCGAAGGACAAGTTCCTCAAAAAGTTAATGTCAAGCCCTGATAAACATATTACAACAATTTACGATTAACTAAGAATAATAGTAAACTTCATTATTGTTAATATTGTGACTCTTGATGAGTCTTGATGACGTATGCAGCTTAGAAATGCGACCTCCGGAAGGCTGCAGACTTAGGATTGAGCTCTGTATCATCGTTTGTTTCAAAGGTTTCGTGTGTTTAAAGTTTTAAGGTTGACAAGTTTGATTAAAATAAATAGCACCTGCACTTTTTTGTACAATTACTTCTATTTATTAGTGTCAACCTTCTATTGTTCATGTTTAACAGCTAACAAAGTTACTCATCTACAGGGGTCTAAAATTAGAAAAAGAGACCTTTAAGACACTTTATTATAACTAATGGTCCTGTGTAGCACATTTTACAGATATTTGTATTAAAATAATACTCTGGTAAAAATAGAAGTACTGATTTAACTTCTTTACTCAAGTAAAAGTATCAAAGTACAGGCTTGGGAATTTTCTTAAAGTATAAAATTAAAA
The DNA here is from genome assembly GCA_025389145.1 of Misgurnus mizolepis. Taxonomy (NCBI): domain Eukaryota; kingdom Metazoa; phylum Chordata; class Actinopteri; order Cypriniformes; family Cobitidae; genus Misgurnus; species Misgurnus mizolepis. The sequence continues at coordinate 33,850,105 of JAIFKI010000009.1, read as the reverse complement.
GTAGCCATGCCTTTAGTTCTTTATAAGCCATTGCCTACATTTTATTTGGATGTCGGCAAAATAGGCCTTCTTTTGACATGAACATTTGCATGTTGCACATTTAGCTGTTAAAGTTGGGTAAAAATGCAAAACAAAAATAAGTTAAAACATATTTTTTATCATGGTTGTTGATATAGAGAGAGGTGGTGATGGAGCAGTGGACAAGACACTTGCTTTTGATTCCCACTGTTACACATCCACCAAATAAGTTGTTATGTGTCATACTGTACAAAAAAGTAGCATGTTGCACATCTAGCTGTAAAATGAATTAAAATGTGTTTTTTTGTTCAAATAAGTTGTTATGGGTCCTACTTTACTATCCGTATAGATCCGCCACCAGTTTGATTGGCGTGTGTGTGTGGGGGGGGTCTCAATATATTTTCCTGCTTTTTTGTCCTTAGCCAATCACATGCCTGATTAATGTCGTTTTATTTATACACTTTAAAAAATATTTTCTGAATTTGTAAGTAAAGTTAGCATTAAATATATTTTACAAACAATTGGTTTACAAACTCTGGGATGTTTGTGATTATCATCATTCAGAAATGTGGTGCTTGTGTTTAGACTTGTGTTTTACGTGATTAAATCAGGAAGATTAAATTTGGTTTCTTTTCAGTGTAGAACAGTTTGTCATCAAAATGCAAAAATATAGTACATTTATAAACATCGCTAAAACAAAGAGTGAATTAAAATAAAAAAAGTAATAAAGTTAAATCTGCTGATAATTTTGTTTACATTTACTAGCATTTTCTGAGTGAAAAAATGTTTCCTAGATTTTTTTAAGTAGCCTAAATCCTACTCCAATTTACTTTAGTGTAGGTTTCTCATTTTTATCAGCTTTCTTTTGCTTTTCAAAGGGCCGTCTACCTTTGCTACCGCCAGTGCTTTAAGTGGGCCGGTAGGCGCCAGTACCGCCACTTCCAAATATAGCTCTTGGTTACACTTTATTTTGATAGTCCACTTTAGACATTCTACTTACTATAAATAACTTTGCAACTACATGTCAACTAACTTTCAATAATTTGCAACTATACGTCAACTAACTGTCATTAGTGTATTAGTAGACTTTAAGGGTTGGGGTTGGGGAAGAGGTTTGGGTTAATGGAAAAGTTGACATGCACCTGCAAAGATACTTAAAGACAGTTAAATGTTTGTTGAGATATCATCACAATAAAGTGTTAGTAGATATTAAGCAGACAGTTTACTAATTCTCCAAAGATTGGTAGTTGATAAGTAGTTGCAAAGTTACTTATAGTTAGTAAAATGTCTAAAGTGGACTATCGAAATAAAGTGTTACCTAGCTCTTGAGCATACCACCACCTCTCCATGCGCCCAGAACATGCTTTTAGCATACTGGAACGCTCATTTGCACATCTGTTTAAATCAGAGGCTTAATTTAATCCTTTGGCAACTTTTTTTGGGATTGTTGGAGACTTTTGGAGACTTAGACTTCTTTAACCCTCTGGGGTCCGACCATTTTGGGACACTGTCAGAGGTTCTGACATGCTCTTACATTTGGTCTTTTTTCAGTTGCTTTAAAACATAATAATGGCAAGTGTTTTATACCACTGTGTTCAGCACAAACTGGACTAAAATATTATATGAGCTACATGTATGTACATGTTTGTATTTTTGAGAGAAAAATGTTTATGCGTGGTTTTTAAAAAAGCAAAAGTCACTGATATAAGTTCACAAAAAAACATACTAAACATGTTTTAACAAGACTTTTCTAAACAGAATCTAGTAGTCTAGAGTTTTTTCTTTAAAATTATGTGAAAATCATCCTGCCTACTCATTCACATAAAACAATATAGTGATTTAGAAATTGTAAGACACTTTTTGTTTAGAGGTGCCGTATGAGAGAAGGATTGATTGACAGCTAGCAAACAGAGGCTCGCATAATGAGCTGCATAATGAGGCAGTAATGTGAGAGGGAACTACAGTAAAGAATGTGAGGACAAATGTATACATGTTTGTTTGAGGTTTATTAAGAAGTTAACAATATAATCAAAATAGAAATGAAGGTCAGTAGGACATTTTCAGTTTATTTGGAAACAAACCCTATTAAAAAACTTAAATTGTATAAGAAACTGATAAACAACAGAGCTGTAAACTTCATGTGGCTCATGTTACCATATAACTTTATGTCCAAAAAGTGTGAATATGTTTTTCCACTTCAAAGTTTTGTACTGATGAGAGGGATGCAGACCTGTAAGAGAGTTATAAACAGCTGTTAGCATAAATTGTCCACTGAAATACCCTTACATACATAACTGATGGGTAAATGATAGCACTACATACTACAAACTATCATGTACATAAACTAAATTAGTATCTCAGATAAACATCTGCAGTGATTAGTTATATAAAAAGCTGTTTTCAGATGACTATTTTCAGATGCCCATCCCCTTATCGTCTAGCTTCTGTGTTAACTCTTTCCCCGCCATTGACGAGATATCTCGTCAATTAAGAGAAAACGCTTCCCCGCCAATGACGAGATTTTCCGTCTTTCCGCAATACCGCTATTATCCACCAGGTGGCGCCCTTCCGCAACTTTTTAAAACCGGAAGTATTGCCCTATGGCAAGCTGCTGCATGTCCGTGTCTGTTTTAAAGATCGCTCTGAATGGGATCTCTATGAAAAATCCGTCATAAAAATGGAATTATCTCTGCTTTTTGCTCAAAATATGGTGTTTTTGCAAAAACCTACCCATATTCAAAAGCTGATTGCAAAAGAACCACTAAAGGTAGGATGAAACGGTTTTTTTTTGTTTGAAAGCAGAGGGTCTGTTCTTTCATTTGGTATATTGTATGTTTATATATTTAAAGAAGAACATTTTCTGGAAGGCATTAAACTTTGGTGAAAATCATGAAAAACGCTGGCGCTGGTTGGCAACTTTTTTTTAAAAATGCTGGCGGTGAAAGAGTTAAATGCGTTTCTGTAAGCGAGTATGAACTTTAAAAACACAAAGCATATGGCGTCCATGTGCGCGAGCTCGTGTCTCCGTGGAAACAATGCGGCGCTCATAATAAAATGGTGTCGCGTGTAAAGCGCAATGTATTGAATGCATTGCATGTAAACAATATCATATTACAGCAGATCCCGCAGTGCAGCATTACTCAAAGTTGCCATGAAGGATACGAAAGTGAATAACGGTGTCTAACACTGTACAGCATGTAACAATGAAATCCGCCATTACGTGATCACGCGTCCACGTTTGTAAACAATGCGAAAGTTTTTCAATCCGAAGCGTGCAGTATGCTGAGGTCGCTTATGTAGGCTGAACTGCACAAGCCATAAGCATATTACAACATGATAGCAAATATAAATGAAGACAAATGACTTACAGTTTCTTCAGGAATATATCCTCCTCCAGTGCGTCCTCCATTGTTCTTCTTCTTATGTAACGTTAAAGATAAACGCTTCTCTTCCTCAATGTCCAGATATAAATGAAGATATTCCTCAAGTGTGTGTATAAAGTTTATAATCCAAACATGCGGTAAAGTCTTTAAATCTGATCAAACTTTACTTCCTCTGTTTGTTATTGTGTTGAGCTGCTCCTCATTACCATGTCACTAGCGTGTACCGCCTGTGGGCGTCAGCCAGGAAAAACAGTATTCGCTTTACTTCAATGCAGATTATATAAACAGTCAATATTTGTTTTTGATTATAATTAGCTTGTTTAAAAGTAGACATTTCAGGCTTTCTTTGGATATGCGTATCATGTTTGTGTGACGAGTATTCGCGGAGTTTCAACTGATTTTTGTAACGTGATTTGAGAGACAGCTGACGGAGACAGAAATGTCTGAATGCACACCCTGTTTATTTTCTTTATTTGACAAAAACACAAAGATCTCTTGTTATTGTGAATGTACGCATATTAACAGAGGTGTAAAGTACTTCAGTAATTTTACTTGATTACTGTACTTAAGTATTATTTTTGGGGATTTTTACTTTACTTGAGTACAATTAAAAATCAGTACTTTTACTTTTACTTAATTACATTTTTTAAAGAAAGAAAGTACTTTTTACTCCTTACAATTTTATTTACAGTCAAAAAGTACTTCTATTTTAGAGATCTATTTTTGCTTGCTCTGTCAAACCAATGAATTGCGCTGATGGTCAGTTTAATTGAAATGTTATTTATTCTGGAGCCTTTGGACCACACTAAGGAATTGGCCAACAGTTCATCTAATGATGAAGATTTTTTGCTTCTTTGAAATTGACAACACATGAAGTGTGACACGTTTCCTGCTGTTTGCTGCCTCTCTATCAAGACTAATACCTTGTTCACACTGTCAGTCTAAATTTTGGTGCATATCTAATTTGACAGACTCACTGTACACATTGTGTTTCACAACTGTTCAGATCTGATCTGTTCATCCTTTAGCCGTTTTCCGGATTATCTGCACTGTTTCTATGGCAATGACGTCGCACTGGCATGACAATCTGCCTCGACGTCTGACGTGTTTTATGTGATGTGACAGCATGACGTAACCGAAAAGCTACACAAATGTGATCAGGACGGTAAGACTGAAATGGATTTCAAACCACCTCTGGATGTAGCCTGAAACGGATTAGAAAAACAGATTTCATGTGGTTTTTAGCCGTCCACCGTTCTAAATGTGATTGGTTTCCTATCGGATATTTACAGTGTGAAACAGGTCTAATACACCTTATCCTGCATCGGCTGGATAGAGCTTGAAATTTAAGTTAAGTTCGAGGTTTTACAATTTTGAGTAGCATGTTGCATACTAAAATTCATTGTCACAGATCTCTGCATTTTTCTGTGTCTGTACCACAGACTTTCTTTTCCGTGTCAGTTTCACGTATTGGTTACTCAATTGTTTTTCCTATTTTCTTACCATTTTCCTGTGGGTTTGGGTTTAGAACTTTCTGTAACGTAAAATAACATCCAAACCCAACTCCTAACCCTAACGTCAGGTGACAATTGTTTAAAAGTATGGATTTTTTTTTATAAACCAATAGTTAAAGTGACATCCTAACACAAACCCCAAATCTAACTCCAAACCCATGTGAAAATGGTTTAAAAATAGGAAAAACAATTGAGTAATCAATACGTGAAACTGACAAGTAAAAGAAAGTCCGTGGGACAGACAGGGAAAAATGTGGAGATCCGTGACAATGACACGGATAAATGAGCAAAAAAATTCTGTGACTATACCACTGAACTTTGTGAGATCATGTTGGAAATTATGTAGTAGTCTTATAGTTTGAAAATGAAATACAATTAAATACAAACAGTTGTAAATGATAAAACCTTGGATGTGGTTCATTCACTTCATGTTTTTAGAGAAAGCTTAAACATGAATCTCTCGTTTTCCTTTTTCCGGTTACTTTTACTTTTTTAATACTCAAGTACAATTTTAATGTGGTACTTTTTACTTTTACTCAAGTATGATTCTGGCCAGATACTTTTACTTTTAATTGAGTAAAATTTACACTCAGTACTTGTACTTTCACTTGAGTAAAATTTTTGAGTACTTTTTACACCTCTGCATATTAAAAAGGACCCTTCACAGTTTCAAATGATATCAAACACATAAGTGTATGATTATTAATGATGGAGTATTTTAAGTTGATTCTGCTATGATAAGGAGAAAACACGTCAAAACGCGTCAACGCGTTTTTGGACCCATGGGGGTTAATGTCCATTAAACTTACATAAAATGGAAAACTGTCTTTGACAATGGCATAAAAACATACAAGCAACACACACATATCACAGACAACATCACGCACAATATATAAATAAATAAATGTAATATTTTGATAAAAACTATAAAAAGTCAGTCTTCCTTTTTTGTGTACGTAGTCCACATGGTTTTGAAATTGTAGTTGGTGATCTATAATAGTTCCCAGGTATATGAATTGAGTGACCAACTCCACTTCCTGACCCTTATACTGATTGGCTTGAAGGTAGGCACAGGGTCCTTGTTACCTCCTCCCCTACTGCTTCTCAGCCACATCTCCTTGGTCTTGGAAATGTTAAGATCCAGGAAGCTGCTGTCAAACCATAAAGTCAGGGTGTTGATATACTGCAGGTAGGGAGAGCTGTTTGAATCCCGAAGACCAGCAATTAAAGCCATGTCATCAGCATACTTAATAAGGGAGAGGTCACTATTGTTGCACTGTATTTCTTTTGTGTATATGGAGAAAAGCTAGGGAGACAATACACATCCTTGAGGAACACCTGTATTCAGGACAAGACAGTCAGAGAGGCAGTTCTTAATACAGACTTGCTGTGGTCGGTCTCTCAAAAATTCCCTGATGAGGAGGACCAGGCCACCACTGACTTCCAGGTCACGGAGGCACCCTAGGAGGAGGTGTGGCTGAACAGTGTTGAAAGCTGAGAAAAAATCCATGAAAAGAATATGAGCATGAGTGTTGGGTTTATCCAGATGACTATAGATGCTGTTCAAGAGGGTCAGTGTGGCATCCTCCACATCCCTGTTGGTTTGATAGGCAAATTGCCTGCGGTCCAGTGATCCTGCTACCTGATGGGTCAGTTTGTTGCGTATGAGACGCTCCATACATTTACTAAGAATGGGTGTAAGAGCGATTGGTCTAAATTCATTATTGTTTTGGCATTAGGGGTTTTTGGTACAGATATGATGGTCGCTGTTTTCCAGGCCTGGGGGTAAACGTTAGAATTTAGGAACAGCTGGAACACTTTAGTAATAGTTGGTCCAAGTTGGGCTGCACATTCCTTTAATACCCCCCCTTTAAGCCCGTCTGGACCAGAGGCTTTGTGAGGGCTAACCCTTTGCAGTATGGAGATCACTTTATCCTCCTGAATAATCATTGGGTCAGAGGTCAGTCCAGAGCAGATAGCATCACACTCACTTTGGAAATCATATTTGTCAAATCTGGAATAAAATATGTTCAGACTATTTGCAAGTTGGAGAGGATCATCACAATGAGAGTTCTGTCTCTGCTCCCTACCCAACATTTTGTTCAGCCCTCTCCATGCATCTCTAGCATTACCAGTCTTCAATTTCTCCTCAACTCTGTCCTTATAATCCAATTGGGCTTTTTTGATTTGTCTAACTTCCTTGGTCATCTCCTTTGTTTTTTGCAAGTCACCCTGTATGAAGGCTCTTCTCTTTAAATTTAGATGATGTTTAAGTTCTTTACTCACCCACGGTTTATTATTTGGATAGATTTAAATTCTTTAGTAGGGGTGGCACGGTTCACAAAACCCTCGGTTCGGTTCGTATCACAGTTTTGTGGCCACGGTTCTCGGTTCAGTACGGTTCTTGTTTTTCTTTTTTCTTTTAATTTTTAACACTCCACAAATGTATTATCTTATTAATGTATTAATTATCCATAATTTAGGATACATCATTAAAAAAGTTATATCATGTTATCATGCACAAACTGAATTTGACTTTTAAGCACATTATTGGGACCATCTCTGAGGAAAGCCAGGTGAGATTTTGATACAGCAAGAGGGAAGACATTGATGATTTCAACATGCTTTTCATTTATTTGGCAAAAAAGAGAATGTGTATTGCCATCTACATAAACCTATGTGCTTTTTTAGCACACAAAGATAACTTGCATTTATCAAAATGCCAACTTCAGTGTAGCTCACTGACAGGCTGCTTAAATACTGCAGAGAGTATATGTGGACGAGAGAGAAACATAACGTTTACACCTCTAATATTTAAATCCGTCTCTTTTCTCCACTTTTGAGTACTTCTGTCCTGATTATTTTGAGGGGCAATTTATAAAATAAGATTGCGCAACTTTCACACGCTAGCAAAATGAAACTACGCAGAAATCAGCCACTTTCGTTTTATCAATGAAAGGCTAAAAATAGCGCTGTTCGTGTGTTCGCAGAAAAGACGTGAAACAGTGTACCTCAGATTAGATAAATGGTCGGGGAGAAAGGCGGTCTACTGTGGCTGTTGGAGCATATTCAACCCATAAACTGCAGTTCTATCTATTGTTTTATTTCCACTGTCATCATACAACGCTGGCGCATCCTCCAACTCCGGGCAGACTTCCTTTTCTCTCCCACTTGCCATTTCTTTTTTTTTTTTTTTTTTTTTTTTTTTTTATTGGAGAAACAATAAAGTACAGATAATTTTACAAGAAGAAACAAAAATCCTCCATATTTCTGTATGCATATATATAAAGCAAGATAAGGTATACTGTCGCCTGCATAGTTAGGTACAGTACATACATATTTACATACACAATATATACACATTTGCAACACAATTAGACAATTAGCCCACTATGCGAGCTTACCATCTGGTATACTTTCAATCAAATACACATATATGCATATATACTACAACCCAAAATATTTTAATAAGAACATAGAACAGTTCCCCGCCCATTTCCCACCCGCTTTCCCGTCTGCTTGGTACACACTGTAAGAGGAAGACTGCTACAGATAAGATCCAACTCAACTTAAATCATCCATTTCTTCCAAGTCTTTTCTGCCTTCTCCCTCTAAATATCCTATAAAGGGCTCCCATGTTTTAGCAAACTGTTGTCTCTTATTCCCTAAAAGAAGCCGTATACGTTCCAGGTGAAGTGTCTTTGTAAGTTTGTTGAGCCAAAGCTGAAAAGAGGGAGGCAGTTTATTTTTCCAAAATAATAAAATAAGCTTTTTGGCTGTTAGGAGTCCGTAGGAAAGGAACTGCTGTTGAGGCTTGGACAAACCAAGCTCACCTCTTGAGACCCCGAATACAATTAGAAACTCATCAGGTTCAATAGTTTGGTTAGTGATTTCAGAGATGACGCTGAAAATCTTACACCAAAAGTCTTGCAGACTAGGGCATAATGCATAACTGTGAAGTAGGGTTGCGTCAGTTATATTGCATTTATCGCATTTTGGAGAAGCTCCTGGAAATATTCTGGCTAGTTTTGTTTTAGAGTAATGTAGTCTATGTAAGATTTTGAATTGAATAAGACAGTGTCTGGAATTTATAGAACACCTGTTAATTTCTTCCAGACAATCTGCCCATAACTCATCTGAAATCTCTGATCCTAGTTCTTCTTCCCATACCTTTTTAATTGATGAGGTATCAGGTAATTGGCAAGCCTGGAGGATACTGTAGATACAAGAAATATTTTTCACCTTCCCAAAACTGACTTCCAAGCAAGTATCAAGACATGAAGGAGTAATTGTTGCAAGCCTCTTTAAATGTGATTGTACGTAGTTCCTGACTTGCAAGAACCTAAAAAAATTACTTTTATGAAGTTTATATTTTTCCTGAATTTTTTCAAAAGAACCAAAAGTTCCATCCTGATAAAGGTCTCTTATTGTGTAGATTCCTACATCTCTCCATTGGTAAAAACCTTTATCTAAAATGGAAGGTATGAAAGAAGGGTTGCCAGCAATGGGAATTGATAGAGGTAGCAACTCTACCCCAAAATGAGTTCTCATTTGTTTCCAAATACAAATAGAGCTACTAATGACAGGACTGCTTCTGTAGATTTCTTTTTTACAGCGTGCTGGTGAAATTATTACAGCGCCAAGATCGTGGGGGGCACATTCATCCTGTTCTAGTCTGAGCCAGTCTAGTCTACCACTTTTGTCATTTAATATTATTGACATAATTCTGAGGTTGGCGGCCCAATAATAGCAACGGAAGTTTGGGAAGGCAAGACCTCCCTCGCTTCTTGTTTTGGAAAGGTGCTGTTGTTTAATTCTATGGTTTTTATAGTTCCAGATAAATGGTAAGATGATTTTGTCGAGTTGCTTAAAAAAAAACTTGGGTAGGAATAAGGGAGTATTTTGAAAAAGATATAATAGTTGCGGGAGAAAAACCATCTTAATGGCATTAATTCTGCCTATTAGTGAAATGGGGAGAGTTTTCCAGAATTGAATATTTTTTTTTAATTTTTCTAAAAGAGGGGTGTAGTTAGCTTCTTTTAAAGAGCTAAACTTTCTGGTTATAACAATTCCTAGATAAGTAAATCTATCTTTAGCGATTTTAAATCGGATTGGGTAAATTTGTGAGAGATCCTTAAGGCCAATTGGCATGAGTTCACTTTTATTTAGATTAATTCTATAACCTGAAAATGAGCCAAATTTTTCTATAATTTCTAATATTGCGGGAATACTAGTTGCAGGTTTAGTCACATATAAAAGGACATCATCTGCATAGAGAGAAATTTTATTTACAGTGGATTTGGTGCAAAGCCCTTGAATTCTCTCATCTGAGCGAATGGCTTCTGCCAGAGGTTCAATGGCTAGTGCAAAAAGAAGAGGGGAGAGCGGGCAGCCTTGACGCGTACCCCTAAATAAGTCAAAGGGAGGTGATATAATTTTATTTGTGAGTATTCGCGCTCTGGGGTTTTTATATAGAATTTTAAGCCAGGAAATAAATATTTCCCCTAACTAATATTTTTTGTAGCAGAGTAAAAAGATAAGGCCATTCTACCTGATCAAATGCCTTTTCGGCATCTAGGGACAAGATCACCAGGTCAGACTGATCATTCTGAGAAGATTATAGAATGTCAAATAGACGACGAAGATTGTTAAAAGAACTGCGACCCGAAACAAAGCCAGTTTGATCAGGTTTCACCAGTTTTCCCAACAATGTACTGAGTCTATTGGCTAATATCTTGGACAAAATTTTTTGATCCACATTGATGAGGGAGATTGGCCTATATCCCCCAACCTCCTCTGGATCCTTGCCTTTCTTGGGTAGGACGGTGATTATTGCTTCGTTAAATTACTGAGGCAATTGTCCCTCCTCCAAGGCTTGGACAAACATTGTGAGCATATAGGGTGCCAATAAATTATGAAAGGTTCTATATACCTCACTAGGGATTCCGTCCGGTCCAGGGGATTTGCCTCCTTTAATAGACTTTATAGTGTCTTTTAATTCATCTAATGTTAAGTCTGCACCCAGTAGTTCTCTATCCTCTCGATCTAGCGTTGGTAGATTGCAGCTATTTAAAAAAGTCAGTATACTAGCAGAATCTCCATTTGTATTACTAGCGTACAGAGTTTCATAATACTGTTTAAAATGATCATTAATTCCTTTAGGAGATAATATAGGAGTCCCAGATTTTGATTTAATCCGATGAATTGTACGGTCACTTTCAAGCTTTCGTAGCTGTCTAGATAACAATTTATGTGGTTTATCGCCAAGCTCAAAGTACCTTTGATTCATAAACATTAAAGATCTTGAAAACTTTTCAGATGTTATCTTGTTGTATTGATATCTGAGAGCTAATATCCTCTTGCGCAGATCCAGTGAGGGGGTTGTAGCGTTTTCCTCATCTAGTTTACTAAGCTGTTTTTCTAGTTCTAGTAAAGCAGCTATATTCTGTTTATTTTTTGCTCCTTTAAAAGAGATAAAGCAGCCCCTTAGATAGGCTTTAAACGTATCCCACAAGAGCGAGGGTGATGTATTGGGTTGGTTGTTAGTTTCAAAAAACAACTCAAGTTGTGATCGCAAATACTCACAAAATTTTTTATCTTTTAATAAGTAGGGGTCTGCACGCCACACTGGTGGAGTTTTTACCATTTGTGGTATTTTTAAAGCAAATGTTACAGGACTATGATCTGAGATCACAATATTATGATAGGAAATGTTGAGGGTAAAAGGAATTAACTTTGAGTCAACTAGAAAATAATCTATACGACTATATATGTTATGGACCTGTGAATGGAAAGAGTAGTCTCTCCCTGTTGGATTAGCTAGCCTCCATACATCACCAATATTAGAGTTTTTAATATACATATTAAGGAAATCCCTAGTTTTTGAGGGGGGAGCACGCTGAGTAGAAGTCTAAATATGAGTCTAAAACGCAATTGAAGTCTCCCCCAATAATTAGATTAGTTTGTGAAATATCAGGAACCCGAGAAAATACTTTTTGAAAAAAATGTGGATCATCAAAATTCGGCCCGTAAATATTAAGAAGAGTTATCGGCATTGAAAATATTTCTCCCGCAACTATGATAAAACGTCCCTCTTTATCTGTAGTTGTAGACCTATGTTTAAAAGGGACCCCCTTTTTTATTAAGATAGCAGTACCCCTGGCCTTAGATGAAAAGGAAGAGAAGAATGACTGGCCTATCCACCTGACTCTTAGTTTAGAATGAAAGTCATTTTTAAAGTGTGTCTCTTGTAGAAATATAATGTCAGCATTCAAGGATTTTAAATGAGACAGCACCTTTCCACGTTTAACGGGATGATTTAAGCCTTTAACGTTCCAAGAGGCAAAAGTCAAAGCTCCCGCCCCCTTATCAGGTGTATTAATTTGAGTAGCAGCCATTCCAGTTATTGCATTTATTGTAACCCCCCACAACTAGTGATGGTCAACCCGGATCTTTTTAAGGATTCGGGTTATTCTGAGTCACTCACTAATATGATCCGGGTTGTGCGAGTCACTCGAGTCACTTGAGTCACTTGGTCAAAATCTCCCAATTCCAATCGCTAAGTCATACTAATGCCAACCAAGCAACTCGGATCACGCGTGCAGCTACGAGTTTATGACTCCTCTGCTCACAAAAAAGGGCTTATGTGACCTGAGGAACTCGTAAAAAACATGCATGCCCGTGGTAACATTATAACATAATTGTAAAAGTTTGGTGTGTTTAGTTTCATTTCATAACGACAAATATATCAACACCACATTTAGAAGATGTCAGGCTTGGTTGACTTGGACGTGAGAGGAACGTGTCCTGTTTCAGATTGACTTAAAAGATCCACGATAGGCTTCGGTTAATCTTGTGAGTGAGTCCCAGACAGAGCCGCTCGCCCGCTCCTGCACGGGTCCTGTGAGTGAACCACTCACGTCACTCTGAGTGACTCAGTCAACAAGAGGAGCCGTGTACGTCCGTCGGTGGCGGATCTTTCCAGCAGCACTGCTGCAGCAGTCCTCGTATTTAAAAATGTTAAACATTTGCAGCTTCTACCCAAAACATTGTGCCAGTCAAATATTTCAACAGATTAGCCTACATGAGTCAGTGGGTTAACAACACGAGCAAGGCTTGTTTCTCCTAGCCCAGGATTCAAGCTCCATGAGTTGAGTGAATCCCCGAGCCGCAGACCAACTCATTGTCGCGCGCACGCATCCCTTTGTACTCGGACTCGGAGCTGCAAGAAATAATGATCCGGAATAGCAGCTTTTGGCTCACTCGGTACCCCCAGTCGACATTTGGTGATGTAAATTAACTTGTTGTTGCAAGTTATAGATCCTATGGCAGCTTATGTAGAGTTATTTGTTGTAATTCTGTTGTAAACATTTGAAGAGCTTTGTGTTTGATACAATTTCTCATTTTTAATGCAAAATCTGAGAGGACTCAACTGACTCGGGTTAATGGTCACTAAGGACTCATGGTTCTCGAGTCATTTAAGGGATCGGGTTAAATGATCCGAGTTTCGAGTGACTCGCTCATCACTACCCACAACAGAGCGCACCCACAGACGGAACCCTATTAAACATCCCCTCCCACCAAACTTTATCAGAACAAAACTAACAAAAAACAAAATAAGAACATACCTGAAAAACCAGGTGAGGTTAAGCATCAAATTAGAATTTTCCTGAAACAATGACCTTGACGGTAAAATAAACAGCCTAATTTGCATTAGCTGGCTAACAGGAGTTAGTGAGCAGTTCCTGTGAGTGTTATAATGTTCTCATGCACATAGGCAGGTCAGCTTTACAGATTCAAGATGTGAGCATATAATAGACACTGTGTATAAACCTAGTCAGATCAAGCCCAGAAGGATAAGGCAGCAAATGCATAATTGTAAATATGCAGTTGGCACATTAGTTTAATATCCCTGTTCTGGTATCAGTCTAGGGGGAGATTATGAGGTTGACACGCTGCTCCCTCCGAAATGCTGTTCTGCATAAGCGATCGCCTTTACGGGATCTATGAAGTACCTTTCTTCTCCGCTATGTGTGACTCGTAACTTCGCTGGGTACAAAAATCCGAAGCGGACGCCTGGTTTATCCCGCAGAAGGTCTTTCGCTCGATTAAAACGAGCGCGTTGTTTCAATATGGCAGCCGGAAGGTCTGGAAATATCAGAAGCTTCTCACCGTTGTGTGTGATGGATTTGAGCTGAGATGCTTTTCGGATAATGTCCTGCCAGTCGTGATAGTAGTGCATCTTAACAATGAAGGCTCGGGGGTATGAGGTGTTGTCGGATCGTTTTCTCAGTGATCTGTGTGCACGGTCGATCAGAGGTAAAGTTCCCATAGAGAGGGCATCCTTCAACAGGTGCGCAATAAAATCCGTAGTCTTGCGCCCAGTTTCCTCGCCCTCTTTAATGTTCAAAATGCGCAGGTTTTGCCTTCGACTGCGGCTTTCCAGATCTATACATTTCTCCGTGAGTTGAGTGATGCTGCTAGTTAGCGTTTCCACCTCTTTTTGTAGCTGAAATACCGTGTCAGAAGTAAAAGTTGCGCCGCGTTCGAGCTCCGCCATTGTTTTAGCTTGGTCGTCCATCCTGCTTTTCATGGATGAGATTGTAACATCCGTTTCTTTTTTTAAAGCAGTTAGTTCAGCTCTAATGGAGACCGAGAACTGGTCTAGTCTCTTGTCTATAGCATCTACTATCTCCGACTTAAATAACTGGAAATTTGTCTGTAAAGCAGCTATGCCATCCAGCACTGCCTTGTTAGCATCGGTGCTACCTTCACCGCTAACGCCGTCCGGGGTATCCCTCGGGGTTTCTGTCGTTTTTTTATGTTTGTTTGGCATCTTGAATGTGTGGTCACACTTGCGGATATGAAAGTATAATATTATTTAGTTCAGCTCACGTATATTACCTAAAAAGTTGCGGAGCTGCCTTCACGTGCGTCTGCTCTCACATGGCGCCTCCCGGAAGTCCCCCCACTTGCCATTTCTACACGTAACATAACCTGCAGTACTTACACTCCACACCAGTCACCTCTTCTTTCGCGCGAAAGGGAAACACGCTATATTCAGATTTTTTCATGAACCATGCCACCCCTATTTTTTAGTTCCAATTACTGAATCCACACAGAAATTTATGTTGTTGGTTATAGTGTCATTTAATCATTCATAATCGTTCTGACAATCCTGGTCTCTTAAAAACAGATCCCATTCCGTTGCCTCAAAACTGCCCCTCAGCATGTCCATCGAGCTGTCTGTCCGGACCTGACAGTGAAATACAGTAGGTTTAGCCCTTTTCAGTGATTGGCGGTACTTTGGAAGGAGATGAATGACATTGTGATCTGATAGCCCCAGAGGTGGGTGGGACCGGGAAGCATAAGCACCTTCCACATTCCCATAACATAAATCTAGAGTTCTGTTCAATCTTGTCGTACATGTAACATATTGTTCCAGATTTGGCAGGTGTACAGAGACATCACATCTGTTAAAATCTCCCAAAAGGAAGACAGGGTCAACAACTGAGTGACAGAGTGTCTGTGTTACGTCCCGGTCGTAGAGAACTAGAGAATATCCAAATTGATGTTATTAACATTCTCGTTCAGCCATGTCTCGGTAAAACAATTCAGGTTGGCCCTGCTGAAGTCCCTGTCAGTTTTAATAAGTGCAGAAAGTTCATGCATTTTGTTCTGAAGGAATGCACATTCGACAGAGTTACTGTCGGGAGGGGGAAGCGGCTTCCCCGCCGTTTGATCCTGTTCCGAATCCCACCTCTTGTTCCTCTTTTCTTCTTATTTTTATTATTAATCCATCCGTGGTTGATTATTCCAGGAGGGCTTGAAAGAAGTTTCGGAGGTCCTTTGAAGAAATAGCAGAGATTTAGTATGTCCTCCCGGGTGTAAAAACAAACATTGGGCACCAGAGTTTCTCCTCCGTGTGCGTTTACAATGTCCCAGATTATTATTAGAGCCCAGATAAGTATTACAATCTTAGTCAGCATACTGGCAGGCATAAATTCCACGTATAATAACCTGTCGTACGTTTACAAACTTAATACAAAGCACACAAACACAAACAAACACGCCACTGCCGAGGGTCAGCACTCTAGGCCTGGCAAACTCGATTCCTTTTAAGGATCCGGGTTATTGTGAGTCACTCACTAAAGTGATCCGGGTTGTGTGAGTCACTAGAGTCACTTGAGTCACTATTGCTAAATTGCCAAGGAAACTCAGTACAGACCCACTTGTAACCGGCTGATCCACGCGACTCGAGATTCTCAGAGCTGGAAACATTGCAGACTCGCAGACCATGGACATGAGACTCGCTCTACAGATCCACTAACCGGCTGATTCGCGTGGATCAGCCGGAGCCGGTTAGTGGATCTATAGAGCCAAGTCTCCTCAAAAGCAAATCCACAACAAAAGCCTTTCACTTCTGAAACATGCTTATAGGTTTTAGGTTTGGTGTGTATGGTCGACCATTTAAAAATAACAATAGCATAATAATATATAAAAAATATAGAAAAAACTGTGTCCTGCTTATGTAGCACCCAGAGCCGGAGAGACAGTTCGCCCAGATCAGCCGGTTACGGAACAGCTGGTTACGGAATCCAGATCAGCCGGTTACAGATCAGCCGGTTACGAGTTAAGAGATTCTCGAGGCAGAGCAGATTCGCATGTCTCTCGAGTCTGCATTGTTTCCGACTCTGAGTGAGAATCTCGGGTCAGTTCTCGCGCAGATCAGCCAGTTACGAGTGGATCTGTAGTGCGAGCGAAGTCTCATCAATAATGTTGAAAGAGGTTTGTGTGTGTGGTGGAGCTGTTTATGGTTTTACATTGAATTGTAGTAGGACTCAACTGATCCGGGTTAATGACACTAGAGACTCGCGACTCATGAGTGCGCATGCGCCCCTCCAGCTCCCGTCTGACTTTGTGACTTGAAAGCACGTGTATCATTCGCTCTTCTCAACGAGCAGCTACCGCTGCTTCTGTGGGCTCCACCCCATCCCAAAGCACTTACAGGCTAGTCCTCGTGCAGCAGAGCAGAGTCTGTGAATAAAACAATGCATGGTGCTTATATTCAGGAAATTATTATATATTGGTCCCTTAGAATGGTCCATCAGCCTCCTGTCTGTCATAAGAATTTTGCTTTGGCTAATATTCACATGTTTATTATCTAGGTCAGGTGTAACAAATAATCATCTTTGACTAATTTATTTAAAAGTAAATATGGATTAATCCCTTTTTTACAAAGTTACAGAAGTTACAGACAAGACAAGTGAGTGATTTTTCTCTTCTTTTGTTTAACTTAAATGACTTCAAAACGGATAGTGTTTATTAGGCAGGCTTTAGTAGTAGTAGTTAAAGTTTATTTCGGTCAATTTCAAAAAAAAGAAAAGAAAAAAAAAGACAATTTATAAGCAAACATAAACACAAACATTAAAATATAGCTGCAAAGCAGCGATGCCGGGGTCAAGCCAAAAAGGGCACAGAATGAAGTATCAGTAATGACTGTCTTGATTTTAGATCTAAGTTTTCAGTAGATTAAGGCAAAAATAGCAGTTTTTCAAATCTTGAGACCACTTGGTGGCGCTGCACCGAAACAATAGATGGTGCCTCGGGTCATGATTGTGATGACACCCACCAAATTTGATATACAAATGATTAAGCAATGTTGAGATATAGCCTCAAATGACTTGACCACTAGGGGGCACTGCACCGAGACAATAGATGGTGCCTCGGGTCATGATTGTGATGACACCCACCAAATTTGATATACATATGATTAAGCAATGTTAAGCTATAGCCTCAAATGACTTCACCACTCGGGGCACTGCACCAAAACAATAGATGGTGCCTCAGGTCATGATTGTGATGACACCCACCAAATATGGTGTACACACAATAAAGCGATCTGGAGATAAAGCCTCAAAACTCTTAACCACTAGGGGGCACTGAAAAGTTTACAAGGTTTCAAAAATGTTGCTGATGAAATAGGTGGCGCTGTAACAAAACATTCCATGCACCGTCAGTTCATGACATTTACAAGTTGTGAAACATTCAACTATTCATACACTGTCAGCCATGCGAGAGCCATCCAGCTCGTCGGGAGTAGATGTCTCGCTCAAAGATACCTCAACACTTGGTCAGGTGGAGCTGAGGTTTGAACCACCAACCTTCCGATTTGTAGACAACCTACACTAACCACTGAACCACTGGAAATACGCACATTAACATGCAAAACTTTTGCAAATATATAGCCTCAAATCCATTTCGGCGTGCTTTCCATCATATTTGTTGATGCGCTATACAATAACTGACTGGTCTATCAAAATCTTTTTATGACTTTTTGTCTAGAGTCTAGATTGTGTGTACCAAATCCAAGCCAATCAAACAAACGCTGTAGGAAGAGTTTGAAAAGTTGGTATGCTTTGTAATTGAAAATGGCAAAACGTTTTGGTATCGTTTGACCCGGCATGCCTTAAGGAATCTAACAATAGCAATTTCATGATTTTAGACTCAATTTTGCAGTAATAAGCAAAAATAGTCACTTTTCAAATCTTGTGACCACTAGGTGGTCCTGTGACAAACCGTTCCATGCACCCTCAGTTCATGACATATAACAGTTGGGGTTAGATGTCTCACTCATGGACACCTCAACACTTGGTCAGGTGGAGCTGGGGTTTGAACCACCAACCTTCCGATTTGTAGACAACCTACACTAACCACTGAACTACTGGCAATGCACACATTAATGTGCAAAACTTTTGCGAAGATATAGCCACAAATCCATAATTTTAATATCAAGCTAGCATTAGATATAAGCAAAAATAGCAATTTTTCAAATCTCGTGAACACTATGTGGCACTGTGACGAAACTGTGCACCCACCCTCATGTCATGACTGCCATCAAAACTACTTTGTAGTGATGGAAATTTTCGTTCATTTAGGTGACTCGTTCATTTTCAGTTCGTTCACCAAAATGATTCGTTCAGACTCGTTCACTGATTCGTTCAGTGACCATTTCTTAATTTTACAAAAATACGCCAATAGGTGGCGAAGATGTGTGTCATTATGTGTTTTAAGACAATGAATGACTTTTTGCAAAAACTCATTAGTTTTTAATAAAGCTCAAATTGTGAAATACTAAGCATAATTTTATCAAGTTACCAAATATATTAAGACACACGTACATTCATAGTACATCTAATCTGGATTTGTTGTAAATAAAGACTCCCGTGCATGCCTCCTCTGGTTCGTCAGTCATCAGATCCTCGTTCACGAATCATATAATATCGGTCATGTCGTTCAAGACTTCGTTCAGACGCAGATGACTGATTTAAGTTCGGTGAAAGGGTGGATTAAACTATATAGACATATAAAACTATATTAAACAGAAATACCAATTTTTTTCAACAGTAATTACCTTGCTTATCATTTGTATTAAGGTAAATAGTCCGCCTAAACATGGTTACTATAACTTTTATTAAAATAAAACCACATGATTCTTTCACAAGATTGTTTACGTTGCACTCGCTATCTATACGATCTCTCTCATTCATTAGGTTGTAACCTGTACCAGTCATTCAGTTTGTTTAAGAACGCGATCTCTCTATCTCTCTCACGTTCGTTCAGACTCAAAACAGCGGCTCGGTCAGTGAAGGGCGTATTCATTCAGTACGTTGAGCCAATCATATGCTCGGCCACAGCTTATACTCGATTGCCATTGGCTCGTAGTTTTGTCACTCTTTGAAGGCGGAAAGAAAGCCGCGCATCATTTGTCCGTGCTCCTCAAGAAGGGAGGGAAATTTCAGTGAACGAGAAATATGAGTCAATGGATGGCGTGAACGAGAACGATTCGTTCACATAAAAGATTCGTTCAAAAAGAACGATTCGTTCACGAACGTAACATCACTACTACTTTGGCAAAGATACAGCCTCAAATCAGTTTGTTCGCGCTCTACGTAAAATGTTATGACGCGGTATACGGAAACGGATTGGCGAATCGACACGAATTCCATAACTTTTTGCCATGAGTGTCTCTAGATGCTACAGACCCATTTTTTATGCAAATTGGACAAAAGCTCTAGGACGAGTTCGAAAAAGTAGGTTTTACAAACAATTCAAAATATCAAAATAAATAGCATAACCGAAATGACGTCATATGGTGCAATCGAATCGGCATGAGCCAAGGAATCAGAAGAAACAAGAATTGCGTTTCTATGACGTACGGGTCAGCAGTTATAACCAAAAATGTAAGTGAAAATTTGGACTGTTGGTGGCGCTATTGGGTTTGACATAGACACTCCAAATTTGGTGTGTTGACTATTTGGAATGACCTCTTTGAGTGTGCCAAATTTCATAACTTTCCTACGTACGGTTCTATGGGCTGCCATAGACGCAATGGCGGAAGAAGAAGAATAATAGATAAATATAGCTGCAAGCAGCAATGCCGGGGTCAAGCCGAAAAGGGCACAGAAGGATGTAAAATTGAGTTTGGATAAGCAGATTAAAGAACCTAGGTAAACCTAATGATAACAGATAAAAAACCGGCAATGTAATCAACCAAAATAATCTATGTTCATGTCTACTGTGAACCTCCTTCTATTATTGACAATCATGGAACATTAGAGCACTGAAGGAGATGTGAGTGGTGTTTGCATTGTTAAAACGTATGTCACATTATGTTACAGCAAGTTTAATGAGTCAAAAAAGAACACCCCCATATCTCTACGATGTTCTGATGCAGAGATATAGCTCTTGCAAAAACGGTTGATAAGGTATTCTCGTTGGATGCTAGGGAGTGAATTGGCAACCACCAGTGATAATAGTCATAGCCATGAAATGAATAATCCATGATGACTCATGGTTTAAGATGTGTTGTTGCAGTAGTTTTAGGCAAAAAATGCCATATTCTATCTCAAAACCAGTAGGTGGCGCAATGACAACATTGTGCATGCAACCTCAGGTCATAAATGTGTTACATCTAGCTAGTTTTATGACTATACACTTTAGTTTAGTGAAGAAACAGTTGTATGACCATAGGGTGGCTTGATTTCAAAGGTTTTGTTCAATTATAAGGCCAACTAGTGGTGCAACCATACAATTTTTTTTGTGTAGCCTCAGACTGTGGTCGTACATCAGCGTATCAAATATGGTGAAAAAATCTCTTTGCGTTACGAAGTTATAACCATTTATGTGTAAAAAACACAAAATTTAAAGGTAATTTTTCGTTTTTTGCAATTTTCGGCCATTTCTGATGAAAATTTTAATATAGTGCCAATAGAAGTTTTTGTTCAGAAGGTAATGCAATATTCTTCCTATGATGTTTTCGAGTCGATCAGAATTACGCTCGCGGAGATATTCGCGCGTGTTTTTTAAATGCTGTTTTGCTGCGCAGGGCTAACCGTAAGGCGAAATCTGGCATGTTTGGTATCGTTGGACTCGGCGACTATTCAGGACTCCTAAAAATCAAGTCCCGTCAAAATACGTTGATCATAGCCAAAGTTATAGGTGTATAAAACATCTGTCTGGCCACTAGGTGGCGCTGCGACGAAACTGTGCATGCACACTCAGTTCCTGACTGGCATCACAAGTACCAAGTGTCGTGTCAATAGGCCTAAGTTTGACGAAGATACAGCCTAAAATCTGTTTTTTTGCGCTCTACGAAAATTTTGTTGATGCGCTATACGACAACGGATTGGTTTATCGAAATTCTTTTGATAACTTTTTGCCGTGAGGGTCTCTAGATGCTACATACCAATTTTCGCGGCAATCGGGTAAAAACTCTAGGACGAGTTTGCAAAAGTAGGTTTTACGAATAATTCAAAATGGCGGAAAACATTTTATGACGGAAAATGACGTCATATGGTCCAATCGAATCGTCTTGAGCCAAGGAATCAGAGGAAACAAGAATTTCATTTCTAGGACGTACGGATCAGAAGTTATAAGCAAAAACATAAGTTCAACTTTGGACTGTTGGTGGCGCTAGCGGGTTAGAGATAGAGACTCCAAATTTGCTGTGGGGACACATTGGACTGTCCTTTATCAGTGTGCCAAATTTCATAACTTTCCTACGTACGGTTCTATGGGCTGCCATAGACCGCAATGGCGGAAGAAGAATAACTAATAATAAATATAGCTGCAAGCAGCAATCACCGGGGTCAAGCCAAAAAGGGCACAGCAGAAAGTAAAGTTGACTTCGGAAGAGCAGTTTAAAGAACCTAGGAAAATCTCTTGATTTCAGACAAAACAATATAACAGTTATCAGCAAAAAAGCTGTATTCTCATTTAGTGAAATCTCTCCTTCTCTTTCGACGAGCATTGATAACTAGAACACTGAAGTAAAAATGAGTGGTGCTTGCAGTGGCAATACTCGGCTCACAAAATGTTACAGTGGTGTTAATGAGTCAAAAGAGACCACCCCCGTGTCTCTATGATGTTCTGATGCAGAGATATACCTCTTGCAAAAACGGTTGATAAGGTATTCTCGTTGGTTGCTAGAGAGTGAATTGGCAACCACCAGTGATTATAGTCAAAGCCATGAAATGAACAATCCATGATGACTCATGGTTTTAGATGTGTTGTTGCAGTAGTTTTAGGCAAAAAATGCCATATTCTATCTCAAAACCAGTAGGTGGCGCAATGACAAAATTGTGCATGCAACATCAGGTCATGATTGTGTTACATCTAGCTAGTTTCATGACTATACACTTTAGTTTAGTGAAGAAACAGTTGTATGACCATAGGGTGGCTTGATTTCAAAGGTTTTGTTCAATTATAAGGCCAACTAGTGGTGCAAGCATACATTTTTTTTTGTTTAGCCTCAGACTGTGGTCGTACATTAGCGTATCAAATCTGGTGAAAAAATCTCTTTTTGTTGCGAAGTTATAACCATTTATGTGTAAAAAACACAAAATGTAAGGGTAATTTTTCCTTTTTTTGCAATTTTCGGCCATTTCTGATGAAAATTTTAATATAACGTCAATAGAGTTTTTTGTTCAGAAGGTAATGCAATGTTCTTCCTATGGCATTTTCGAGTCGATCGGAATAACGCTCGCGGAGATATTCGCGCATGTTTTTTAAGTGCTATTTTGCCGCGCAGGGTTAACCATAAGGCGAATTCTGGCATGTTTGGTATCGTTGGACTCGGCAACTATTCAGAACTCCAAAGAAACAAGTCCCGTGAAAATATGTCAATCGGAGCCAAAGTTATAGGCGTTTAAAGCATAAGTCTGACCACTAGGTGGCGCTGTGACGAAACTCTGCATACACCCTAAGTTCCTGACTCGCATCACAAGTACCAAGTATCGTGTCAATAGGCTTAAGTTTGCCGAAGATACAGCCTCAAATCCGTTTTTTTGCGCTCTACGTAAAATTCGTTGACGCGGTTTACGAAAACAGATTGACGAATTGACATGAATTCCATAACTTTTTGCCGTGAGGGTCTGTAGATGCTACATACCGATTTTTGTTGAAATCGGGCAAAAGCTCTAGGACGAGTTCGCAAAAGTAGGTTTTACGAATAATTCAAAATGGCGGAAAAAATTTCATGACGGAAAATGACGACATAGGGTCCAATCGAATCGTCTTGAGCCAAGGAATCAGAGGAAGCAAGAATTTTGTTTCTAGGACTTACGGATCAGAAGTTATAAGCAAAAACATAAGTGCAACTTTGGACTGTTGGTGGCGCTAGCGGGTTAGAGATAGAGACTCCAAATTTGCTATGGGGACACATTGGACTGTCCTTTATCAGTGTGCCAAATTTCATAACTTTCCTACGTACGGTTCTATGGGCTGCCATAGAC
Source organism: Misgurnus mizolepis (assembly GCA_025389145.1). NCBI lineage: Eukaryota > Metazoa > Chordata > Actinopteri > Cypriniformes > Cobitidae > Misgurnus > Misgurnus mizolepis. The sequence continues at coordinate 33,826,396 of JAIFKI010000009.1, read as the reverse complement.
CGCAATGGCGGAAGAAGAAACGGAAGAAGAATAACTAATAATAATAAATATAGCTGCAAGCAGCAATACCGGGGTCAAGCCGAAAAGGGCCCAAAAGGATGTAAAATTGAGATTGGATAAGCAGACTGAAGAACCTAGTTAAACCAAGTTTAATTAGTGAAAAGAGCCCACCCCCGTGTCTCTACGGTGTTCCGATGCAGAGATATAGCTTTTGCAAAAACGGTTGATAAGGTATTCTCATTGGTTGCTAGGGAGTGAATTGGCAACCATCAGAGATTATAGTCAAAGCCATGAAAGGAATAATCCATGATGACTCATGGTTTTAGAAGTGTTGTTGCAGTAGTTTTAGGCAAAAAATGCGTTATTCTATCTCAAAACCAGTAGGTGGCGCAATGACAAAATTGTGCATGCAACCTCAGGTCATAACTGTGTTACATCTAGCTAGTTTTATGACTATACACTTTAGTTTAGTGAAGAAACAGTTGTATGACCATAGGGCTGGCTTGATATCAAAGGTTTTGTTCAATTATAGGGCCACCTAGTGGTGCAAGCATACAATTTTTTTTGTGTGGCCTCAAAATATGCTCATACATCAGGGTATCAAATATGGTAAAAAAATCTCTTTGCGTTACGAAGTTATAGCCATTTATGTGTAAAAACACAAAATTTAAAGGTAATTTTTCGTTTTTTGCAATTTTCAGCCATTTCTGATGAAAATTTTAATACAATGCCAATAGAACTTTTTGTTCAGAAGGTAATGCAATATTCTTCCTATGATGTTTTCGAGTCGATCAGAATTACGCTCGCGGAGATATTCGCGCGTGTTTTTTAAGTGCTATTTTGCCGCGCAGGGTTAACCGTAAGGCCAATTCTGGCATGTTTGGTATCGTTGGACTCGGCAACTATTCAGGACTCCAAGGAAACAAGTCCCATGAAAATACGTCGATCACAGCCAAAGTTATAGGTGTGTAAAACATTCGTCTTACCACTAGGTGGCGCTGCGACGAAACTGGGCATGCGCTCTCAGTTCCTGACTGGCATCACAAGTACCAAGTGTCGTTTCAATAGGCTTAAGTTTGGCGAAGATACAGCCTCAAATCCGTTTTTTTGCACTCTACGTAAAATTTGTTGACGCGGTTTACGCAAACAGATTGGCGAATCGACATGAATTCCATAACTTTTTGCCGTGAGGGTCTGTAGATGCTACATACCGATTTTCGTGGAAATCGGGCAAAAGCTCTAGGACGAGTTCGCAAAAGTAGGTTTTACGAATAATTCAAAATGGCGGAAAAATTTTCATGACGGAAAATGACGTCATAGGGTCCAGTCGGATCGTCTTGAGCCAAGGAATCAGAGGAAACAAGAATTTCGTTTCTAGGACGTACGGGTCAGAAGTTATAAACAAAAACGTAAGTGCAACTTTGGACTGTTGGTGGCGCTAGAGGGTTGGAGTTAGAGACTCCAAATTTGCTGTGGGGACACATTGGACTGTCCTTTATCAGTGTGCCAAATTTCATAACTTTCCTACGTACGGTTCTATGGGCTGCCATAGACCGCAATGGCGGAAGAAGAAGAAGAAGAAGAAGAAAAAAAATAAATATAGCTGCAAGCAGCAATCACCGGGGTCAAGCCAAAAAGGGCACATAAGAAAGTAAAGTTGACTTCGGATGAGCAGTTTAAAGTACCTAAGAAAATCTCTTGATTTCAGACAAAACAATATCACAGTTATCAGCAAAAAAGCTGTGTTCTCATTTAGTGAAATCTCTCCCTCTCTTTCGACGAGCATTGATAACTAGAACACTGACGTAAAAATGAGTGGTGCTTGCAGTGGCAATACTCAGCTCTCAAAATGTTACAGTGTTGTTAATGAGTCAAAAGAGCCCACCCCCGTGTCTCTACGATGTTCTGACGCAGAGTTATAGCTCTTGCAAAACGGTTAATAAGGTATTCTCATTGGTTGCTAGGGAGTGAATTGGCAACCACGAGTGATTATAGTCAAAGCCATGAAAGGAATAATCCATGATGACTCATGGTTTTAGATGTGCTGTTGCAGTATGTTTAGGCAAAAATAGCTATTTTCTATCTCCAAACCACTAGGGGGCGCTATGACAGAATCGTGCATGCAACCTCAGGTCATGACTGCGTTACATCTAGCTAGTTTCATGACTATACACTTTAGTTCGGCAAAGAAATAGTTGTATGACCATAGGGCTTGCTTGATATGAAATATTTTGTTCAATTATAGGGCCACCTAGTGGTTCAGGCATACCAATTTTTTTGTGTGGCCTCAGACTCTGCTCATACATCAGCGTATCAAATCTGGTGAAAAAATCTCTTTTCGTTGCAAAGTTATAACCATTTATGTGTAAAAACCACAAATTGTAAAGGTAATTTTTCATTTTTTGCAATTTTCGGCCAGTTCTGATGAAAATTTTAATATAACGCCAATAGAACTTTTTGTTCAGAAGGTAATGCAATGTTCTTCCTATGGTGTTTTCGAGTCGATCGGAATAACGCTCGCGGAGTTATTCGCGCGTGTTTTTTAAGCGCTATTTTAATGCACAGGGCTAACCGTAAGACGAAATCTGGCTTGTTTGGTATCGTTGGACTCGGCATCTACTCAGGACTCTTAAAAATCAAGTCCCGTCAAAATACGTTGATTGCAGCCAAAGTTATAGGTGTATAAAACATCTGTCTGGCCACTAGGTGGCGCAGCGACGAAACTGTGCATGCACACTCAGTTCCTGACTGGCATCACAAGTACCAAGTGTCGTGTCAATAGGCCTAAGTTTGACGAAGATACAGCCTAAAATCTGTTTTTTGCGCTCTACGTAAAATTTGTTGACGCGCTATACAAGAACGGATTGATTTATCAAAATTCTTTTAATAACTTTTTGCCGTGAGGGTCTCTAGATGCTACATACCAATTTTTGCGGCAATCGGGTAAAAACTCTAGGACGAGTTCGCAAAAGTAGGTTTTACGAATAATTCAAAATGGCGGAAAAATTTTCATGACGGAAAATGACGTCATAGGGTCCAATCGAATCGTCTTGAGCCAAGGAATCAGAAGAAAAGAAGAATTTCGTTTCTAGGACTTACGGATCAAAAGTTATAAGCAAAAACATAAGTGTAACTTTGGACTGTTGGTGGCGCTAGCGGGTTTGAGATAGAGACTCCAAATTTGCTGTGGATAATATTTGGACTGTCCTTTATCAGTGTGCAAAATTTCATAACTTTCCTACGTACGGTTCTAATGGCTGCCATAGACCGCAATGGCGGAAGAAGAAAAATTTACTAACAGAAACAATTGCCAATATAGCTGCAAGCAGCAATACCGGGGTCAAGCCGAAAAGGGCCCAAAAGGATGTAAAATTGAGATTGGATAAGCAGACTGAAGAACCTAGTTAAACCAAGTTTAATTAGTGAAAAGAGCCCACCCCCGTGTCTCTACGGTGTTCCGATGCAGAGATATAGCTTTTGCAAAAACGGTTGATAAGGTATTCTCATTGGTTGCTAGGGAGTGAATTGGCAACCATCAGTGATTATAGTCAAAGCCATGAAAGGAATAATCCATGATGACTCATGGTTTTAGAAGTGTTGTTGCAGTAGTTTTAGGCAAAAAATGCGTTATTCTATCTCAAAACCAGTAGGTGGCGCAATGACAAAATTGTGCATGCAACCTCAGGTCATAACTGTGTTACATCTAGCTAGTTTTATGACTATACACTTTAGTTTAGTGAAGAAACAGTTGTATGACCATAGGGCTGGCTTGATATCAAAGGTTTTGTTCAATTATAGGGCCACCTAGTGGTGCAAGCATACAATATTTTTTGTGTGGCCTCAAAATATGCTCATACATCAGGGTATCAAATATGGTAAAAAAATCTCTTTGCGTTACGAAGTTATAGCCATTTATGTGTAAAAACACAAAATTTAAAGGTAATTTTTCGTTTTTTTGCAATTTTCAGCCATTTCTGATGAAAATTTTAATACAATGCCAATGGAACTTTTTGTTCAGAAGGTAATGCAATATTCTTCCTATGATGTTTTCGAGTCGATCAGAATTACGCTCGCGGAGATATTCGCGCGTGTTTTTTAAGTGCTATTTTGCCGCGCAGGGTTAACCGTAAGGCCAATTCTGGCATGTTTGGTATCGTTGGACTCGGCAACTATTCAGGACTCCAAGGAAACAAGTCCCATGAAAATACGTCGATCACAGCCAAAGTTATAGGTGTGTAAAACATTCGTCTTACCACTAGGTGGCGCTGCGACGAAACTGGGCATGCGCTCTCAGTTCCTGACTGGCATCACAAGTACCAAGTGTCGTTTCAATAGGCTTAAGTTTGGCGAAGATACAGCCTCAAATCCGTTTTTTTGCACTCTACGTAAAATTTGTTGACGCGGTTTACGCAAACAGATTGGCGAATCGACATGAATTCCATAACTTTTTGCCGTGAGGGTCTGTAGATGCTACATACCGATTTTCGTGGAAATCGGGCAAAAGCTCTAGGACGAGTTCGCAAAAGTAGGTTTTACGAATAATTCAAAATGGCGGAAAAATTTTCATGACGGAAAATGACGTCATAGGGTCCAGTCGGATCGTCTTGAGCCAAGGAATCAGAGGAAACAAGAATTTCGTTTCTAGGACGTACGGGTCAGAAGTTATAAACAAAAACGTAAGTGCAACTTTAGACTGTTGGTGGCGCTAGAGGGTTGGAGTTAGAGACTCCAAATTTGCTGTGGGGACACATTGGACTGTCCTTTATCAGTGTGCCAAATTTCATAACTTTCCTACGTACGGTTCTATGGGCTGCCATAGACCGCAATGGCGGAAGAAGAAGAAGAATAATAATAATAATAAGAAAACTAACAAATACAATAGGGGTCTTCGCCCCTTCGGGGCTTGACCCCTAAATATAGCTGCAAGCAGCAATGCCGGGGTCAAGCCAAAAAGGGCACATAAGAAAGTAAAGTTGAATTCGGATGAGCAGTTTAAAGAACCTGGGAAAATCTCTTGATTTCAGACTAAATAATATAACAGTTATCAGCTAAAAAGCTGTGTTTTCATTCAGTGTCATCTCTCCCTCTCTTTCGTCGAGCATTGATAACTAGAACACTGACGTAAAAATGAGTGGTGCTTCTAGTGGCAATACTCAGCGCACAAAATGTTACAGTTGTGTTAATGAGTCAAAAGAGCCCACCCCCATGTCTCTGCGATGTTCTGATGCAGAGAAAAAGCTCTTGCAAAAACAGTTGATAACCTATTCTCATTGGTTGCTAGAGAGTAAATGGACATCCACTAGTGATTATAGTCAAAGCCATGAAAGGAATAATCCATGATGACTCATGGTTTTAGATGTGTTGTTGCAGTAGTTTTAGGCAAAAAATGCGTTATTCTATCTCAAAACCAGTAGGTGGCGCAATGACAAAATTGTGCATGCAACCTCAGGTCATAACTGTGTTACATCTAGCTAGTTTTATGACTATACACTTTAGTTTAGTGAAGAAACAGTTGTATGACCATAGGGTGGCTTGATTTCAAAGGTTTTGTTAAATTATAAGGCCAACTAGTGGTGCAACCATACAATTTTTTTTGTGTAGCCTCAGACTGTGGTCGTACATCAGCGTATCAAATATGGTGAAAAAATCTCTTTGCGTTACAAAGTTATAGCCATTTATGTGTAAAAACACAAAATTTAAAGGTAATTTTTCGTTTTTTGCAATTTTCAGCCATTTCTGATGAAAATTTTAATACAATGCCAATAGAACTTTTTGTTCAGAAGGTAATGCAATATTCTTCCTATGATGTTTTTGAGTCGATCAGAATTACGCTCGCGGAGATATTCGCGCGTGTTTTTTAAGTGCTATTTTGCCGCGCAGGGTTAACCGTAAGGCCAATTCTGGCATGTTTGGTATCGTTGGACTCGGCAACTATTCAGGACTCCAAGGAAACAAGTCCCATGAAAATACGTCGATCACAGCCAAAGTTATAGGTGTGTAAAACATTCGTCTTACCACTAGGTGGCGCTGCGACGAAACTGGGCATGCACTCTCAGTTCCTGACTGGCATCACAAGTACCAAGTGTCGTTTCAATAGGCTTAAGTTTGGCGAAGATACAGCCTCAAATCCGTTTTTTTTGCACTCTACATAAAATTTGTTGACGCGGTTTACGCAAACGGATTGACGAATCGACATGAATTCCATAACTTTTTGCCGTGAGGGTCTGTAGATGCTACATACCGATTTTCGTGGAAATCGGGCAAAAGCTCTAGGACGAGTTCGCAAAAGTAGGTTTTACGAATAATTCAAAATGGCGGAAAAATTTTTATGACGGAAAATGACGTCATAGGGTCCAGTCGAATCGTCTTGAGCCAAGGAATCAGAGGAAACAAGAATTTCATTTCTAGGACGTACGGGTCAGAAGTTATAAACAAAAACGTAAGTGCAACTTTAGACTGTTGGTGGCGCTAGAGGGTTGGAGTTAGAGACTCCAAATTTGCTGTGGAGACACATTGGACTGTCCTTTATCAGTGTGCCAAATTTCATAACTTTCCTACGTACGGTTCTATGGGCTGCCATAGACCGCAATGGCGGAAGAAGAAGAAGAAGAAGAATAATAATAATAATAATAATAAGAAAACTAACAAATACAATAGGGGTCTTCGCCCCTTCGGGGCTTGACCCCTAATAAGAAAACTAACAAATACAATAGGGGTCTTCGCCCCTTCGGGGCTTGACCCCTAATAATAAGAAAACTAACAAATACAATAGGGGTCTTCGCCCCTTCGGGGCTTGACCCCTAATAAGAAAACTAACAAATACAATAGGGGTCTTCGCCCCTTCGGGGCTTGACCCCTAATAATAATAAGAAGAAAACTAACAAATACAATAGGGGTCTTCGCCCCTTCGGGGCTTGACCCCTAATAAGAAAACTAACAAATACAATAGGGGTCTTCGCCCCTTCGGGGCTTGACCCCTAAAAAGAAAACTAACGGATACAATAGGGGTCTTCGCCCATTCTGGGCTTGACCCCTAATAATAAGAAAACTAACAAATACAATAGGGGTCTTCGCCCCTTCGGGGCTTGACCCCTAATAATAATAAAAAGAAAACTAACGGATACAATAGGGGTCTTCGCCCCTTCGGGGCTTGACCCCTAAAAAGAAAAAGAAAAAGAAAACTAACGGATACAATAGGGGTCTTCGCCCATTCTGGGCTTGACCCCTAATAATAATAATAAAAAGAAAACTAACAAATACAATAGGGGTCTTCGCCCCTTCGGGGCTTGACCCCTAAATATAGCTGCAAGCAGCGATACCGGGGTCAAGCCAAACATGGCAAAAAATGATTCATACGTGATGACTGTCATGATTTAAGAGCTAAGTTTGCATTAGTTTTATGAAAAATTAGCAATTTTGTTGTATCTTGAGACCACTAGGTGGCGCTGTGCCGAAACAAAAGATGGTGCCTCAGGTCATGACTGTGATGACACATACCAAAATTAGTGTAAATACGATAAAGCGATACAAAGATATATCCTTAAATAACTTGACCACTAGGGGGCACTGACCAAACAATAAATTGTGACTCAGGTCTTGATTGTGATGACACATACCAAATTTGGTGTAAATACGATAAAGAAATGCAGAGATATAGCCTTAAATGACTTGACCACTAGGGGGCACTGACCAAACAATAAATTTTGACTCAGGTCTTGATTGTGATGACACCCACCACATTTGGTGTAAATACAATAAAGAGATGCAGAAATATAGCTTCAAATCTCTTGACCACTAAGGGGCGCCAAAAAGTTTACAAGTCCTCTCAGAACATGTTGCTGATGAACCATACCAAGTTTCATAACAATACGTAATTGCGTTTCTGAAATACTTGAACTTAAAGAAAAAATTCAAAATGGCCGACACACAATATGGCCGACCAAAAACCATTTGGTATCTTTTGACTCGGCATGCCTCACGAAATCTAACAAGACCACTCTCATAATTTTACATTCAAGTTTGCAGTAGTTATAAGCAAAAATAGACATTTTTTATATCTCGTGACCAGTAGGGGGCAGTGTGACGAAATAGTGCATGCACCCTCAGGTCATCACTATTATGACATATACCAAGTCTCATATTAATACGCAAAAGTTTTGCGAAAATACAGGCTCAAACACATTTTGGCGTGCTCGCTCTCGCATTCTTTGATGCGTTATACGACAACGGATAGGTCTACCGAAAAGCTTTTGATAAATTTTTGTCTAGAGTGTCTCTAGATGATGCATACCAAAAATCAAGCCAATCACACGAGCGCTCTGGGAGGAGTTCAAAAAAGTAGCTGATCAATATAATTCAAAATGGCCGACAGGAAGTAGGTTTGACTCAGACATATTTGGTGCAGTCGGACTCAGCATGAGCCAAGGAATCAATAGAGTGTTATGTCTTATGTCATAGTAGCAATTTAATCAAATGATATAAAGATTTAAAAAATTTTTTTACATATCCTGACCACTAGGTGGCACCGTCCTAAAGATTTACAGGTGCGCTCAGAACATGTCACTGATGAACCATGCCAAATTTCGTAGCGATACGCCATTCTGTTTGTGAAATACTGAACTTAATGAGAAAATTCAAAATGGCCGACACCCAAAATGGCCGACACCCAAAATGGCCGACCGAAATCTAACAAGACCACCTTCATGATTTTAGACTCAAGTTTGAAGTAGTTATAAGCGAAAATAGGCATTTATCGAATCTCGTGACCACTAGGTGGCGCTGTGACGAAACGTTGCAGGCACCATCAGGTCATGACTGTTATGACATATACCAAGTTTCGTGTCGATACAATAAAGTTTTGCGAAGATAAGGCCACACGTCCGTTTTGGCGTGCTCGCCGCCATATATGTTGTCAATTTATATGAGAACGCATTGGTCTATGAAAAAGCTTTTGATAACTTTTTGTCTTGGGTGTCTCTAGATGCTACATACCAAAGGACATGCAAATCGGACAAACGGTCTAGGAGTAGTTCGAAAAATTAGGTTTTACAAAAAATTCAAAATGGCGGGAAGATGTGCATGACACAAATGACATAAATGTGTGCATTTGAATCATCATGAGCCAAGGATTCAGAGGAAACAAGAATTTAGTTTCTAGGACTCACGGGTCAGAAGTTATGAGCATGAACATAAGTGGATTTTTGGACTGTTGGTGGCGCTAGAGGGTTTGAGTCAGACACACCAATGTTGCTATAGCAACTTCTGAGACTGTCCTCTACATGTGTGCCAAAATTCATAACTTTCCTATGTACGGTTCTATGGGCTGCCATTGACTTTCGGCGGAAGAACGAGGAAGAAAAATAATAATAATAATAATAATAAGAAAACTAACAATAACAATAGGGTTCTACGCCCCCTCGGGGCTTGACCCCTAAATATAGCTGCAAGCAGCGATACCGGGGTCAAGCCAAACATGGCAAAAAATGATTCATACATGATGACTGTCATGATTTAAGATCTAAGTTTGCATTAGTTTTATGAAAAAAAGCAATTGTTTCGTATCTTGAGACCACTAGGTGGCACTGTGCCGAAAGAATAGATGGTGCCTCAGGTCATGACTGTGATGACACATACCAAATTTAGTGTAAATACAATAAAGCGATACAGAGATATAGCCTTAAATGACTTGACCACTAGGGGGCACTGACAAAAAAATAAATTGTGACTCAGGTCTTGATTGTGATGACACCCACCAAATTTGGTGTAAATACAATAAAGAGATGCAGAGATATAGCCTTAAATGACTTGACCACTAGGGGGCACTGACCAAAAAATAAATTGTGACTCAGGTCTTGATTGTGATGACACCCACCAAATTTGGTTTAAATACGATAAAAAGATGCAGAGATATAGCTTCAAATCTCTTGACCACTAGGGGGCACCGGAAAGTTTACAAGTCCTCCCAGAACATGTTGCTGAGGAACCATACCAAGTTTCATAACAATACGCAATTGCGTTTCTGAAATACTTGAACTTAAAGAAAAATTCAAAATGGCCGACACACAAAATGGCCGACCAAAAACCATTTGGTATCGTTTGACTCGCCATGCCTCACGAAATCTAACAAGACCAGTCTCATAATTTTACATTCAAATTTGCAGTAGTTATAAGCAAAAATAGACATTTTTTATATCTCGTGACCAGTAGGGGGCAGTGTGACGAAATGGTGCATGCACCCTCAGGTCATCACTGTTATGACATATACCAAGTCTCATATTAATACGCAAAAGTTTTGCGAAGATACAGGCTCAAACACATTTTGGCGTGCTCGCCCTCGCATTCTTTGATGCGTTATACGACAACGGATAGGTCTACCGAAAATCTTTTGATAACTTTTTGTCTAGAGTGTCTCTAGATGACGCATACCAAAAATCAAGCCAATCACACGAGCGCTCTAGGAGGAGTTCGAAAAAGTAGCTGTTCAATATAATTCAAAATGGCCGACAGGAAGTAGGTTTGACTCAGACATATTTGGTACAGTCGGACTCAGCATGAGCCAAGGAATCAATAGAGTGAAGTCTTATGTAATAGTGGCAATTTAATCAAATGATATAAAGATTTAAAAACATTTTTTTACATATCCTGACCAGTAGGTGGCGCCGTCCTAAAGATTTATAGGTGCGCTCAGAACATGTCACTGATGAACCATGCCAAATTTCGTAGCGATACGCTATTCTGTTTGTGAAATACTGAACTTAATGAGAAAATTCAAAATGGCCGACACCCAAAATGGCCGACCGAAAACCGTTTGGTATCGTTTGACTCAGCATGCCTCAAGGAATCTAACAAGACCACCTTCATGATTTTAGACTCAAGTTTGAAGTAGTTATAAGCCAAAATAGGCATTTTTCGAATCTCGTGACCACTAGGTGGCGCTGTGACGAAACGTTGCAGGCACCCTCAGGTCATGACTGTTATGACATATACCAAGTTTCGTGTCGATACAATAAAGTGTTGCGAAGATAAGGCCTCACGTCCGTTTTGGCGTGCTCGCCGCCAAATATGTTGTCAATTTATATGAGAACGCATTGGTCTATCAAAAAGCTTTTGATAACTTTTTGTCTTGGGTGTCTCTAGATGCTACATACCAAAGGACATGCAAATCGGACAAACGGTCTAGGAGGAGTTCGAAAAAGTAGGTTTTACGAAAAATTCAAAATGGCGGAAAGATGTGCATGACACAAATGACATCACTGTGTGCATTTGAATCATCTTGAGCCAAGGATTTAGAGGAAATAAGAATTTAGTTTCTAGGACTCATGGGTCAGAAGTTATAAGCATGAACATAAGTGGATTTTTGGACTGTTGGTGGCGCTAGAGGGTTTGAGTCAGACACACCAATGTTGCTATAGTAACTTCTGAGACTGTCCTCTACATGTGTGCCAAAATTCATAACTTTCCTATGTACGGTTCTATGGGCTGCCATTGACTTTCGGCGGAAGAACGAGGAAGAAAAATAATAATAATAATAATAATAAGAAAACTAACAATAACAATAGGGTTCTACGCCCCTTCGGGGCTTGACCCCTAAATATAGCTGCAAGCAGCAATCACCGGGGTCAAGCCAAAAAGGGCACAGCAGAAAGTAAAGTTGACTTCGGATGAGCAGTTTAAAGTACCTAGGAAAATCTCTTGATTTCAGACAAAACAATATAACAGTTATCAGCAAAAAAGCTGTTCTCATTTAGTGAAATCTCTCCCTCTCTTTCGACAAGCATTGATAACTAGAACACTGAAGTAAAAATGAGTGGTGCTTGCAGTGGCAATACTCAGCTCACAAAATGTTACAGTGGTGTTAATGAGTCAAAAGAGCCCACCCTCGTGTCTCTACGATGTTCTGACGCAGAGATATAGCTCTTGCAAAAACGGTTGATAAGGTATTCTCATTGGTTGCTAGGGAGTGAATTGGCAACCACCAGTGATTATAGTAAAAGCCATGAAAGGAATAATCCATGATGACTCATGGTTTTAGATGTGTTGTTGCAGTAGTTTTAGGCAAAAAATGTCATATTTCTATCTCAAAACCAGTAGGTGGCGCAATGACAAAATTGTGCATGCAACCTCAGGTCATAACTGTGTTACATCTAGCTAGTTTATGACTATACACTTTAGTTTGGTGAAGAAACAGTTGTATGACCATAGGGTGGCTTGATTTCAAAGGTTTTGTTCAATTATAAGGCCAACTAGTGGTGCAAGCATAAATTTTTTTTGTGTAGCCTCAGACTGTGGTCGTACATCAGCGTATCAAATCTGGTGAAAAAATCTTTTTTCGTTGCGAAGTTATAACCATTTATGTGTAAAAAATGCAAAATTTAAAGGTAATTTTTCGTTTTTTGCATTTTTCGGCCATTTCTGATAAAAAATTTAATATAACGCCAATAGAACTTTTTGTTCAGAAGGTAACGCAATGTTCTTCCTATGGTGTTTTCGAGTCGATCGGAATAACGCTCGCCGAGATATTCGCGCATGTTTTTTAAGTGCTGTTTTGCTGCGCAGGGCTAACCGTAAGGCGAAATCTGGCATGTTTGGTATCGTTGGACTCGGCGACTATTCAGGACTCCTAAAAATCAAGTCCCGTCAAAATACATTGATCACAGCAAAAGTTATAGGTGTAAAAAACATCTGTCTGGCCACTAGGTGGCGCTGCGACGAAACTGTGCATGCACACTCAGTTCCTGACTGGCATCACAAGTACCAAGTGTCGTGTCAATAGGCCTAAGTTTGACGAAGATACAGCCTAAAATCTGTTTTTTTGCGCTCTATGTAAAATTTGTGGACGCGCTATACGACAACGGATTGGTTTATCGAAATTCTTTTGATAACTTTTTGCCGTGAGGGTCTCTAGATCCTACATACCAATTTTCGTGGCAATCGGGTAAAAGCTCTAGGACGAGTTCGCAAAAGTAGGTTTTACGAATAATTCAAAATGGCGGAAAAATTTTCATGACGGAAAATGACGTCATAGGCTCTATTCGAATCGTCTTGAGCCAAGGAATCAGACGAAACAAGAATTTCGTTTCTAGGACCTACGGATCAGAAGTTATAAACAAAAACATAAGTGCAACTTTGGACTGTTGGTGGCGCTAGAGGGTTAGAGATAGAGACTCCAAATTTGCTGTGGGGACACATTGCAGAGTCCTTTATCAGTGTGCCAAATTTCATAACTTTCCTACGTACGGTTCTATGGGCTGCCATTGACTTTCGGCGGAAGAACGAGGAAGAAAAATAATAATAATAATAATAATAAGAAAACTAACAATAACAATAGGGTTCTACGCCCCTTCGGGGCTTGACCCCTAATAATAAAAAGAAAACTAACAGATACAATAGGGGTCTTCGCCCATTCTGGGCTTGACCCCTAAATATAGCTGCAAGCAGCAATGCCGGGGTCAAGCCAAAAAGGGCACAGAAGAAAGTAAAGTTGAATTCGGATGATCAGTTTAAAGAACCTAAGAAAATCTCTTGATTTTGGACTAAGTAATATAACAGTTATCAGCAAAAAGCTGTGTTTTCATTCAGTGTAATCTCTCCCTCTCTTCTCGAGGAGCATTGACAACTAGAACACTGAAGAAAATGTGAGTGGTGCTTGCAGTGGCAATTCTCAGCTCACAAAATGTTACAGTGGTGTTAATGAGTCAAAAGAGACCACCCCCATGTCTCTACGATGTTCTGATGCAGAGATATAGCTCTTGTAAAAAAGATTGATAAGGTATCCTAATTGGTTGCTAAGGAATTAATTGGCATGCACCAATGATCTCCAAGCCATGAAAGGAATAATACATGATGACCCAAGATTTTAGATGTACTGTTGGAGTAGTTTTAGGCAAAAATACCATATTTCTATCTCAAAACCACTAGGTGGCGCAATGACAAAGTTGTGCATGCAACCTCAGTTCATAACTGTGTTACATCTAGCTAGTTTTATAACTATACACTTTAGTTTAGTGAAGAAATAGTTATATGACCATAGGGCTTGCTTGATATGTAAGATTTTGTTCAATTATAGGGCCACCTAGTGGTTCAGGCATACCAATTTTTTTGTGTGGCCTCAGACTCTGCTCATACATAAGCATATCAAATCTGGTGAAAAAATTTCTTTTCGTTGCGAAGTTATAACCATTTATGTATAAAAACACAAATTGTAAAAGGTAATTTTTCGTTTTTTGCAATTTTCGGCCATTTCTGATGAAAATTTTAATATAACGCCAATAGAACTTTTTGTTCAGAAGGTAATGCAATGTTCTTCCTATGGCATTTTCGAGTCGATCGGAATAACACTCGCGGAGATATTCGCGCGTGTTTTTTAAGTGCTATTTTGCTGCGCAGGGTTAACCGTAAGGCGAATTCTGGCATGTTTGGTATCGTTGGACTCGGCAACTATTCAGAACTCTAAAGAAACAAGTCCCGTGAAAATACGTCAATCGGAGCCAAAGTCATAGGCGTTTAAAGCATAAGTATGACCACTAGGTGGCGCTGTGACGAAACTCTGCATGCCCCCTAAGTTCCTGACTGGCATCACAAGTACCAAGTATCGTGTCAATAGGCTTAAGTTTGGCAAAGATACAGCCTCAAATCCGTTTTTTTGCGCTCTACGTAAAATTCGTTGACACGGTTTACGGAAACGGATGGACGAATTGACATGAATTCCATAACTTTTTGCCGTGAGGGTCTGTAGATGCTACATACCGATTTTCGTGGAAATTGGGCAAAAGCTCTAGGACGAGTTCGCAAAAGTAGGTTTTACGAATAATTCAAAATGGCGGAAAAATTTCCATGACGGAAAATGACGTCATAGGGTCAAATCGAATCGTCTTGAGCCAAGGAATCAGAGGAAACAAGAATTTTGTTTCTAGGTATTACGGATCAGAAGTTATAAGCAAAAACGTAAGTGCAACTTTGGACTGTTGGTGGCGCTAGAGGGTTGGAGATAGAGACTCCAAATTTGCTGTGGGGACACATTGGACTGTCCTTTATCAGTGTGCCAAATTTCATAACTTTCCTACGTACGGTTCTATGGGCTGCCATAGACCGCAATGGCGGAAGAAGAAAAAGAAGAATAACTAATAATAAGAAAACTAACAAATACAATAGGGGTCTTCGCCCCTTCGGGGCTTGACCCCTAATAATAATAATAATAAATATAGCTGCAAGCAGCAATACCGGGGTCAAGCCGAAAAGGGCACAGAAGGGTGTAAAGTTGAGTTTGGATAAGAATACTAAAGAACCTATGTAAACCTCATGATGTCAAATGAAAAAAACGCAAAAGTAATCAACAAAAATAATCTATGTTATTGTCTACTGCAATCATCCTTCTGTTATTGACAATCATGGAACATTAGAGCACTGAAGGACATGTGAGTGATGTTTGCAGTGGCATAAAACACAACATGTTACAACAAGTTAAATCAGTCAAAAGAGACCATCCCCATGTCTCTACGATGTTCTGATGCAAAGAAAAAGCTCTTTCAAAAACGGTTCATAAGGTATTCTCATTGGTTGCTAGAGAGTAAATTCACATCCACCAGTGATTATAGTCCAAGCCATGAAATGAAGAATCCATGATGACTTATGATTTTAGATGTGTTGTTGCAGTAGTTTTAGGCAAATATAGCTATTTTCTATCTCCAAACCACTAGGTGGCACTATGACAGAATCGTGCATGCAACCTCAGGTCATGACTGCGTTACATCTAGCTAGTTTCGTGACTATACACTTTAGTTCAGTAAAGAAATAGTTGTATGACCATAGGGCTTGCTTGATATGAAAGATTTTGTTCAATTATAGGGCCACCTAGTGGTTCAGGCATACCAATTTTTTTGTGTGGCCTCAGACTCTGTTCATACATCAGCGTATCAAATCTGGTGAAAAAATCTCTTTTCGTTGTGAAGTTATAACCATTTATGTGTAAAAACCACAAATTTTAAAGGTAATTTTTCGATTTTTGCAATTTTCGGCCATTTCTGATGAAAATTTTAATATAACGCCAATAGAACTTTTTGTTCAGAAGGTAATGCAATGTTCTTCCTATGGTGTTTTCGAGTCGATCGGAATAACGCTCGCGGAGTTATTTGCGCGTGTTTTTTAAGCGCTATTTTAATGCACAGGGCTAACCGTAAGACGAAATCTGGCATGTTTGGTATCGTTGGACTCGGCAACTATTCAGAACTCTAAAGAAACAAGTCCCGTGAAAATACGTCAATCGGAGCCAAAGTTATAGGCGTTTAAAGCATAAGTATGACCACTAGGTGGCGCTGTGACGAAACTCTGCATGCACCCTAAGTTCCTGACTCGCATCACAAGTACCAAGTATCGTGTCAATAGGCTTAAGTTTGGCAAAGATACAGCCTCAAATCCGTTTTTTTGCGCTCTACGTAAAATTCGTTGACGCGGTTTACGGAAACGATGGACGAATTGACATGAATTCCATAACTTTTTGCCGTGAGGGTCTGTAGATGCTACATACCGATTTTCGTGGAAATTGGGCAAAAGCTCTAGGACGAGTTCGCAAAAGTAGGTTTTACGAATAATTCAAAATGGCGGAAAAATTTCCATGACGGAAAATGACGTCATAGGGTCAAATCGAATCGTCTTGAGCCAAGGAATCAGAGGAAACAAGAATTTTGTTTCTAGGTCTTACGGATCAGAAGTTATAAGCAAAAACGTAAGTGCAACTTTGGACTGTTGGTGGCGCTAGAGGGTTGGAGTTAGAGACTCCAAATTTGCTGTGGGGACACATTGGACTGTCCTTTATCAGTGTGCCAAATTTCATAACTTTCCTACGTACGGTTCTATGGGCTGCCATAGACCGCAATGGCGGAAGAAGAAGAATAACAATAATTATAAGAAAACTAACGGATACAATAGGGGTCTTCGCCCCTTCGGGGCTTGACCCCTAATAATAAAAAAACTAAGAAAACTAACAGATACCAATAGGGGTCTTCGCCCATTCTGGGCTTGACCCCTAAATATAGCTGCAAGCAGCAATACCGGGGTCAAGCCGAAAAGGGCCCAAAAGGATGTAAAATTGAGATTGGATAAGCAGACTGAAGAACCTAGTTAAACCAAGTTTAATTAGTGAAAAGAGCCCACCCCCGTGTCTCTACGGTGTTCCGATGCAGAGATATAGCTTTGCAAAAACGGTTGATAAGGTATTCTCATTGGTTGCTAGGGAGTGAATTGGCAACCATCAGTGATTATAGTCAAAGCCATGAAAGGAATAATCCATGATGACTCATGGTTTTAGAAGTGTTGTTGCAGTAGTTTTAGGCAAAAAATGCGTTATTCTATCTCAAAACCAGTAGGTGGCGCAATGACAAAATTGTGCATGCAACCTCAGGTCATAACTGTGTTACATCTAGCTAGTTTTATGACTATACACTTTAGTTTAGTGAAGAAACAGTTGTATGACCATAGGGCTGGCTTGATATCAAAGGTTTTGTTCAATTATAGGGCCACCTAGTGGTGCAAGCATACAATTTTTTTTGTGTGGCCTCAAAATATGCTCATACATCAGGGTATCAAATATGGTAAAAAAATCTCTTTGCGTTACGAAGTTATAGCCATTTATGTGTAAAAACACAAAATTTAAAGGTAATTTTTCGTTTTTTGCAATTTTCAGCCATTTCTGATGAAAATTTTAATACAATGTCAATAGAACTTTTTGTTCAGAAGGTAATGCAATATTCTTCCTATGATGTTTTCGAGTCGATCAGAATTACGCTCGCGGAGATATTCGCGCGTGTTTTTTAAGTGCTATTTTGCCGCGCAGGGTTAACCGTAAGGCCAATTCTGGCATGTTTGGTATCGTTGGACTCGGCAACAATTCAGGACTCCAAGGAAACAAGTCCCATGAAAATACGTCGATCACAGCCAAAGTTATAGGTGTGTAAAACATTCGTCTTACCACTAAGTGGCGCTGCGACGAAACTGGGCATGCGCTCTCAGTTCCTGACTGGCATCACAAGTACCAAGTGTCGTTTCAATAGGCTTAAGTTTGGCGAAGATACAGCCTCAAATCCGTTTTTTTTGCACTCTACGTAAAATTTGTTGACGCGGTTTACGCAAACAGATTGGCGAATCGACATGAATTCCATAACTTTTTGCCGTGAGGGTCTGTAGATGCTACATACCGATTTTCGTGGAAATCGGCAAAAGCTCTAGGACGAGTTCGCAAAAGTAGGTTTTACGAATAATTCAAAATGGCGGAAAAATTTTCATGACGGAAAATGACGTCATAGGGTCCAGTCGAATCGTCTTGAGCCAAGGAATCAGAGGAAACAAGAATTTCGTTTCTAGGACGTACGGGTCAGAAGTTATAAACAAAAACGTAAGTGCAACTTTAGACTGTTGGTGGCGCTAGAGGGTTGGAGTTAGAGACTCCAAATTTGCTGTGGGGACACATTGGACTGTCCTTTATCAGTGTGCCAAATTTCATAACTTTCCTACGTACGGTTCTATGGGCTGCCATAGACCGCAATGGCGGAAGAAGAAGAAGAAGAAGAAGCAGAATAATAATTATAATAATAAGAAAACTAACAAATACAATAGGGGTCTTCGCCCCTTCGGGGCTTGACCCCTAAATATAGCTGCAAGCAGCAATGCCGGGGTCAAGCCAAAAAGGGCACAGAAGAAAGTAAAGTTGAATTCGGATGATCAGTTTAAAGAACCTAAGAAAATCTCTTGATTTCAGACTAAGTAATATTAGCCTGGTAGAACCATCCTCTGCTATTTTGCTTCGCTTCATAGACAGAGTCTGGCTGGGCATAATTGACAATCGTTTTCCTTCTCATGGGAGGGGCTTGTCTGAAGTTTAAAATCATTGGTCTAAACGTAAGCCAATCACATAACGTTTGGATATGATGTGCGTTATGCGCCAGCTCAGCCGCATCAAATTTCTGCTGTAAAACACACGCATGATGTGAAAACAAACCCATCGAGCGAAATACCGAAGTTAACATGGCTATGAACGACTTCTGCAGATTATGTAAAGTAAATCGGGCCAGAGCTAGTTGAACACTATCCTTACGGTGTCTTTCCACTCACGTCTAAGTGGAGGAACGCCCCTCTCTCCTCTCAAACTCTTCCACCAGACGGCCATAACCATATGTAAATTAAATCTTCCTACCTTTTTTTCTGGTTAATCAGGAACGTCACCAAAGAATGTTTGCCCACGCGTCCTCCACCATTAACTGTGAACAATGAAATTTCCTTCCATGATATCTCGATTGTTGTGCACGTCAAGCTGTGCTGCACACAGTTTCTCGCTGACGATCGATAATAGTTGATAAATTAAACTTTTCCCAAAACCTGTCGGGAGTAGGGCAACAACATAATCTCCATTCAAAATGTTTAACAAACACTTTTCTTGTTCGGGATTAAGTTGGCAAGTGCCGGTTCTCCACAACAGAGCAAATAGCTTTCTGTGCCTCCATGTCCACTACAAACTACAACCGTACATTCGGCGCTTAGCGTCTACGTCACGGCTCTCAGCCCGCCCTCTGTTCATTGATTCGCCGGTTGTTTTGAGACCTGAGGAAAACGGTTTGAATGGGAGGTATCTCAGACTGAGTACAGAAGCGTAATGAAATTTAGCGGAAGTACAAAGTCTGACGTAGTCAGGCTAAAGTAATATAACAGTTATCAGCAAAAAGCTTTGTTTTCATTCAGTGTAATCTCTCCCTCTCTTCTCGAGGAGCATTGACAACTAGAACACTGAAGAAAATGTGAGTGGTGCTTGCAGTGGCAATTCTCAGCTCACAAAATGTTACAGTGGTGTTAATGAGTCAAAAGAGACCACCCCCATGTCTCTACGATGTTCTGATGCAGAGATATAGCTCTTGTAAAAAGGATTGATAAGGTATCCTTATTGGTTGCTAAGGAATTAATTGGCATGCACCAATGATCTCCAAGCCATGAAAGGAATAATACATGATGACCCAAGATTTTAGATGTACTGTTGGAGTAGTTTTAGGCAAAAATACCATATTTCTATCTCAAAACCACTAGGTGGCGCAATGACAAAGTTGTGCATGCAACCTCAGTTCATAACTGTGTTACATCTAGCTAGTTTTATGACTATACACTTTAGTTTAGTGAAGAAACAGTTGTATGACCATAGGGTGGCTTGATTTCAAAGGTTTTGTTCAATTATAAGGCCAACTAGTGGTGCAAGCATACAATTTTTTTTGTGTAGCCTCAGACTGTGGCCGTACATCAGCGTATCAAATATGGTGAAAAAATCTCTTTGCGTTACGAAGTTATAACCATTTATGTGTAAAAACTGAAAATTTAAAGGTAATTTTTCGTTTTTTGCAATTTTCGGCCATTTCTGATGAAAATTTTAATATAACGCCAATATAACTTTTTGTTCAGAAGGTAATGCAATGTTCTTCCTATGGTGTTTTCGAGTCGATCAGAATTACGCTTGCGGAGATATTCGCGCGTGTTTTTTAAGTGCTGTTTTGCTGCGCAGGGCTAACCGTAAGGCGAAATCTGGCATGTTTGGTATCGTTGGACTCGAAGACTATTCAGGACTCCTAAAAATCAAGTCCCGTCAAAATACGTTGATCACAGCCAAAGTTATAGGTGTAAAAAACATCTGTCTGGCCACTAGGTGGCGCTGCAACGAAACTGTGCATGCACACTCAGTTCCTGACTGGCATCACAAGTACCAAGTGTCGTGTCAATAGGCCTAAGTTTGACGAAGATACAGCCTAAAATCTGTTTTTTTGCGCTCTACGTAAAATTTGTTGACGCGCTATACGACAACGGATTGGTTTATCGAAATTCTTTTGATAACTTTTTGCCGTGAGGGTCTCTAGATGATACATACCAATTTTCGCGGCGATCGGGTAAAAACTCTAGGACGAGTTCAAAAAAGTAGGTTTTTCGAATAATTCAAAATGGCGGAAAAATTTCATGACGGAAAATGACGTCATATGGTCCAATCGAATCGTCTTGAGCCAAGGAATCAGAGGAAACAAGAATTTCGTTTCTAGGACTTACGGATCAGAAGTTATAAGCAAAAACATAAGTGCAACTTTGGACTGTTGGTGGCGCTAGCGGGTTAGAGATAGAGACTCCAAATTTGCTGTGGGGACACATTGGACTGTCCTTTATCAGTGTGCCAAATTTCATAACTTTCCTACGTACGGTTCTATGGGCTGCCATAGACCGCAATGGCGGAAGAAGAATAACTAATAATAATAATAATAATAATTATAATAAAAAGAAAACTAACGGATACAATAGGGGTCTTCGCCCCTTCGGGGCTTGACCCCTAAATATAGCTGCAAGCAGCAATCACCGGGGTCAAGCCAAAAGGGCACAGCAGAAAGTAAAGTTGACTTCGGATGAGCAGTTTAAAGTACCTAAGAAAATCTCTTGATTTCAGACTAAATAATGTAACAGTTATCAGCAAAAAAGCTGTGTTTTCATTCAGTGTAATCTCTCCCTCTCTTTCGACGAGCATTGATAACTAGAACACTGACGTAAAAATGAGTGGTGCTTGCAGTGGCAATACTCAGCTCTCAAAATGTTACAGTGTTGTTAATGAGTCAAAAGAGCCCACCCCCGTGTCTCTACGATGTTCTGACGCAGAGTTATAGCTCTTGCAAAACGGTTGATAAGGTATTCTCATTGGTTGCTAGGGAGTGAATTGGAAACCACCAGTGATTATAGTCAAAGCCATGAAAGGAATAATCCATGATGACTCATGGTTTTAGATGTGCTGTTGCAGTAGATTTAGGCAAAAATAGCTATTTTCTATCTCCAAACCACTAGGGGGCGCTATGACAGAATCGTGCATGCAACCTCAGGTAATGACTGCGTTACATCTAGCTAGTTTCATGACTATACACTTTAGTTCGGCAAAGAAATAGTTGTATGACCATAGGGCTTGCTTGATATGAAATATTTTGTTCAATTATAGGGCCACCTAGTGGTTCAGGCATACCAATTTATTTGTGTGGCCTCAGACTCTGCTCATACATCAGCGTATCAAATCTGGTGAAAAAATCTATTTTCGTTGCGAAGTTATAACCATTTATGTGTAAAAACCACAAATTTTAAAGGTAATTTTTCGTTTTTTTGCAATTTTCGGCCATTTCTGATGAAAATTTTAATATAACGCCAATAGAAATTTTTGTTCAGAAGGTAATGCAATGTTCTTCCTATGGTGTTTTCGAGTCGATCGGAATAACGCTCGCGGAGTTATTCGCGCGTGTTTTTTAAGCACTATTTTAATGCACAGGGCTAACCGTAAGACGAAATCTGGCATGTTTGGTATCGTTGGACTCGGCATCTACGCAGGACTCTTAAAAATCAAGTCCCGTCAAAATATGTTGATCGCAGCCAAAGTTATGGGTGTATAAAACATCTGTCTGGCCACTAGGTGGCGCAGCGACGAAACTGTGCAAGCACACTCAGTTCCTGACTGTCATCACAAGTACCAAGTGTCGTGTCAATAGGCCTAAGATTGACGAAGATACACCCTAAAATCTGTTTTTTTGTGCTCTACGTAAAATTTGTTGACGCGCTATACAACAACGGATTGATTTATCAAAATTATTTTAATAACTTTATGCCGTGAGGGTCTCTAGATGCCACATACCAATTTTCGCGGCAATCGGGTAAAAACTCTAGGACGAGTTCGCAAAAGTAGGTTTTACGAATAATTCAAAATGGCGGAAAAATTTTAATGACGGAAAATGACGTCATAGGGTCCAATCGAATCGTCTTGAGCCAAGGAATCAGAGGAAACAAGAATTTCGTTTCTAGGACTTACGGATCAAAAGTTATAAGCAAAAACATAAGTGCAAATTTGGACTGTTGGTGGCGCTAGCGGGTTTGAGATAGAGACTTCAAATTTGCTGTGGATAATATTTGGACTGTCCTTTATCAGTGTGCCAAATTTCATAACTTTCCTACGTACGGTTCTATGGGCTGCCATAGACCGCAATGGCGGAAGAAGAAGAAGAAGAAGAAGCAGAATAATAATTATAAATATAGCTGCAAGCAGCAATACCGGGGTCAAGCCGAAAAGGGCCCAAAAGGATGTAAAATTGAGATTGGATAAGCAGACTGAAGAACCTAGTTAAACCAAGTTTAATTAGTGAAAAGAGCCCACCCCCGTGTCTCTACGGTGTTCCGATGCAGAGATATAGCTTTTGCAAAAACGGTTGATAAGGTATTCTCATTGGTTGCTAGGGAGTGAATTGGCAACCATCAGTGATTATAGTCAAAGCCATGAAAGGAATAATCCATGATGACTCATGGTTTTAAAAGTGTTGTTGCAGTAGTTTTAGGCAAAAAATGCGTTATTCTATCTCAAAACCAGTAGGTGGCGCAATGACAAAATTGTGCATGCAACCTCAGGTCATAACTGTGTTACATCTAGCTAGTTTTATGACTATACACTTTAGTTTAGTGAAGAAACAGTTGTTTGACCATAGGTCTGGCTTGATATCAAAGGTTTTGTTCAATTATAGGGCCACCTAGTGGTGCAAGCATACAATATTTTTTGTGTGGCCTCAAAATATGCTCATACATCAGGGTATCAAATATGGTAAAAAAATCTCTTTGCGTTACGAAGTTATAGCCATTTATGTGTAAAAACACAAAATTTAAAGGTAATTTTTCGTTTTTTGCAATTTTCAGCCATTTCTGATGAAAATTTTAATACAATGCCAATGGAACTTTTTGTTCAGAAGGTAATGCAATAATCTTCCTATGATGTTTTCGAGTCGATCAGAATTACGCTCGCGGAGATATTCGCGCGTGTTTTTTAAGTGCTATTTTGCCGCGCAGGGTTAACCGTAAGGCCAATTCTGGCATGTTTGGTATCGTTGGACTCGGCAACTATTCAGGACTCCAAGGAAACAAGTCCCATGAAAATACGTCGATCACAGCCAAAGTTATAGGTGTGTAAAACATTCGTCTTACCACTAGGTGGCGCTGCGACGAAACTGGGCATGCGCTCTCAGTTCCTGACTGGCATCACAAGTACCAAGTGTCGTTTCAATAGGCTTAAGTTTGGCGAAGATACAGCCTCAAATCCGTTTTTTTGCACTCTACGTAAAATTTGTTGACGCGGTTTACGCAAACAGATTGGCGAATCGACATGAATTCCATAACTTTTTGCCGTGAGGGTCTGTAGATGCTACATACCGATTTTCGTGGAAATCGGGCAAAAGCTCTAGGACGAGTTCGCAAAAGTAGGTTTTACGAATAATTCAAAATGGCGGAAAAAATTTCATGACGGAAAATGACGTCATAGGGTCCAATCGAATCGTCTTGAGCCAAGGAATCAGATGAAGCAAGAATTTTGTTTCTAGGACTTACGGATCAGAAGTTATAAGCAAAAACATAAGTGCAAATTTGGACTGTTGGTGGCGCTAGCGGGTTAGAGATAGAGACTCCAAATTTGCTATGGGGACACATTGGACTGTCCTTTATCAGTGTGCCAAATTTCATAACTTTCCTACGTACGGTTCTATGGGCTGCCATAGACCGCAATGGCGGAAGAAGAAGAAGAAGAAGAAGAATAAATATAGCTGCAAGCAGCAATACCGGGGTCAAGCCGAAAAGGGCACAGAAGGGTGTAAAGTTGAGTTTGGACAAGAATACTAAAGAACCTATGTAAACCTCATGATTTCAGATGAAAAAACCACAAAAGTAATCAACAAAAATAATCTATGTTCTTGTCTACTGCAATCGTCCTTCTGTTATTGACAATCATGGAACATTAGAGCACTGAAGGACATGTGAGTGATGTTTGCAGTGGCATAAAACACAACATGTCACAACATGTTACAACAAGTTAAATCAGTCAAAAGAGACCATCCTCATGTCTCTACGATGTTCTGATGCAGAGAAAAAGCTCTTTCAAAACGGTTCATAAGGTATTCTCATTGGTTGCTAGAGAGTAAATTCACATCCACCAGTGATTATAGACCAAGCCATATGAAATGAAGAATCCATGATGACTCATAGTTTTAGATGTGTTTTTGCAGTAGTTTTAGGCAAATATAGCTATTTTCTATCTCCAAACCACTAGGTGGCGCTATGACAGAATCGTGCATGCAACCTCAGGTCATGACTGCGTTACATCTAGCTAGTTTCATGACTAAACACTTTAGTTCAGCAAAGAAATAGTTGTATGACCATAGGGCTTGCATGATATGAAAGATTTTGTTCAATTATAGGGCCACCTAGTGGTTCAGGCATACCAATTTTTTGTGTGGCCTCAGACTCTGTTCATACATCAGCGTATCAAATCTGGTGAAAAAATCTCTTTTCGTTGCGAAGTTATAACCATTTATGTGTAAAAAACACAAAATGTAAAGGTAATTTTTCGTTTTTTGCAATTTTCGGCCATTTCTGATGAAAATTTTAATATAACGCCAATAGAGTTTTTTGTTCAGAAGGTAATGCAATGTTCTTCCTATGGCATTTTCGAGTCGATCGGAATAACGCTCGCGGAGATATTCGCGCATGTTTTTTAAGTGCTATTTTGCCGCGCAGGGTTAACCGTAAGGCGAATTCTGGCATGTTTGGTATCGTTGGACTCGGCAACTATTCAGAACTCCAAAGAAACAAGTCCCGTGAAAATATGTCAATCGGAGCCAAAGTTATAGGCGTTTAAAGCATAAGTCTGACCACTAGGTGGCGCTGTGACGAAACTCTGCATGCACCCTAAGTTCCTGACTCGCATCACAAGTACCAAGTATCGTGTCAATAGGCTTAAGTTTGCCGAAGATACAGCCTCAAATCCGTTTTTTTGCGCTCTACGTAAAATTCGTTGACGCGGTTTACGAATACAGATTGACGAATTGACATGAATTCCATAACTTTTTGCCGTGAGGGTCTGTAGATGCTACATACCGATTTTTGTTGAAATCGGGCAAAAGCTCTAGGACGAGTTCGCAAAAGTAGGTTTTACGAATAATTCAAAATGGCGGAAAAAATTTCATGACGGAAAATGACGTCATAGGGTCCAATCGAATCGTCTTGAGCCAAGGAATCAGATGAAGCAAGAATTTTGTTTCTAGGACTTACGGATCAGAAGTTATAAGCAAAAACATAAGTGCAAATTTGGACTGTTGGTGGCGCTAGCGGGTTAGAGATAGAGACTCCAAATTTGCTATGGGGACACATTGGACTGTCCTTTATCAGTGTGCCAAATTTCATAACTTTCCTACGTACGGTTCTATGGGCTGCCATAGACCGCAATGGCGGAAGAAGAAGAAGAAGAAGAATAATAATAAATATAGCTGCAAGCAGCAATACCGGGGTCAAGCCGAAAAGGGCCCAAAAGGATGTAAAATTGAGATTGGATAAGCAGACTGAAGAACCTAGTTAAACCAAGTTTAATTAGTGAAAAGAGCCCACCCCCGTGTCTCTACGGTGTTCCGATGCAGAGATATAGCTTTTGCAAAAACGGTTGATAAGGTATTCTCATTGGTTGCTAGGGAGTGAATTGGCAACCATCAGTGATTATAGTCAAAGCCATGAAAGGAATAATCCATGATGACTCATGGTTTTAGAAGTGTTGTTGCAGTAGTTTTAGGCAAAAAATGCGTTATTCTATCTCAAAACCAGTAGGTGGCGCAATGACAAAATTGTGCATGCAACCTCAGGTCATAACTGTGTTACATCTAGCTAGTTTCATGACTATACACTTTAGTTTAGTGAAGAAATAGTTGTATGACCATAGGGCTGGCTTGATATCAAAGGTTTTGTTCAATTATAGGGCCACCTAGTGGTGCAAGCATACAATTTTTTTTGTGTGGCCTCAAAATATGCTCATACATCAGGGTATCAAATATGGTAAAAAAATCTCTTTGCGTTACGAAGTTATAGCCATTTATGTGTAAAAACACAAAATTTAAAGGTAATTTTTCGTTTTTTGCAATTTTCAGCCATTTCTGATGAAAATTTTAATACAATGCCAATAGAACTTTTTGTTCAGAAGGTAATGCAATATTCTTCCTATGATGTTTTCGAGTCGATCAGAATTACGCTCGCGGAGATATTCGCGCGTGTTTTTTAAGTGCTATTTTGCCGCGCAGGGTTAACCGTAAGGCCAATTCTGGCATGTTTGGTATCGTTGGACTCGGCAACAATTCAGGACTCCAAGGAAACAAGTCCCATGAAAATACGTCGATCACAGCCAAAGTTATAGGTGTGTAAAACATTCGTCTTACCACTAGGTGGCGCTGCGACGAAACTGGGCATGCGCTCTCAGTTCCTGACTGGCATCACAAGTACCAAGTGTCGTTTCAATAGGCTTAAGTTTGGCGAAGATACAGCCTCAAATCCGTTTTTTTGCACTCTACGTAAAATTTGTTGACGCGGTTTACGCAAACAGATTGGCGAATCGACATGAATTCCATAACTTTTTGCCGTGAGGGTCTGTAGATGCTACATACCGATTTTCGTGGAAATCGGGCAAAAGCTCTAGGACGAGTTCGCAAAAGTAGGTTTTACGAATAATTCAAAATGGCGGAAAAATTTTCATGACGGAAAATGACGTCATAGGGTCCAGTCGAATCGTCTTGAGCCAAGGAATCAGAGGAAACAAGAATTTCGTTTCTAGGACGTACGGGTCAGAAGTTATAAACAAAAACGTAAGTGCAACTTTAGACTGTTGGTGGCGCTAGAGGGTTGGAGTTAGAGACTCCAAATTTGCTGTGGGGACACATTGGACTGTCCTTTATCAGTGTGCCAAATTTCATAACTTTCCTACGTACGGTTCTATGGGC
This sequence comes from Misgurnus mizolepis, assembly GCA_025389145.1. Classification (NCBI taxonomy): domain Eukaryota; kingdom Metazoa; phylum Chordata; class Actinopteri; order Cypriniformes; family Cobitidae; genus Misgurnus; species Misgurnus mizolepis. The sequence continues at coordinate 33,798,575 of JAIFKI010000009.1, read as the reverse complement.
TGCCATAGACCGCAATGGCGGAAGAAGAAGAAGAAGAAGAAGAAGAATTATTATAATAATAATAAGAAAACTAACAAATACAATAGGGGTCTTCGCCCCTTCGGGGCTTGACCCCTAATAATAATAATAAGAAAACTAACAAATACAATAGGGGTCTTCGCCCCTTCGGGGCTTGACCCCTAAATATAGCTGCAAGCAGCAATACCGGGGTCAAGCCGAAAAGGGCACAGAAGGATGTAAAGTTGCGTTTGGATAAGCAGACTGAAGAACCTAGGTAAACCTAATGATTTCAGATGAAAAAATCCAAAGGTAATCAACAAAAATAATCTATATTCTTGTCTACTGCAACTGTCCTTCGGTTATTGACAATCATGGAACATTAGAGCACTGAAGGACATGTATGTGATGCTTACAGTGGGCAAACATGGGTCACAACATGTTACAACAAGTTAAAAGAGTCAAAAGAGACCATCCCCATGTCTCTGTGATGTTCTGATACAGAGAAAAAGCTCTTGCAAAAACAGTTGATAACGTATTCTCATTGGTTGCTAGAGAGTAAATGGACATCCTCTAGTGATTATAGTCAAAGCCATGAAAGGAATAATCCATGATGACTCGTGGTTTTAGATGTGTTGTTGCAGTAGTTTTAGGCAAAAAATGCCATATTCTATCTCAAAACCAGTAGGTGGCGCAATGACAAAATTCGTGCATGCAACCTCAGGTCATAAATGTGATACATCTAGCTAGTTTTATGACTATACACTTTAGTTTAGTGAAGAAACAGTTGTATGACCATAGGGCTGGCTTGATATCAAAGGTTTTGTTCAATTATAGGGCCACCTAGTGGTGCAAGCATACAATTTTTTTTGTGTGGCCTCAAAATATGCTCATACATCAGGGTATCAAATATGGTAAAAAAATCTCTTTGCGTTACGAAGTTATAGCCATTTATGTGTAAAAACACAAAATTTAAAGGTAATTTTTTGTTTTTTGCAATTTTCAGCCATTTCTGATGAAAATTTTAATACAATGCCAATAGAACTTTTTGTTCAGAAGGTAATGCAATATTCTTCCTATGATGTTTTCGAGTCGATCAGAATTACGCTCGCGGAGATATTCGCGCGTGTTTTTTAAGTGCTATTTTGCCGCTCAGGGTTAACCGTAAGGCCAATTCTGGCATGTTTGGTATCGTTGGACTCGGCAACAATTCAGGACTCCAAGGAAACAAGTCCCATGAAAATACGTCGATCACAGCCAAAGTTATAGGTGTGTAAAACATTCGTCTTACCACTAGGTGGCGCTGCGACGAAACTGGGCATGCGCTCTCAGTTCCTGACTGGCATCACAAGTACCAAGTGTCGTTTCAATAGGCTTAAGTTTGGCGAAGATACAGCCTCAAATCCGTTTTTTTTGCACTCTACGTAAAATTTGTTGACGCGGTTTACGCAAACAGATTGGCGAATCGACATGAATTCCATAACTTTTTGCCGTGAGGGTCTGTAGATGCTACATACCGATTTTCGTGGAAATCGGGCAAAAGCTCTAGGACGAGTTCGCAAAAGTAGGTTTTACGAATAATTCAAAATTGCGGAAAAATTTTCATGACGGAAAATGACGTCATAGGGTCCAGTCGAATCGTCTTGAGCCAAGGAATCAGAGGAAACAAGAATTTCGTTTCTAGGACGTACGGGTCAGAAGTTATAAACAAAAACGTAAGTGCAACTTTAGACTGTTGGTGGCGCTAGAGGGTTGGAGTTAGAGACTCCAAATTTGCTGTGGGGACACATTGGACTGTCCTTTATCAGTGTGCCAAATTTCATAACTTTCCTACGTACGGTTCTATGGGCTGCCATAGACCGCAATGGCGGAAGAAGAAGAAGAAGAAGAATAATAATAATAATAAGAAAACTAACAAATACAATAGGGGTCTTCGCCCCTTCGGGGCTTGACCCCTAATAAATATAGCTGCAAGCAGCGATTACCGGGGTTCAAGCGATTTGGGACATTAAGACCATTAAGGGCATGGCTGTGTAGATTTGCTGCATTGTACAAAATAAATGATGAAAAATAAGATACCAGACACACGTGTTCAAAGTTATTAGCAAAAATTGCTATCGTTCAGTGAAATGTCTCCCTCTCTTCTCACGGAACATTGACAAATAGAACACTGAAGGAAATGTTTGTGGTGCTTGCAATGGCAAAACTCGGGTCACAAAATGTTAAAATAGGGTTAATGAGTCAAAAGAGCCGAACCCCACGTCTCTACGATGTTCTGATACAGAGATACAGCTTGCTAAATGGTTGCTAGGGTATTCTCATTGGTTGCTAGGGAGTGACTTGCAATCCATCAATGATTATACTCAAAGCCATGAAAGGAATAATCCATGATGACTCATGATTTTAAATGTAAGGTTACAGTATTTTTAAGTGAAAATAACAAATTACCACTAGGTGGCGCTATGACAAACTCGTGCATGGAATCTCAGGTCATGACTGTGTTACATCTAGCTAGTATCATGGCTGTACACTTTAGTTTATTGAAAAAACAGTTGTTTGACCATAGGGTTTGCTCAATGTCATAGGTTTTGTTAAATTATGAGGCCAACTAGTGGTGCAGGCATACCATTTTTTTTTGTATTGCCTCAGACTGTGCTCAGACATCAGCGTATCAAATCTGGTGAAAAAATATCATTTCGTTGCGGAGTTATAACCATTTATGTGTAAAAACACAAAATTTTGAGGTAATTTTTCGTTTTTTTGCAATTTTCGGCCATTTCTGATGAAAATTTTAACATAACGCCAATAGAACTTTTTGTTCAGAAGGTAATACAATGTTCTTCCTATGGTCGTTTCGAGTCGATCGGAATAACCCTTGCGGAGTTATTCGCGCGTGTTTTTTAAGCGCTATTTTCCTGTGCAGAACCAACCGTAAAGCAAAACCTGGCATGCTTGGTATCTTTGGACTCGGCAACAATTCAGGACTCCAAAGAAAAAAGTTGCATGAAAATATGTTAAACTCAGCCTAAGTTATAAGCGTTTAAATGATTCGTCTGACCACTAGGTGGCGCTGTGACGAAACGACGCATGCCACCTCGGGCCATGACTGTCATCACAAGTACCAAGTGTCGTGTTAATACTTCATTCCTGTCCGCAGTTATATCCAATAAATCCCTAGTGGCTGCGCACACTTCAGACGTTTGGGCGTGGCATGTCGACCGTGAGTCGAAAGTTCAACTTTTTTTCAATAATTATTGATATTCGAACTCCAAGGAACATTTTAGCACCGAAACGATTCCGATCGAGCGAAAAACCTAGGACTAGTTCGTTTTTATTTTTTTCGACAAAATCAAAAATAGCGGAAAATTTTTAATGACGGAAATGAAATCGGAGATATACATTTTGTTCGTCTTGACGCAAGGAATCCAGGAATATAAGACACTTGACATTTGGACAAGAATTGTCGAAGTTATGAGCATCAACGCGTTTGCCATCGCTGTAGCGCCCCCCATAGGCCGATTGGGATGACACTCTGTCATCTTCGCGCACGAATGAGACCTACCATTTGGCCAAGTCTCAAGTCTCTAGGCCTTACGGTTTGGTCTGCACGATCCGTTTTACGGCAGAAGAAAAATAATAAAAATAATAATAATAATAATAATAAATATAGCTGCAAGCAGCGATTACCGGGGTTCAAGCGATTTGGGACATTAAGACCTATAGGGCATGGCTGTGTAGATTTGCTGCATTGTACAAAATAAATGATGAAAAATAAGCTGCCAGACACACGTGTTCAAAATTATCAGGAAAAAAGTACTATCATTCAGTGAAATGTTTCCCTCTCTTCTCACGGAACATTGACAAAAAGAACACTGAAGGAAATGTTTGTGGTGCTTGCACTGGTAAAACTCGGGTCACAAAATGTTAAAATAGTGTTAATGAGTCAAAAGAGCTGAACCCCATGTCTCTACGATATTCTGATACAGAGATACAGCTCTTGTTAAATGATTGCTAGGGTATTCTCATTGGTTGCTAGGGAGTGACTTGCAATCCACCAACGATTATACTCAAAGTCATGAAAGGAATAATCCATGATGACTCATGATTTTAAATGCAAGGTTACAGTATTTTTAAGTGAAAATAACAAATTACCAGTAGGTGGCGCTATGACAAACTCGTGCATGGAATCTCAGGTCATGACTGTGTTACATCTAGCTAGTATCATGACTATACACTTTAGTTTAGTGAAAAAACAGTTGTATGACCATTGGGCTTGCTCAATGTCAAAGGTTTTGTTCAATTATGAGGCCAACTAGTGGTGCAGGCATACCATTTTTTGTATTGCCTCAGACGCTGCTTAGACATCAGCGTATCAAATCTGGTGAAAAAATGTCATTTCGTTGCAGAGTTATAACCATTTATGTGTAAAAAACACAACATTTTGAGGTAATTTTTCGTTTTTTTGCAATTTTCAGCCATTTTTGATGAAAATTTTAACATAACGCCAATAGAGTTTTTTGTTCAGAAGGTAATACAATGTTCTTCTTATGGTCGTTTCGAGTCGATCGGAATAATCCTCGTGGAGTTATTCGCGCATGTTTTTTAAAGCGTTATTTTCTTGTACAGAACCAACCGTAAGGCGAAACCTGGCATGTTTGGTATCGTTTGACTCGACAACAATTCAGGACTCCAAGGAAAAAAGTTGCATGAAAATATGTCAAACTCAGCCTAAGTTATAAGCGTTTAAATGATTCGTCTGACCACTAGGTGGCGCTGTGACGAAACGACGCATGCCACCTCAGACCATGACTCTCATCACAAGTACCAAGTTGATACTTCATTCCTGTCCGCAGTTATAGCCAATAAATCCCTAATGGCTGAGCACACTTCAGACGTTTGGGCGTGGCATGTCGACCGTGAGTCGAAAGTTCAACTTTTTTTCAATAATTATTGATATTCGAACTCCAAGGAACATTTTAGCACTGAAACGATTCCGATCGAGCAAAAAACCTAGGACTAGTTTGTTTATATTTTTTTCGACAAAATCAAAAATAGCGGAAAATTTTTCATGACGGAAATTAAATCGGAGATAAACATTTTGTTCGTCTTGACGCAAGGAATCCAGGGATATAAGACACTTGAGATTTGGACAAGAATTGTGGGAGTTATGAGCATCAACGCGTTTGTTATCACTATAGCGCCACCTATAGGCCGATTGGGGTCATACTCTGTCAACCTCACCCCAAATTGGGACCTACCATTTGGCCAAATTTCAAGTCTCTAGGCCTTACCGTTTGGTCTGCACGATCCGTTTTATGGCAGAAAAATAAATATCCTAACAAAAACAAACGGTAATATAGCTGCAAGCAGCGATTACCGGGGTTCAAGCGATTTGGGACATTAAGACCATTAAGGGCATGGCTGTGTAGATTTGCTGCATTGTACAAAATAAATGATGAAAAATAAGATACCAGACACACGTGTTCAAAGTTATTAGCAAAAATTGCTATCGTTCAGTGAAATGTCTCCCTCTCTTCTCACGGAACATTGACAAATAGAACACTGAAGGAAATGTTTGTGGTGCTTGCAATGGCAAAACTCGGGTCACAAAATGTTAAAATAGGGTTAATGAGTCAAAAGAGCCGAACCCCACGTCTCTACGATGTTCTGATACAGAGATACAGCTTGCTAAATGGTTGCTAGGGTATTCTCATTGGTTGCTAGGGAGTGACTTGCAATCCATCAATGATTATACTCAAAGCCATGAAAGGAATAATCCATGATGACTCATGATTTTAAATGTAAGGTTACAGTATTTTTAAGTGAAAATAACAAATTACCACTAGGTGGCGCTATGACAAACTCGTGCATGGAATCTCAGGTCATGACTGTGTTACATCTAGCTAGTATCATGGCTGTACACTTTAGTTTATTGAAAAAACAGTTGTTTGACCATAGGGTTTGCTCAATGTCATAGGTTTTGTTAAATTATGAGGCCAACTAGTGGTGCAGGCATACCATTTTTTTTTGTATTGCCTCAGACTGTGCTCAGGCATCAGCGTATCAAATCTGGTGAAAAAATATCATTTCGTTGCGGAGTTATAACCATTTATGTGTAAAAACACAAAATTTTGAGGTAATTTTTCGTTTTTTTGCAATTTTCGGCCATTTCTGATGAAAATTTTAACATAACGCCAATAGAACTTTTTGTTCAGAAGGTAATACAATGTTCTTCCTATGGTCGTTTCGAGTCGATCGGAATAACCCTCGCGGAGTTATTCGCGCGTGTTTTTTAAGCGCTATTTTCCTGTGCAGAACCAACCGTAAAGCAAAACCTGGCATGCTTGGTATCGTTGGACTCGGCAACAATTCAGGACTCCAAAGAAAAAAGTTGCATGAAAATATGTTAAACTCAGCCTAAGTTATAAGCGTTTAAATGATTCGTCTGACCACTAGGTGGCGCTGTGACGAAACGACGCATGCCACCTCAGGCCATGACTGTCATCACAAGTACCAAGTGTCGTGTTAATACTTCATTCCTGTCCGCAGTTATATCCAATAAATCCCTAGTGGCTGCGCACACTTCAGACGTTTGGGCGTGGCATGTCGACCGTGAGTCGAAAGTTCAACTTTTTTTCAATAATTATTGATATTCGAACTCCAAGGAACATTTTAGCACCGAAACGATTCCGATCGAGCGAAAAACCTAGGACTAGTTCGTTTTTATTTTTTTCGACAAAATCAAAAATAGCGGAAAATTTTTAATGACGGAAATGAAATCGGAGATATACATTTTGTTCGTCTTGACGCAAGGAATCCAGGAATATAAGACACTTGACATTTGGACAAGAATTGTCGAAGTTATGAGCATCAACGCGTTTGCCATCGCTGTAGCGCCCCCCATAGGCCGATTGGGATGACACTCTGTCATCTTCGCGCACGAATGAGACCTACCATTTGGCCAAGTCTCAAGTCTCTAGGCCTTACGGTTTGGTCTGCACGATCCGTTTTACGGCAGAAGAAAAATAATAAAAAGAATAAATAATAATAAAAATCAGTACAAATACAATAGGGTTTCAGCCCTTCGGGCTTGAACCCCTAATAAAAATCAGTACAAATACAATAGGGTTTCAGCCCTTCGGGCTTGAACCCCTAATAATAATAATAAGAAAACTAACAATAACAATAGGGTTCTACGCCCCTTCGGGGCTTGACCCCTAATAATAATAATAATAAGAAGAAAACTAACAATAACAATAGGGTTCTACGCCCCTTCGGGGCTTGACCCCTAATAATAATAATAATAAGAAGAAGAAAACTAACAATAACAATAGGGTTCTACGCCCCTTCGGGGCTTGACCTCTCTATTTGGAAAAGTCAGCATTATTGCTGTGGGTGATTTCTATCAGTTACCGCCTGTAAAGGGTACTGCTCTTTATTCTGATGCAAAAGGAGTAAACTTATGGGAAAACAACTTTGAACTTGCTCAGTTAACCAAAGTTGTTAGACAAAGAGATTCAGCTTTTGCTGAGATGTTAAATCGTCTGCGAGTACGTAAAAAGGATGAATCTCTTACAGCTACTGACATTGCTTCACTGAAAAAATGTGAAACAGGGGAGAAATGTAATGATCTTCACATATTTGCTACAAATGCTGAGGTTGATAAATACAACATTGAAAGACTACATGAATGTTGCCCAGATGCATTTAGTATAAATGCTCAGGATTATATCAGAAATTCAAAAACTGGAAGAATGGAACGTAAAGTTGGATACCACACTAAAGTTTTCAACTCATGTTTGTCTAAATGTATTTCCTTGGGTGTTGGAGCAAGGGTTATGTTAAAGAAAAATATTGATGTTGCTGATGGTCTTGTTAATGGAGCTTTTGGTACAGTTGTCCATATAAGTGAAAGTCAGAAAAAAGGTGAAGATAATGAGGATTTACCATCAGCTATTCATGTGGAGTTTGATAATCCAATTGTTGGAAAAATTCAGAGACACAGAACAAGTCAGACATTTTCTCAGAATTCTACTGTAATTAATGTACAAGAAGATCAAGTAACAAATGATGGTGGAATAAGAAGGCAGTTTCCACTCAGATTGGCGTGGGCATGTACAGTTCACAAAGTGCAAGGACTTACAGTAGATAAAGCTGTTGTATCACTTAATAAAATCTTTACAGCTGGACAGGCATATGTTGCATTGAGCCGTGTGAGATCTCTTGATGGACTGATTATTGAGGACTTTAAAGATTCTGTCATATTTTGTAATAACAAAATTGAGTTTGCATTAAAAGATATGCCAAAATTAACTTTAGAAAAGTACACTTTCAGTAAATCACTTGGTACATTTAGAATAGCACTGCTTAATGTACAAAGTCTGAAAGCTCACTTACCGGATGTTACATCACATACAGTTTTGATGAATGCTGACTGTATTTGTTTGACAGAAACATGGCTAAATGTTTATGACCAAGAACCACAGATACCAGGATTTGTGTTCAAAAACAACCCAAGGGCTAAATGTTATGATGACAGCACTGCACTTTTTACTGAATTAAAACATCAGAGAGGAGGTGGAGTTGGAGTTTATTTTTCTGAAAACATTGAGTGCAATATCTTTGTACCTGAGTGTTGCAACTTAGAGTGTTTGTACTTTGTGCTTCCATGTGTCAATTTGACTGCTGTACTTTTGTATAGGCCTAATTCATATAAAACTGATTTATTTCAACAGCAACTATTACATGTTTTTAATGAGATGGAAAAGCATCCAGGACAAAAGATAATCATGGGAGACTTTAATGAGGACATCTTTACTTCTTCCACAATTTTGAAGGTAATGGGACAACATGGATACACTCAACAGGTACAAAATTTAACAACAGAAAAAGGTACACTAATTGATCATGTGTATACAAAAGATATGAAAGGTGTAACTTTTGAAATTGTACAAACATATTACAGTTATCATCAGGCAATACTTGTTACATTAATGTAAAAATACATAAGTAGTAAATATACGGGACATACTGTCAAAATGATTGATGACTTTGACCTTTGACCTTAGGGAGGGGTAACCTTTGACCTTTAAATGATTGATGATGCCCTTTGACCTTAGGGAGGGGTAACCTTTGACCTTTAAATGATTGATGATGACGTTTGACCTTAGGGAGGGGTAACCTTTGACCTTAAAATGATTGATGATGATCGTCGTGAACTTTTGATCGGCCCAGCCCACAAAGCGTTGAACCTTTGAGCCGTCCCCCACGAAGCGGTGAACTTTTAACCAGAACGGACGCATCGCGTTGATATGTTTATGACCGGGGTTAACTCCAGGGGTGCGATAAATCATCAATGACCAGGGTATCTCCAGGGGTGCGATAAATCATAATGACCGGGGTATCTCCGGGGGAGCGATTAATCATCAATGACAGGGTTAACTCCAGGGGCACGATAATTCATCATGTCTTCCTAAGATACAGATGTGGCCTTTAAAAATGCGCATCTCTGAGACCAGAATGCCGCGGAGACTTCCGAAATTCTGCGAGATCCCGCAAAAGGGGGGTTCGGTGGGGGACGCAGGAAATATAAAAACCTGTAGAGGGCAGGCGTGTTTCTTGTAGGCCATACTGACGACAATGTGTGTGCTCGACTTCATGCTGAGCATATACTGTATGATATTGAAGTAACATGACACGGACTTTGATGTCATACAAATGCATGCTTTTTGGCAAACATTTTGTTGGCGAAGTTTTCTTTTGCCAGTTACATAAACAGTCACATATTCTTCATAAAAATCCGACTCAAACGCGGATCATTTGTCTTATTTTTTCCGTGTACTTACAGTAGAAGAGACGTGATGTATGATAATCGAGTCTTATAACAAAATAATTCGCGAAGACCTTTGAAGAGACCGAGCGCATTTACGCAATATCATTAACTAGTTTATCTAATTTTACATTTAGTTCATTTTTGCATCTGAACGTTTTAATAGCTTTAACATGGTTGTGGTGCGCTTTTCTGCATTACTGAACAGTTGGCTACTTTTTATATTATTATGTTTCCCTTTACATGGTATGAAACACGATAAAAAGTATGCATTGGTGTTTAATACATTTCACTGAGAATTTGTATAATATGTTATACTTTTGTACTAAGGAAATAAAATCATATTGTGAGTGTAAATATTCATAAATTCGAGGAGTTTCTGATGTGTTTGTCATCGGCAAAATGCGCAGTTTCTTTGTTGCTGATTAAAAACCGTTGGCTATGTGATTGTTTAAAATTGACATTTTTTCTACTTATTATTAATTTATTTTTTGCCTACATTTACTCAAATAATATCAATGTGAAAATATAAGTAAATCATACTTCAAGTTAGGCGTAAAACTTACACATTTTTGATGTCAAATAGAAATAATAATAATTTGAAATATGCAATTATTACAGTTTTAAAAACTTAAATATATTACTCTGACCTTTTTAAATATATTGACTAAAATAATCTGTAAATGTAATACTTATATTATTAAGGCGTATACATCAAATAATATATGTACATTTTACACAAAATATCTGTTCTATTTTTAGTAATTTATTTTCCAACTAAAAAAATCGCATAACTGCATTAAGAGATTTTATTAAGTTACTTTAATCATTTATTTTAGAGATATTTACAAAGCCACTGAATCATTTTTAACAGTGTGTACATTATGACCTTATTATTAAATGCATATAAATAAAAATATGTAAAACTAAATAAAAAGATATCATACACGGACTGTATGTAAGCATACGTTTTCTTGTTCGGTGCACGTGGGTTTAAATGCCGTTTTTCTAAAGAAGAATTTTAAAACTTTATTGGTGGTAGTTGAGAAGAATTCCTTTTTCCATTTCTAAATCATTTTGAGCGCAATATAAATATATCATATTGTTATTCTTATTATATAAGAATACGCAATTTTTACAAACTTTTTAACATATAGAAAATACACGTTAAGCATGTTGTGTGTATTTCCTAATTACAAGCTTTTGATGAAATTGCACCAAAACTAAACGTGCATAAAAACATAAAAAAGTCATTTAAATAAGCGAAAAAATATTTTTTATGAGCTCAAAAATTTGAATATAATGTGCTATTGCTGAAAATTGCCCATCTCTAAAGGAGAATATTCATCTTTAAAGTTTAAGAAACAAAAAACTACTGATAAGCATTCTCAAACATATATATTCTGTAAGCACTCATTTATCCATAATGATGTAATTTATTTTTTAATAACATATTGTCGCTGTCGGGCAAAGATACTCTCTGGACACCAAGACCATGTCTATGGGTTCAAGAATAACAGAATATTGGCCATTTGAAACTCGAAAGTCATCACTTTATTTTGTCCCATTGTTTTCCATTTTGCGTGTGGTAAAACTCCTGTGCGCGTCGTTCAAATTCATTGAAATTTCGTACACTTGTAGTTTAGCAAGTATGTATAATACAATCAGTCTGCACATCGTCTGAGGAAATCCGAAGTTGCGTCGAGGGAAACCAAGCTGACAGCCGCGACAGCAGAGATTGTCACGTACCTACAGAAGGGTATTGGAAAAAGCTTGCATCTGACCTGCAGCGATATCATTCTGGCTTGTTGGGATGTCAGCCAGCGAGAGTCATCTGATTCTGACCTTGTTCTTTTACTCCTTAGAGTCTAAAACCAGGAGGGCATATTAAGTATTCATTGTATTTTCATTTTAACAGAGCAGCTATGGTTGCGCGTTTCACACACCTCTCCAAACCACGTTGTTAACACTATGCTTGTTCGACTTCATGCGGCGCCGCAAGAACCGACAGCCGGATGACGTCAGAGTACCGCGAGAATGATTCAAGAAATCATATTTCGCCTCGCTCTCGCGATACTGTGACGTCTTCTGGCTGTCGATTCTCGGGGCGCCGCATGAAGTCGAACAAGCCTATTGACAGCAGCAAAAGCTACGCATGCGCTTTTAACTTGTAAAACTCAAAGGTGAATGGGTAATGTAGTCTCTGCTCTCGGTGGGACGAATTAGGTAGCTTGCATTGTGAAGGGCGCTTTGAAAAGCGGCAGCGCAGCCAAATAATTAAATTAAGCCTCTGATTTAAACAGATGTGCAAACGAGCGTTCTGGTACGTTAGAAGTAGGTTCTGGGCGCAGGGAGAGGCGGTGGTACGCTCAAGAGCTATATTTGGAAGTGGCGGTACTGGCCCACATTAAAGCACTGGCGGTAGCAAAGGTAGACGGCCCTTTGAAAAGCAAAAGAAAGCTGATAAAAATGAGAAACCTACACTGAAATAAATTGGAGTAGGATTTAGGCTACTTAACAAAATCTAAACATTTTTCACTCAGAAAATGCTAGTAAATATAAACAAAATTATCAGCAGCTTTAACTTTATTACTTTTTTAATTTTAATTCACTCTTTGTTTCAGCGATGTTTATAAATGTACTATATTTTTGCATTTTGATTACAAACTGTTCTACACTGAAAAGAAACTAATGTAACCTGATTTAATCACGTAAAACATGAGTCTAAACACAAGCACCACTTTTCTGAATGATGATAATCACAAACATCCCAGAGTTTGTAAATCAATTGTTTGTAAAACATATTTAATGCTAACTTTACTTAAAAATTCAGAAAATATTTTTTACAGTGTATAAATAAAAAGACATGAAGGAAGTTAATTCCAAAATGTAATTAATTGTACATGGTTTAGCTGCTTGTTTTAGCAGCTACCAGTGACAGAGAGTCAAGAAATTAAAAACCACCCACCCCTAGGTCTGCCAATTCTTTGCCAACCCCCAATGCTAATCGATCACCTCATCAAAGAAAACCGGTTTATCCAGTTTTCACCAGCGTGTTGGGTTTTAATATCAACCTTTGCAGTTTCTTTGTTAAAATGTAATTTAAGCAAATAGGCCTAATACATAAGCTGTATGTTATTTTAAATGAATGTTTATAACTTATAAAATTAAGTGGATATCAGGTAACTTAATTTGACATATGTTGATATAACCTAGGCTCTTAAGTCCCACGCAATCGCCATGAGACACACGCATTTCTGTCAGTTCACACGCTCACACACCAAACCTTGTAAGCTATTTATCACGCTGAGAAGTAAAATAGAACTTTTCCTGCTATACAAATTAATAAAGGAGGTGCTGGTATACAGAGCATTTCTGTCGAGTTTAGCAGTACATTTTTTAGGTGTGGTCAACTTTACGCAGCGCCACAAGAACCGACAAGCAGATGACATCAGAGTACCGCGAGAAATAAAGCGGAGGAGGTTGGTTTTAAATCGCTCTCGCGGTACTCTGATGTCATCCACTCATGTTTGAGTCTGTATCAGATGAAAATACAGATTTTGAGGAGCAACTTATTGTTTGGAGATTGTCAATGGACGTTTCTGAGTGGTATGTTTGTTTTTTCAGTGTAGACCTGCAAAACGCCAAATGCATAAAAATTAATTAATATGGTAATGTCTTAGCATGATATGTTTTCTAAAATGTTTAAAAATGAACAAATCAGTTGTGCGAAACTACACAGAATTTTTTTTTAATGAAACATATTCAATGGTTACAGTGCCTCATGGTGGGGTTTAACCCCTGGTTCAGTTTACCCCATCTGTTTCACTTTGCCCCACAGCCACCGTTCTGGGAAACTGCCTAGCTTAGTAATTCAGGCTAATCTTTAGCTAAATCATTCACATGGTTTTATACATAGCCTATCACAAATATTTATGGTATGAATATTTAGACCTGGATAAATCTACTTTAACATAACAGCCTTTATACCTGGTATGTATAAATTTTACTTTGATAGGATAAAAACTGTTTTTTTTTTTTGTTAAAAAAATCATACTTTAATCATAACTCTTTAATTTGTCCTTCTCTTTAACATATAAATTATGGTTGCTACCTGTATTTGTGGTCACACGGCTACAAATCTGTATGGTTGCCTAGATAAAGGGGGTGGGTCAACTTACCCACTGGCTCACTTTGCCCCACTCTCCCCTACTTGGTATTGAGAAACGGTGTTTATCGAAGCCGGAGCGCGAGCTACAAACTACAGAGCGAGTGCGCGGGTGCACAATGGTGAAAGAGCAACACACGATGTAAATAATTATACCAGTGCTCGCAGTACAGACGCTTTATATTTTAGCGTACTGCGTACCTTCACTTTCTTTTGCGTGCCACCACTTCTCATGTTGCTGGTACTTTGCCTTAAAGAGTCAAAGGGCGTTTCTATGTGGCGCTGCGCAGACAGTTCGGCAACGAAGACATCAAAGTACCGCGAGAGCAAGTCGAAATGTTACAAATGGTCCGACTTTACCTTTGCTCTCGCGGTACTCTGATGTCATACGCCGACCAGTCAGCGCCGCACCATTTAAAGTCGAAAAAATATTTTTGAAAAAAAATGCACTAATAAAGATATTAGACAAGTTTTTCATGAAAGGAAGAGAGTTACTCCAAGAGGAAAATTTTATTGGAATTCCATTCTAAGAGATGTAATTTGGTGTAAAGCATGGTTGCTGCCCTATAAATTTTGTATTTCAAATAAAGTGAGAGAAATTCATTTGAAGATATTACACAAAATATACCCAACTAATTTACTACTTTCTAAATTTATGGACATTGGGAACGAATGTTCATTTTGTAATAATACTGAGGAGTCTTTATGTCATTTATTTTTTGATTGCCAAAATGTTCAGGCATTTTGGAATGAATGTTTTTCTGTCCTATCAACTAAAACTAACACAGTCATAACATTTAATATGAAAGATATTATTTGTTACTTTGAGAATGATGATAAAAACATTTACAATTTGGTAAATTTCTTCATTTTTTATGGCAAATTCTTTATTCATAAATGTAGATTGTTAAAATCTTATCCTTTACACCTGGTTTTCTTAAAAGAAATCACTCTTTTAATGAAGTCTCTTAAACTTGTTAAAAATGTAAAAGGTACATGTATTGTTAATGTCTATGAGTCTGTATTTGGCGTCCTGTGAATGTCTTCTATTTTATTTTTATAACTATTTTCTTATTCAACTTTGGAAGTTTCTATTTTGATGCCTGTTTTCTGTATTAATGTTCATATGTTCTCTAATAAAAAAAAAAAAAAAAAAAAAAAAAAAACATTTAAAGTCGAACACACAAAGCGTCAAGGCAGGGCCGCTGGAAGTCATTTTGAACAGGGGGTGCTGTGAATTTTTTAACCAAAAAACCTATGAGCCTATAGGCCTATTTAAAATACATTTTAAAAATAAATACATTGAGATTTACTACTTTATTGTCATATACACTTCAGGGCACACAGCCAGGGTCTGAAACACACAGACATCATCAGTTCTCAGATGAATATGCGCTATTAATCAGAAGCAAAAATACTTATCCCAGGGGGAATTACTTTCGTTACAATTTACATACAACATATAATATTATAACAACATATAATATTAATTAAACTTCACAATTTTCAATGTCCATGCGGACGAACATATTTTACTTTCGTTTTTAAGTTAGAATCACACGACAGATGTAAAATATTCTCACATTAACATACCTAGTATATTTTTATATAGATCTTTTTTTTTATAACTTATAAATAATTCATAATTTGAACAAAAATAATGATGGGTTTAGTTCTGATATTGTATACTTTTATAAAGAAATACATGGTGTATAATTACATTTTTAGAATAGGCTTTATATAAGGTTTGTACTGTAAAAATACTCTATTTGTTACAAACAAAAGATAAAGAATTTACAAACGTGTGGAGAGCCATTTCAGCACTTGGACAGAGAAATGTTTTTTTTAAAAGCATTACTTAAAATGTTTTCTCATCTCACCATATCTACAGATGCAGAGTCATTATATACAATAAATCCGTTGGGTAGCATTTAAAAAAAACATTTAAAAGTAGATGCATTTGTTTAAAGCAAAGCATTTATTTACTTAGCTACAGATGAAGCAGCTATTTAAGCCTTCTAACGTCTCATAATTGATCATCATTTATGTCCAAGAGACTCAATAATAATCTGTTACATTTTAATCCTTTAATTTTTCATATTAAAAAGCGTTTTTGTGCTGCTGCGCATCCATGTATGTAATAAACAAACCCGCGTTGTCATTCCGTTAATACGCATATTATCAATGCGCTCTTTACTCGCGCAGAAAAAACTCGCGTCGCGCATTGCGCCGGTTGTATAATAGAAATTCCAAAGTCTCTCATGAGCTAGAGGACGAATGTCCAGGGAGTTCAGTATTTCTGTGTGGGCATGCATCAGGGAAAGGTGTGTGAGTCTTTTCTGGGTCATGGTGCTGTACCAATGTCTTTAAAAGACGCAAGACAAAGAAAGTGCGCTCGGATGAGGCCACGGATAGGCACAGTAATGAAATTAAAATCCAAAATACACGTAATAACCTACGTGTGTCAAAAATAATTTCCTAAAATATTCATAAGTAATATATCAATTGTGCAAAATATTTTTACTTAAAAAAAATATATTTCTCGCTTTTCCGCGACCATGCGTCAAGGTCTGGAGGAAAAGGATACCCGCCCGGTGCCGATTGAGCATGTAAGCATATGTTTTCTTGTTCGCTCCACGCAACACGGGTTTAAACGCCGTTTTTTTTCTAAAGAATAATGTTTAAACTTTATTGGTGGTGGTTGAGAATAATTTATATTGCAGAATAATGTATATTGCATTTTAGCGCAATATAAATGTATCATATTGTTATTCTTAATATAAAAGAATACTAATATATTTTTTACAACATTTTTAACTTTAAAACATACATATAAAGATGCTTTGTACAATAGCTTTGCTTCTGACAACAATTTTCTGTAATAAATCAGTAAATCAATCACAAAATGTGTTGAAAGTGGCGAATAAAATGCTTGTCAATTCAAACAAAGGTGTATAAAACCGCTTTAATTAACAATAACTAAACTGTGCTCTTTTGCATACCTCTACTTTTCTCATGTCTTTCTTTATGCCACCTTTATCTTTTTAAAATCTTGCCACTTTTAGAAATAATTTGTTTGCATTTTTTGTATACTGCACACTTTATTTGCATCAACTATACCCATAATAACATTTTCTACGTTTTTCTTTCAATAAAAATAAACATATTTATTATTGTCTTAACTTAAAACTTTGTTTTTTAATTTATAAATTAGATTTTATATAAATAAGTTTTAAAAGTGTTGACTGCGAACGTCTGAGATAAGATATCTGGAAGGACCTATAATATACGCCTATAATATATGTACATTTTAAATTAAAATGTCTGTTCTATTTCTAGCAATTTATTTTGTTTTGACCAACTAAAAAATACATAAGTGACATTAAGAGATTTTATAAAGTTACTTTAATCCATTATTTTAGTAATATATTTACAAAGCCACTGAATATTTTTACTGTTATGAATAACGGCTGAAAGGATAAAAAAAATCATAACACTGACTGCCTATATGCGCAAGAAAGGTATTACTAAAGTTTTAAATATGTAAAACTAAATAAAGATATCATATGCCCACTGTACAGTATGTAGTCCCATGTTTTCTTGTTCGCTCTGCGTGGGTTTAAACGCCGTTTTTAAAGAATATTTTTTAAACTTTATTGGTGGTGGTTGAGAAGAATTCCTCTTTCCATATGTAAAGCAATTTAGCGCAATATACATGTGTCATATTATTGTTCTTAATATATTAAGAACAATAATACTACTATATTTTTACAACATTTTTAACTTTAAAACATGTATTTTTATACCACATGAATCTCTTTAAAATATTAATACTTTTAGAAAAACGGACATAATTATTAATATTATGAACAAACAATGAAACGGTGTCAAAATTCGACAACACAAATAATTAAGATATACATTGTAAATAGAGTTAAGTGTATTAGGCTCACACTAAATTCTTTGTTGCACTTAGTATAAATGCCCATTGCACGTACAGTCATCTTTATATATGTATGCGCTGTTATGCTGGCAAGAATTGGTTGACGTCACTTTGCTGTTTTAATAGAAATGTTAAATATTCAGCAATGCCCTTATTAACTTCTGGAAACAACCGCAATGACAACGCATATAAAAATGTAGTTTTTTATGCGCCACCTGGTGGATTTTCTGTGAAGCGAAACACATTAAGGGAAAAGGGAAAGTAGCCCCCCCGAAAACACTTGCAGAATTCTGCGTGACTCCGCGAGACGATTTGGCGAATGCCGCGGGAGAAAACGCGCGTTTTTAAAGGCCACATCTGTAAAACAATAAAAACAGTGTTTAAACAGGTGGTCATCGTTAAAACCGCATTCCATGCCCCATCATAAAAGCCGGGAAAATCGCAGTTACGAAAATCACAAACATGGATACACCATGCAGCTCGCGCAGTACTCCGACGAGTGCCTGAAAAAAAAATTAACTTTAACATGCTCCAACGTTATAATCGGACTCTCTACAAATTATTTTGACCATGGTGAATAGTTTCATTAAACACAAATGCTTGATGAAATTATCAAAGAAATTAAGTGAACTTTCTTTTCTTTTAAATGTCATCTTGGCTTCTTTAGCTATATTCATGGTAAAATTAAAACTGTAATTAAATAAAGTTACCCTAGAAAAGATGATTAAAGTTAAATCCCTCTAAAAAATCTTAGCACTATGTACGATTAAAAATCATTTTCAAAAGTATCAACAGAATAAAAAGGTTTTTTAACAGAGGTAGATGATATACATTCTAGAAGAATAATTAGCAATGAATTCTGTCAAGATAGACATTTTTGGTCTATTTTCTCTAGAGAGTAAAAAACAATGCGTAGTTTTTTAATGTTCTATTCTGCAATTTGTATAAATGATCTGATTCTCAAAACAGAAATTATGTTTTTTTCAAATAAAGCGTTCAATACACTCTGATAATACTGACACTTACACAGATTGTTGTCTTTGAAGCAGCATTCCGGAGAGATGCGGTCGCTCGCTCCCGTGCTTAAATCGTTATGGCAGTGCCCTGTGGCTGGCTGGGGTTATTTGAACAAAGATGAATTGTTTTCACTCAGATTCGCCCAGGGCCGGAGTGGGGCCACTTTTCAGCCCGGGAGTTTCAGGCCCAAGACCGGCCCAGTTAACAAAAATATTCCTCTACACTCTAAAAAAGGCTGGGTTACTTTTGACCCATAATGGGTAAATATTGGACAGAACACATACTGGGTTAAAAATAACCCAATGTTGGGTTGTTGTTATGCAACCATGGATTATAATAACCCAACAGCTGGGTTAAAACAACCCAGCACTGGGTCAATTTTAACCCAGCAGCGTGTTCTGTCTAATATATAATATATGTTGTGAACACAACCTGAGGGTTAAATAACTTTAATTCATGTTGTTTACTCATGGCCTCCTCATTTTCAGCGGGGGACTGCTCAGAAGCTGCTTGCATAATATTTTTAAAGTCTATGAATCGCCATGTATACACAAAAGGGTAATATTTTAACAAAAAAAATGTTTTGGCTTGTAAATAGTTTGACAACGATATTAGCCAAATAAGTACGTTGCTAATGCTAATCATTACTAGGCTTATTTCTCTTTAAGTTACCTGTTGTCACTTTTGTTTGTCCTCTTGAAAATAAATCTGTAAGTTTGGCACATTTGGCAGCATCCTCCTCCAATGTATTTTTTCTTCAACCTGCGCCCTCCTCCTCTCAGACGCGTATTGTTATGGTAGGGCCGGCCCAGCCTACCGGAGAAAAGTTTTCTTGGACATGCTATGGACCGAACCAACTCTATGGGAGGGGAGGGGAAAACTCCCTCACATGGTACAACCCATGCAGAGGCTGCGCGCTGCAGTGTCAATGCGAAACGTGTGAAGTGTCATTTAAGAGAAGATAGACTCACTAACGTGACAAATGTAAAAAAAAAAAAAAACTCTCGACCGGCCCAAAAGTGAAGCGGCCCACCGGGAATTCTCCCGGTTCTCCCGATTACCCACCCCAGGGCCTGGATTCGCCTCCAATAAGATGGTGATCTAATGGCACTCATTCATAATGATTTAATCAAAAGCAGGCTTTTCCCTCTAACCTTCATTCATTAGTCACGGTCTCCATGGATCACCAGTATCATCAAGTTACAACATTCCTTAGCTACCGTTATGCCTGTGCCAGTAGTATGTAAACTGTTAAGTTTCATTAATTAATTTTTTTATAAAGTGTATTAAACTCACACTACTCTTTACCCTGAATAACATCTACTTCTTCGGTGGTGACAAAGCGAGGTACATGATTTCTTCAATGTATAAAAGAATAAGACAAACACTAAAGACGTAGGCTAACTGATGATTCTTACATATGAAATACCCTCACAAAAGCATCTAGGTATATTCTTAAAGCGAAGTTGGTTTTATTACACCATAATATAAGAAAAATAAATCAGTATATAGTATAAAGATTTACTTTGCTATCATTATCAACTAATGTTGATTTATTGTGTTGTACGCAAAACATCTGAACTTCAGTCAGCTTTTTGGGGGGCTGAGCATTAATTTACTTTTTAAAGATTCCAACATCTAGTTGATTTTTAAAGATTCCGACATCTAGTTGATTTTTAAAGATTCCGACATCTAGCTGATTTTTAACCTTTACCTATACATGTTGCTTGGTTCACTGTAAACCCGGCATGCTTACCGTTATGTTTACCTTTTAATGACATCAGAGAATATAATACGACTTACCACATTAAAATAAAAAATGACATCACAGAAAACAGTAACAAACAATCTGGTAAATCGTGTGTTGCAGAACAACGAGTGAAATCTTAGTGTTGGTGCAGATTAAAAATACCTTGCTTTATTATATACAGATCCACAAGACAAATCAAAGATCTCACGTAGGCCATCATGTTACACCGGCAGTTTAATTATTGTGACTTCCGTGTCCTTTAGTGCACTAGGGGCATTATGGGAAAGGTAGTCATTGTCACAAGGCAAATCGAACGCTGTGTATGTTAAAGGTGCATTGTGTTACTTTTGAAAAAGATCCTTGACAAAAATGCTAAATAATATACATATCTATATTATCAGTGGTGTATAAGGACCTTACATAATGAACTGAATTGTTTTTATTACCTAAGAACGAGCCATTTTCATGGAAGTCACCGTCATATACAGTAGCCCTAATCGTACAAACTGCTCTACAGAGCATGCTTCACCCCTACGGTGTCTTAGACGATGACATGTCTATCCTGCGATAGCTATCATATGCGTTTTAAAATTGAAGTCTTTTGCAATTTACAATCTCACCACTAGATACCACTAAACTCTACACACACCACCTTTAACTGGCTACTGTTTCCAAGATGCATTACGATCTAAGCCATCGCACTGGGAGAGAGAGTACATCATGAGACATATTATTTGTCATTTTATTAGTTGTTGTTGACACAATTTAATGTAAAGTCTAAGATCTTATTAATTTATAAAAAATAACATCTTAAAGATAACTATTAGGACTGAAACTAAAAACCAGCGTATTAGCTGTGTACATCATGAAACTGATTTTATTTAATGTGTTTTACAAGTTAAGAAAAATTGAAGAGTTCCACATAAGAAGCAAGAAATCCTTTTCCTACGGGTGTGTAGAGCGAAGAGGATAATAGAGAAAATAAAGAAAAATGTGTTTTACCATGAAAGACCTTTCTTACTGACACTTTAATATTCTATAGCTTCATGACTCACACCGCTGACTACGTGATGGGGGGCGTGCGAATTGCTGTGTTTAGAGGGGACGGGTCAGGATTTTTAGGTTTCAAATCAGAGCCTGAAACTTGGAGCTCTCACTACTCAGATACGACGCTCTTGCATGTTCGTATAGCAGCATATTTGAAGGCTACTTTCAGAAATTCTCCAGTAAATTGTTTAAAGCAAAGTTTTTAACACGGCATAGCTCAACTGTGCAGGATTCAATTTTTGAGTTGCAGACGCTATTTTTGAGGATGCTGCAAGGACGACCGGAAGCTTAACAAAATCAGGGATAGACTTGTGGACGAACATTGTGTAAAGTTGTCTAGGACGCTGGATTCTTGAAAAGAGAGCACAAATGTCACTTGAGCGTGATCACAAACGCAAGACGGCGTACGTGTGCGGTCCTCCGGTTTTTAAAGAAATGCTTTCAGAACACTACAGGAGCGCGCTTGTTAATCTTTTGTGTGCGGTAATATCTGCAGACGTGGATGTGTGCTTGCCGCAAAATTACTGCGAAACTGATGCCGAGCGTATAACCAACCTCAAGAAAAAAACAGATGTCGTGAAAAGTCTGGACAAGTCTTTTGATGAGATGGTTCAAGTGTCTGTTAACGCCGATGAACCGATCAATGTGTTCATCAAAAAAGCCCTGAATGCTATGTATGAATGTGATGATGAGGAGTTTGGCATTGCTAACATCCTTCTCATGTCTGCATATGTAATAGATGTATGTGTTGCCGTAGCGACAAAGAAAGACCAAATCAATGTGCGTGAAATTGTTGAAATTGCTGTTGACTTTATAATCGACAAAGGTCTTGGCGCATGCATAGACTTTCTATTGTATCTAGACAACATCATAACCTTTGGTGATGATTGAAAACAATGCAAGTTCCTGGGACACCTCGTACACCTGAAAACACATTCACTTTTTCACGACCTACCTTTAAACATTTGAACATTGTCTTTTAATTTTTCTTCACCTTCTTTCCATCTATAGGCTGCTTATTTGATAAGTTCTGGTTTCAGCTCTTAGAAAGTTTCTGATAAATGTCTGTGTGAAATGTTACCACTACATTCGGTCATTTGGACATTTAGACATCTTGTTCATACAAAGTGCGACACTTGTTATGTTATGTAAAAATAAAAGTGACTTGCATCAGTATGAAAAGCTAAATTCGCATGCATGACCTGATACAAATTTGTTGATTTTGTTACTTAGTGATTTTTACATAGACACGCTGCATAACCTATATAACTCTATGAATCCTGTGCTTTAATAACTGAATCAGGCCAACATTTTTAATCAAAAATTTTAACTAATCCGGACCATTTTAAGCACATTACAATATACCTTCATTTATTTACCATTCGTAAAAC
Organism: Misgurnus mizolepis; assembly: GCA_025389145.1. Taxonomy (NCBI): domain Eukaryota; kingdom Metazoa; phylum Chordata; class Actinopteri; order Cypriniformes; family Cobitidae; genus Misgurnus; species Misgurnus mizolepis. Next base: position 33,775,433 of record JAIFKI010000009.1, on the reverse strand, counting down.
ATGCGTAGTTGCAACACTACCATTCAGCTAGACTTTACATTTCTAGACTGTGTTTTTTCTCAAAGGTTGCTAATATTTACAGACAACACACTACACCTAAGTGTATCTAAACAATGGCATTTGGGAATACCGACGTTTGCAAACAAGTGTAGTTAAGCACTTTGATTTTTGACATAATTCACAGAAAGCAACAGTGAATCATCAAAACGTTGCTAGTTTTTTAGTTTCTGAAAGTTTACATTTTTACTTGCAAACAAACCAGGAACTTTATTCATCTGAACACTTTCACCAAACCTATGTCTTTGTTGTATTTATTTAGACAATCTTTTGTTGTCATAGTTTGATCTGTTCATGTTAAATTTCTTCTGTATATCTTCTAAAGATAAATATGGTCATTGTCCTTGGGTTTCTCAGATTTCATAAACCTTTGAAACCTTCTTCGTCTTAATGCCATCAATGTATTTATTACTTATCCATTATTTGTTATACTGTATGTCATATTTTTGAGTTTACACCATTCATTTTTATAGAAAGTTTCAGAAACTCACATTTACATGGAATTATGATAAATTTTACTTTTAATTGTCCTTAGGAGTGAGTGCTGGTTTAACAGGGGTAAACTGTAATCATGCCACAATCCTGAAGGTTTAAAAGCCAAACAAGAGTCCTTCAACACCTCACACCATACTGATTTCGTTTAACTGAAAACTGTAAAATTATGTACAGACCAGTTCAAATTGTAAAAACAGTAGTAAGAAAACGAATAATGTTTAACCAGTACATTCGTCACTTATAGTTTTGTCATATGATGATGATATGATGTTTCATCTTTCAGGTGTTTGTTGAAGTAGTTTGGCACAACTGTTTATTCCAATCTTTAATCAGCCATACATGACACAAGTTTTTTGTTTTTGTCTGAAGCGACATTAAGCATCTAATCTACAACATCGCACTGTAAATGTATAAAAAATTATACAAAACCATCCTCAACACAATATACTGAAGATGCTTTAAAGTGTTTAATCACATGGTACTGATATCACATGATACATTTTCAAACAAATTCAAAGTTACATTTCACTATGTTTGCATCACAATTTACAAGCACTTAACAAACACTGTCTGGTTTAGTCTTATTTTTTAAGCGCATTGATACCGTTACACTTAGCATGCACTGCACTTAATGTTGAAAGATTACTCAGTACACGTTGTAATGTTTTACCGTGTTTACTTGGTACTGATTTGACACATTTTACATTTTCATAACAATTTATACTCTACTTTTCACCGTCTCCACTGTTTCACAATAACAGATTTAGTAAGTATATACTTCACTATGTTGTGGAGTTGTTTTAGTGCCATTTTTAGAGGCAAGCTGCACATTAACTTGAGTACTGTACTTACTGCGAGTACCGTGTTTTTTGGTATCTGTACTTTACTTTATTATTATCTAGAGAAAAAAATCCTTTAACAACGGTGCTGTTTAATTGTTGTAGCATTTTTGTACGTAGTTCTCTCAATACATTATGCCTCTGAAGCAACCTACTGAATACACTGACTAGTTTGTAGTCAGTTATCTTTGGAATAACGAGCTTGATGAACGATACACACCCTATAGAAATTAAACAAAAACAAGGTCATTAATAAAGGCATCTCCACTTTTTATTTAAAACTATAAAAGTTACACGATAGAAAGTCTTACACTCATTTACATTTGAATGACAAATATCTTACTTTTCACGTCAATATAATTTAAACAGGTACTTGGGTGTCAAAAGTTGTTACTCTGTATGAGGTTTGAAAGTCAGCGGATGATTTTCGAACACTAATCGGTGATGTCAAAATAGGCAAAGGTGATTATTTGACACAGTGCCTACCAGTGGTCATACTTAATAAAGTCTACTGCAGTTTTCTGAAAATATTAAACATTTGTTTCATTCTAAATGTTTGATTGTTTATATCACAGCCTTCAAAACCTAGACTTTACCCTGTGTAAAGTATGTAAAGTTTTAATTTCTGCTAAAATCTTAAATTAGATATTGTTGGTCTTTCATAGCTACAGTTTCTATTATGTTAAGTGTAATGGTTTTATTATTTTGCCTGCCAAGTGACTTAGGTCAGGTTCAACAATCACAATAGTTACATAGGATCCCAAAACATTATTTTCGACGAGGTATTTCTTTAATGGTTCAGTATCAGCAACTAGTCAGAACATTAAATAAACAGAAAACGGAAGTAAAGTTCGGACCTGACGCTTATTGCGTCACCGCAAGTTCGCCCGATGAAACGGACTATAGGACTAACTTAAGTTCATTTAAATACTAGTTTAATAGTTACAAATATTTTTCAAATAAAAAACATGATATAAAAGAAAGGTTTTTATATTGTGTTAATTTGACAAGATAAAGATTAAAACATGTATGAAAGGGGTTGACTTAATAAGCCTATCTATGTTTTGCGTGCCAATGTAACTATTGTGATTGTTGAACCTGACCTAAGTCACTTGGCAGGCAAAATAATAAAACCATTACACTTAACATAATAGAAACTGTAGCTATGAAAGACCAACAATATCTAATTTAAGATTTTAGCAGAAATTAAAACTTTACATACTTTACACAGGGTAAAGTCTAGGTTTTGAAGGCTGTGATATAAACAATCAAACATTTAGAATGAAACAAATGTTTAATCTTTTCAGAAAACTGCAGTAGACTTTATTAAGTATGACCACTGGTAGGCACTGTGTCAAATAATCACCTTTGCCTATTTTGACATCACCGATTAGTGTTCGAAAATCATCCGCTGACTTTCAAACCTCATACAGAGTAACAACTTTTGACACCCAAGTACCTGTTTAAATTATATTGACGTGAAAAGTAAGATATTTGTCATTCAAATGTAAATGAGTGTAAGACTTTCTATCGTGTAACTTTTATAGTTTTAAATAAAAAGTGGAGATGCCTTTATTAATGACCTTGTTTTTGTTTAATTTCTATAGGGTGTGTATCGTTCATCAAGCTCGTTATTCCAAAGATAACTGACTACAAACTAGTCAGTGTATTCAGTAGGTTGCTTCAGAGGCATAATGTATTGAGAGAACTACGTACAAAAATGCTACAACAATTAAACAGCACCGTTGTTAAAGGATTTTTTTCTCTAGATAATAATAAAGTAAAGTACAGATACCAAAAAACACGGTACTCGCAGTAAGTACAGTACTCAAGTTAATGTGCAGCTTGCCTCTAAAAATGGCACTAAAACAACTCCACAACATAGTGAAGTATATACTTACTAAATCTGTTATTGTGAAACAGTGGAGACGGTGAAAAGTAGAGTATAAATTGTTATGAAAATGTAAAATGTGTCAAATCAGTACCAAGTAAACACGGTAAAACATTACAACGTGTACTGAGTAATCTTTCAACATTAAGTGCAGTGCATGCTAAGTGTAACGGTATCAATGCGCTTAAAAAATAAGACTAAACCAGACAGTGTTTGTTAAGTGCTTGTAAATTGTGATGCAAACATAGTGAAATGTAACTTTGAATTTGTTTGAAAATGTATCATGTGATATCAGTACCATGTGATTAAACACTTTAAAGCATCTTCAGTATATTGTGTTGAGGATGGTTTTGTATAATTTTTTATACATTTACAGTGCGATGTTGTAGATTAGATGCTTAATGTCGCTTCAGACAAAAACAAAAAACTTGTGTCATGTATGGCTGATTAAAGATTGGAATAAACAGTTGTGCCAAACTACTTCAACAAACACCTGAAAGATGAAACATCATATCATCATCATATGACAAAACTATAAGTGACGAATGTACTGGTTAAACATTATTCGTTTTCTTACTACTGTTTTTACAATTTGAACTGGTCTGTACATAATTTTACAGTTTTCAGTTAAACGAAATCAGTATGGTGTGAGGTGTTGAAGGACTCTTGTTTGGCTTTTAAACCTTCAGGATTGTGGCATGATTACAGTTTACCCCTGTTAAACCAGCACTCACTCCTGAGGACAATTAAAAGTAAAATTTATCATAATTCCATGTAAATGTGAGTTTCTGAAACTTTCTATAAAAATGAATGGTGTAAACTCAAAAATATGACATACAGTATAACAAATAATGGATAAGTAATAAATACATTGATGGCATTAAGACGAAGAAGGTTTCAAAGGTTTATGAAATCTGAGAAACCCAAGGACAATGACCATATTTATCTTTAGAAGATATACAGAAGAAATTTAACATGAACAGATCAAACTATGACAACAAAAGATTGTCTAAATAAATACAACAAAGACATAGGTTTGGTGAAAGTGTTCAGATGAATAAAGTTCCTGGTTTGTTTGCAAGTAAAAATGTAAACTTTCAGAAACTAAAAAACTAGCAACGTTTTGATGATTCACTGTTGCTTTCTGTGAATTATGTCAAAAATCAAAGTGCTTAACTACACTTGTTTGCAAACGTCGGTATTCCCAAATGCCATTGTTTAGATACACTTAGGTGTAGTGTGTTGTCTGTAAATATTAGCAACCTTTGAGAAAAAACACAGTCTAGAAATGTAAAGTCTAGCTGAATGGTAGTGTTGCAACTACGCATGTTTTACGAATGGTAAATAAATGAAGGTATATTGTAATGTGCTTAAAATGGTCCGGATTAGTTAAAATTTTTGATTAAAAATGTTGGCCTGATTCAGTTATTAAAGCACAGGATTCATAGAGTTATATAGGTTATGCAGCGTGTCTATGTAAAAATCACTAAGTAACAAAATCAACAAATTTGTATCAGGTCATGCATGCGAATTTAGCTTTTCATACTGATGCAAGTCACTTTTATTTTTACATAACATAACAAGTGTCGCACTTTGTATGAACAAGATGTCTAAATGTCCAAATGACCGAATGTAGTGGTAACATTTCACACAGACATTTATCAGAAACTTTCTAAGAGCTGAAACCAGAACTTATCAAATAAGCAGCCTATAGATGGAAAGAAGGTGAAGAAAAATTAAAAGACAATGTTCAAATGTTTAAAGGTAGGTCGTGAAAAAGTGAATGTGTTTTCAGGTGTACGAGGTGTCCCAGGAACTCGCATTGTTTTCAATCATCACCAAAGGTTATGATGTTGTCTAGATACAATAGAAAGTCTATGCATGCGCCAAGACCTTTGTCGATTATAAAGTCAACAGCAATTTCAACAATTTCACGCACATTGATTTGGTCTTTCTTTGTCGCTACGGCAACACATACATCTATTACATATGCAGACATGAGAAGGATGTTAGCAATGCCAAACTCCTCATCATCACATTCATACATAGCATTCAGGGCTTTTTTGATGAACACATTGATCGGTTCATCGGCGTTAACAGACACTTGAACCATCTCATCAAAAGACTTGTCCAGACTTTTCACGACATCTGTTTTTTTCTTGAGGTTGGTTATACGCTCGGCATCAGTTTCGCAGTAATTTTGCGGCAAGCACACATCCACGTCTGCAGATATTACCGCACACAAAAGATTAACAAGCGCGTTCCTGTAGTGTTCTGAAAGCATTTCTTTAAAAACCGGAGGACCGCACACGTACGCCGTCTTGCGTTTGTGATCACGCTCAAGTGACATTTGTGCTCTCTTTTCAAGAATCCAGCGTCCTAGACAACTTTACACAATGTTCGTCCACAAGTCTATCCCTGATTTTGTTAAGCTTCCGGTCGTCCTTGCAGCATCCTCAAAAATAGCGTCTGCAACTCAAAAATTGAATCCTGCACAGTTGAGCTATGCCGTGTTAAAAACTTTGCTTTAAACAATTTACTGGAGAATTTCTGAAAGTAGCCTTCAAATATGCTGCTATACGAACATGCAAGAGCGTCGTATCTGAGTAGTGAGAGCTCCAAGTTTCAGGCTCTGATTTGAAACCTAAAAATCCTGACCCGTCCCCTCTAAACACAGCAATTCGCACGCCCCCCATCACGTAGTCAGCGGTGTGAGTCATGAAGCTATAGAATATTAAAGTGTCAGTAAGAAAGGTCTTTCATGGTAAAACACATTTTTCTTTATTTTCTCTATTATCCTCTTCGCTCTACACACCCGTAGGAAAAGGATTTCTTGCTTCTTATGTGGAACTCTTCAATTTTTCTTAACTTGTAAAACACATTAAATAAAATCAGTTTCATGATGTACACAGCTAATACGCTGGTTTTTAGTTTCAGTCCTAATAGTTATCTTTAAGATGTTATTTTTTATAAATTAATAAGATCTTAGACTTTACATTAAATTGTGTCAACAACAACTAATAAAATGACAAATAATATGTCTCATGATGTACTCTCTCTCCCAGTGCGATGGCTTAGATCGTAATGCATCTTGGAAACAGTAGCCAGTTAAAGGTGGTGTGTGTAGAGTTTAGTGGTATCTAGTGGTGAGATTGTAAATTGCAAAAGACTTCAATTTTAAAACGCATATGATAGCTATCGCAGGATAGACATGTCATCGTCTAAGACACCGTAGGGGTGAAGCATGCTCTGTAGAGCAGTTTGTACGATTAGGGCTACTGTATATGACGGTGACTTCCATGAAAATGGCTCGTTCTTAGGTAATAAAAACAATTCAGTTCATTATGTAAGGTCCTTATACACCACTGATAATATAGATATGTATATTATTTAGCATTTTTGTCAAGGATCTTTTTCAAAAGTAACACAATGCACCTTTAACATACACAGCGTTCGATTTGCCTTGTGACAATGACTACCTTTCCCATAATGCCCCTAGTGCACTAAAGGACACGGAAGTCACAATAATTAAACTGCCGGTGTAACATGATGGCCTACGTGAGATCTTTGATTTGTCTTGTGGATCTGTATATAATAAAGCAAGGTATTTTTAATCTGCACCAACACTAAGATTTCACTCGTTGTTCTGCAACACACGATTTACCAGATTGTTTGTTACTGTTTTCTGTGATGTCATTTTTTATTTTAATGTGGTAAGTCGTATTATATTCTCTGATGTCATTAAAAGGTAAACATAACGGTAAGCATGCCGGGTTTACAGTGAACCAAGCAACATGTATAGGTAAAGGTTAAAAATCAGCTAGATGTCGGAATCTTTAAAAATCAACTAGATGTCGGAATCTTTAAAAATCAACTAGATGTTGGAATCTTTAAAAAGTAAATTAATGCTCAGCCCCCCAAAAAGCTGACTGAAGTTCAGATGTTTTGCGTACAACACAATAAATCAACATTAGTTGATAATGATAGCAAAGTAAATCTTTATACTATATACTGATTTATTTTTCTTATATTATGGTGTAATAAAACCAACTTCGCTTTAAGAATATACCTAGATGCTTTTGTGAGGGTATTTCATATGTAAGAATCATCAGTTAGCCTACGTCTTTAGTGTTTGTCTTATTCTTTTATACATTGAAGAAATCATGTACCTCGCTTTGTCACCACCGAAGAAGTAGATGTTATTCAGGGTAAAGAGTAGTGTGAGTTTAATACACTTTATAAAAAAATTAATTAATGAAACTTAACAGTTTACATACTACTGGCACAGGCATAACGGTAGCTAAGGAATGTTGTAACTTGATGATACTGGTGATCCATGGAGACCGTGACTAATGAATGAAGGTTAGAGGGAAAAGCCTGCTTTTGATTAAATCATTATGAATGAGTGCCATTAGATCACCATCTTATTGGAGGCGAATCCAGGCCCTGGGGTGGGTAATCGGGAGAACCGGGAGAATTCCCGGTGGGCCGCTTCACTTTTGGGCCGGTCGAGAGTTTTTTTTTTTTTTTACATTTGTCACGTTAGTGAGTCTATCTTCTCTTAAATGACACTTCACACGTTTCGCATTGACACTGCAGCGCGCAGCCTCTGCATGGGTTGTACCATGTGAGGGAGTTTTCCCCTCCCCTCCCATAGAGTTGGTTCGGTCCATAGCATGTCCAAGAAAACTTTTCTCCGGTAGGCTGGGCCGGCCCTACCATAACAATACGCGTCTGAGAGGAGGAGGGCGCAGGTTGAAGAAAAAATACATTGGAGGAGGATGCTGCCAAATGTGCCAAACTTACAGATTTATTTTCAAGAGGACAAACAAAAGTGACAACAGGTAACTTAAAGAGAAATAAGCCTAGTAATGATTAGCATTAGCAACGTACTTATTTGGCTAATATCGTTGTCAAACTATTTACAAGCCAAAACATTTTTTTGTTAAAATATTACCCTTTTGTGTATACATGGCGATTCATAGACTTTAAAAATATTATGCAAGCAGCTTCTGAGCAGTCCCCCGCTGAAAATGAGGAGGCCATGAGTAAACAACATGAATTAAAGTTATTTAACCCTCAGGTTGTGTTCACAACATATATTATATATTAGACAGAACACGCTGCTGGGTTAAAATTGACCCAGTGCTGGGTTGTTTTAACCCAGCTGTTGGGTTATTATAATCCATGGTTGCATAACAACAACCCAACATTGGGTTATTTTTAACCCAGTATGTGTTCTGTCCAATATTTACCCATTATGGGTCAAAAGTAACCCAGCCTTTTTTAGAGTGTAGAGGAATATTTTTGTTAACTGGGCCGGTCTTGGGCCTGAAACTCCCGGGCTGAAAAGTGGCCCCACTCCGGCCCTGGGCGAATCTGAGTGAAAACAATTCATCTTTGTTCAAATAACCCCAGCCAGCCACAGGGCACTGCCATAACGATTTAAGCACGGGAGCGAGCGACCGCATCTCTCCGGAATGCTGCTTCAAAGACAACAATCTGTGTAAGTGTCAGTATTATCAGAGTGTATTGAACGCTTTATTTGAAAAAAACATAATTTCTGTTTTGAGAATCAGATCATTTATACAAATTGCAGAATAGAACATTAAAAAACTACGCATTGTTTTTTACTCTCTAGAGAAAATAGACCAAAAATGTCTATCTTGACAGAATTCATTGCTAATTATTCTTCTAGAATGTATATCATCTACCTCTGTTAAAAAACCTTTTTATTCTGTTGATACTTTTGAAAATGATTTTTAATCGTACATAGTGCTAAGATTTTTTAGAGGGATTTAACTTTAATCATCTTTTCTAGGGTAACTTTATTTAATTACAGTTTTAATTTTACCATGAATATAGCTAAAGAAGCCAAGATGACATTTAAAAGAAAAGAAAGTTCACTTAATTTCTTTGATAATTTCATCAAGCATTTGTGTTTAATGAAACTATTCACCATGGTCAAAATAATTTGTAGAGAGTCCGATTATAACGTTGGAGCATGTTAAAGTTAATTTTTTTTTCAGGCACTCGTCGGAGTACTGCGCGAGCTGCATGGTGTATCCATGTTTGTGATTTTCGTAACTGCGATTTTCCCGGCTTTTATGATGGGGCATGGAATGCGGTTTTAACGATGACCACCTGTTTAAACACTGTTTTTATTGTTTTATCTTAGGAAGACATGATGAATTATCGTGCCCCTGGAGTTAACCCTGTCATTGATGATTTATCGCTCCCCCGGAGATACCCCGGTCATTATGATTTATCGCACCCCTGGAGATACCCTGGTCATTGATGATTTATCGCACCCCTGGAGTTAACCCCGGTCATAAACATATCAACGCGATGCGTCCGTTCTGGTTAAAAGTTCACCGCTTCGTGGGGGACGGCTCAAAGGTTCAACGCTTTGTGGGCTGGGCCGATCAAAAGTTCACGACGATCATCATCAATCATTTTAAGGTCAAAGGTTACCCCTCCCTAAGGTCAAACGTCATCATCAATCATTTAAAGGTCAAAGGTTACCCCTCCCTAAGGTCAAAGGGCATCATCAATCATTTAAAGGTCAAAGGTTACCCCTCCCTAAGGTCAAAGGTCAAAGTCATCAATCATTTTGACAGTATGTCCCGTATATTTACTACTTACATAGACACTTTATAGGCAACTTGGTTGTCCTATATGTCAATTTGACTATTGCATTTTTCTATAGGCCTAAATTATATAATATAACTGCTGTTAAAACAATTAAATTTTAAATCGTAATTATATTAAAATAATCTCCAAAAATATTTAAATATTTCGGGATTTAATATATGTTTATTATTCAGAACATGAATTCAATAAATCCAGCCACAAAAATATATAGACCATGTTTATGTGAGATATAACTATTGATTTGTCCAAAAAACTATAGTTTTCATAAGTTAAAACATTTTGCAGTGATTTTTAGAAATGTTCCGCCACTTATTAAATAGGGGCTAAGGGAGAACACAAACTATTGGCGGCTCCCTGGGGCAGTGTAGGGAGACGGTTAGCTGGTACAGGGGTTGGTTGATAAAGGGGTGAATTATGTGTTTTAGGTTGATTAATAAGTAATTATAATGTTAACTAGTAACTATTGTTATAGTCATTTAAACTTCTACAATGTAACATAGATTAAAATAATTAGCTCTTAAAATATCTTTGATTAAAATAGATAAATTAACCAACTGAACAAAATTGTTTGTAAACTAAAAACAACTTTTAAAACTGTGTCAACCAACCCATAAATCCAGTTGTTGTTGAAATGTACTTTGATTAGGGAATTTAGATAAGTTCTAACTCATTTATTCATGCAGTCTTATTTTAATGTTATTTATGTGTTTTAATACTTTATTTTTTTTTCCTTTTGTTTATATTTTTTGACATCTTATTTCACATCTATGACATAATATACAATGTTTCTACATTGTACATGCAATAACTCATTTTTACAAGGGTCATATGTGGGAGTGTTTTTGGAATGAGGTGTTTTATGAAGGTATGTAGGAGCCTTCACTTTTAAAAAGAATTTCAACTTCATTATGCCAAAACAACTTTCAACACTACAAAGAAAAAACAAGAAATTGCATCATATGACCCTTTAATTAATTTAGTTATTTTTATTAAGCAGTATTACTTTATTGTTTGTTTACAATAAATAATTTACAACTATTTTAAATGGTATGTGTGGGATTTGATTTTGTTTTACTAATCGTGCTGTTTATAATCTTAATTCATGTGTATGAATTATTACAACAATGGTTCCTGTGCTGAGTACAAGAAAGCTGTCTGTGTGTAAAGTTGAGAGACTGTGGTTTCGGTTGGGGGAGAAATCAGCAAATGCTGATAACAAAGCCCTGAAGGCAAAACACACAGAACAGATGGTTCCAATAAACAAGTTGTTTGCTTTATAATTATGTTATATTTAGAGAAAGTGAAAATTTGTATGTTTAACTAATGAATGCATTTAACCAATTCATGAACAATGGAGTATTGTTGTGTTGTTGAATAATTATGTTTTACATATTTACTGCCTACATTTCATGCTGATTGCCAAAAGTGTTAAAGTTACAAAGATGTCCAAATAAGGACTGTGGAAATTGATTGATTTCTTTAATTAATCATTTTATTCTATAAACATTGTGTGTTACCAGCTTTTGTGTGTGTGTGTGTGTAAAAAGCTGCAAGGTGGATTAGCTAGGAATTTACGCCTGGCATTGATCAAGATAAGAGCGAGGCCTGAGGGGGAAAAGTAAACAGGCAACCATGTTACTAACCAATGCTTTAATATTCACAGGATAAAATATGCAATGTATTTCTTACTAATCAGTATTAATCATTGAATAATTGATGTAATAAATATAAGATGTTGTCTTTGATAAATGTGTATTAACCAATGAAATGAAGGTTGCATACAGAATAACCTAATGGGGGCATGGCAGCTCAACCTTGAAGAACAGAATCTCCTGTGCTTGTTCTTTGTGTGTGTGTGTGTTTTCTTCCCTAACTGATGGTTTTTTAATAATGATTAAAGTTTTTGCTTAGAAGTAGTATTGCAGTAAAAGATTTAATATGTGTTTATCTATCTAAAGAAGTTAATGTGTGCCTTATTCATATAACCAATTTTACGAATAATGAAATGATGTCATGATATTGAAATGTGTTTTACATAATAAACTTTTATCTTACAGCTTATGTTTTTTATGAATAAATGAATGTTTTATTAATGATTTGTTTTTAAGAACGCATTATAATATGCTATGTGAAGTCAATCATATGTGAAGAGGAGGAGTTCTAGGGAGAAAGTGACGGACTGCATGGCCCTCAGGGATGAGCGGAGAACAGTTTGTTTTTTCTTTGTCTGTGTGTGTTCATCTTCGCCTACAGGCTGAAACTGGGTGTGGTGATGGAGTCAGATTGACGAGGGGAACGGCCTTTGTGGGTGGAGATTCTAAGAAAAAGATTGATGTCACATATTTTATAAATATGCATGTTACTTCCTGAGCTGGTGGTTCGCCGCTTGAGACGACCCAGCGCGCTGTAAAACTTTTTCATATCTGATCAATAAATATTTGAACTTAGATATTTGTATTTTGTGCCTTTCCTCTAAATTATGAACATGCAATGGACGCCTTAAAGTCCAACAATTGGTGACCGCCGACGTTTTGTGGAGGGAAAGGAGAGAGTGAGAGGAAGAAGGGTTTTGTTGCAAAGACCTAAGTAAGGGAGGAGTCCATGTCAACACAAAAGAGCGCTCTACTAAAATAAGGTAAGCAGAAACCTGTTTTATCGAATTCTGCTGTTTGAATATACCAAATTATTTGTGTTGATACAGAACTCTGAACTGAACTAAATTGTTTTTATTGTAGAACTGATCAGAGTGAAAAAGTTTTTGAAATCATTGAATTTTGTTGTTAAATAAAAGGTTGAGGATTCCTTTAACGCATTAGGCGTTATAAAATACCAACTCGGGTTGAAGCCCGTAGGGGGTTGAGAAACCATTGGGTGGAGGGCCCAGGAATCATCTAATTGAGTACAGTATTAAATTTAAGGGTTGAGAAACCTTTAGGTGAAAGGCCTAGGAATAATCTAATTGAGTACAGTATTAAATTTAAGGGTTGAGAAACCTTTAGGTGAAAGGCCTAGGAATCATCTAATTGAGTACAGTATTAAATTTAAGGGTTGAGAAACCTTTAGGTGAAAGGCCTAGGAACCATCTAATTGAGTACAGTATTAAATTAAGGGTGTGGAAACCTTTAGGTTAAAGGCCCAGGAAATTCCATTGTGTACTTGATTCTGCAGTTGTATTTGGGTATATTTCATTTTAACATTGTATAAATAGAGGAATTGTATTTACAGTTGTATAAAGAATGGCTGAATTTCAGAAAGAGTGTGATGAATATGGGTGTCCACCAGTGTATGTGCAATGGCAAAAAATAGTTAAATTAATGGTGGCCCAAACTGATCTTAAAGATGTTAAGAAAAGACAAAAAGAGGTTGCATTAGGGTGGAACACGTTGAGAGAAGAAAACTGTTGGGAGGCAGAGGAGAAAAAGAGAGTTCCTCTCACGCCTATTCTTTTTGCCATGGAACATAGACTGGTAAACAAAATTAAGATTGTAAAAGCAGAAGGAAAAAGTGGTTTGGTAAAGGGCCAAATGTGACAAGCTTAGAGAAAGAGTTGAGAATTTGGACGAGATTAGCTCTGGTTGCTGCTGCCATGCAGTCTATTAAATCAAATAAAAAAGGGGAAGTTGACAGTGGTGCAGCTGCAAAGCAAAAGGAAGTTGAACAAGGAAACAGTCGGCCAGACTCAAGTGTGACACCTACGGCTCCTCCTCCAGCTCCACCCCCAGTGAAATCGATCTACCCCTCCTTGCCCACACCTCCTCCTTATGAGAAAGCCAAAGCCCCAATGCAACAGCCTGTTTTTCAAATCAATAGCGGTGAATTGAATGTAGATGTAGATTTTATTTGTGTGAAAATGTAGTGTGTCTGTGATATAATGAGTCTGTTAAAACCATAAATGGGATTAAGCAAAATCTAGCAGAAAGACAGAGGCGAAGCTTTGAAAGAAAAACGACAAATTAGAGAAAAGAGTAGAGACCAAGTTATTAAATGTGGAAATAAAGATGAACAATTAAAAGAGGACAGAAAATTGTTAAAAGGTGAATGACACAGATAGATTATATAAAGGAAAAAAAGATTTAACAAAATGAAGAGGAGTCTTCATCTGATGATGGAAGGTGGTCACAAGATAAATTTTATTTTAAATTGAAAGGCAATATTTTGCAATGGGTTAAGTTAAACCTTGAAAGGCTGAAAGCTCTGATCCTTTGACATTCAAGAAAGTGAATAAAAGCTGGCAAGAAACAGACAATGAAAAACTGTGTGTGACATCAAAGTGTTGGAGCAGCAAAGAGAGGAGAACTCATAAACTAAACTGTGGACACATCCTATATGAATGGGACTATATGGAGCAGTGAAGGGGGCACTGCACAATGTTCAAAGAGGATTACAAAAAAAGACTGAGTGGAGTCCAAAAGGAGACTCACAAAGACAATAATTTTCTTGGAGACAAGAGAAAAACTGGACACTGAACTTTCCATCTTCATACAAGCAGTTGAGTGAAAAGGGGGAAAGAGTAAACAGCCGTTCAATGTTTAGTAAAGACCTTGATAATGTAGGGACACAGACAATCTTTATGAGAAAATCAGCTAGACAAATTTAAAGGCTGATCAAGAACTTTGTTGTTAGGTGTGACTACCTGTTCTAAAATCAAATCAGACTCCTATTAATCTGACAGGAAGAAATGCATGATTGAATTTGGTATCTACAGAGGAAGTCAGAACTCCACTGATGGTACTAAGCTAAAAAGCAAATATAAATGGCATAAAACAGCTATGGCAGAAAGGAAATTAAATAGATAAAAGAAATAAATTGAAAAAAAAAGAACGCCATAGAACACTATAAAAGGTAAACAAGAAAAGCTGTGAGAATAGAAAAATAACTGATTATTGTAACAAACTTTGTATTTAAGGAAATTGCCAGCCCAGACATCATATATGTGCATGAAGGTGTTCACATGGCAGATCTAATCACTGAGGGTGAGCCACATGATTGCATACCATTGACTGAAAAAGCAAACAAATTGAGAGATGGTTTGTTCGCGGTACCACTGACAACTCCCCCACCAGTAATCTGAATGTTTACAGATGGTTGTTGTTTCAGAGCAGCAGATGGCACATTGATGGCAGGTTTTGCAGTTGTTGAACAGGTTGAAAATGATTTTGTTACAAAAGTAAGTGGCAAATTGGAGGGTAAACAGTCAGCACAGAGAGCAGAAATGATAGCTGTGATTAAAGCCTTGCACTACGCTGGTCAAGAGAGGGTGATTATTTATAGTGACTCTGCATATGTGATTGGTGCAGTATATATGGAACTGCCATATGGCAGATAGGTGGGTTTGAAACCAGGAAAGGCCGGCCTATAACAAATGCTAGCGAAGCCTGAGACATGCTACAGGCTGTGAAGGTACCTAATGCAGTGGCTGTTGTCAACTGCCTAATAAACCACTTATATCCCGAACCATGGTTTCCGAAGACAAAGTTAGATCTGACAAACTGACAAACACGCACTGGAATTGACATATAGTTTCGGGGCTGCTTGTCACCCCAATGCCAGAGCAAAGCTGAAATACTAAACCTGACCTTGACATCAAAACTTGACTTGACAAAATCTGTGCACAGACAAAAATAACATGGCTTGATGCATTGCCAATTGCATTAATGTCTATTCGCTCTTCTGTTAACAGGATTTCTGGTTTCACACCCTTTGAATTGCTTACAGGTCGACAGTTTCCAGGCCCACGGAACGCCTTGGTGTAGGATCCAATCCTGCCACTAACTAATGATGTTTATTTCTACAAACTAACTGCTCTGATTAAACATTTTTCCTGCCAGGCTACCACACAACGAAATTGTGAGAATGACCCAGCTGTTACAAATGATGATTGGGTTTCTAACAGACAAAGGTGTGGACCTGAGGACTCAGGTCCAAGAGAGGGAGAGTGTTGAAAGTGAAAGTGAATCAGCTGGAATACAGAGAGAACAAACAGGAAGTGAAACATCAGTGGTAACACATCAGTGGTAACACTCACACAACACCAACAACAAAGTCAACAAACACTCTGTAAAATTTTGCATAAAAAAGGTGACATTTTTTCCAGCCCAGTAACAGAACCCCTAGCACACTGTGTGAACACAGATTGTGCCTACGGAGCAGGTATAGCCGTACAATTCAAAGCGAAGTACGGTACACAAAAGGTTGTAAGACAGAACAAACACACAGGTGAATGTGCAGTTACCCATGAGGACGACGGCAGATTGATTTTTCATTTAATAACAAAACAATTTACCCACAGCCTCAGATGTATGAGAGAGTGGTGTGAGAAAGAAAACATAACAAGTGTATCCACTCCCCGGCTGGGGTGTGGCCTGGATAAATTGGATTTCCACAAAGTGCTGGAAATCCTGACAGAAGTGTTTAGAGACCTGAATATCACAATTACCATATATTCATTATAACCTGGGTAACTACATACCATATTGACCTTTGAATTTTGACCTTTGAATTTCTTAAGTTTCTTATACAATTCTACAGTATTAATTTCATATTTAATTTTTCTTTTCCTTTTTGAATTTACGATTGTTATTTGAGTATTAGCCAATAGGCATAAGTGTATTTTTCCACAGAGATGAAGCTATATGGAAATTGGAAGGTTCTGTGGGCCCTAGGAGTTATAACTGCAATTATAATCACCATAATATTTGGCATAAACAATGGAGGTAATCTGAAAAGTGACAAAAGGTCCAAAACAACATCGCAAGATCAGTGTTTAAAGAGATATGGGGGAATTGAATTAAATTACATAAAAATTCAAAGAGATCATACACCTTTGATTTATGCAATATGATAGACTGTGGAGGGCAATAGTAACCTCTATAGTAGTGTCCATTGGTGTATTTGTGGCCATCCTGGTGACCTGTGGATGTTGTTGTATTCCCTGTCTTAGATCCCTGTGTAACAGACTGATAGTGTCTGCAATAGAGAAAAAAAGAGAATAGTCCTCCCCCATATAGCATGCCCCTATTAGGCCTACAGAACCTGGATGAGGAGGACGAAGAGAATGTGTGACCTCTTTCAGAGGTCAAGAGAGGGAAAATAATTGTGGAAATTAATTTTGTTCCATTTTATATTTCTTTAATTAATCATTTTATTCGATAAACATTGTGTGTTTCATATATGCACTGAGCTATTATGTAAAAATGAGGTGTTTGTGTTTGAGAGTGGAAAGTTACCAGCTTTTGTGTGTGTGTAAAAAGCTGCAAGGAGGATTAGCTAGGAATTTACGCCTGGAAATGATCAAGATAAAAGAGACCTGAGGGGGAAAAGCAAACAGGCAACCATGTTATTAACCAATGCTTTAATATTCACAGGATAAAATATGCAATGTATTTCTTACTTAATCAGTATTAATCATTGAATAATTGATGTAATAAATATAAGATGTTGTCTTTGATAAATGTGTATTACAGTTTTTGCCTATTGCTTACACACTTTTTGCAAAATTTGGCTCATTATGTCATAATTCTACACACAAGCCACACAGACATAGCACTTGGAGATTAACAACTCACATCCATGCCAAAATGAAACACTGCAATCAAAACTTAGCACTCCTTTCTAAAAATGAAATTCTTGTAACAAAACCATACACACAAGCACCATTTGAATTACTCTTTCATATCACCAGCAACACACTAATCCGCTTTATATATAACACTGCAGTCTTTGTGGTTTTATTTTTATCGTAATTTTCTTAGACTCAGTCTTTAGTAAAACTCAAAAGTAGATTTATTTAAAGATATATTTATTTGTTTAAATTTATTCAGTAATCAAACAAGAGTTTTTACCCCAAAAAAAACATTCTTAAAGGAATAAAGAAAAATAGAACCACAAGTCATCACATTTAGCCACAAAACAAAAATAAAAAACAAAACAAATACTGGATAAACTGCTATTGTGGAGAAAAACACACTTGTTTTGTGTTTGTGTGCGCATGTATGTGTGTGGTGGGGGCCTGGGGGGTCTTATGGATCCCTCCCTCTGTTCGTATCTGGGCACAAGACCTCGTCGACATCACAGGCGATGTCCTCGCGGGCTAGGCATCGGGGAAAATATCGTCTTGTGTGCCTAATCCACCCTTGGATGGATCCCACCTCATTGTAACATTACAATGATACTCCTTTACATTCATTTTTGAATAGTACTGTACAGTAATACTGTAATATGATACAGAATCATGTGACACATACAGTAGGTACAGGAGTAGAAACTTGAAGATATACCTGTTCTCCAGTCGGAATGTTCTTACAGTTTTTTTGAATTGCTAAAACACTAACCCCCAATCTCTGAACCAAATTCATAGTGGCCTAAACGCATTTGTCAAATCATGCACTCTTTTTGCAAAATTCTAAACACAAACTTCTCACTAAAACACACATTTCACACTGCAATGCACTTGTTTTATAAATGCTAAACACAGTCAGGCAAAAGTTGAACACAACTAAAACACCGTTATCATCGAGTAAACACAACAACTCAAAATTCTACACACTTTTATCTAATGGTATTTTTTACCAATTGTGTGAATTGGAAACAGTCTGAGAGGCAGATGAAGAGTATGAGGAAGAAAAGGACACCAGAGACAATGCAATTGGCAAAATTTGCAGTTGGATTGATGACTTTTTACAAAATACAAGTGCTGCTTACAGTAATATTGAAAACTTACTATTACTTGCAGTACTTACAGTAAAGTATTCACTATATTCACTGAACTAAACTTGTGATTACAGTAATAGAGATTTTTTTACAGTATTTGTCAAGTGTGTTGTTATGTACAGTAAACATGTATTTCTGTAAGCAGATCTCCTGGATGTTGTGTTTTCCATTTTTTAAGGTAGTGTCTAATGGATGCTTGTAGTGTTTTATATTATAGACCTATGTGTTTATGATTTGAAAGCTTAGTTTGATTTTGAGTACAAGTGAAATGGTTTTGAAGCAATTGTTTGATTTTGCTAGAAGAGTCAGGGGTTCTGTGAATTTTGTTTAAAATTGGGATTTGTGTTTAAGGTTTTGAGAAAATGAGTGATGGTTTCAAAAAAAGTGTTTTAGCAATTCAGAAAAACTGTAGTATTGACGCTACTGTGTAGCGACTGAGGTTAGGGTGGACTCTTTGCCCAGCCTCCCTCATAGATAGGCCATGATGTCATCCGATACACGTCTCCGCACTGGTCCTCGTCTTTGTCCTCTTCCATGTTCACATCCACGTCCAACTCCTCTCTCTCTTTGTCCTCCTCTTACTCTTACTCGCATTGCCTCCATGCTTGCAAAGTTCTCAGAATGTCTTACCTGAGGCCTATTTGTAGTGCTAAGACTCAGACCGATTGGTGTTCTGTTTTCTGTACAAGTGTATTCAGGTGTGTATGTAAGTGCCTATAATTGCCAGATGACTTTTGGATTTTGAACAGAGTGTTTTCCCAATGATAATAGGTGATTTCGTTTTTGAAAAATGTGTCTAATGTAAGAAAACGTGTGGAGTGTTTCGCAATAAGTGTGCTACAGAATTGCAAACAAAGTGCAAAGTTGACAATGTGTTTAAGCTATGGTTACACTGTGTTTAAGCATATGCTACAAGAAGTTTATGTATTGAGGCTTTGGTCTAAGCATTCGGATTTAGTGTGTAAGCAATAGGCAAAAACTGTAACCAATGAAATGAAGGTTGCATACAGAATAACCTAATGGGGGCATGGCAGCTCAACCTTGAAGAACAGAATCTCCTGTGCTTGTTCTTTGTGTGTGTGTGTGTTTTCATCCCTAACTGATGGTTTTTTAATAATGATTAAAGTGTTTGCTTAGAAGTAGTATTGCAGTAAAAGATTTAATATGTGTTTATCTATCTAAAGAAGTTAATGTGTGCCTTATTCATATAACCAATTTTACGAATAATGAAATGATGTCATGATATTGAAATGTGTTTTACATAATAATCACTTTCATCTTACAGCTTATGTTTTTTATGAATAAATGAATGTTTTATTAATGATTTGTTTTTAAGAAAGCATTATAATATGCTATGTGAAGTCAACCATATGTGAAGTGGAGGAGTTCTAGGGAGGAAGTGACGGACTGCATGGCTCTCAGGGATGAGCGGAGAACAGTTTGTTTTTTCTTTGTCTGTGTGTGTCTATCTTCGCCTGCAGGCTGTGGTGATGGAGTCAGATTCACGAGGAAAAGCAGCCTTTGTGGGTGGAGATTCTAAGAAGAAGGACGACGTCACATACTCTATAAATAAATGTTTTCCCAAATGCTGTGCGTTCGCCACTTGAGACGACCCAGCGCGCTGTAAAACTTTTTCATATCTGATCAATAAATATTTGAACTTAGATATTTGTATTTTGTGCCTTTCCTCTAAATTATGAACATGCAATGGACGCCTTAAAGTCCAACACAGGTCACACCATGGTCTCAAGAGGGAAAATGAGTGCTCTATGGATTGAACAGAAAAGGTATTATTAAACAGTGTTATGTTGTATTTAAATGCCATGAACAATGCGTTTATGTTTTCTTCCTAATTATGTCAACAAATGCTCTCTTACCTTGCATGGTACTTTAGGTGAATCAAAACTCCAACCATCTGTATGAGGGTCTGGATGGATAAAGGATGCCCACTGGAGCTGGAAATGATGGATCAGGTCATTTTCATTTGTCACATTTACAAAGAAGCACACTCTAAGGCTTGCGTTACCCTGTCTGTGGCAAATACACTGGACAAAAGTATTGGGAGGCCTCATTCTAATAAACATGTTTATTTATTCCAGTATGTCCAATCAAAACAAATATAAATGTTATACCATATAATACCACTACAAAGAATTTTGTTTTGATTTTTGTTGCAACCGTTTTGTAAGTGCCTTTTTCTGTTCCGAAATGACTACAGCTTCTTGTACAAGTCATTGATAGGTTTAGGTGATGAGTTTTTGGCTAAAAACCTTTGAGTCATATCAAAGGTGTTAGCTGAGTTAAGGTCTGGGGTTTATTCAGACCAGTCAAAGTTCTTCCACACCAGACTTTTTAGCTTTATGGCATTATGGCGGGATCTGGCGTGTTGGGTGTAGCTGTAGCGCTCTTTACTTATGTGCTATTTTTAAATGTCTTCTGCTACACCGACACCGGACAAATTTTCAACGACTATGATTCTAATAATAGGCTTAATGCAAAACTACCCTTGGCGACTAATCTAGTGATAAGACTAACAAAAAAACATCTTGGATTCGGAAGACACGTCTTGACCACCACCTTCATACAACTGCACCTTCCCAATCGAACAACAAAACGCTCTAAAAGCAAAATAAACCCACAACAAAGCTACGCGTTTCTAATAATCATCTCCCTCCTGCTGTCCGGAGACATACACCAATGTCCTGGTCCGCTCAACAATCAACAACACGATAGACCGCACATTACATCCGTGAATGGTGCGAGCATCAACAGTAGCAATCAGGTACGCTCTTTATGTAATTTAAATTACATTAATGGCCAACAATCTTACCTGGATGGTTTTGTTTCTCCGGCGAGTGCTGTGGAGACGGCGGTGTTTGGCGGGGACGTCGCGGCTGGCTGGATGGATGTTCGAGCCGGGAATGGGGCCTCAGCCTGTGTGGACCCGCATGCATTGCCTATGCCGGGCGCATCGACGGCGGCGACTTGCAGTCAGGAGGGCGGCGTGTTGAGCGCTTGGTAGGCATCAAACTATCGGAAACGGTCATTTTCTTCAAGAATTGCAGGTGAAAGCTCACCAACTCTTACTCCAAAGGAACATGATGCAAATCAAATAAATAGCGATTTATTGGGAAGTCAAACTTGTCAACACAGGAAGTGGCCTACAAACCCAGCTGTCGTGAAAAACAGGAAGTGGAATGTTTTTCAGACTGTCAACCACTCAAAAATAATATGGGACTCAAAATTAAAACCAAAGGGACTATTCGGTGGGCACATCAATATACGAAGCCTTGTATCTAAATTTGAACAAATTCAGTTTATTTTAACAAAATCAAACTTAGACTTTCTCTGTCTGTCAGAAACCTGGCTAAAGGCAAATTCACCATCTGCTGCAATTACGGTGCCAGGCTACCAAATTCTTAGACGTGACAGAGCAAAATCTAAAGGAGGCGGAGTTATGATTTATATAAAGAACAGTATTCTGTATGAGGAGATAAACTTAACAGACTGTGACTTAGAATGCATTGGGCTGAAAATTATTTTATCACCACAAATGTCGTTCAGCCTTATCGTACTGTACCGTCCGCCCAATTCAAATATAGATTTTTATGAAAAATTGCAAAATATGCTGTCAAATTGTAATTTTGATAAAGAGGTCATGATAATGGGGGATTTTAATGTAAACTGGGAGGACAGAGTAGTCAGGAAAAATCTTAAGCAAATAACAGATCGCTTTGACCTCACACAGGTAATTAAAGGCCCTACAAGAGTAACTCCATCAACTAAAACCCAGATAGACTTGATATTCAGCAATAGACCTGAAAGAATAAAAAAATCTTTTAATATGATCACAGGAATATCTGATCACAACTTAGTACTTGTCACGAGAAAATTGTCAAAAAAGAGATTTGGTGTCTCTAAGGTTAAAGACCAGGAATCATTTATAATACCACATAAAGACCAAGAACATTTTCAAAACACAGTGAATAATCTTAACTGGGATCCGTTGTTAGGTGGAAAAGATGTCCATGAGGGAAGTAAGATACTTTCAAATAAACTACAGTGTATTATAAAAAAATTCACTTGCAGATATACACATAGGAAAAGAAGAAATAGTCTCCCCTGGATTAATGCAGATATCATTAAGAAAATGAAAGAGCGTGACCTTGCACTGAAAAAGGCTATTAAAACAAATCAGTCACATGATAAACATCATGTGGCTATGTTAAGGAACACTGTAATATCCATGTTGAGAAAGTCTAGGGCCAACTTTTTTATGACCATAATTAATGAGGCAAGGGGTAATACAAAATTAGTATGGGACCAGCTAAAAAAACTAATGGGCCAAGAACAAAAAACAAGAAACCCTGCTGAACTAACGGTGGATGAAAAGCGCATTAGGAACCCAGCACAAGTAGCTACGACATTTAATCATTATTTTGTTAACTCTGTAACCGCCATAGCCCAGAGTTTTAAATCTGTAGATATTGCAGTGTGTACAACCCCATCAACAGAATCTAGTCTTGTCTTTACTTGTGCTACAGAAGCAAATACGCAAGCAATAATTAAAAAACTTAAATCATCCAAAGCGAAAGATGTCCATGGAATGGACACAGCAACACTTAAAAAGTTTAGCGTATCACTAGCTAGTCCCATTACAAAAATTATGAATCAATCCATATGTCAAGCTGAATTTCCAAACATATGGAAAACCGCTATTGTATCACCCATCTTTAAATCAGGTAATCCACAAACTGTCTCTAATTATAGACCTATAAGTATTTTACCTGTAATGTCTAAAGTCCTTGAGAAGTGGACATCTGGGGCCGTATTCACAAAGAATTTTAAGGCTAAAAGTAGCTCCTAACTGGCGAATTTAGGAGCAACTCCTAAAAATAATGGGCGTGTCACTCCTAAATTTAGGACTCCTAAATTTTTTCACTAAGAGTAATTCACAAAGCATTTTAGCCCTAAAAGTAGCACCTAAGTCTGGGACAGCTTAAAAGAAGTCGAGAGGACTCCTAACTCACTAAGACCTATTCACAAAAGATCTTAAAATGCCTTAGGTGCTGATCCTCCTTTACATGGACAGTTTCACCAACTCAAAAGCATTGCAAGTACTTAAAAGCACACTTTAATTTAAGCATATTGTTTATGACATTTGTTTCATAATTCATTACATTCATGACAAGCAGGAAGTTTTTTAGAATTACATGAAACAATAATGATATTAAATATTTAATATTATAGGCATACCTGTTGCCATGCTAGTCTGTTTAAAGGCTGCAATCTCAACCCTCTACTGCGATTGTAATGCATATACCACCACCTCTCACATTCGTCCGGGGTCCGCGACATAAGTGGGAATGTTGCATTGATCTGCAACAAATCCTCTCCCATCAGTAATGCGCGGGTTGATCCGAAATGAGCGGATGCATGCGGTCACCCGCGGAGTCATCCAAAAATATTTTTAATGATATTCGGGTCGCGTTCGGTCGGGTCGTTTGAAATAAAGATGGCAATTAACTATTAAACAATTACTACTTAAAAAAAATGCTGGCCAGGGAGCGGGTCGGGTACACTATTTATTTTTTATTTTTTGCGGTCCGAGTTGCGGGCGGGTTAGTTGAAAACGTTGGTCGGGTGCCAGTTGTTTTGTACATTGACCCGCGCATCACTTTCTCGCATGTCTCACGCTTAGTTTTGCTTGATATCTCAGTGCCAAATTTCCCTTTTATTACGTTTCTTTTTTCCAGCACCAACTGGGCCAGCAGCAGTAACTGATCCTGCATCCATTTGGGCTTTCTTTTTCGTTTTGGCGAGTTCCACCATCATTTATTTATTACATTAGGCAGGCTTCTTTAATATGGGCAACATTTCCTTGCTTTAAGTAGTCTATTTAGGCTAATAGGATGTACATTAATCAAGCAAGTGTTAATGCAATGTCGTTTTTTATTATTAGGCAATTGGCGGTTTTCATTTGTATTAGGCTTGATTTAATTTAATTTAATTCACGACTTTTCTTTAATATATGCATTTCGATGGCATTACTATTATTATTATTTTGTATAGGACACAGACATATTTCGATATTGTAATTCCATGATTTGGTGCGTCTGTGTTATGTTCCGCATGACAGCCCTGTCATCTAACAACCAATCACCGTGGTCATTGCGAGGCAGCTCGTGCATGAGAATTGACGTCATCCGTAGCAACGAAGACTCACTCTTAGTTTAGGAGTTATCATTTTTCCTTACTAAAAGTAGGTCTGAAAGGCGTTGTGAATAACTTTTAAGAGAAAACTCCTAGCTAAAATCTTTTAGTGCGATTTAGGAGTACTCTTAGTGATAAGATAAAATGCTTTGTGAATACGGCCCCTGATCATATAAAAGACCACTTAAATAAAAGTTAATTTAATCTTCACCCACTACAGTTTGGATTCCGATCAAACCATTCAACTGAATCAGCAAATTGCTATTTTATTGATAAAATCAAGTTATTACTTGACAGAAATAGTGTTGTAGGAGCAGTCTTTCTTGACCTTAGAAAAGCATTTGATACAGTAAACCATCGTATCTTATTGGCTAAATTATCCTCTTATAATCTTTCAGATCAGGTGTTAAAATGGATAAAATCATATCTCTGTCAACGTACACAAATTGTTTGTATTGGTAATAGTCAGTCTGAGTCCCTACCTCTGTCGACCGGCCTGCCACAAGGCTCCATATTATCCCCTGTTTTATTTTGTATGTATATTAACGACCTGCCACAGGTGTGTCCGGAGGCTAACATTCAAATGTACGCGGACGACACAGTTTTGTATGTACATGGAGCTTCAAAAAGTGAGGTAGCTGATAAGCTTACAAAGGTAATGGTTAAAGTCTCAACATGGTTGGATCAATCGTGTCTACAACTTAATGTGTCAAAAACTGTGGGTATGTTCTTCACTAAATCATACAAGGCAACAAATGATGCAGATATTATGGTGTCAGGAGAAAAAATACAAATTGTCCAAGAATATAAATATCTTGGCATTTACATAGACAATAAATTAAATTTTAGATCACATGTAAAGCAAACTTGTAAAAAAGTCAAATTTAACTTAGCAAATTTTCGTTTTATTCGAAATTCAATGTCTATTAAAGCGGCCAAAACATTTATGCATTCAATGATTTTATCCCATTTTACCTATTGTTTAACGAGTTGGTCCCAGTCAAATTCTACTACCATGAAACCACTACAATCTTTATACAAACAAACACTCAAGGTATTAGATAAGAAACCAAAAGCCTTTCACCATTGCGGCATTTTATCAAAATATGATATTTTAAGTTGGGAAAATTTAATAAAGTTTTTTAATTGTTGCCAGGTCTACAAAATCTTACATGATATGGCCCCGCCACCCCTTCGTGATCTAATTAATCTTAGAACAACTAATCACAGAATTACTAGAGGAACTTCTAGAGGTGACTGTATTATTCCACACAGGAAAAGTGCTTTTAGTCAATCTGCTTTTTCTGTCAGGGCTTCTCAGGAGTGGAACACCATTCCGTCGAGTATTAGAGATATAAATACATATGGTCTCTTTCGATTACATCTGAAACGTTGGCTTATTTGTAATCAGTCCTGTCAACACTAAAAGTTCTGCTGTTGCTCGTTTGTGTTACTGTCGTGACTTGTGAAATGTTTTGTGTGATGTAAACTGCAATTATTGTAAGGAGTTGTAAATGAGCTTACAATTTATTTTTAGACTAGCTTAATATTTAATGTTTTTTATCTCTCTATTTTAAGTTTGTTACATTAACAGTGCAAATATTTTTAAATATGTACTTTTTTTTAGGGTGCCAATGTACAACTGGCAATCAGGACTACAGATGAAAATTAGCCATTGGCTAAATCTGGCATGTTACAGGTGTACTGTTGTTAATATGCACTGTCCTGGTAAATAAATAAACAATAAAACAAAAACAAAAAATAAAACAGACTGAATCACTAATTTTCTGTTTGAACCTTACTTTCTTTGTAGTGTCATTCTTAAGTTGGTATTGAAAAGGGCCCTGCCAAAACTCTTGCTATAAATTTAGTATCAAACGTTTTTTCTAGAATATCATATGCTGTAGCATTAAGATTTGTGCTCATGGAAATAAGTAAAGTATTTAAACCTGTTTATTAGAAGGAGGCATCGCAATAGTTATGTCTATATAGTTTATGTTTAACAAGCCAAAATAACTAGGGCTGCTTCTTTTTAAGAACTTTTGGGTATTTTTAAATCAGCCAGAAGAATAACAGTCCTTAAATGTGTAGTGTACTGCCATAATTTTGTAATGATCAAACGTGAGGTCAGATTCTTGTTAACCTACTGTGTTCTTTCGTGATGGTTAGCCGAGTGTCCCAGGACAGAAAATCTGTTTCGTATGGATCAGAGTCAGACATTAAAATCTAATATGTAATATCTAGTGATATGTTTTCTTAGATAATGCTGTGAACAAATGCTCTTTTACCTTGAATATTAGGTGGATCCACACTTGAACCATCTGTATGATGATCTGCACCCACTGGATCTGTAAATGGTGGAGCAGGTAAGTTTCACAAGTAAACAAACTCAAATCCTGTTCAGACCATTCATGATTCCAGCAATAACCAAGTTTTCTCGTCACAATAAGACTGCATTTACATTGCAAATCTTAATGCACAGATCATATTTTTTGACTATATTCATTTTTTGTTCTGCTCTTTTTATATTTACATAAGACACTATTCATATCTGATATCTGTGTTACAATAATTTCCAAAACTACAGTTAATATGAGTGTCATGATTTGCACTTGAGTTTTGTATCAACTTAAGCCAGGGTCACTGCCAATTTAGGCATGTTTTAATTATGACACTTAAACAATTGTATATGTACTTCGATAAAAGTTTTTGCAATCATGGAAACATAAGTGAATCGCAGACAGCATTCTTCTTTTACGAATGTAAAATGGCTGGAGTAGTGATGTCACTAGCTAGATTAATTTTCATTTTACCTCCCCCACAGAAAGACACAGCACATCATTATATCGTTGGCTTCGCCCACTGGTGTTCAGTCTAAAGTAGTAGTTGTTGACAATCATAAAGTTGTAATAACAGTAAGATTGTGATGTCAGACAAACATTGTGCTGTTGCTGGCTGTGGGAAATTAGTGTCTTTGTAAGGGTCGCAAATAATTTTAAAATATTTATGTTTCAAAATATTGGCACCCTACCATGAACTAAACTGGACTGTCTCAGAGACCAGGTGTAGTAGGGTACGGAGCGCTCACACTAGTCACACCAATCTTTGAAGGTAAAACATACTTTGGTATGATACAGTATGCATAGTGTGAGTACCCCATAATTTCACTGTAAACCATGCCGCTCCTTAGAGCTTATTTCTTTGTATATTTAAAACATTCTTCATTCTCTTGTGATTATTTTTGCAGGTTTCTGAATTGATGTCAGATGCAAAGCAGAAGCTTATTTTCTCACAGTTTGGCTTCATTGTGGAAAAATACTGGAAACTAAAATGCAGGTGACATTCTTTTGTTTATTGAAGCTATGACAAATAATTTGTCTGTTTAGTTAATGTTTTATGTAGAATTATTCATCCGATGGGACACACTTAGCATGGGTAAAAATTTCAATCCAGGTAGTGCAAGCAGTGGCGGAGCCAGAGGGGTGTCCAGGGTGGCACTGGACACCCTTGACATGTCACTGGCCACCCCGTGTGCCACCCCAAATTTAATGCGCTACTTTCAATTAATCGCTATGTTTATTTTCGACATGTGGCAGCACAGCCATTGTGAATATTAAGCCTCCCTGCGGTCGCGGCGCAAACTCTTTATTTTTCAATCACTGCGCAAAGCGACTTGGATTACTCTGCTGATTTTGGACATACAGATATGATTTATACATCATTTAAAATGTAAAAGTGTCATTTTTTGTGTGTCTATAAAAACTGATTGTTGTGCTTTTCACAAAATTAAGAAAATATACATACTGCGCATTCTGTTGTCTCTCCATCAGTGATGTCTTTTCAAAAACGCGTCAGAAAAAATACTGTAACTTAACGAATACTTCATACCATCAGAAGATAAATGTCATGTCTACATAATGCTTGGAATCTCTTTAAAATGATGTAAGTGACGTCGTACATTGCTAATACTACATGATTTCACCGTATATGCTGGAAGTGTGGTAATTTGTTTGTGGACTGAATAAAGTCTAAGATTGCCAATTCTTTTTACAACAAAACCCAGCACCATGTTTTCATTCTTGACGTGATCTTTATAGGCTACTGTATTATTGTTAATTCGACTGGATTGCCACATTGAACTTGAAAGCGCGTTGCGCATATAGTGCGCGTGCACAGCAAGAGCTTAAATGACTTCATGTTTGCAACTTCGCGTCTTTTTGGCTTAAACAGACAAATGCTCATATGTCAAAACAGCTGTCTTGGTGATGTTCATACTAAACATTTGGTTACTGTGCGTCTTAAACGAATAAACATTTTATTGCATTCGGTCTTAGCCTAAGTCTGTTGCAGTCTCTCTGTCATTAAAGTTAATTAAATATCAAAAGAAAAAAGAAAACTGTTGCATCTTCTGTATCTTCGTAAATAAAGATTAATCCAAACATCCTTTGTGTTGAGCTCTGCTATTTGAAGTAAGTTTATAGGTTTATCATGGAGTTTAGATTTCCTGAACTTTTGCTTCATTAAAGGGATAGTTAACAAAATGAAAATTCTGTCATCATTTTTACATCCTTATGTTGTTCTAAACCTGTACAAATTTCTTTTTTCTGATGAACACAAAAGAAGATATTTTGATAAATGATGGTATGGACACAGCTGTTAACCATTGACTTCCATAGTAGGAATAAAAACAATATGATGGAATTCAATGGATATACCATTAATTGTGTGCTTACCATCATTTATCAAAATATCTTCTTTTGAGTTTATTAAAATAAAATACAGGTTTAGAACAACATAAGGGTGAGTAAATGATGACAGAATTTTCATTTTTGGGTGAATCCCTTTAACAGACAGTAAATCAGATGTAAGAAATACAGTAGAAAGATTTAAAATTCACCCTTATTATGTTTACATCTAATGCGATCAAAAGATTCATTTATGCTTTCTTGATACATGGTTACACGTCATTTTCTTTTATGGACTATGGACCCCCTAAAGTAGCTTTGGCCACCGCCTGGCCACCCCATTAAAAAAATCCTAGTTCCGCCACTGAGTGCAAGCAATTTGCACCAAAACGTATTTGTGTTTTATTTACTACTTTTAATTTATATTTAACATTTTTAAGTTTTTCTGTAAATAAAATGAACACTCTGAAATGAAAATTTGCTTATACAGATGTGGCCTTTAAAAATGCGCGTTTTCTCCCGCGGCATTCGCCAATTCGTCTCGCAGAGTCTCGCAGCATTCTGCAAGTGCTTTCGGGGGGGCTACTTTCCATTTTCCCTTAATGTGTTTCGCTTCACAGAATATCCACCAGGTGGCGCAAAAAAACATTGCATTGTTTCCAGAAGTTAATAAGGGCATTGCTGAATATTTTACGCTACTGTATTAAAACAGCAAAGTGATACAGTATGTCAACCCCTTCTTGCCAGCATAACAGCGCATACAACTATTAAGATACGTGCAATGCGAATTTATAGGAAGTGCAACAGAGAATTTAGTGTGAGCCTAATAAACGCGACTCTATTTACAATGAATATCTTAATTATTTGTGTTGTCGAATTTTGACACCGTTTCATTGTTTGTTCATAATATTTATAATTGTCAGTTTTTCTAAAAGTATCAATATTTTAAAGAAATTAATGTGGTATAAAAAAGACATGTTTTAAAGTTAAAACTGTTGTAAAAAATATAGTATTATTCTTATATTTTAAGAATAACAATATGATACATTTATACTGCGCTAAAATGCTTTACATATGGAAAGAGGAATTCTTCTCAACCACCACCAATAAAGTTTACAAATTATTCTTTAGAAAAAAGGCGTTTAAACCCATGCGGGGTGTACAGTTGGCATATATCATCTTTCTTATTTCGTTTTTACATATTTATATTTATAAAATCTTTAATAATAGGCTACCTTTCTTGCGCATATGCAGTCAGTGTTTCTACGTAATTCATAATTGTAAAAAATATTATTGTAAAATAGAATATCACTAAAATAATTTATTAAAGTAACTTAATAAAATGTCTTAATGTCACTTATGTGTTTTTTTTTTAGTTGGTCAAACCAAAATAATTGACTAGAAATAGAACAGATATTTGTAGGTTATTATTAAGACGTATGCTACATCTGATAAAATAGCGAACAGAGAAACTGTGCCTTTTGCGGACGAAAAACACCTCCGAAATGTTGAGTTTATGAATATTTACAATATGTACTTTGTGAAATGTGTGTGTAAAATAATCAATTTTATGTGGCTGTAGAGACAAACAAGACGCATCGCCTTCCAGATATCTTACACGTTCGCATTCAACACTTTTCAAAACTTATTTATATTAAATCTAATTAATAATTATAAATTATGACATGAGAAAATTTGAAGTGTGCAAAAGAGCCAATTCAGATATTGTTAATTAAAGCTGTTTTATACACCTTTCTGCCTTGTTTAAATTAACAAGCATTTAATTTGCCACTGTCAACACGTTTTGTGATTGATTTAATGATTTATTACAGAAACTTCTATGAAGCAAAGCTATTGTACTAAGCATCTTTATATATATATATAAATATATATGTTATAAATGTTGTAAAAAAAAATATTAGTATTCTTATATATTAAGAATAACAATATGATACATTTATATTGCGCTAAAATGCGTTACATATGAAAGAGGAATTATTCTCAACCACCACCAATAAAGTTTAAACATTATTCTTTAGAAAAACGCCTCCGAAGTGTTGAGTTTATGAATATTTACACTTACAATATATACTTTGTGAAATGTGTGTTTAAAATAATAAATTTCATAACTGTAAAGACAAACACGCCACATTGCATGATTTTATAAATACCGCGGTCCATATAAGTATTTTTTTTCAGGGCATGCACCCCAGAAAAAAATCTTCTTATTTCCCTGCTATACATATATGAATTTTAATACATCAGAAAACCAAAGAATCAAATACCTATAGATTTCAAACCATGTCAGTATGCAGAAGACTTGTGTTGGTCATAGGAATACATTGTAATAATTATTTTACCATCCTGGGCACACTGCTGCACACTTTCTCTTCTTTTGTTATTTATTTAACTTTAATGACTTCAACAGGTACTGTTTATTAGGCTTTAAGACTGAATGCAATAAAATGTTCAAGCCAAAATATGAACATTTAAACTCCGTGCACGCGCGCTACGGGTGGATGAAGCGTTGTACCGCGGACGTGATGCATCACGTTTTCAAGTTCAAGCTTAGCAGAAGTCCAGTGCAACACATGGAATCGAATCATTATACAGTTAAAAACATATCGCTTAGGTTACTCACGTAACCCCGGTTCCCTGAAATAACGGGAACGAAGCATTGCGTCAGTTTGCTGACGCTATGGGGGAAACTCCTGTTTACTCCGTGATTGAAGCCTATTGGTTAACGTCTGTAGAAAATACAGACCAATGACGTTTGAGCCCGCGCGGGGGCGTGGCACACGTCCCTATATAAGCCGGTGAAATACGTCAAGAGCTCATTATTATTCGACTGAAGCGCGCAGCCGAATAACACTCGCTGCGTAGACGTTTGTAGCACGGCCAGCGACGCAATGCTTCGTTCCCGTTATTTCAGGGAACCGGGGTTACGTGAGTAACCTAAGCGTTCCCTTTCAATACGGTTCACTTCGCATTGCGTCAGTTTGCTGACGCTATGGGGGAACGTAATCCCATCCCGCCGTGCATACACAACGGACTGAGGTGCCCTTACCGGAGAGACACTGCATGTGGCCCTAACCCAGCATATACATAGCTCTAGCGAGCGCAAGTGTAAGCACCATATATGAGACAGTAATACGCATACAGTGAAGTTTCTAAACGCACCATGATGCATATACAATAGAGCACGAGACGGCGGGTTCCCTGAGCGCGCCGCGAGCTGTGCATGATTTATTAATAGGTAGCCATGACGGTGAGCTAGCAACGCACCGTGAAGGCATACAGAAACGCAATCGCGTGAATCATTAAGCCGATAAGACCTGTGCTTGTAAGGCAGGGACATCCAGGCTATAAAATCTGACAAACGTAGACGGCGAGGACCAGCCGGCCGCGTTACAAATGTCAATGATAGAAATCCCCGTAGACCAAGCCCAAGATGAAGCCATACCCCTCGTGGAGTGAGCTTTTAAACCAACTGGACAATGTTCATTCAGGGAGGCGTAAGCCAAAGCAATGGCTTCGACGATCCACTTAGATAGCCTCTGTTTAGTGAGCGGCATACCTAAGGAATGTTGTGCGAAGCTTACGAACAGCTGGTCTGACTTGCGGTATGAGGCAGAACGGTCCGTGTATATTCTTAACGCTCTGACGGGGCAGAGCGTGTTCGGGGTTTGTTCGCCGTCCGCCGTCGGAAGGCGAGAAGTGAAACCACCTGAACTCTAAATGGCGTGGTCAAAACTTTAGGAATGTATCCCGCTCTCGGTCTAAGGATCACTTTGCTATCGTTAGGACCGAATTCCAGACACGACGGGTCAATTGAAAACGCGTGTAAATCGCCTACTCGTTTAACCGATGCCAACGCCAGGAGGAGAGCGGTTTTAAACGAGAGAGCGCGCAGGTCAGCCTGCTCGAGGGGCTCGAAAGGGGGACCGCGCAGCGCTTTCAGGACCGTGGACAGATCCCAAGACGGGACCGTGTTAGGTCGCGGTGGGTGTAGTCTGCGAGCGCCTCTGAGGAATTTAATGATTAGATCATGTTTTCCCACGGTGCGACCGGCGATAAGGGCGTGATTCGCCGTTATCGCCGCCACATACACTTTAAGCGTCGAGGGCGCGCGACCGCTGTCCAGCATTTCCTGCAGAAAGGAGAGAATATGCTCCACTTCACAGGTGTTTGGGTTTAAGTCTTTCGTCGTGCACCAATCAGAAAAAATAGACCACTTTTGAGCGTAAAGGCGCCTGGTAGATGGGGCCCTAGCTTCAGTTAGAGTATTTAACACTCGTCCTGAAAGGCGTGATGGTTGCCGTTCAGAGACCAAACGTGTAGATTCCATAGCTCCGGCTGTGGATGCCATATCGTCCCTCTCGCCTGAGATAGGAGGTCTTTCCTCAGCGGTACTGGCCATGGTGCTGATGTTTTCAGCTGCCATAGGTCGGGGAGCCACGGTTGATTGTGCCAAAACGGAGCGACCCTATCGCGCATTTCGTCTCTCTTATCCTCTGAAGGACCTGTGGTAACAGGGCCACCGGAGGAAAAGCATACAGAAGACACGCCGGCCATGCTTGCGACAGGGCATCGTGATGTCTCGAGAAGAAGATCGGGCAATGCGCGTTCTCGTCTGATGCAAACAGATCGATCTCCGCCCGGCCGAAGACGGTCCATATTCTCTCGACCGTCTGAGGATGCAGTCTCCATTCTCCCGGCGGCGGACCGTTGCGCGAGAGAATGTCTGCACCCGTATTGGCTACACCCGGTACGTGAGTCGCTTTTAACGAACGTACGTTCGCGTGAGCCCATAATAAAAGCCGTTTCGCCAGCCTGGATAGGGAGCGAGATCTCAGCCCTCCTTGGTGGTTTATGAACGAAACCACCGTCATACTGTCCGACCGCACTAGAACGTGTTGATGTTGGTTTCGGTCGAAAGTGTCGTAGCGCTAAGATAACCGCCCACATCTCGAGGTGGTTGATATGTAGCTGAGACAACTGGTTGTTCCACGCACCGAAGGCGAGCTCGCCGTCGCAGTGAGCGCCCCAACCCGTCGCAGACGCATCCGTAGTCACCACTTTCCTCCTGCTCACGGAGCCGAGCTCCGTGCCCGAGAGGAAAAGGTGAGGGGATGTCCATATCGAAAGCGCTTTCACGCAGCTGTACGTGATTTTGATTAATAAGCGGCCCGACAACCAAGCACGGGGCGGAACTTTCGCTTTCAACCAAAACTGAAGCGGCCTCATGAACAGCATTCCCAACGGTATTAGTGGGGATGCTGCTGCCATCAGACCCAGCATTTTCTGGAATCGTTTGAGAGGGAGATGTGAACCCACTTTGAACGATGCCGCCTCGCGTCTGACCGTGAGCGCGCGTTCCTGTGTAAGCCATGCCCGCATCTTTAATGAGTCGAGCGTCGTGCCTAAGAACGTGATTCGCTGCGTGGGGGTGAGCAAACTCTTCTGGAGGTTGATTTTGAACCCCAAATTCTCCAAATGCTGGAGTACAACGGTCATGTGCGCAGTAATTTCCCTCTCTGACTGTGCCAGAATAAGCCAATC
Source organism: Misgurnus mizolepis (assembly GCA_025389145.1). Classification (NCBI taxonomy): domain Eukaryota; kingdom Metazoa; phylum Chordata; class Actinopteri; order Cypriniformes; family Cobitidae; genus Misgurnus; species Misgurnus mizolepis. The sequence continues at coordinate 33,740,328 of JAIFKI010000009.1, read as the reverse complement.
GTCGAGGTAATTCAATATGCGGATGCCGCTCTGTCTGAGAGGGGCGAGAGCCGCATCCGCACATTTGGTAAATGTGCGTGGTGCCAGAGATAATCCGAAGGGCAGAACTTTGTACTGGTATGCTGTCCCGTCGAACGCGAATCTTAGGAACGGCCTGTGACGTGGCGCTATCGGAATGTGAAAGTAAGCGTCTTTCAGATCCACTGATATGAACCAATCGCCCGGTCGAATTAACGCCATGATTCGTCTGGCTGTAAGCATTTTGAACGGCCGTTTGGCAAGAGCGCGATTCAAAACGCGTAGATCCAATATCGGTCTGAGGCCGCCGTCTTTCTTTGGAACGAGAAAATAACGACTGTAAAAGCCTGATTCGCTTTGATCCGCCGGGACCGTCTCTATCGCGTCTTTTAGTAATAAAGAACGCACCTCTTCCCTGAGGATCTGTATACGATCGTCTGGGACAGTGGTGTAGAGAACGCCGCGAAACCGGGGTGGTCTCCGGGCGAATTGAAGTGAATAACCGTGTTGGATTACGTTTAGAATCCAGCCCGGCATACCGGGGGTGGATTGCCAAACGTGAAATTTGACGGCGAGCGTCGATATGCTTATGGACGTTAAGCCGTGTGTGTGTGTTTGTGTGTACAGAGGAGGAAATTTGCTCTTTTTGTGAAAAGGTAAAAATTTGTGTTTCGCTGTTACAGCGAGGGTGTGTCCAGCGCCCGAGGGGACTGAAACACGCAGAACTTTCGAGGGCGGGCCGGCCGAAGCGGGACCAGAGCCTCTTTTCCTCCTCAGACTCTCTTCAGGGAGGCGGTGCCGGCGTCGGGTCCAGCGTAATCCTAGGACGGGGACCGCGGCGTCGAGGCGGGCCAGCCGGTCGTGCAGGACGCTGGCGCTTGACCTCCGGTTCAGCTCTCGGCTGGGGCTGAGCTGGTGCTGGCTTAGGGCGTTGAGTTGGCGGCGGTTTTGGGCGGCCGGTCTCAGACGCTGAGGCAGATCGTTTCGGTAGAAAATGCCGCATAGCCTGCGACGATTTCTGTGCCTCAGTGAAGCGCTGGGTGAACCCCTCCACAGCGGAGCCGAAGAGCCCCGACGGTGACACGGGCAAGTCAAGAAGGGCAACCCGGTCCGTGTCCTTGATGTCCGTCAAGTTCAGCCACAGATGTCTCTCCAGAACAACCAGGCTGGCCATGGCTCTTCCTACAGCCTGAGTGGCGACTTTAGTGGCGCGAAGGGCCAGATCAGTCGCGCTGCGCAGGTTTTGAAAGGTCGACGGGTCCGGACCTGACTCGTCCATGTCACGGAGGAGTTTTGCCTGGTATACCTGCAGTACCGCCATCGTATGGAGAGCGGATGCAGCGTGTCCGTCGGCGGCGTAGGATTTCGACGCCAGGGTCGATGTCAGGCGACAGGGCTTCGACGGATGGTTCAACTTAGCCCTCCATCCGCCGGCTGAAGACGGGCAGAGATGGGCGGCGACAGTTTCCTCGAGCGGCGGCATCTTAGAGTAGCCGTGTTCGTCGGCGCCGTCCACTACGGAGAGGACGTGGGAGACGGCGCTCTGAGCTCGGGTGGAGTGGGGAGCACGCCAGGATTTGGTGAGCTCCTGGTGAACCTCAGGGAAAAACGGCGCCTGCCGTTGGCGGGATGATTGACGGCGCCCGGGCTGCAGAAACCACTCGTCCAACCGGCTGAGTTGAGGCTCTGACGGCGGCGACCACTTGATATTGAGCTCCGCCGTAGCTTGCGTCAAGATGCGGATGAGCTCAGAGTCGTGAGGACGCGACTCGGTAGGTTCATCAGCGGCGGCTGCGTGGGCGTCGTCATCCGAAGCCGCCCAATCCTCCAACTCCTCAGAGGATGACATCATCTCCAAGTTGTCACCGGACCCAAAGGAAACCATGCCGCTAGCACTCGGCAGGGGGCGTAAGTCCTCACGGGCGAAGGTGACAGGATGACGGCGGGGAGACAGAGCACGCGGGGGATGAGCCGGCGTGGACTCGGTCTCAGGGCGTCTTCCAGCTTCACGGCTCCGCTGCTGTTTAGGCGGGAGAGCACGGGAAGCCTTCCGTTTAAAGATCTCGAGGCGGGAGCGCAGCACCGCGATAGGAAGGAGCTCGCAGTGGGCGCAGCCCGCCTCGGTGAGTACGGCCTCGGCGTGGGCAGGACCCAGACAGATGACGCACTCTTTGTGGAAATCCTCCACGGGCAAAGGGGCTCGGCAGGAGCCGCAATGCCGAAGCGACATTATCTCAACGCGCTTCTGCTCTTTTAGATACTCTTTGTAGGCTCACCGGAAAGCGGCAGGGGAACACGCTGGTGTGTTGTAGTCCGCTGCAGTGCTTGGATCGACGGCGAGTAAGGGCTTCTTCTTCGGAGCAGCGAGAAGGTTCGCGCTGAAGGAGAAAAGTAATGAGCTCTTGACGTATTTCACCGGCTTATATAGGGACGTGTGCCACGCCCCCGCGCGGGCTCAAACGTCATTGGTCTGTATTTTCTACAGACGTTAACCAATAGGCTTCAATCACGGAGTAAACAGGAGTTTCCCCCATAGCGTCAGCAAACTGACGCAATGCGAAGTGAACCGTATTGAAAGGGAACTTCATGAATGAAAGGGTGGCGTTGAATGTTGTTAATAAACATGCTGAATAAGGGAAAGAATTACTGGAGGGAGAGAAAGCAGCGCATTAAATTTGGACACCCAAGTGCTCAGCTGCAGTACGTCACCTTGACAGTCACTACGGTTTCATATTTCTCGTCAATAAACTGCTGTATAATAGTCAGCGTTTGATTACTTACATCTCTCTTGCACTTCCACTAACTGCACATCTGACCTCTGTGTTGCACCTCTGTCTGCCTGGTTTGATTTTATTGGTCATCTCGGTTTCATTTTGACTTTATCTTACTTAATAGACCCTTTAACTGTTTGTACAACATGTAGACATGGCACCGTATGCGTGCACATTTAGGCAACAGAGGTATGGCAAAAATCAGCAGTGAAGCAACTTACCCATTACACAAAAAATTCACACGACCGTGCCGCTCTCAGTGTGTCTGCATCTATGAAAAAAATGTGCACCACCTGCATGCAGAGAGCACGCGCGCTGCCTGCACGACATCCAATCACTGTAGTCCCACGTTGGTTCGGATGTTGGGACCGTACCAGTACAGCTCAGCAGTGGTGTAGTCTACTAGGAATTGTAAAGGATTTCCGTATACCCGCTAAAAATAGCGTGAGGATGCGTAACAGCATGGTTTTGTGACATTTCAAACTTTTAGTAATAGTGAAGCACTGACCATTAGCATGCTACACTTGCTACTTTAGCGGGTTGAAATGCATATACATATTAGGCTATATATTTGGTGTGTTTGACTTTCTGCCGAACTGCGCGATCCGATCGGCATATGAAATTACTATAGCGGCGCGAAAGTGACTGGGGAGCAGAGTGGTGTGGCGCTACAAAAACCCACAGGCGAGTGACAGCAAAGTACCGCGAGAGCGATTCCAGTTATCACGTGGATAAATCCGCTTTGAATCACTCTCGCGGTACTTTGACATCACCAAGAGATCTGCTTAGTGCAAATGAAGTGTAACCTGCAGTGTAGCTGCTCACGCGACACTGTAAACAAACAGTCCATGTGTAGAAGTGAACGAGTGGAGCAGTGCTGCAGAACGCACATGTGAGTAAACAACATTTAAATCATCAGTCCAGTTTATTACTTTATCTGGAGGTAAGGCTCCAAATGCAATAAATAATATTAACAGATAATATCTATTGAAAGAGTGGATTTTTTTTCTCCTTCAATGCATGTGTTAGCCACGGATTGAAGATTGTAAACAGTTCATTTAATTTTAATTAACAGTTGAGTAACTTTTGGCACTGAGTTAGATGTTAACACTAAACCAGTCTAAAAATTTGTCGTTTCCCCAGCTTTAAACCCATTGGCTGTTTAAGTCTTTTTTTCTTATAATAACTGACATGTTGATAACACATTCAGTTTATGTGTTTATGAGTACACTTTCAGAACGCTCTCAGTTACATGAAGATCCATACTGTATGCATCTGTGAGTGTGGTGGTGCTTATGGGGTGTTGCGCTGGGACGAATGAGCATAAGGGTGAGAGGGAAAATAAAAATCTAGACTATACCACTGCAGCTAAGTCACTACATTGACATGGCAGAAGGACAGAATGCCATTTTGTTCTGGGCACTCTTCCTTCACTCTTTCAAGTAGCCTTGGCAGTGCCTGCTTCTAGTGCTACAGTGGAGCGAGTTTTCAGCCATGGTGGCATCATGGCCAATTTGATCTTTTGCAAATGCAATGCAGTATAGGGGCCTCCCTCCACCTGTCCAAAGCACGCATTTTATTTCTGTGGTAAGAGGACTTGACATGACTCAAAACTAAAATGGTAGGACTTTGGACTCGACTTGAGACTTGTTGGCTTTGACTTTTGACTCGACTTGGGACTTGCCTCATCTTTGACTCGACTTGACTCGGAACTCGAGGGCAAAGACTTACTTGTGACTTGCATAACAATGACTTTGTCCCACCTCTGCTAAGACGTCACATGCCGATCGGTCTGCGCGGCGCTGCAAGAAGCCACACGAGCGCTGAGCGTTGAGTCAAATTATAAGACGAGCGTAAGAAAATGACAGAGGTCTGGTCAGGGAATTAACCCAACACAAAAGTGAATATGATAGCAATGACGCTTTAGATAAGATCTATAGACATGCACATCAGTGTTTTATTTGTCTGGAGAAAAGGACAATTTGATATCCAAAATAGTGTCCAACACAATACTTACTGTGGGATTTTGATGTTCTTTTGGTAATCATTATATTATGTTATGGTTCATGAGTGCCATTATGTTCTTTCTGATAAAATGTATGAGAAAATGTCTGTGTGCAAGTGGAAAATAGCAAAGAGGAAGTTACTAGGCTGTGAGAGCAAAGCAACAAGCTTTGTGGTTTCCTATTGAATGTTGAGATCTACAGAATGTGCAAACAGTATTGAAAACAGGCCCTGGCAGAGAGAAAACACACAGACAAAGCATGCTGTTATTAATTGAAGTTTGAATCTTGCTTAAAAATATAACATTGCCTATATTAACCATTTTAATGGCATTTATCATTTACAGGCTTTAATCACCCCTATACAATAACATGATTTTAGAAAGTACGTTTTAAGTGTAATATGTTTTATGTTGACCCCAGTGAAATCGGCCTAGCAACAAGATGATGTGACTTACAGGGGACAGAATGTTCTAGAACCGAACATTCTGTACGTATATATGTGAGTAGTAAATATGAGGGACATACTGTCACATAAAAATGATTGATGATGACCTTTGACCTCAGGGGAGGGGTGACCTTTTGACCTGTGAGGGAGGGACTGACCTTTTGACCTGCGAGGGAGGGGCTGACCTTTGACCGGACCACCCACGTCGTGAACCTTTGACCTCCGGGGAGGGGCTAACCTTTGACCGGACCTCCCACGTCGTGAACTTTTGACCGGACCACCCGCGTCGTGAACTTTTGACCGGACCTCCCACGTCGCGATGAACTTTCGAACCGACCGCCCACGTTGCTCTAAACTTTTGAACCGTCCTCCCGCGCTGCTCAGAACTTTTGAACCGACAGCCCACGTAGCACTGAACTTTTAACCAGACCGCCCACGTTGGGTTGAACTTTTAACCGGACCGCCCACGTCACGTTGACATGTTTACGTCCGGGGTTATCTCCGGGGCACGTTAAATCACGTCCTCCTACGATAAAACAATAAAAACAGTATTTACACAAGTGGTCTTCATTAAAACACATTCCATGCGCCCATCATAATTTATATAAGGTGGGGCCCGATATGTATAATAAAAGCCAGGGAAATCACAGTTACGAAAATCACAAACATGGATAGACCATGCAGCTCGTGCGATACTCCGGTGAGTGAATGGCAAAATCGACTTGAATCATCTCGCTATGGCGCCGAAAAAACTTTAACTTTTAACATGCGCCATTTTGGAATGCGTGACATCATTATATTCTGCCATGCTGGCACTGAAATATTGTGAAATCCTCTCATTGATTAGTTTCATTAAACACAAATTTTTATGTGAAATGATCAAATAAATTAAGTGTTCTTTCTTTTCTTTTTAACGTCATCCTGGCTTCTAAGGTTATATTTATGGTGAAAATAAACTGTAATTAAATAAATGAAGACTAGAAAAGATGTTTTAAATGAACTTTCTCTAATAATCTTAGCACTATGTATGGATACGACTGATTAAAAAACCATTTCAATAGTACCAACAGAATAAAAAAGGTTTCTCACAGCGGCAGATGAAATACATTCTACAAGAATAATGAACAATGAATTCTGTCAAGATGATGATTTTGGTGGATTTTCTCTAGAGAGTAAACATTTATGTGTAATTTTTAAATATCCAATTCAGCATTTTGTATAGATGACCTGATTTTCAAAACAAAAAATTATGTTTTTTCAAATAAACTGTTCAATACAAAGATATGGTCTTCTGCCACTTACACAGATCGTAGTCCTTAAAGTTGCATTCCTGAGAGATGCTTCCACTCTGAATCGTAAATCGTTATGGCAGTGCCCGGGTGAGGACCGAGATATTTTGTTTATGGACTCGTAAAGCATGTCCAGTCCTCCTGCGATAGCAGGACAGTGTTTATACAAGGGGCCTGCATTATTGCAGCTTGCGTTGCTTTCATCATACTAATAAGTACAGCATAAGTAAAGACAAAAAGACACATATTACAAAACATTACCCGTCTAAAAACTGAGACTTTTAACTTTAGGTTATTAGTATATTAGGTTTAGTATAGTTTTCAGACTTTCAGAAAGAACTCATCAACTTAAAGAATAAAGCACTTATCAATTACATTTATTTTAATCTCAAAAACACATTTTCGTCTAGTATTTATTATTGCACCTGAAATACAAGTACCTGAGACATGCTCACACTCCTTAGCCAAAACACTAAAACTTTTAGTGCTTTTGTATTTAATATAATATTTAATAATATTTGACAAATTACCCCATACAAGACAAACAAATTAGATGCATTCAATGAACACAACATACAAGACAAACAAATTAGATGCATTCAATGAACACAACATACACAATCTTACTTCATTATGTGCTTTGATCCCCTCATGCCTCTGTCTCTGCTGTTCTCAGTTAGTAATGTCTATAAGACAGAAGTTAAAAATCAAACTACTCACACATTTAAATTTAAAGTCTATTAAACTCACACTACTCTTTACCCAGAATAACATGTACTACTTTCGTGCTGACAAAGCGAGGTACATGATTTCTTCAATTTATATAAACACAAGTAAACTTTTTATTGTAAAATAGTCAAATAAAAGAGTAAGACTAAAGACATAGGCTAACTGATGATCCTTACATATGAAATACCCGCACAAAATCATCTAGGTATATTCTTAAAGCGACGTTGGTTTTGTTACACCATAATATAAGAAAAATAAATCAGTAAAGATTCACTTTGCTATCATTTCCAACTAATGTTGATTTATTGTGTTGTACGCAAAACATCTGAACTTCAGTCAGCTTTTCGGGGAACTGAGCATTAATTAACTTTTTAAAGATTCCAACATCTAGTTGATTTTGAAAGATTCCGACATCTAGCTGATTTTTAACCTTTACCTATACATGTTGCTTGGTTCACTGTAAACCCGGCATGCTTACCGTTATGTTTACCTTTAAATGACAGAGAATATAATAGCACTTACCCATAAAAACAAAAAATGTCTTCACAGAAAACAGTAACAAACCATCTGATAAATCGAGTGTTGTAGAACAACGAGTGAAATCTATGTGTTAGTTCAGATTAAAAATACCTCGCTTTATTATATACAGCTCCACAAGGCAAAACAAAGATCTCACGTAGTCCATCATGTTACACCGGCAGTTTGATTATTGTGACTTCCGTGTCCTTTAGTGCGCTAGGGGCATTATGGGAAATGTAGTCATGTTCACAAGGCGAATCGAACGCTGTATTTGTTAAAGGTGCATTGTGTTACTTTTAAAAAAGATCCTTGACAAAAATGCTAAATAATATACATATCTATATTATCAGTGGTGTATAAGGACCTTACATAATGAACTGAATTGTTTTTATTACCTAAGAACGAGCCATTTTCATGGAAGTCACCGTCATATACAGTAGCCCTAATCGTACAAACTGCTCTACAGAGCATGCTTCTTCCCTACGTTGTCTCAGACGATGACATGTTTGTCGTGCGACAGCTACCATATGGGTTTTAAAATTGAAGTCTTTTGCAATTTACAATCTCACCACTAGATACCGCTAAATTCTACACACACCACCACGTTTCCAAGATGCATTACAATCTAAGCCATCGCACTGGGAGAGAGAGTACATAGTGAGACATATTATTTACCATTTTATTTGTTGTTGTTGAGACAATTTAATGTAAAGTCTAAGATTTTATTAATTTATAAAAAATAACATCTTAAAGATAACTATAAGGACTGAAACTAAAAACCAGCGTATTAGCTGTGTACATCATGAAACTGATTTTATTTAATGTGTTTTACAAGTTAAAAAAAATTGAAGAGTTCCACATAAGAAGCAAGAAATCCTTTTCCTACGGGTGTGTAGAGCGAAGAGGATAATAGAGAAAATAAAGAAAAATGTGTTTTACCATGAAAGACCTTTCTTACTGACACTTTAATATTCTATAGCTTCATGACTCACACCGCTGACTACGTGATGGGGGGCGTGCGAATTGCTGTGTTTAGAAGGGACGGGTCAGGATTTATAGGTTTCAAATCAGAGCCTGAAACTTGGAGCTCTCACACCTCAGATACGACGCTCTGGCATGTTCGTATAGCAGCATATTTGAAGGCTACTTTCAGGAATTCTCCAGTAAATTGTTTAAAGCAAAGTTTTTAACACGGTATAACTCAACTGTGCAGGATTCAAGGAGTTGGAGACGCTATTTTTGAGGATGCTGCAAGGACGACCGGAAGCTTAACAAAATCAGGGAGAGACTTGTGGACGAACATTGTGTAAAGTTGTCTACGACACTGGATTCTTGAAAAGAGAGCACAAATGTCACTTGAGCGTGATCACAAACGCAAGACGGCGCACGTGTGCGGTCCTCCGGTTTTTAAAGAAATGCTTTCAGAACACTACAGGAGCACGCTTGTTAATCTTTTGTGTGCGGTAATATCTGCAGACGCGGATGTGTGCTTGCCGCAAAATGACTGCAAAACTGATGCCGAGCGTGTAACCAACCTCAAGAAAAAAAGAGATGTCGTAAAAAATCTGGACAAGTCTTTTGATAAGATGGTTCAAGTGTCTGTTAACGCCGATGAACCGATCAATGTGTTCATCAAAAAAGCCCTGAATGCTATGTATGAATGTAATGATGAGGAGTTTGGCATTGCTGACATCCTCCTCATGTCTGCATATGTAATAGATGTATGTGTTGCCGTAGCGACAAAGAAAGACCAAATCAATGTGCGTGAAATTGTTGAAGTTGCTGCTGACTTTATAATCGTCAAAGGTCTTGGCGCATGCACAGACTTTCTATTGTATCTAGACAACATCATAACCTTTGGTGATGATTGAAAACAATGCGAGTTCCTGGGACACATCGTACACCTGAAAACACATTCACTTTTTCACGACCTACCTTTAAACATTTGAACATGGTCTTTTAATTTTTCTTTACATTCTTTCCACCTATAGGCTGCTTATTTGATAAGTACTGGTTTTAGCTCTTAGAAAGTTTCTGATAAATGTCTGTGTGAAATGTTACCACTACATTCGGTCATTTGGACATTTAGACATCTTGTTCATACAAAGTGCGACACTCGTTATGTTATGTAAAAATAAAAGTGACTTGCATCAGTATGAAAAGCTAAATCCCCATGCATGACCTGATACAAATTTGGTGATTTTGTTATTTAGTGATTTTTACATAGACACGCCAGTTACTATGCATAAACTATATAACTCTATGAAACTTGTGCTTCAATAAATGAATCACCATTTCAAAACTTATCAGGACCATTTTAAGCACATTACAACATACATTCATTTATTTACCATTCGTAAAACATGCGTAGTTGCAACACTACCATTCAGTTAGACTTTACATTTCTAGACTGTGTTTTTTCTCAAAGGTTGCTTATATTTACAGACAACACACTACACCCAAGTGTATCTTAACAATGGCAAACAGGAATAACAACGTTTGCAAACAAGCGTAGTTAAGCACTTTGATTTTTGACATGATTCAAAGAAAGCAACAGTGAATCATCAAAACGTTGCTAGTTTTTAGCTTCCGAAAGTTTACATTTTTACTTGCAAACAAACCAGGAACATTATTCATCTGAACACTTTCACCAAACCTATGTCTTTGTTGTATTTATTTAGACAATCTTTTGTTTTCATAGTTTTGATCTGTTCATGTTAAATTTCTTCTGTATATCTTCTAAAGATAAATATGGTCATTGTCCTTGGGTTTTCTCAGATTTCATAAACCTTTGAAACCTTCTTTGTCTTAATGCCATCAATGTATTTATTACTTATCCGTTATTTGCTATACTGTATGTCATATTTTTGAGTTTACACCATTCATTTTTACAGAAAGTTTCAGAAACTCACATTTACATGGAATTATGATACATTTTACTTTTAATGATCTCCAGGAGTGAGTGCTGGTTTAACAGGGGTAAGCTGTTATCATGCCACAATCCTGAAGGTTTATAAGCCAAACAAGAGTCCTTCAACACATCATATTGATTTCGTTTAACTGAAAAACTGTAAAATTATGTACAGACCAGTTCAATTGGTAAAAACAGTAGTAAGAAAACAAATAATGTTTAACTAGTACAATCGTCACTTAAAGTTTTGTCATATGATAATGATATGATGTTTTATCTTTCAGGTGGTTGTTGAAGTATTTTGGCACAACTGTTTATCCCAATCTTTAATCAGCCATACATGACAAGAGTTTTTTTTTGTTTTTGTCTGAAGCGACATTAAGCATCTAATCTACAACATCGCACTGTAAATGTTAAAAAAATTATACAAACCATCCTTAACACAATATACTGAAGATGCTGTAAAGTGTTTAATCACATGGTACTGATATCACATGATACATTTTCAAACAAATTCAAAGTTACATTTCACTATGTTCGCATCACAATTTACAAGCACTTAACAAACACTGTCTGGTTTAGTCTTATTTTTAAGCGCATTGATACCGTTACACTTAGCATGCACCGCACTTAATGTTGAAAGATTACTCAGTACACGTTGTAATGTTTTAATCACATGGTACTGATTTTACACGTTTTACATTTTCATAACAATTTATACTCTACTTTTCACCGTCTCCACTGTTTCACAATAACAGATTTAGTAAGTATATACTTCACTATGTTGTGGAGTTGTTTTAGTGCCATTTTTAGAGGTAAGCTGCACATTAACTTGAGTACTGTACTTACTGTGAGTACCGTGTTTTTTGGTATCTGTACTTTACTTTATTATTTTCTAGAGAAAAAAAATCCTTTAACAACGGTGTTGTTTAATTGTTGTAGCATTTTTGTACGTAGTTCTCTCAATACATTATGCCTCTGAAGCAACCTACTGAATACACTGACTAGTTTGTAGTCAGTGATCTTTGGAATAACGAGCTTGATGAACGATACACACCCTATAGAAATTAAACAAAAACAAGGTCATTAATAAAGGCATCTCCACTTTTTATTTAAAACTATAAAAGTTACACGATAGAAAAAGTCTTACACTCATTTACATTTGAATGAAAAATATCTTACTTTTCACGTCAATATAACTTAAACAGGTACTTGGGTGTCAAAAGTTGTTACTCTGTTTGAGGTTTGAAAGTCAGCGGATGATTTTCGAACACTAATCGGTGATGTCAAAATAGGCAAAGGTGATTATTTGACACAGTGCCTACCAGTGGTCATACTTAATAAAGTCTACTGCAGTTTTCTGAAAAGATTAAACATTTGTTTCATTCTAAATGTTTGTTTGTTTATATCACAGCCTTCAAAACCTAGCCTTTACCCTGTGAGTATGTAAAGTTTTGATTTATGCTAAAATCTTAAATTGGATATTGTCGGTCTTTCATAGCTACAGATTCTGTTATGTTAAGTGTAACGATTTAATTATTTTACCTGCCGAGTGACTTATGTCAGGTTCAACAATCACAATAATTACATTTGGCACGCAAAACATAGATAGGGTTATTAAGTCAACCCCTTTCATACATGTTTTAATCTTTATCTTGTCAAATTAATACAATATAAAAACCTTTCTTTTATATCATGTTTTTTATTTGAAAAATATTTGTAACTATTAAACAAGTATTTAAATGAACTCAAGTTAGTCCTATAGACCGTTTTATCGGGCGAACTTGCGGTGACGCAATAAGCGTCAGGTCCGAACTTTACTTCTGTTTTCTGTTTATTTATTGTTTTGACTAGTTGCAGATACTGAACCATTAAAGAAATACCTCGTCGAAAATAATGTTTTGGGGTCCTATGTAATCTATGTGTTGTTTATTTTGCTTGTTATATATATATATATATATATATAAACTACTTTAAAAGGACTTTGTTGTTATTTAATCTTCGCAGAGTTTACCGGAAGTTACGTGAAGACCCCGAAGCCGCTTGTTTATGTTGTTACTGCTGAAACCATCTATACTTGCATGTTAGACCACATAACCTTTACATTTCATTATTTAGCAGGAGCAACAGTAGCAATGAAATCAACAAAAGAGCAAAAGTGTTCTAAAAACTATACTCTCAGTTAACTTAACATATTGTAAACAATTTTTATTTATTGATAGGAAAGAATATGTGAGGAAAGGAGAGGTGAAATAGAAATAAGTGCTTAGTATTCCAGGGTCTGGGTATAGTTGAGAGATGTGTCTTTAGTCGGGTTTTGAAGCCGGCAAGCAACTTGAGTATGTATGAATAGTGAGTGTAGGTATTGGGTGCGGTTGTCTTAGGCTAACAGCAGAGTTTTGAATTTAATGCCGGCATCTATACAAGGCCAGTGTAAACTGATAAGGAGAGGTGCAACGTGCTCTCTTTGGGTCGTTATGTCACAGCGTGCATTCTTTTGCGAAGCCAAATGTAACTATTGTGATTGTTGAACCTGACATAAGTCACTCGGCAGGTAAAATAATTAAATCGTTACACTTAACATAACAGAATCTGTAGCTATGAAAGACATCTTTTCTAGTCTTCATTTATTTAATTACAGTTTATTTTCACCATAAATATAACCTTAGAAGCCAGGATGACGTTAAAAAGAAAAGAAAGAACACTTAATTTAATGCCAAACTCCTCATCATTACATTCATACATAGCATTCAGGGCTTTTTTGATGAACACATTGATCGGTTCATCGGCGTTAACAGACACTTGAACCATCTTATCAAAAGACTTGTCCAGATTTTTTACGACATCTCTTTTTTTCTTGAGGTTGGTTACACGCTCGGCATCAGTTTTGCAGTCATTTTGCGGCAAGCACACATCCGCGTCTGCAGATATTACCGCACACAAAAGATTAACAAGCGTGCTCCTGTAGTGTTCTGAAAGCATTTCTTTAAAAACCGGAGGACCGCACACGTGCGCCGTCTTGCGTTTGTGATCACGCTCAAGTGACATTTGTGCTCTCTTTTCAAGAATCCAGTGTCGTAGACAACTTTACACAATGTTCGTCCACAAGTCTCTCCCTGATTTTGTTAAGCTTCCGGTCGTCCTTGCAGCATCCTCAAAAATAGCGTCTCCAACTCCTTGAATCCTGCACAGTTGAGTTATACCGTGTTAAAAACTTTGCTTTAAACAATTTACTGGAGAATTCCTGAAAGTAGCCTTCAAATATGCTGCTATACGAACATGCCAGAGCGTCGTATCTGAGGTGTGAGAGCTCCAAGTTTCAGGCTCTGATTTGAAACCTATAAATCCTGACCCGTCCCTTCTAAACACAGCAATTCGCACGCCCCCCATCACGTAGTCAGCGGTGTGAGTCATGAAGCTATAGAATATTAAAGTGTCAGTAAGAAAGGTCTTTCATGGTAAAACACATTTTTCTTTATTTTCTCTATTATCCTCTTCGCTCTACACACCCGTAGGAAAAGGATTTCTTGCTTCTTATGTGGAACTCTTCAATTTTTTTTAACTTGTAAAACACATTAAATAAAATCAGTTTCATGATGTACACAGCTAATACGCTGGTTTTTAGTTTCAGTCCTTATAGTTATCTTTAAGATGTTATTTTTTATAAATTAATAAAATCTTAGACTTTACATTAAATTGTCTCAACAACAACAAATAAAATGGTAAATAATATGTCTCACTATGTACTCTCTCTCCCAGTGCGATGGCTTAGATTGTAATGCATCTTGGAAACGTGGTGGTGTGTGTAGAATTTAGCGGTATCTAGTGGTGAGATTGTAAATTGCAAAAGACTTCAATTTTAAAACCCATATGGTAGCTGTCGCACGACAAACATGTCATCGTCTGAGACAACGTAGGGAAGAAGCATGCTCTGTAAAGCAGTTTGTACGATTAGGGCTACTGTATATGACGGTGACTTCCATGAAAATGGCTCGTTCTTAGGTAATAAAAACAATTCAGTTCATTATGTAAGGTCCTTATACACCACTGATAATATAGATATGTATATTATTTAGCATTTTTGTCAAGGATCTTTTTTAAAAGTAACACAATGCACCTTTAACAAATACAGCGTTCGATTCGCCTTGTGAACATGACTACATTTCCCATAATGCCCCTAGCGCACTAAAGGACACGGAAGTCACAATAATCAAACTGCCGGTGTAACATGATGGACTACGTGAGATCTTTGTTTTGCCTTGTGGAGCTGTATATAATAAAGCGAGGTATTTTTAATCTGAACTAACACATAGATTTCACTCGTTGTTCTACAACACTCGATTTATCAGATGGTTTGTTACTGTTTTCTGTGAAGACATTTTTTGTTTTTATGGGTAAGTGCTATTATATTCTCTGTCATTTAAAGGTAAACATAACGGTAAGCATGCCGGGTTTACAGTGAACCAAGCAACATGTATAGGTAAAGGTTAAAAATCAGCTAGATGTCGGAATCTTTCAAAATCAACTAGATGTTGGAATCTTTAAAAAGTTAATTAATGCTCAGTTCCCCGAAAAGCTGACTGAAGTTCAGATGTTTTGCGTACAACACAATAAATCAACATTAGTTGGAAATGATAGCAAAGTGAATCTTTACTGATTTATTTTTCTTATATTATGGTGTAACAAAACCAACGTCGCTTTAAGAATATACCTAGATGATTTTGTGCGGGTATTTCATATGTAAGGATCATCAGTTAGCCTATGTCTTTAGTCTTACTCTTTTATTTGACTATTTTACAATAAAAAGTTTACTTGTGTTTATATAAATTGAAGAAATCATGTACCTCGCTTTGTCAGCACGAAAGTAGTACATGTTATTCTGGGTAAAGAGTAGTGTGAGTTTAATAGACTTTAAATTTAAATGTGTGAGTAGTTTGATTTTTAACTTCTGTCTTATAGACATTACTAACTGAGAACAGCAGAGACAGAGGCATGAGGGGATCAAAGCACATAATGAAGTAAGATTGTGTATGTTGTGTTCATTGAATGCATCTAATTTGTTTGTCTTGTATGTTGTGTTCATTGAATGCATCTAATTTGTTTGTCTTGTATGGGGTAATTTGTCAAATATTATTAAATATTATATTAAATACAAAAGCACTAAAAGTTTTAGTGTTTTGGCTAAGGAGTGTGAGCATGTCTCAGGTACTTGTATTTCAGGTGCAATAATAAATACTAGACGAAAATGTGTTTTTGAGATTAAAATAAATGTAATTGATAAGTGCTTTATTCTTTAAGTTGATGAGTTCTTTCTGAAAGTCTGAAAACTATACTAAACCTAATATACTAATAACCTAAAGTTAAAAGTCTCAGTTTTTAGACGGGTAATGTTTTGTAATATGTGTCTTTTTGTCTTTACTTATGCTGTACTTATTAGTATGATGAAAGCAACGCAAGCTGCAATAATGCAGGCCCCTTGTATAAACACTGTCCTGCTATCGCAGGAGGACTGGACATGCTTTACGAGTCCATAAACAAAATATCTCGGTCCTCACCCGGGCACTGCCATAACGATTTACGATTCAGAGTGGAAGCATCTCTCAGGAATGCAACTTTAAGGACTACGATCTGTGTAAGTGGCAGAAGACCATATCTTTGTATTGAACAGTTTATTTGAAAAAACATAATTTTTTGTTTTGAAAATCAGGTCATCTATACAAAATGCTGAATTGGATATTTAAAAATTACACATAAATGTTTACTCTCTAGAGAAAATCCACCAAAATCATCATCTTGACAGAATTCATTGTTCATTATTCTTGTAGAATGTATTTCATCTGCCGCTGTGAGAAACCTTTTTTATTCTGTTGGTACTATTGAAATGGTTTTTTAATCAGTCGTATCCATACATAGTGCTAAGATTATTAGAGAAAGTTCATTTAAAACATCTTTTCTAGTCTTCATTTATTTAATTACAGTTTATTTTCACCATAAATATAACCTTAGAAGCCAGGATGACGTTAAAAAGAAAAGAAAGAACACTTAATTTATTTGATCATTTCACATAAAAATTTGTGTTTAATGAAACTAATCAATGAGAGGATTTCACAATATTTCAGTGCCAGCATGGCAGAATATAATGATGTCACGCATTCCAAAATGGCGCATGTTAAAAGTTAAAGTTTTTTCGGCGCCATAGCGAGATGATTCAAGTCGATTTTGCCATTCACTCACCGGAGTATCGCACGAGCTGCATGGTCTATCCATGTTTGTGATTTTCGTAACTGTGATTTCCCTGGCTTTTATTATACATATCGGGCCCCACCTTATATAAATTATGATGGGCGCATGGAATGTGTTTTAATGAAGACCACTTGTGTAAATACTGTTTTTATTGTTTTATCGTAGGAGGACGTGATTTAACGTGCCCCGGAGATAACCCCGGACGTAAACATGTCAACGTGACGTGGGCGGTCCGGTTAAAAGTTCAACCCAACGTGGGCGGTCTGGTTAAAAGTTCAGTGCTACGTGGGCTGTCGGTTCAAAAGTTCTGAGCAGCGCGGGAGGACGGTTCAAAAGTTTAGAGCAACGTGGGCGGTCGGTTCGAAAGTTCATCGCAACGTGGGAGGTCCGGTCAAAAGTTCACGACGCGGGTGGTCCGGTCAAAAGTTCACGACGTGGGAGGTCCGGTCAAAGGTTAGCCCCTCCCCGGAGGTCAAAGGTTCACGACGTGGGTGGTCCGGTCAAAGGTCAGCCCCTCCCTCGCAGGTCAAAAGGTCAGTCCCTCCCTCACAGGTCAAAAGGTCACCCCTCCCCTGAGGTCAAAGGTCATCATCAATCATTTTTATGTGACAGTATGTCCCTCATATTTACTACTTATGTGTATGTGTCATTTCCTCACAGGCTGTAGCAGTGATATGGTAATGGAGTCAGATGAACGAGGATAGCCAATGGGGAAAGTGAAATCTGAAGAGAGTTCGACGTCACATATCATATAAATACTCATGTTATTTCCTGGATCTGGGAGTCTGTTGTTGGCCTACTGTGAGGCTTTAAGACTGCCCAGCATGCTGTAACTTTTTCATATCTGATCAATAAATATTCAATTTAGATATTTGGGTCTTTCCTCTAATTGTGAACATGCTATGGACGCCTTAAAGTCCAACATTACTCTATCATTATACTAAAATAAGTAGGGCCTACATGCACTGCTATCAAACGTGATGTGTTTGGTGTTTGTTGTAATCTGGAACTTGGTGTATATCAAATGTGTTTGTTAAATGTCTCCACATGGAAACGGAATGCCCTCCCCCCGCACAGTCCTGCAATGAGAACCAGAAAAACCGGTTTCTAACCATTTTATTTACATGTGAATAGTGAGAGTACCCCCTCAGGAGCTGTAGCATGGTTTTTGCGGGGTCTTTATAAGCTTAAGCCAGGACTAAGCCTTAGTTTAAATAGGAAATATAACTAGTTTTAACAAACATGCCTTACTAAAAACATTATTTGTCTGCATTTGAGGCTAAACAAAGGGCATGGCCGTCCGGACCTCGGTAATTTTCTGACGCATGTCTTATTTGACTCAATGCTCAGCGCTCGTTTGACGACTTGCGGCGCCACGCAGCCCGATCGGACGGCATGTGACGTCTGAGCACCGCGAGACAGTAGGCCTACAGTGCTTTTGAATAGATCTCGCGGTAGTGTGATGTCACAGGCCAACGGGTTTGCGCTGCGCCCCATTAAGTAAGATAAAGTGAAAATTATTCCTAGATGACCAATAAAATCATACCAGGCAGACAGCAAAGGAGGAAGGATACCTCAGTGGAAGTAATAGGTTAAATTGGGCCGGAGCGCACCTCCTCGGGTCCACAACACAACTTGCCGGAGCTCCGGTCCGTCTCCTTCAGCAACAGGGTTTGACGCAAAGCGAATAATAACGTTTTCATTCATAGGCTTCAAACTCGTGCTTGCGAGGCACCCTCGACAAAAATCATTTTGAGAAAATCATGCTTCTCAGAGGTCCACTGTGTTTTTAATCCCGTCTGAATCGGCCATGTCTGTGTTTTTCTCTGACGACCTCTGTAATCTGTAAATTTCAGAGCATTTTACCTACTGTTTTTCGCCGAACTCAGAGGTCATCTGAGAAATGTTTTCCCGTCCGGATGAAGACGTCTGTGTTTGCTCGCAATATGTTTTGAAAACGCGTCTCTTTTCATGTTTTGGCAAACGTGATCTGCCGACAGGTCTCACTAACGCACGTATAGACTATTGTACTTAATTCCTGAATCCCATTCATTCAGATAGCCTATGGATTTTTTTCCATTCAGCGGAATAAAATAATTAAATCAAGACGAGCTGAATATCATACACTGTTAAGACTGGCCAAAACGGTTAGTTTTGTAGGTGTTCAGCTTGGGAGTTATACTCGGTTTAACAAAAAATGGGAATAAATAATACAACAGAATATTTGGAATTGGGGCAAGCAGAACATGAATTCACAAATCACAAAAAATGTCAAATTAGATAAATTAGTTAATGATATTGCGCAAATGCTCTCGGTCTCTTCGAGGTCTACGCGAATTAGAGGTTTGTTATAAGACTCCGTTATACATCACGTCTCTTCTAATTGCACAGAAAAAATGAATCAAATGATGCGCATTTAAGTCGGATTTTTATGGAGAATAGGCTTTGTGACCGTTTAACCCCATGTGGACCGAACAAGAAACGTATGCTTTCATGGAGTCCGTGTATGACATCTCCTTTATTTAGTTTTACATATTTTTATTTATATGCATTTAATAATACCGTAAGATCATAATGTATACACTGTAAAAATGATTCAGTGGCTTTGTAAATGTAGGCTATCTAAAATAAATGATTAAATTAACTTAATAAATTTGTTTAATGTCAGTTATGTGTTTTTTTTTTAGTCAGACAAACCCAAATAAATGACTAGAAATAGATATTTTGTTTAAAATGTACATATTTTATTTGATGTATACGCCTTAATAATATAAGTATTTAATTTACAGATTATTTTAATCAATATATTTGATAAGGTCAGAATTATATATTTAAGTTTTTGAAACTGTAATTATTGCTTTCTTCAAATTAATATTATTTGCATTTAACATCAACTTTAAAAAATCTACGTTTTACGCCTAACTTGAACTATGATGTACTTACTATTTTTACATTGATATTATTTGAGTAAATGTAGGCAAAAAAATAAATTAATACTAAGTAGAACAAATGTTAATTTAAAAAAATCCCATATAGCCAACAGGTTTTAATCAGCAACAGAGAAACTGCGCCTTTTGCCGATGACAAACACCTCAGAAACTCCTCGAATTTATGAATATTTACACTCACAATATGATTTTATTTACTTACTACAAAAATATAACACATTATACAAATTTATTCAACACCATTGCACACTTTATATCGAGTTTCATACTATGTAAAGGAAAACATGATAATATAAATAGTACAGTAATGCAGAACAGCGCATTACAACCATGTTCAAGCTATTAAAAACGTTCAGATGCAAAAATGAACTAAATGTACAATTAGATAAACTAGTTAATGATATTGCGCAAATGCTCTCGGTCTCTTCAAGGTCTACGCGAATTAGAGGTTTGTTATAAGACTCAGTTATACATCACGTCTCTTCTAATTGCACAGAAAAAATGAATCAAATGATGCGCATTTAAGTCAGATTTTTATGGAGAATAGGCTATGTGACCGTTTAACCCACGTGGACAGAACAAGAAACGTATGCTTTCATGGAGTCCGTGTATGACATCTCTTTTATTTAGTTTTACATATTTTTATTTATATGCATTTAATAATACCGTAAGATCACAATGTATACACTGTAAAAAATGATTCAGTGGCTTTGTAAATGTAGGCTATCTAAAATAAATGATTAAATTAACTTAATAAATTTGTTTAATGTCAGTTATGTGTTTTTTTTTTAGTCAGACAAACCCAAATAAATGACTAGAAATAGATATTTTGTTTAAAATGTACATATTTTATTTGATGTATACGCCTTAATAATATAAGTATTTAATTTACAGATTATTTTAATCAATATATTTGATAAGGTCAGAATTATATATTTAAGTTTTTGAAACTGTAATTATTGCTTTCTTCAAATTAATATTATTTGCATTTAACATCAACTTTAAAAAATCTACGTTTTACGCCTAACTTGAACTATGATGTACTTACTATTTTTACATTGATATTATTTGAGTAAATGTAGGCAAAAAAATAAATTAATACTAAGTAGAACAAATGTTAATTTAAAAAAATCCCATATAGCCAACAGGTTTTAATCAGCAACAGAGAAACTGCGCCTTTTGCCGATGACAAACACCTCAGAAACTCCTCGAATTTATGAATATTTACACTCACAATATGATTTTATTTACTTACTACAAAAATATAACACATTATACAAATTTATTCAACACCATTGCACACTTTATATCGAGTTTCATACTATGTAAAGGAAAACATGATAATATAAATAGTACAGTAATGCAGAACAGCGCATTACAACCATGTTCAAGCTATTAAAAACGTTCAGATGCAAAAATGAACTAAATGTACAATTAGATAAACTAGTTAATGATATTGCGCAAATGCTCTCGGTCTCTTCAAGGTCTACGCGAATTAGAGGTTTGTTATAAGACTCAGTTATACATCACGTCTCTTCTAATTGCACAGAAAAAATGAATCAAATGATGCGCATTTAAGTCAGATTTTTATGGAGAATAGGCTATGTGACCGTTTAACCCACGTGGACAGAACAAGAAAGCGTATGCTTTCATGGAGTCCGTGTATGACATCTCTTTTATTTAGTTTTACATATTTTTATTTATATGCATTTAATAATACCGTAAGATCACAATGTATACACTGTAAAAAATGATTCAGTGGCTTTGTAAATGTAGGCTATCTAAAATAAATGATTAAATTAACTTAAAGCAACACTATGTAGTTTTTTTACCTTTAAATAATGTCTCTAAAATTATTTCAGTGATAGAACAACTTTTAACTGGACAAATTGTACTGTTGCTGCAACCTGAGCAGTCTCCTAGCTGCTACAAGCACACTCTGAAAGTGGCGGTGGAGGGTAGGAAACACAGCCCCGCCCCTCCCCCTGCCTGCAGAAGAGTGTCTGATACCAGGCACTGTTGCGCTTTTCAACCACATGGGGGAGCTGTAAGTCATTTTTACATGGAAACTACATAGTGTTGCTTTAATAAATTTTTTTAATGTCAGTTATTTGTTTTTTTTTTTGTCAGACAAACCCAAATAAATGACTAGAAATAGATATTTTGTTTAAAATGTACATATTTTATTTGATGTATATGCCTTAATAATATAAGTATTTAATTTACAGATTATTTTAATCAATATATTTGATAATGTCAGAATTATATATTTAAGTTTTTGAAACTGTAATTATTGCTTTCTTCAAATTAATATTATTTGCATTTAACATCAACTTTAAAAAATCTACGTTTTACGCCTAACTTGAACTATGATGTACTTACTATTTTTTACATTGATATTATTTGAGTAAATGTAGGCAAAAAAATAAAATAATAAGTAGAACAAATGTTAATTTTAAAAAATCCCATATAGCCAACGGGTTTTAATCAGCAACAGAGAAACTGCGCCTTTTGCCGATGACAAACACCTCAGAAACTCCTCGAATTGAATATTTACACTCACAATATGATTTTATTTACTTACTACAAAAATATAACACATTATACATATTTATTCAACACCATTGCACACTTTATATCGAGTTTAATGTCATGTAAAGGAAAACATGATAATATAAAAAGTACAGTAATGCAGAAAAGCGCATTACAACCATGTTCAACCTATTAAAAACGTTCAGATGCAAAAATGAACTAAATGTACAATTAGATAAACTAGTTAATGATATTGCGCAAATGCTCTCGGTTTCTTCAAAGGTCTTCCCGAATTATTTTGTTATAAAGACTCCGTTATCACATCACGTATCTTCTACTGTAAGTACACAAAAAAATAAGACGAATGATCCGCGTTTAAGTCAGATTTTTATGAAGAATATTTGACTGTTTATGTAACTGGCAAAAGAAAACTTCGCCAACCAAATGTTTGTCAAAAAGCTTGCATGTGACATCAAAGTACTGCCAAAGCACGGAGAATCCCTGTCATGTTACTTCAATATCAAATAGTATGCTTAAAGCATAAAGTCGAGCACACATTATGCCCTACTTGAAACACAACTGCCCTCTACAGGTTTTTTATTTCCTGCATCCCCCAGCGAATCCCCCTTCTGCGGGATCTCGCAGAATTTCGGAAGTGCTCGCGGCATTCTGTTCTCAGAGACGCGCATTTTTAAAGGCCACATCTGTATCAAACTTTTAGATGCAGAATTCTTTGCTCCTGTAAAAAAGCTCTTTGTTTTGAGGATGTAGCTTTATTAAAGTGTATTATTTATTCAGTAGTCCCTAAATAAACGACACAATGTTGCAGATGTTTCACAAAATGCATAACAATAATGCAGTGAACACCATAGAAATGTTAACATACAATTAAAAGTCTCATGCTTTACATCCAGAACATGATGCACGATAGGATGTACAAAGTGATATTTGGACGCAGCCTCAGTCTGTCAGATCAAAAAGACATACAGAATGCACAGAGCAGTAGGACTCCATGAACAGAGTTGAGAACCACTGCTGTAACTCATTATGCTTACCTGACTCATGCAGAATTCTGGCCTGGTGTTTGGTCCCCCCTTTCTCTGGCTTGTGTCTTCATCATCATTACACTCTTGTCAGTGTAATAGTATCGTCGTCTGCGTACCAGGACTTTGTAACTCAGCTGTCCCTTCTCCTTCAAGGCACATTTTTGTCAAGCTGCAACAAGTTGGAATACATAATTATTAACGTTTAATGATTTTTATGTATGAAATATGTAACAAAAGCAAAAAATGTATAGACATTCTATTAAGAAATTACCTTTTTGTTGTTTGTTTACTGACCTTTCAACCATATTGCATTTATAATTGATCATCATACCTTTGGTCTACTGTTAACAGGCTACTGTAGAAAACTTTTAACAAAAATTATAAATGCTGAATGTGTCTCATCTTAAATACATTTGTTTCATTGAATTTGGATGTTTTAATGATTTAAGGAAAATTTATGTAGCATATATATTGATGTTTTAAATCAGAGTTTGTTAATGACACTTAATCATTAACAAACATTTAAAAAGGTTTATTACAATACTAATTGATAATATTAATGTAATAATCTTGTTTTGTAACACCCTAAATTACTGAGCGCACAAACGCTACCCCTGTTACAAGCATGAGTGGTTGACTTCATGCAGACATGCGCAGACATTGAAGTACCGCGAGTGATTCAAAAGACCACGAAACAATGAAATCACGCGGTACTGTGATGTCATACTGGTTAACGCTAAGCCACGTGAAGCCGGACACAAGGGCTACACTAATCTTTGGGCTGGAGTTTTTTTTTGTTTTTTTTTACAAGTTTTTTTTATTATTGAATCAGTCTGAATAACAAAAAGGCATTAACATATCCTCGATGATAGACCTTAACAAAAAACCAAGCAGCATATTGTAAATAATATAAAATAAAGAAAAAAAAAAATATATATATATATATAAATAATAAAATAAATAAAACATGAAAAGCAAATTATAACTGAGTAAATTAAGTTCCAGGGGGGGTTAATCCATATATTTTGCCAGTAGTTTAAAGAGTTTTAAGGCACTCCTCATTTTTAGATGTTTTATGGAATCAAATAAAATTATAAAGTCATTTTTAAATGCCTCAAAACAAGGAGAAACTTTAACAAATCTACATTTGTGTAGATAAAATTTGGCTACAATCAACACATTATTACACAAAAATTCAATGTCTTTGTTGTCCAAAAAGACCCCAAATTTAACATTATGATAGTCAAAAGCAGGTATTACATTTTTTGTCTCCAACCACTCATACAATCTGTCCCAAAAGGACTTAACAACCGTACAGTTATAAAATAAATGTTCCTGAGACTCAATATCTTTTTGACAAAATGTACACACATTGCTTTCCAAATTAAACCTTATTCTTAAAAAATCGTTACATGGATAAATATCATTAATTGTCTTGAAATGTACTTCTTTCATTTTAGGTAACAAAGGAAATGATAAGTATCTGGTTCTAACTTTAATAGTGTCAGCTATGGAAAACCTTGAAGATAGATTCTTTCTTTTAACAGGAAGAGGAAAATATTCTTTTGTAATAAGTGATCTCAATACCTTGTTATTACAGTTTTCATCTAAAAAATTATATTTTTCAACAAACAATTCCAGAGGTGTGGGTATTACAGAAGAAAATTGTAATATACCTTTGATTAGATTTCTCAAAGCTACAGGAATAGCTTTGATAACTACAGAATATTGTCTATATGAACATTCAAAATTAAACTTGGTCTTAAAATTATCATAACTCAACATATTACCATCTTCATCCATTAAATGTATAACAGCCCAAACTCCTTTTTCCATCCAGTCTTTATAAAATAAAGATTTCCTTTTATGTAAAATACATCTGTTATTCCAAATTATAGCCTTGTGTGGAGAGAAATTATGTTTGTAAAGCATTTTCCAGTATAGTAACACCTGCATATGAAAATCAGATAACTTCAAAGGCAGTTTTAATGGTTCAAAATCACATCTTAATAGAAAATAAATTCCCCCTACCCTTTGGAAAAGATGAAAAGGAAGACTAAACCATAAAGACTTTTCATCTTTTACAAATGATTGTAACCATCTTAATTTAATAACTCCATTCATTGCCCCAAAATCAATTACATTTATCCCTCCTTCTTCTGTCAATTTTACCATATCACTCTTTCGAATCATATGTTGTTTATTGTTCCAAATAAAGTTATAATGAATTCGATTAATTTCCTTAATGCACCTTTCGGGAATTGCCAATGAATATGCTGGGTAAATTAGTCTTGATATCCCTTCCATTTTTGTTAATAAAATTCTTCCAAATATGGAAATATTTCGTTGTAACCAGCTATTCAATATGTTTTTATTTTTTTGTACAATAACTTAGTCAGGAGGCCAAAACTGATATTAAAACTTTGTTGGACACTTTTTGGTACAAGCATACAACTTATCAAATATTAATATTTAACCCCTCAACATGTGTTCTAGCCAGGTTATCAGCTTAGTAAATGTTTTTTTGTCCATTTTAACATTATATTCTTAAAAGTGGTAAAAGCGGATTTTCCCCCCAAAGTGCTTCCATATGTTACCTACTGTAATTTTGGGCAAATGTGCAATATAATCCAATTTATGTGCAAGCATGATCATTAAAAAATAATAATCAATAAATACCACAAGAGTACCACACCACAAGGGGCACTGTAGGGTCAGCATAGCTGTGATTTGGCATTAGCAGCAGATCCAGAGAAGATGATCACAGCAGAGTCAACAGTCTGAACCAAACTTTCTAATCACACAATCACACAACAGTTTAACTAGGTCTATTTGTCTACACACACATTTACCTCAATATTCTATTATTATACCATCAAATGTTACCAGAAACAGGTAAGCTTAACTGTTTTCCAATTAGCTATACTTCCCAGACAGATAGCTAGACTAATTTACATTCATAATTACTAGCTTATTACTAATAGGTAAATTAAGTTTTGTGCAGATGTATAATGGAAATTTTATGTTTATAATTTTGCTGCACAAAAGCCTATTTTACAATCTGCTACACTGCAAAAAATGATGTGTTAATTTTTTACACATTGTGTGTGTCATGCCATTTAAGGCGTTATTTCATGTTAAAATAAATGAAAGGGACAACACAAGTTGTGTTAAAAACAGTGATGGTAGTAATGGTTACAAAGTAATTCCGTTACTGTAATTCCACTACTTTTAGCGGTAATGAGCATGTAACTAAGTATTTGTTTTTAAATCAAGTAACGCAGTTACAATTACTGAAATTTAAATGAGTTGGTTACTCGTGTTACTCTATTTTGTGATAAATGAACACTTGCAGACAAGACATTTCTGATCTAACATCGCAGGACCTTGGTGAGCGGCACAATGAATAATAACACAGAAGGTGTGTTAGTATAGGGACAACACATTTAATGCTCATTATCGCTAAAAGTAGTGGAATTACAGTAATGGAATTACTTTGTAACCATTACTCCCGTCACTGTTTTTAACACAACTTGTGTTGTCTCTTTCATTTATTTTAACATGAAATAACGCCTTAAATGGCATGACACACACAATGTGTAAAAAAATTAACACATAATTTTTTGCAGTATAGCTAAAAGTGTTAACGAGTTTGTTAGATAGCCAAGCCCTCATCTTAAGTCAGAGGACATTGTAGTGATTCACTCAGAAGCCAATTAGACTAGTGTAGTGAACAATTTCTTTCCCTTTAGATACGATAACATGGATCCAGAGGGAGCTGTAAGCCTAGTGTCCAAAGAAAAACAAATAGGAAAAGATATTGATTGGGAAAAATGTTTCATTTGTCAAGACAAATATGGAAAATACAGCCAAGATAAAGCCCTAAGAAATCCTTCTGAGAATGGGCTAAAGTGTATTAGATTAAGAGCAAATGAACGGGCGAAATACCAAGACGTGGAGTATGCTGATACCCTGGAGAGAATTGATGAGTTTCTGGACACAGAAACTGAAAAGATTAAATGGCACAAAACATGCTATGCAGCTTTTACAAACGTTTATTTTTGTAAGTTTATTTCTTACCATTTTCGCGTCGGTTTAGGGTTAGATTTACATAATGACATCCCTACCCAAACCTAACTCTAACCCCAACGCCAGGTGACAACTGTTTAATTTCGCGTACCTAACTCTAACCCCAACGCCAGGTGACAACTGTTTAATTTCGCGTACACTGTTTAATTTTGCGTAATCTAACCCTAAACCGACGCGAAAATGGTAAGAAAATAGGAAAGAGAATGCAACGGACGTAATAGTATTGAAGTCCCCAGTTCGTCAAAAAATGACGCGAAAGGTATACCCTCCGCGTCAACATATTGACGCATGGTCAAGTGTCGTCAAATATTGACGCCATGGGGTGAGACTGTGTTAGCTGCTTTCAGACGAAGTAATCCTGAAGAAGAAATCCCAAAAATAATGCTGAAATCTGGGAGATCAAAGTCAGTGTCAGTTCCACCAGGGATGTTTGAACTCAAGGATGCTAACATGGAATCGCAGAAGCCCCCTCCAAAATATTATGGATCAGTTACACCCGAGATGTATTATTCAGACACACAACTAACTAAACAATCAAAGAACCACGATCTTGCATGGATTATATGCAAACTACAGAACACAGGTGATCTGGTTGTTCCATCTTGGAGTGGCTTTAACCACCTTGTGTCAAAATCAGATCACCAAAAAACAGTCATTGGAATGATGCCTATCATAAATTCTCCAGCTCATGACTATGACACAATCTGGACAGTGTTACAGAACTGCCACAAAATGACTACAAAACTGGGCCAAAGGTACACAATCATAACCTTTGATGAGCAGCTCTACTGCAAAGCAAAGATGCTTCAATGGCACCACCACAAAGAGTGTGAGGATATTATTATTCTCTTGGGTGGCTTTCATGTGCAGATGAACTTTTCAAAGGTCATTGGACAGCATTTTGCTGATTCTGGACTCAGGGACATTCTTGAGGAAAGTGGTGTGTTCGGAAAGAACACAGCTGAAAACATCATGAAGGGAAAGGGATGGAACCGTGTAGCCCGTGCACACAAACTTGCCTTTGAAGCACTTTGGAGAATACTGTGGCCAACCTTTCTGCAATGGGTGGATGACAATAATAACACAATAGACTACAGTTGCTTTGAGTTGGCAGACGCACTCTCCGAACACATACGATGTGGACATATTGAGGCAGCTGCCGCATGCTAAGAAGATCTCGTTCTGAAAGTTGGAGAGGTTCAAAATCTCCTTGCTGAGTTTGACAAGGCTAATGAAGACAAACCATCATTTACAATGTCACTAGTGACCCATCCACAGTTGCCCTCCCCAACCAGTTGTGGCTGGCACATGAAAGATGGAATGCTTGTCCCCCAGCTTTTAACCAAAGAACCTTTACAGGCCAGGTGCCTGGAGCTGACGATATGTGGATGCAAGGAAAGTGGAAGTCAGTGCAGTACCAGGCAGTGTAGATGTCGAAAAAGTGGAATATTTTGCAGTGGGGCATGTGGGTGTGCCTGTGCAGCTTGGTGCAAAAAATACTCAGGTACTCACATCATTATCATTGAGTTTTGCCACACTATATGCAACTATATTGTTTTAGATTATTTGGCATGATATTGTTTTTCCTGTTTTGTAGATTAGATTTATATTATTCCCTTGAATGCATGCATGTTTTGTATTTAGAAGGTATTCATTATCAAAACAGCAAATTCTTCTTTTGTGTCCCTGACCAGGACTCAGACTGAGCACATGGGCATGGTCTCTGGGTGCCTTCTGTTGGCTGCCTACCTGAGTGCCACTGCTTTGATGGAGAAAAACATACATTTGCCATACGACTATTACATAGTTATAACTACTAACTAGTTACTAACCCCTAACCCCAAAGAAGTGAGAGAGCAGTTATGTTAGGAGGGAATTAATAACTATAGTGATATGTTAATTAAATATAATTTGTGTTACAACCTGGTACATTAATGAAGTCAAACAGCACCATAGACCACCATCTACAGTTCTACATTTCCGCTTTGATATTAAAGTATTATAACTTGTGCAGCATTGCACTGTCTCTCCCTAAAAGCTTTAAACTTGGCTTGACTCATTCCCATAGATAGGGGTACTGATAGATAGAGGTTTTGGGATACTATGTTATGTTTCCAAGCTGATATTCACTTTGAAAACTGGTTCTCTTTAGGCGGAGATAGTTTTTTTCATGTTCTAGTTCTGTTGTCTCTTACATTGTACAATAAATGTTCATTCTGCACTACAGCAGACATCCCATGAGTGTTGGCTTTCATTTGATACCATTTTTGTGTATATGGTCCTTGTGGTTGTGGAGATACAGTATTCAACATTTATTGTTTGCATGTCGAGTTGAGCAGGAAACTAAAAAATTGGCCTGAAATTGCTTGTACAAGTAAAAAAAAAAGAATTCAGCTTGACAACCACCCTAATATCTTACCTATGGGTGTCTTCTAAATAAAAAAATAGGGTGACAGCTTGTACCAAAACATGTCCGCAAAAGTCTTAATGGAAGCCCTTTTTAGAATTGGCCCCCTGACTAACTTGAATATTATTTACTTCCCTGTCCCTTAAAACTTTTGTAAAACTTATTCCCAAGTATGTGATTTCATTTTTGACTGGGATGTTATAAATTAAATCTTGTGTATTGTCACGAATAGTTAATATCTCACATTTTTTCAAGTTTAAATATAACCCTGAAGCATCAGAAAAAAAAGATACAGCTTTTAAGGCATTAGGTATTTGATCATAGTCCTTTAAAAATAAGGTTGTATCATCTGCTAGTTGTGTAATTACCAAAGATCTACCCAAAACATTTAAAGGTTTTATATCTTTATTATTTTTAATATACAATGCTAGAAACTCAACAGAAAGTAAGAAAAGAAGTGGGCTAACTGGGTCACCCTGACGAATTCCCCTATTAATATCAAATCTCTTTGTAGTGCCTGATTGAAGTAAGACAGCACTTGTAATTTGTTTGTATAACATTGAAATGATATTAATAAATTTTCTCCCAAAGCCAAAATGTTGCAGGGAATGTAAAATAAAACGATGTTCAAGTTTGTCAAAAGCTTTAAAGAAGTCTAGAAATAATATTATTCCATCATCCTCTAGCAGATGTGAATAATCTAATAAATCTAGGACCAGCCGAATGTTATTGTGTATTAATCGATTTGGAAGAAAACTAGATTGTGTTTCACTAATAATTGTACCTATACCACTTTTAAGTCTACTAGCTAAAGCAGTAGTGAATGTTTTGAAGTCCACATTAAGTAGCGTAATTGGCCTTAGATTATCCATAAAAGTTTTATCTTTTTTTGGTTTTGGTAATAACACAATTATAGCTTGTTTCATTGTTGTTAGTAATGTATTTCTTTCTAAGCACTCCGTCAGTGCTCCAAAGAGCAATTTTCTTATATCAGACCAGAAATACCGATAAAAGTTAGTTGTAAGTCCATCTTGACCTGGTGACTTCCCTAGAGCCATCTTCTTTATAGCTGTATCATTTCTTCAATTTTTAAATCAGAATCACAAGTCGTTTTAAAATCTGGGTCAAGTTTAGGAATAAAAGGATCTACTTTTTTGAAGAAGTTTTCAGAGTTTGCTTCAGAAAAGGATGAAGAATATAAGTTTTGATTAAATTTATATACTTCATTATCTATTTCTTTTGGATCAGTTACTATTTTATTATTTATATTTAAAGAAATAATTGCATTTCTTTCTTGTCTTGTTTTTTCTAATCTACTAAAGTAAGAGCTGTTTTTCTCGCCATCTTCAATCCATTTTGCTCTGGATCGTATATATGCCCCTCGTGCCTTTTTCAGGTACAAATCATCTGAAACTCACCGAGTGGTCAGGGGTGTTCACTGATATGCTCACACAAAAATCGCTGCAAAAGATGCTTTCCAACAGCTGTTTTAGCATTCGTTATTAACTTGTGGACCTATTTTTCCAAACGCCTCACACCCGTACATTCTTCCGCTTAGAGCTTGAATAATAGACACTCCAGCCCAGGTGGTGGCGCTAATCCGCCTTTGCCAATTGCAAGAATAGAAACAAAGTTCCCGGCGCGGAGTAATACCCTACCTCACAGGACATCTAATACAAGTCCATGGAGCTGGTAAAAACTACGATAAAACCTGTTGGAATGCGTCTTTTGGAGCGATTTTTGTGTGAGCATATCAGTGAACACCCCTGACCACTCGGTGAGTTTCACGTCTTTGTAAACAAAAGTTTAATGCATTTTAGGAAGGATTGTTCCAGTGCACCATTAAACCCATTGTAGAGGTCTGAGCTGAAACACAAACACGCGAAAATTCTCAGGGCACCCGCAAATGTCGAAATTTCAGTTAAAACCATTCTATTTCACCATAAACAATCTGAAAACAGGGCTTTAAGTCTAAAATACCGAACTTGTCCTTTAAAGTCTCCACCAACTAAAATATTATCAGTTGGGAAAAGTGCTTTCAACTCACTTATAGGTTCTGAAATTTGTTCAAGCAATATTTTGTTCCTCGATTATGCATTATAACCATAAATATTCAGCAAAATCATTGGAGTTCCTTCAGCAATCAAAACTGCAGCAATCCAGTGTCCATCTTTATCTCTTTTTACTTCAACAACTTTTCCGGGGCAATTGTTCAAACATATGGCTACGCCAGCAGATCTATTAGTTCCATGGCAAAACAAAATGGTATCCCCCCATTGGTTTCTCCAAAAAACTGAATCTTCTGTGTGTGAATGAGTCTCTTGCAAAAAAATACATTGTGCCTGTTGCCTTTTTCAAAATAAAAAGATAGCCTTTCTCTTAATACTGTCTTTAAGCCCCCTGGTATTTAACGAAATAAAAGAAAACTTAGAACAAAACGTAAACATGGAAATAAGTAGTATTACAATTAGCTAGAACAAGCTAACACACCACAACAAATATGTGAACAAAGTAACGTCACATTAGTCCCTCTGAACATAACTTCAAGTGTATCGTTTGTTCACAATAATAAATTCCTTAGAATATTTCCAACACACTTTGTATTGTTATGGGAAAATCTGTATATTTTCTATGAACCCAAAAGGCCCTCGAAAATATGCCCTTTTCTTCTGATCTCTTGCCTCTTTGATCTTTGGCCACAATATCTCCCGAGCCATCTTGTCTTCCTTGGTTAAATCTTCTGCAAATCGAACACCAGCCTGTTTGCATATATCACACTCTTTGGAAAGCCTCCAGATCTCATTTCTGCACTCCCGTTTAACAAACTGGACGATGACTTGCCTCGTACGATTCTGCTCCTTCCTACCAATACGATGAACAGTGTCCACCATGTCATCTACGTTCCACGGTACTCCCGGCGCGATTCTTTTGAGAAGAGAAATCACCGTTGCCCTGACATCCTCTCGATCCTTTTCTTTTAGGCCTTTGATACGTAAGTTCCATCTCCTTTTGTATCTTTCCTGCTCATTACACTTTTCTGTCAAGGCTTTCACTTCGTCATACAGTTTGCCGACTTGCCGTTCTAAGTCCACTGTTTTGTTTTTGTAGTCTGTTACCTCTTCTCTCATCATGGCAATCAAGATGGAATTCTCCTCCATTTTACGGGTGAGATCTTCCATCCTTTTCTCTTGGATGTCAAATCTGTCTGCCAACTTGTTAACAACTTCCAGTATTTTTGTATTAGTAGCGATATCCTCCGGAGACTGTTTCTCCTCTCTGTTTTTTTTTCATATTTTGTAGTTTGTCCGGCGTAGCTGGTGGGGCACAGCGTTTATTCATGTTGATCGTTTTGTCGCTTGTATAACTATGCTCCAAGTTGTTCATCGAGACAGAAGCAATTGTATGTATTTATTCTAAAACACCTATATTTATTTTGAAGTAAACAAACGAGACTTCTAGCTTTTTAAATTATTTTTGAGGGATCGATTGAAGAGCTCCGAAAAGTTTTGCTGCTCAGAGCGCCATCTTGCCGGAAGTCCCTTTGGGCTGGAGTAGCCTGTGGTTTTTAAGGCTTCGTGTCTCGTCGCGTTAAACAATCGCAGAACGATTTATTTCTCTTTTTCACCTCGATCTTTGGCCTCTTGTGATTTACCAAAACCAACATGTGAAGTTACAACGCTGACGAAGGAGTTTCATCAGTAGAGGTAAGTAACCAACATTATGTTATGCATGTAGTGGATCTACAGATTGATTGTCGTATATGATCATTATTTTTTGGTTTGTTTGTTTGTAACGTTTATCAATGCAAGCCAAAATCGAGCTGCAAATAATGTAACCGTTTTCTCAGCGGTGGTGGGGTAAACATTTGCTAAGTTAGCCTAGACCAGCCCCTGTTTAACTTAAAGTTACTTGAGTTATAAAATGTATCAATCTTCCCGCCCGACTTGCTTGGAGTAAGTTAACGTTATGTTATTAACGTTAATAACGTACGTTAAGTTACTTACCAACACGAACAAACTGACAGACAAACTTAAAGCCAACAATAAAAAAACATATTATAAATTAACATAAACGCTATGTTTACGAATTATATTATTTACATGTTAATAATGATGTTAAATGCGAAGAAAATGTTGAAGTGTGCCTGAGGAAAAACGGTCATATGATGAAAATGGCGATCACGTGACGTACGAATGGCCTCGCGACCACTGTCTATGCTCGCGACCAGCTTGCGCGACAGAAGGGTTAACTTCCTGCTCCAACGTGCAATTTGAATGCAGGGATAATAACAAATAACCAAAGTTTAATAATATTGCTGGATTTTTTATAATGCTTAATAAATGATGCGTGTAAATTTACACATTTATTACGTCACTGACATTGTTTTTTATTGCGTTTATTTCTTTTATATTGATTGAAAATGAAAACCTTATTTAATTTACCTAAAATTTGTTTGTATTTAACACTGATTTATGTTGTTTTTCTGTTTAATATTAGTGTGTCCTGGTAAATGTGTGCTCGGAAATATGCAGATTACAGTATTTACAGAGCCGACCTTGAGGCACCCACTGATGGATAATCTGTTTACCTAAAAACAGGTAATGTATAAACATTGAAATATAATGAATTCACAAGAAAATAATATTTAATATTTGTGAAATTATAAACAATTATTATTAATAATGTACATATTAAATTACATATTATACATGTTCAGTTGTTCTGATAAGTTATTTGAAGGATATGCATGGTAGATCAATTAGATTATCTTTCTCACTAGCTATAAGCAGCATGCTATATAAATGTTCCACTTAAAGGACAAGTTCGGTATTTTACACTTAAAGCCCTGTTTTAAGATTGTTTTTGGTGAAATAGAACGGTTTTGACTGAAATTTCGACACATGCGGCTGCCCTGAGAATTTTCGGATGTTTGTGTTCATCTCACACCTCTACAATGTGTTTAATGGTGCACTGGAACAATCCTTTCTAAAATGCATTAAACTTTTGTTTACAAAGACATGAAACTCACAGAGTGGTCAGGGGTGTTCACTGATATGCTCACACAAAAATCGCTGCAAAAGATGCTTTCCAACAGCTGTTTTAGCATTCGTTGTTAACTTGTTGACCTATTTTTCCAAACGCCTCACACCCGTACATTCTTCCGCTTAGAGCTTGAATAATAGACACTCCAGCCCAGGTGGTGGCGCTAATCCGCCATTGCCAATTGCAAGAATAGAAACAAAGTTCCCGGCGCGGAGTAATACCGTACCTCACAGCACAACTAATACAAGTCAATAGAGTTGGCAAAAACTACGATAAAACCTGTTGGAATGCGTATTTTGCAGCGATTTTTGTGTGAGCATACCAGTGAACACCCCTGACCACTCGGTGAGTTTCACGTCTTTGTAAATGAAAGTTTAATGCATTTTAGGAAGGATTGTTCCAGTGCACCATTAAACCCATTGTAAAGGTAGGAGCTGAAACACAAACACCCAAAAATTCTCGGGGCAGCCGCATATGTCGAAATTTCAGTCAAAACCGTTCTATTTCATCATAAACAATCTGAACAGTTTTCTTTTATAGGGTAAAGCCCATAAATGGCAAAAACTGATTGGCACAGGTAGTTTTTTGCTCTTAAACCAGATTTTAATGTCTTTTTTGTCGTTTCGTATGTGCGTATGTCTCCACCTGTGATAGATAAACTTCACAAATAAAAGTAAATTAAAACGCTTGAAACATGTTAGTGTAATAAGCTGATTTTTATAATATCATAATAAGATAATTGTCCTCTTATTATGTGCATGTAAACATACTCAATGTCTTTGTTTATCCTTTGTCTCAAGTCACACTGAGTGTGAAAAGTAATTTGTCCAGTGCTGTCGTGAAATCTAATGATAACTGCAATTCCTTCCCAACAAACATTTGGTGTTGAAAAGACGTCCGTTCGACACGTCCCGTCCGCGTTGAAAAATATATCCAAAATGAAAGTTGAGCCGACGTCTTTGACGTCATCTGGCCGTGAATTACACGTCTTTTCTGCACGTCCCTGGACGTATAAATGCGCCGTCTTCTGGATGTTTAAATGCGTTCCTGCATAGTTTAAATATATGTTTTATGCCCCCATATAGCAAACATTTGGACGTTTTATGACCATTGAAAAGACGTCCCTTCGTTACGTCCCACCACGTTTGAAAATTATCCTAAATTAAAGTTGAGCGGACGTCTTTGACGTCATCTGGCCGTGAATTACACGTCTTTTCTGCCCGTCCCTGGACGTCTAAATGTGCCGTCTTCTGGATGTTTAAATGTGTTGCTGCATAGTTTAAATGTATGTTTAAACATGCATATAAAATGAATATACACCCATTTGTAACATGGTGAAAGGCAATCAATTGTATTGAGGTTTAACACATATTAACAAACATATTTACAAAGGTTCAAAATCGGTTCAAAATTGGTCCAGTCAGACCTGAACGCCATAAAACGTTTTAATCACGTGTACTTCACAAACACATTAAACAATACATTATTTGTGGACATAAGCAAAAAAGAAGCATGTTCTGATTTAGCCCTTTATATTTTTTTAACCATTTAACTATAATAACAATTTCAAAACACTTTCTATAAAGGGATAGTTCACACAAAAATTAATATTTAGTAATTTATTCCCTCTCATGTTTCAAACCTGTATACCTTTCTTAGTTCTGCTGAACACAAAGATATTTGAAATAATGTTTTTAACAAAGCAGATCTCACAACCCATTACTACAATTGTAAAAAAAAAAATTATTGACAGTTAAAGGGTTGTGAAGTTACAAATATTCTTCAATCTTTGTGTTCAGCAGAAAATATAAAGGTATACAGGTTTGAAACATGTGGATAAGAAAATTATAACAATTTTCATTTTTTGGTGAACTCTCTCTTTAACACATTACAGCTGTTTGGCTTTTGTATCCACCACCCCCAGCTCTTCCTGGACCGTTCTTGAGGTGGATCTGCCATAGCTGCATCTATTTACGAGTCTGTGGCTTTTGGGCTCCACCTCTTCACAGCATCTGAAGGAAGAGAAGAATGTTTCTATCTAAATAAATACAATTAAAAATTTTGAGGTAAATGACATGCACTTACTTTCAAAATCTTTATGGTCTACAGCTAAAATTATAATATATATATATATATATATATATATATATATATATATATATATATATATATATATATATATATATATATATATATATATATATATAAATTGTATAAAATATGTTCTGCTTTAAATAAGTGTTAGATCAGTTTTGGGGGAAACAGCATTTGTCCCCTCCCTCTTCAAAACCCTTAACTAGGTGTGTAACTGTCAAAAAATGAACAGGATATTTCTGCTAAAGACAGGTGAGCTGTGATGTCCCCTGAATAGATAAAGCACAGCAATAAAAAATACATCAATATACAAGAACAGGTTTTGTTTAGATGAACATTTCCCCAAATTACCTTGAATAACATAATACAAAGGTGTGCTTTTAAAAGACTTCTTTTCCAGATGTCCACCACCCCTCATATTGAACTTTGCCATAAGACAATTAGACATCATTCTGTGAAAATAATGTAAGATTATTTCACCTTACAAATAACCTAAAAGGTCAATAAATCACAATTAACAGTAATGAGCAATTGTATACAATGTTCAAACATACACTATGTGTTAACACTTCACAACTTCACTTGTTTCATCTACCATGCAACAAGTGCTATGAACTATATCCTCATCCATAAGTTTTGGTGACAAGTAATGGCTTACACTGAAATTATGTTTTGATTTCTTGTTTTCAGTATGGCTGTTTAAGTCACTACGAACATTAAAACTTCTGACAAGTGATGTGTGACCGATTAAATCCTGAATTGAAGTAATATAAATAGCTGGGTTTATTATGGTGGTAATCAATATATATACCTGTTCATAACGTTGTTCACGCAGTCTCTGACAGATTATCCACCAGCTCAGACAGTTGCTGGACCTAAATGTGAAAACAATGGAAATAATGTTATAGAAAGATAGGTGGAAATATATAAGTTCTCACTTTCAGTGGGATGCTCTCT
The DNA here is from genome assembly GCA_025389145.1 of Misgurnus mizolepis. Lineage (NCBI taxonomy): Eukaryota > Metazoa > Chordata > Actinopteri > Cypriniformes > Cobitidae > Misgurnus > Misgurnus mizolepis. The sequence goes on along the minus strand of JAIFKI010000009.1, from coordinate 33,702,281 downwards.
GGGATTGGGGTCCCCTCTGGTACTGGGGCATCTTTTGGTACTGGGGCGTCATCCAGAATATGGGATTGTAGACAATACTACATAGCAGTGGCGGTTTTAGACAAATTTCACTAGGGGGGCCAAGGAGGGGCCAGTGTTTTACCAGAAGGGCACATAAAAAATGGCAAGAAATTATATTTAAAGATTATAGGGGTGGTTACAGGAATTAGTTTAAGATAGGACTAGGCCTTAGTTTAATTAGGAAATATAACTAGTTTTAACATACATTATACATTACTTGTGTGCATTTTGAAGCAAAACAAAGCTGTATTTTAAGATATGGCATTGCCAGTTGTTTTCAGTTTGGACAGCTCTTACATTTATTTTAGTCTAGGACTAGTCCCTTTCCGGGAAACTACCCCGTAAACTTTATTTTACTTTACAATCATATACTTTTTTATTTAATACAAGAGTGATTGCAGGTGCAAAAGGGGAGCTGGGCTCTTTTATAAAGCCCCCCAACCGAAAAGCATGCAAGCCTACTCAATAAACTTTATGAAATGCAAACTTTTATAAAGACAAACGTTTGTTTTAGTTTACATATAAACACACATTGCTAGACAGTTAGGGACCACAATCTAATCAACATTTAAACCAATTTTATCCAATTTTATGCACGTATATGTAAGAGCATAATTACAGCGCTTTTTACAATGTGTAAACTTTAAAAAGTTAGCGATGTTGGTTTTGCCGGTTGTTGATGAGTAACAGCTGTAAATGATCACAACACGCAGCCACGTCACAGGAGAACAATTGAACAGTGTGTCCCAATGTGAAGTGAGCTAGAGTCCTTACCAGTGCCCAAACCTGCATACACATTCTCAACATCGGGAGGTTGGGAACGAATTGAGACACTGGTCGAGCAGCACCCACAGGCGGCTACAGTGGTTGGGTGAGCCGCTCTAATTTGCCCGTATAGAACGTTGCGTCGCATTAGTTCTGCTTTTGGCGCTCGAGTTTAAAATCAAACTAAATTCATACTTTTTTATTTGGTCAGCACGGGGTGGCCACAGGGGTGGCCAGGGACATGTCTACAGAGGCACGGGCCACCCTTGGCCTCCGTGTAGAACCGCCACTGCTATATAGACATTAAAAACAAAAGATGTGAAAAATGATAAGTTATTTAAGGTAAGAAAGGACACATTTATGAATGAATAACACCATAACTGTACGATTACAAAAATCCTCTTTAGGTGTATGACAATACACAAGAAAACAATACTATGCCTCTTTCAGTTGTCTGTAAGATGGCTGTTCATTATGTGACCCTACGAAACAAATGACACCTTGCATGTAATTTCATCAAGTACAATAAACATACACATGCACAATGTATTTTAAAAAATACATAGTAGTGTAAAATATTAAAATAAATCACTTTTTATATCAAAGTTTTTGGATATTATGTTGACATTCAGGCAAAACCCTGACTCATGGAATACATTTTTACCTAAAAATGAGAATGACATTATAAAGGCAAAAGTGTATGCACTTAGGAGGCAAGCAATGTGTTTGTATAGTGTGGGAATGCACCAAAAAAATAAAAATAAAAAATAAAAAAGCATCAGTAGCACGTACGTCTCATAGTGTCACAGCTTATTCTAGGCCTAGGGTATAGATCAATCACACCATTGTGATACCGATGTTTACTGTCATGAAGTGTGCCTGTGTAAACAAAATACACCAAAAGAATTTATATACATTTTTGAGTTTCATATCAAAATATATAAAAGTCATTTTTGAAAGAATCATGCTTTTTCATAGTATTAAGCAAAGAAGTTAAAAACTTACAACTTAATGTAGGGTAGACAAAGTCAGGCACGCCTCATGTAAGTGTGGTGGACACAAAACTTGATCTTTAGCACAAACAAGGACATATGACATATTAGAACATTAACAAATGTGTCATATGTTTAAGCCATATCTACAAAAATTCATATCTACAGTTTTCCATACCTTTTTTTATTGTTTGTAAAATGCACATCTTTATTTGGTTTGTGTTGATCTTCAACTGTAAATAAAACGAAATTGTAATTTATTATATTAACTCCACAAAAACAACTCCAATTTGTTAATGTATTTTCAAACTGAGGCATTTACCTGACTTGGGTTTTGGGTGGTTATATTTTGGACGGTCTGTGTAGGACACAGTGCCTTTCACAGTTTGTTTATTTTTATTTGGATGAGGTTCTGCTTTTCCTTTGTACAAAACAAAAGCAAAGGAAGTTAATCAAACAAAAACTTCTGCTAAACTTTTAATGCAAAACAGTATTTAATATTTTGCATGTGCAATGTTTAGGCAATCAAATCATTGTAATTCCATTAATGCCAAATAACTTTTATTTTTCAGATAATTTACTTTCTGAAAGAGACTTTCAAGAGGCTACATTAATACGTTACAGTAATAACTTTGACTGTATCCCTAAGTTCAAAGTACGTTAGCTTTTAGCCTTCTAGCTAATTTTTGCCATACTCAGTGTGGACAATTCTGGCAACGTTTATTTCGGAGCCTTCGTGTCAAAGAAGTAAAACTTAAGCACGTTAATCAAATAATACACAATGTACTTACCCCACAGTAGATTTTGAATGATATATAGACAAAACTCCCTCGTAATCGCTCCTCGTGTTTGAATGAACTTCCGGAAGAACGCGTGACGTGACCACTATCTCGCGAGATAATCTGTCCTATCACGGGATTTTGTAATATCCCCAGATTTATCACTATATTTCTTAATATAATAAGAATATACATATATATATAATAAATACATCCAACTCAGACCTAAATGGTGACCGGATATGTATCTGTTTTAAATTTATATGCATAATAAAACAGGTTGAAATAATGACTAAAATGCAGTGTGGGTTTGCAATCACACTGGGCACTTTGTGATTATAATTTATTTAAACAAGATAAAGTTAATATATTTACTTTGTATACAAATTGTGTATTTCATAAAGATTATTATGTTTTTTTCCTAGTCTAGGCGTGTAAAAGACGTCAGTGGACGTCTATTCACAACCTCTTAAAACCAACTTTTTGCACTTAAATTATTGCAGTATTAACCAAGGTGTAAGCACAGCATTTGCATTTCACAATGACTTTATAGAAGGTTTATGATTTTTTATAGAGGGTCATGGTGGACTACAAATGCACGTGTACGTCACCTAGTGACGTCCTCTTACAACCGATTCACAACAGGGTATAAATATTGAAGCACGCGTAGTAAAAGTCAAAGTAACAACATGCAACCCCATAGAACTATAGACATGTACAAATGTATCTGAATGCATTTTTATGAAATGTTCTGTGTTAGATATTTTCACCGATTTATGCCGTCATACCGCGACTATTTTTGGCCAGGGACACGACGTTGCGGTCGGACCAATGTTTGCTGGGTTCAGTCTAACATGATGGTTGAATTACACACAGATAAACTCCCACTTTATAGACCACAAGATTTGAGTTCAGGCAGATTAAGATAGTTGATTGAGTTTAGTTGTAATTGTTTGGCTGTTGGCTCATATTATTATTGATTTTGACAATTTCCTTACATCCCTTGTCTGTCAAAATAATGCAACCTCTGGTTGTAAAGCAAGTTTTAAACTGATCTTCTTCATTCTGTCACTAGCCCACCACAATCCATGTTTACCAGCTGTGAAAGTGCAGGCCAAAAATCTTCCTTCACCTGTGGGCCTCTTCCCACATGTAGATAAGGTAATGAATTATTTGATTACGAACACTGTTTCTGTCACTGGGGCAAAATAACTGCCCTAGAGAACATGAAGAATAGCCAAAACTGTGGTATTGCGCTAGCCCTAAAAATTTGAGAATCTTGATGTTTCTAACACATGGTACAACCGCTTAGTAGGCATGGGCCAGTATAAGATTCTGGCGGTATGATTACCTTTAGCAAAAATACCATGGTTTTACAGTGTTGCGGTATTCCCATTGCTACACTAATTTTTTTTATTTTTAAATGACAGGTAAAAATAAAGCCTTTAAATTATATTATATATAATATTTTCGAAATGTATATTACATGTAAACATCAAATCAATCACATGACTTAATGATTTAATGAATTTTGTATAAATACAGTTCATACCTTGGAGGCGGTTTCACAGACCATTTTTGTGGTTTTGTAACCTTGACTGTTTAAAACCTCGGTGTAGCTTAAAACTGGTAACCAGCCCATGCCTACTGCGTAGTATCTATTATTAAGGTGGTTGACAGGTCTGTTTGCATGTTACTCCATTGGTAATAATTTATTGTTTATAGTCCAATATTGATTGTGAGAATTATTTAAATTTCCTTAAAAATGTTCTAACATCTTTTCCTTTCTTTTCTTAATGCAGCACTTCAGGAGAAACCTGCCTGTGATCTGCTAAGATGCACAGATTCAACTCTGGCCCATTGTCATCCCAACACCTCATCTGTCATCAGTTTCATTTAGTGTCGGTCTATTGCAAAGGTTCTTATAAACTTTAAATGAGACTTTGTGTTAAGCAGGGGTTTCCAAACTTTTCATTCCACAACATATTAAGCCCAGGATACACAGCAGGATTTTTGCAATCCAATAAGACCTTATCACACTGTGTGACAAGGATTGTTTAAACTTCAGCAATAGACTGTCGATGAAGACACCTATTGCATCTGAGGCTGCGACATCCGTCATCAGCATGCGCTAGTGGTAAACAAATACAGGTATGCAGGTCGTAGAAGCAAACACGTTGTTGATGTGAGTTGATCATGCTGAACTACTTACACTGTCATAAAACTATCGTATGTGTCTTTGGTCCCAGGACTGGGAAAACAGACGTCTTTAAACCTCTCACAATGTATGAGATAGGACCACCAATTAAGAACCACGATCACAGAAATCTTCACGATTGTTTCACGATTGGTAATCTTTCATCTGGGACAGCCAAAAATCGTGCCATGTATTATGGGCTTTAGACAGGTGTAATCATCCACAGTTTAAAAACCCTGAGTATGAGAAAGAGTATGTTGTATTGTAATTAAAGTCACATCTAAGTGTTATGGAACAGTTTGTCATTATATTCACAGTATTACATGGTTCTTTCAGCAGTTACTACGTTACAGTGCTCTTAAATTGTCCTGATCAGCTTTGGGTCTTGTGAAGTAATGTAATGAGAATGTGATCAGTAGCTTTGCAGTATTTTTGTTACACTGTGGCTGTAATCATATTAACACATAGGTTAAACATTTTATTCAAATTTGGTAAACAGACTAGTCAATATAATTCATGCTGTGATGCTGGATTAAACCTGGTCAAATGATTGTGCATTGTGTTTTCAATTTTTTTATGAGGTTTCTTAATCTATATAAACATTCTCAATATCACCTTTGGTTTGCTCAGAGTTTGTTCAGATGATTTTTAAAACTAAATGTTGTGAAAATGCAAGGTGTGTTACACAATTTCAATGGATGGCGTGGGGTCAAAAACTATCAAAAGTTTCAACCTTAGATATATAACTGTTGACAAACACACTTAATGTGAGTCACACCCAGTAATTATAATATCCAGGAATTGCAGTAAGCAGGGTCACCTAAAGACAATCAGCTTGTTGGCAATTGTTTTATTTAATTAAATATATAACTTTTTTCATTTCAGACTGATAAAACAGTCAGAGGGGCAGTGGCTGTTGGCAATGATGTTCCTGTGTGTTTTGTATTTGTTAATATTTTGTAGTCAGAAAGAGTATGAGATCACCTTTTCTTGTGCATGGTGCTTTATCTACGGTAAGTGCCTTTTTAACGTTTTGGACTAAACGCAAAATGTCTATATTGTTTTTTTATTATACGTGATATGGGCTTTTATTAATTATATTTAATTATATTTTTGCTTCAAAATTAATGTCAACACTTAAAAACCTGTTGACTATATTTTTAAAACAATTAAACAAGACATTTATTTAAAAAATGAAATGAGTTGGAGGTCTTTGCTGATTCGTCTGCGTTTGATTGGATTCAAGACCAAACAGAGATGCATTGCAGGCAGGTAGGATTTAGAATTTTTTAAGATCTTAAATGCGTCTTGTAGAGATATGGAAGACGTATTATTCAAAGACGATCGTCAGCAGATGTAAAGATCTTTACAAGACGTATCTGAGACGTACGTGTGCTATCTGGGTCAGCCTGGATTCATGAAGATTTTAACAGAGGTGGAAAGATTATTCAAAAACTAGTAAAAGTACAGGTAACTAAATAATTAATTACTAGTAAAAGATTTACTTGCGTGAAAGTAAAAAGTATGCAACGAAAAAATACTCAAGTAGCCAGTTACTTGTTACTCTTGGAAAAACAACACACACACACACACACACACACACACACACACACACACACACACACACACACACACACACACAAACAGTATATACAGTGACCTCCATAAGTATCAGAACAGTAAAGACAAGATTTTTCTGTTTGCTGTAGAGCCCAGAAATTGATAGGATGAATATCAGTATGTCAGAAGTACAGAATGTCACATTTTATTAACATTTGTTTATGTTTCAACACATACATGCTTATGAAGGTATATTTGGTGCAAAACAACGGCACACCTGTGACAGTAAAATTTGTATTTGTAGAGATTATCCACAAATGTGTATCAGTAAATTTGAAGTCACAGATGAAGAGTTGCAAACTTGTAGATTTTTTTCTTTCCCTCAAATACAACACAACAGTTACACATTCACAAATCCTTCAGTGCAGCTGCACAAATCCCATTTTACAAATCACAGATTAAGAAACTCACAAGCTCACGTTTTTTGCTACAATTGCTGCAGTAAATATGGTGCATAACCTACTTGAACACCTGCATCAAAATATGTGAAGTCACACACAAATTTTGTACATTCGCAAATCAGTTTGTGAATCTGTGCGATGAGAGTTGCATGTGTGTACAATTGTTTTTTTCACAAATATTTTTACATTTTTTAAATATTTTCTAGCACAAACACAAGTACATAAATACAACTGCTTGAATCTGCTGCTACGAGTTTCAAACACTCTTTTTCGTGTGCTCTCTGTTTTGCACCAAATATCTCGAGATAAATGGTGCGAAAGTGATTTGTATACCTGTAGGCTATGGCGAGCACTGTTCAGCACTGCCCACCAGGTGGCGCCCGACACTCACTGAAGCAGAGTTTATTAATTACCACCAATCTTTCAGCAAGGTAAATCAAGGTATTATTTTCACCAAGTGGAGAAAAATACAAATGGGAGTGCTAATTATACACAGATGAAGGTAATTACATACAATATTCCAATGATTCATTAGTAAACAAAATATAAGTTCCTTAAATCTCAAACCATCAATATAAGTAGATTAAAAAATACAAGCAGCAAATACACACATAGGCCTACATATAAATAAGATACCAAATGATGTAAGTCCCATTCATTTTTAATATCATAATACCTATAAAAACAACCCAAATCAAAATCTTCTTTTAAACCATGTGTGCCCAATGTTCACATTTAATATACCTAAAAGGCCTCCTGTCTAAGTAAAAATTGGTCCAACTCACCTCACCTTCTAGATGAAAATACAGTGTCAATTCCTATCTGGACACCCATCTGGCTCAGCTGCAGTAATGTTTCTTGTCCTATCACCGTGACAGTCACTGCGGTTTCATATTTCTCATCATTAAACTGCTGTATGATAGCCAGCTTTTGACTAACCCTAAACCGAAGTGACAATGGTAAGAAAATAGGACAAAACAGTTGAGTAACCAATCTGTGAGAATGCCACAGAAAAGAAAGTCTGTAGCAGGGCCACGGAAATATGCGGGGATCAGTGAGAATGCCACGGAAAAATTAGCAAAAAATTCTGTGACTATGCCACAGAAATTCGTGAGATCAGGTTGAACAAAATTGAATGCCCCCCTTAATTCTTGAAGAGATCTTTTACTGTATATTGATTAGATTCACTGTATTGTACTTGTCTGCTGCCTTGAACTTGAAAACGCGACACATCATGTGTGCGGCACAACGCTTCATCCACAGGTAGAGTCTAAATGAGCCCATGTTCGGCTTGGCTTAAACTGACAAATTCACATTATTTGTGAATTTAGCTGTTTTAGTGAGTATCATAGTAAACTACTGATTATGTCTTAATATGTCTTCCGAATGTAAACATTTTATTACATTCTGTCTTAAAGCCTAATAAACATTACCTGTTGAAGTCATTAAAGTTACTTAAATAACAAAAGAAGAGAAAATCACTCACTGGTCCTGACTGTAACTTTGTAAAAAAATAATAATAATCCATATTTACTTTAAAATAAATACCTTTTTTTGCCAACAATCCTTAATGTTGAGCCCTGCTCTTTGAAGTAAGTTGGTTTATTATTGATTTATTATGCAAGTTCAGCCTTGCATTATGTTTGTATCTTACAGTTAGTATAATGCATGTAATGAATTCAGGGCAAGAAGAATATTTATCTAATATGGGGTAATGTGAAGTATTATAATAATTACATATCGTTTTCTTTCATGGGATATGGACCCCTTAAAAAAGCCTTGGACACCCCATTTATAAAACTCTAGTTCTGCCACTGGATTATTGATGTTGTATTTCAGCATATTAATAAGTGTGTGCATATTGTGAATGAATTTAATAAACCAATTATTGATAGCCTTTAGTTAATTCACTAAAATTATCCTATATTCAGTTAGCCTATGTTTACTTTACTGATACAGCAGTGTGCCCAGGATGGTAACATAATTATTTCAATGTATTACTAATAAACAACACAAGTCTTGTGCATACTGAGATCTATATTTATTTGATTGTTTTTTTCTGATGTGTTAGGAGTCATATATGTAGAGCAGAGAAATAAAAAAAATTTTCCTGGGGTGCATGCCCTAGAAAAATACATATGGACCTTGGTATTTATAAAATCCTGCGTACGACCCTGCCCATGACAATAAGAATCCACTCTCAATAGTGTATTACGAGCTGAAGGTTTTTTAATTGGATCCCTATATAAACAATTACGAGCTACCCACAAGTCTAAAAAGCTGATTTGATTTGGGTAAGCATCCAAAGTAAATGTTAAGAAATCAGAACAACTGTTTAGATAATAATAAAAAGAATTTAGTTGTTCAGTAACCCGATTCAAAATGACAGAAATAATCATCCAAATTAGTATATTAGAAAAAAAGCATGTATCTTATTTAAATATAGGCCTATGTGTGTATTTGCTGCTTGTATTTTTTAATCTACTTATATTGATGGTTTGAAATTTATGAAACTTATATTTTCATAAGTATTGTATGTAATTACCTTCATCTGTGTATAATTAGCACTCCCATTTGTATTGTTCTCCACTTGGTGAAAATAATACCTTGATTTACCTTGCTGAAACATTGCTGGTAATTAATAAACTCTGCTTCAGTGAGTGTCGGGCGCCACCTGGTGGGCAGTGCTGAACAGTGCTCGCCATAGCCTACAGGTATACAAATCACTTTCGCACCATTTATCTCGAGATATTTGGTGCAAAACAGAGAGCACACAAAAAAGAGTGTTTGAAACTCGTAGCAGCAGATTCAAGCAGTTGTATTTATGTACTTGTGTTTGTGCTAGAAAATATTTAAAAAATTTAAAAATATTTGTGAAAAAAACAATTGTACACACATGCAACTCTCATCGCACAGATGCACAAACTGATTTGCGAATGTACAAAATTTGTGTGTGACTTCACATAGTTTGGTGTTCAAGTAGGTTATGCACCAAATTTACTGATGCAATTGTAGCAAAAAACGTGAGCTTGTGAGTTTCTTAATCTGTGATTTGTAAAATGGGATTTGTGCAGCTGCACTGAAGGATTTGTGAATGTGTAACTGTTGTGTTGTAATTGAGGGAAAGAAAAAAAATCTACAAGTTTGCAACTCTTCATCTGTGACTTCAAATTTACTGATACACATGTGTGGATGATCTCTACAAATACAAATTTTACTGTCACAGGTGTGCAGTTGTTTTGCACCAAATATACCTTCATACATGCTTTACCAACAAAGAACAACAGCATTTAATGCTGATTTATGTGTGTTGTACCCAAATGCACATAAGTGAATCAAACTGATCCTACACATTTAATGCTTTTCATGTGTAAACAATTAATGCATCAGGACACAGCTCATCACTTCAACACCATTTTGAAAATTAACCATGGTTTTACTACAGTTATGACCAAAAAAACATGGTTACTGTAGTAAAACCATGGTTACCACAAAATAACTATGTTTTGAAAACCATGGTTTTCAAAAACCATAGTTAAACCATGGTTAGTGTAGTAAAACTATGGTTTTGCTCATAGTAATCAATTGACCAAAAAACCATGGTTACTACACTTTTACCACAATAAAACCATGGTTAATTTTCGTAAGGGCACTTCTTAGTCAATGGTCTCAAAATGCCCACATTAGATGGGAGTATTAAAATTGAGTTGGAATATTGTCTATGTTAAAACAGGTAAAAAGTTTATGTGACAGATCTTAATGTTTAGACATTTCTTAACTCCACAGCAAACAGAGAAATTTTGCCTGTATTTTCCCAATACTTATGAAGGGGAACATAAACAGTACAGAAAAAAGAATAAAAATACAGAATAGACAAGCATTTCAAATCAACAAATTAACTCTAGTCTCAATGTTGATGTAGCTTATAGCTGAAATATCAGACATGACTGACAAGAGTTTTGCATTCACTATGTATAAAGTTAGATGGTCTGAGGACATCGACAGTTTACACTTACATGATACAAACAGATTTTAGACAAAACTTATATTTTCTTATGTTGTGAATATCATGTCACGTGTGTGTTGTGAGAAGCACTTACATACAGTACAGAATACAGCGAATCAGATGTCAATCATCGATGATTTTCAATCTGTGCTTCTGGAGGCTGCCCGCGTTTAACTGTGTTTGACGACGAACAGGTCACGCGTATATAATGGTGGGTACATGTGTGAAGTTTTGCTTTTAGTTAAAAGATTGGTAAATTTATATCCACATCATCCAACACTGTTTACGTTCTGCGTGTTTCTAACATTACATAGGCTAGTAAAACAGCATGAGACGATCTAGTTTTTTCAGCGATCTGAACAATTCATTCAAACTGATTCGCGAACCAATTCAAAACGTTTGGCCCATTTGCTTTGTAAAGAATCGACTCAAAAGACTTATTTATTTGCAATACTTTGTAAGGAATCGACTCAAACGAGTCATTAACACTCAAATGATCCAGAAACACAAGACGGCACTTTAAAAATAAAATACACATTTAGTAATTAATTAAAACACAGTAACGAAGGAACGCCGCACAGTGTAACGAAGTTAAAGTACTATTTATTTGTTTCCAACTCGGAAGGGCAACTTGAGTTGGGAAGCATGGGCAGTTGCCTGGGCAACCTGAGCAATCCCCCATCCACGTCCCGGATCACATGCATGGTTTTTTGGTAATGCTGACTTTTTCGCATCAATCCACAATCATTTAAACCATAAACAAGCTGTCATAGAGCCGACGGCGAACCAATCGCGGCATTTCAGCACTGCCCCTGTTGGGCGAGGACGCGCCGCTCACGCGTCTTTACAAACTAATATGTTTACAGTATTACATTGATGAAAAAGGTAATTAAACTTGTCATGACATATATCATAAAAAAATAAAGGGTGAAAGGGTTTAACGTTAGATCTCTTAATCATTCCTACCTGAAACTGCTCATCCTCCAGACGAGGTTGTTGCTCCAAACGTTTAGAATATAACTTAACATCCATTTGCAGTTTTGTGCACAAACGTATATGAGAAATATTAATATTCCATCGGATTTAGTATCAAATAATACTCAGTATATATAGTTTTTCAATGCCGTATTCAAGCAGTCAGGTTTCTGTCTGTTAGTTACGTGTGAAGGCAATTAAACACGCTTGGGCTGCCCTCTAATGGTAAAGTCACATTGAATTTTTTATTTTTTCCATAGGATTCAATTGGACATTTTAAAGTGAAAATAACATAATATAGACATGTTACTGCAATGTTTTTTTATCTTGGGCATCTTCACATTGGAGTCCCGAGTTCATATAAAAAATTTGGTTAAGATATGTAACAGAGATCCTGAGATATGAACTACTTCCTGTTTGGCAACTACACCACATGTATATTTTGGGCTGTGATGGGAAAATGCTTCTGAAAATCAAAAATCCTTCTAGTTACTTTTGTGAGGCTGGGTCCAAGGATCGTGTACGTCGAGTTTCGTGAAGTTTGGACAAAATTTGTGACATGTAAATCTTTTTTAAGGTTTTCTGTTCAATCCAATATGGCGGAAGAACGACATGGATCTGTGACTTCATCTTCTCAAGCAACTTAGACCGGCACTGCCCGAACATTTTAAAGTTTGAACGGTGTCTCTGTGTCAAACGGTCTAGTCACTTTTGCAAGCACACTTAATAATAGCCATTGTAGAGTCCATGGTCTCTTTTAACTCACCACTTAATTTTGCACACAAGAGGCTTTGGTGAATAAGGCAATGTAGCGATCTCAGCTGTGGAGCCACAGCCGCCAAACGGGCAGCCAGGCCCTGGATCCTGCCTGCCATTGCCGGCGCACCATCAGTTACTAGCATGTTAATGCGTCCCAAATCCAGCTGGTTCTCCTCGAAGAATGAAACAATCACATTAAAAATTACCTCACCAGTCGTGTGTGCCTCCAAAGGAAGTAGTCCAAGTAGATCCTCCCGAAAGCAGTCACCGTCAAAAAATCTGACATAAAGGCATAACTGTGCCACATCGCTGTTGTCAGTCAATTCATCCACTGCAAGAGACATTACCACTGCCTTCCTCAGTGCGTCCAAGAGCGTCTCAAAAACGCCCGATGCAAGGGCCTCCACTCTTCTTATAGTTGAAGTGTCTGATAATGGAATATTCTTCATTGAATCAAGCAAACTTTTTCGGGTTTTATCGTCTGTAACCACCTCTTCAATTGACGCGAGCATACACTCCTTGACAGTCTCTGCATCGGTAAATGGCCTTTTCTTTTTTCCTAAAATCCACGCAACTCGTAAGGATGCTGCTGTAGCTCTCTCTTGTTCCGTACAGGCTCCATACAGGGTAAGACGTCTTTTTTCATAACATGCAGATAGCCCCACAATTTTTTGCCACCGAGCATTTGAGCCCAGTGGAAAAGTAGTGTCAAAGTTTGCATGGCTAGTCTTAAAATGTCTTTTTCAGTTATATTCTTTACTTACAGACATGCACTCGGTGCAGAGTAAGCATACGGGCTTACCGCCGACAGATGTAAACAAATACTTATCCGTCCATTTGCTGTTAAATTGCCTGTTTTCCACATCAACTTTTCTTTTCTTTTATTTAATAAAAGTAATTGTTTCATGCTGGAGACTAAAACTTGTTTAATAACAGTTTGATATGTGGTTCTATACTATATGTTATGCTATTTCAAAGCGTAATTTCTCAGCAAACAAACTATAAAATAACTACTAAATGAAAATGTGCATGTTTCGTTTTCTTTATCAGCTAATTTTCAGAGACAAGACTTTACACACTATTGATCATTTGGCATTTAACATTTTATCTAATTTAAAACAGTTCAAAGCATAAACCTTTTCAGTGAGGTACATCACCTTCTCTGCTCCAGTTTGTTATTACTGTGTAACAAATTAATTTACCCAACTGCAACTTACCAACATGCAGATACTTTGTATTGAACAAGAACCTCATAAATTGATTTGCACTAACACTTTAAGAGATTATTAACAATCCTGTATTAACATGATACATACACCTGCACAGAGATGTATAGTAACGAAGTAGAACTACTTCACTACTGTACTTAAGTACTAAAAGACATTGGGCCCTATTTTAACGATCTAAGCGCATTGTCTAAAGCGCACAGCGCAACGTCTAAATGGGCGTGTCCGAATCCACTTTTGCTAATTTAACGACGGGAAAAATGGTTTGTGCGCCGAGCGCATGGTCGAAAAGGGTTGGTCCTATTGTAATGGGAGTATTTTGGGCGTAACGTGCAGTAAACCAATGAGAGTCACAGCTCTCATCCCCTTTAAAAGCAAGTTGCGCTGGCGCTATGTCTAATCCCTATTTAGATGACGAACTTTGTAAACTGAAAAACTAAGCAGAGGAAGAAGATCCTCAGTTTAAGATTAATGTTAAATAATTGTGTTGTTTTTCACTTGTATTGAAATTGTTATTTTTTTATTAAAACCTTTAAAACCCGTTTTCTTTTAGTCCTGGAAGTAAAAAAGCAGGCTTGTAATTGCTTTAAATGTATGGCTATGTAAGTATGTAAGAAAAGGTTTGTACTCTAAAAATACTTTATTTGTAGCAAACAGGAGATAAAGAATTTACAAACGGCTCTCCTCACGTTTCAGCACTTTGGACAGCGTTTTTTTTAGCAAAGAGGTTTTTTAAAGCATTACTTAAAGCAACACTAAAGAACTCTGGCTCTTTGCTCCCCCTACAGGTTAGAAGCGTAATTGTTCATTACCACTGTCATAAATACTGAGGCATAGCTGGCTCTGATTGGATTGTAGGTCTGCCGTAAAGCAAGTTTTTGTAGTATTCACTCGGACTACAGGACCACTACCCGACGTTTGGAAACTTCTTTAGTGCGGTTTTGGCCGATAGAGGGCTGCAAAGCGAATGTGAAAGTGCTGTTCACCCTGTTTAGAGTGGATGAACGACTGAAACTGTTTTGGAAGCGTTATTTTAAGGTAAAAAAAACTCTTTGGTGTTGCTTTAAAAATGTTTCTCATCTCACCATCTTCGCAGGTACAGAGTCATCATATACAATAAATCAGTGAGGTAGCATTAAAAAAAACATTTAAAAACAGATGCATTTGTTTAAAGCAAAGTATTTATTTACTTTCCAGGCTGCAGGTGAAGCAGCTCTTTGTGCCTTCTAACGTCTCATAATTAGTCCTCATTTATGTCCAAGAGACTCAATAATAATCTTTTACATTCAATCCTTTAATCTTTCATATTTAAAAGCATTTTGTGCTGCTGCTGCTGCGCATTCATGTACTTTGTGATAAGCAAACCCGCGTTGTCCTCCCGTTTATAGGCGCATAATGCGCTCTTTAAATAACATAAAAACCAGAGGTGGAAAGAGTACTGAAAATTTGTACTCAAGTACAAGTACAAGTAGTTGCTAAAAAAATACTCAATTACAAGTAAAAGTACTGGTGTTAAAAATGTACTTAAGTAAAAGTACAAAGTACCCCTCTTAAAAACTACTCAAGTACAAATTACTTTTTAGCCGGTGATATTTATTGAATAAACATTAAATCCATTGAATGAAATCAGAGATACGAATGGATTAAAAACAGGCAATTTGTGTTTTATACGAATAAACACATAGTACAGGAATTTTGTCTGTTTAAAGAATGTTAAATGATTTTAACAGCAGCTATATTATTTCATATTGTTTCTTCATATAATTTTTATCAAGTTATAAAAATGGTCTAATGTTATTATTATTAATGAATTATGATACAACATAAATAAGCTTGTTGGGTTATTTTATTTAAAAACAGATTTTTTTCAAAAGTTTTACAAAATGCCTTCCAGGAAATTTTTCTTCTAAAAATATATATATCAAATGAAAGAACAGACCCTCTACTTTCAAACAAACAATAAAAAAAGTGAAAAACCGTTCCATCCTATTTTTTTCCCTGCTTATAAACTCTTAAATATTGGTGTTTTCTTTACAAATACACATTTTTTTTTAGCAAAAAGCTGAAACAATTGCATTTTTGTGAAGGAATTTAGTTAGAGATCAGATTCAGAACGAATATCAAACATAAAATTAGTAAATAACGTTTTGGCTT
The DNA here is from genome assembly GCA_025389145.1 of Misgurnus mizolepis. Taxonomy (NCBI): domain Eukaryota; kingdom Metazoa; phylum Chordata; class Actinopteri; order Cypriniformes; family Cobitidae; genus Misgurnus; species Misgurnus mizolepis. The sequence goes on along the minus strand of JAIFKI010000009.1, from coordinate 33,686,347 downwards.
CAGTTTATCCATTAAATTGGTTAAGTCCGCTATCTAGTGGATAATCGCGGTATTGCACATTAACATAAATTCTTCAGAAACACGTTTTATGCAAATGTTTTTTTTTCTTAATTGACAAGATAACTCGTCAATGGCGGGGAAAAGAGTTAAAAATATTATTGGACAAGAAAGCTTTCCAAAAGTACACTACTAATATTTCAAAAGTTATCAGCATTTATGATTTAGCACTGACATATGTGTAATTTAGACAGGCTGTCAGTGCTGCTACGCCAGTGGGACGCGGCAACAGACGAATTTGATAAAAGAGTCCTTTTAGACTGTTTATTATTATAAGCTTAAAACACTGATTCAATATGAATAATACAATGTTGACAATGACATGAAATTTAACTTTGAGCGCCATTTTACAATGTTAAATATTTTTTTACGGTCTACGTGCTCGTCACCTAGGTAACTGAAGCTCATGTTTTAGGTATGTGACAAAAAATATAAATACATATATAATTATAACCATATGATAGATAATAAAAAGAACTTTAACATGGTTTTTAAATTATTAAAATCGGATAATTATTAAGAAAGTTATGGCATTTTTTAACTCGAAAATTAGGGGGCATTTTTGTACCCAATTAAAACTATAAAACTATGAAAAACTTCCGCTTGACCAAACACTTTAAAATATCATAACTTTCTCATTTCTTGGTCTATTTGCATAATTCAAACACCACATTGTATGTAATTAAAAGCCCAAGATTAAGATGACATCTTTTTAAAAGATATGTATATAAATGTTATTATTTTTGATTAACCACTAATTAATGAAACCGAGAGCATCAATCCACGCATATCTTTCCATATGAAATCAAAGCCCTCTCAAATAAAAGTTGTATTTTTATATATTAAAGAAACATTTCATTGTTTCTTTAATATTTCTTAATTGACTAATAATGCTGGCGAGCAATTTAAATGGTCAGATATTATTAATACATTAATTGATGATTATGTTATTTATCATTAATAATAATTCAATAAATGCATGCATGTTGCATGCATGTATTTATTTATATGTTTGACAAAATTATGCCAATAATGTAATCTAGAGATTCTAATCCTTCGTTCTGTATGATTACTTTAAAAAATAATGCACGGATTGATGAAAACGGAGAAGTTTTGGAAGCCAATACAGTATGATTGAATGGGCGATTCTGCTTTTGACAACAACGTCACTTGCGGATCTTAAAAAAGCACATGCGAATGTTACAATCAATCCCAAACTTCACCTTATTCAAGTTAAATGTATATTCTATCAAAAGTATTTGGTTTGAAACAAAAAATACTCGCCTTCATAGAGGATTTCAATGCCAAACACGAGAGAAATTTTGCTTCGCTTATAACTTTCTTCTTACGACAGCAACCTTGGAAATTCGAACGTGAGAATCAACGTGAGGAAGTAATTTATGTCACTAGTATATGGGCTTTAGAGGTATTCACAAAGCAAAGATATGACAGATTTCCTAAGTCAACAACGCGTCTGGCGCTGAATACCTGCTGGGAACACAGCCGTGGGAACAAAGCGCTCGTGCGTATTACGTCATTTTGTCACATACCTACATGTTTCAAGTGATGTTTTCAGGCAAATTATCGTGAGGTCTACCCAACATTAAAAACGAAAACGATCAAATAAATATGGTTATAAGTCTTCTTACCATAATGTGCTTTTTGAGATTAGAGGCTGAAGTATTGTAAGCCGAAATCACTGCAGATGGCAAACAAAGTTTGCATTACATTTACACGCTGTCTCCTTTCCTTCCTCTGTTTCAACAACTCCCAGGTGCGGCCATGGGCACTCATCATCCGGTATTTCTTCTGAATTTTTAATTAATTCAGCGTCCATAACGCCAAAGTTCTTTGACATTAAAACACTAAATACAACGTCACAGTGAAGGACGCACGAGGATCGATTGAATAGCTCTACAGAGACCGGGCTTTTTTCCGGTTCAAATACAAGGGTTTTTATTGGCCCGCCCACGATCAATTATTTCTATTGGATATCCAAATGCTGTCAAAGATTTGAATATTAATTTGATTCAAATTCTACAAGTACTTAGTAACGAATGTGATTTTCAAAGTAGCGAAGTACATTACTTACCTTAATTTGTACTTAAGTACAAGGGAAATTACAGACTTAAAAATGTACTCATAAAAGTACAAGTACACGAAAAAACTACTTAATTACAGTAACGTGAGTAGTTGTAATTCGTTACTTCCACCTCTGATAAAAACACATTGCACCATTGACTTTAGACCAGGTTTTTGTTGGTCAATGGCGTAGTCTATTTTAGTTGCCTCAAAATAGCAACGCGCCAACAATGCGCCTGAACACACCTCGTTTTCAGACCAGAACGCCCATGTAACGGTATAAACAGGCTGGAAACAGATGCAGGAAAAATAACACAGGTTTATTTTTAGAGGCAGATAAACACAGCAACATGGAACAACACAATGTCCAGATGATGGTAATGGTGCTCGAAGGACTACGGTGGTAAGCGGGTGATGGTGGTTGTAGATGGGTCTGTAGTGAAATATAATCCAGGAAACAGAGACCGGAACATCCAACACGAAGACGACACGAATACAATCCACACACGCTGTACAAACAATCCAGAGGAACACAGATGCCAAACAAAGAGTGAGGATCTGACGGGGAACAGAGAGCAGAGTGAGTTTATATGGAGAGTCTGTAATGATGAGCAGCTGGAGTGAGACAATCAACACAGGTGAAGGGAATCGGGATAACGAGCACATGACATCACAGGTGAGTAAACACCATACACGAGACACAGAGAGAGCAGTGTATTTACCCACCGTGACAGTACCCCCTCCCCTAGGACGTCACCTGACGTTCCTAGCCTGCTGTACCTGTTGATGGTAATCATCAATAAGGGAGTGATCCAGTATGTCCCGAGCAGGTACCCAACTTCTCTCCTCCGGACCATAACCTTCCCAGTCCACCAAGTACTGAAATCCGCGTCCCCTCCGCCTAGAGTCCAGAATACGATTCACCGAATAGGTGGGTTCCCCTGCTACGAGGCGGGGGGGGAACCGGGACTGGCGGGTTAAGTCGTGAACGAAAAACTGGTTTAATTTTAGAAATGTGAAACGCAGGATGAATTCTCCTGTACGCAGGAGGGAGGTTAAGGCGAACTGTCACCGGGTTAATAATCTTGGCAACAGCAAACGGGCCAATAAATTTGGGAGCAAGCTTGTTCGAGACGGAACGCATCGGAATGTTCTGAGTAGAAAGCCACACTTTTTGACCGACGACGTATACGGGAGGCTTAGACCGGTGGCGATCGGCTTTAGCCTTGGTGCGCGCCCCCACCCGGAGTAGAGCTTCACGAGCTCTAGTCCAGGTGCGGTGACACCTCTGGACATAGGCGTGAGCGGAGGGAACCGCAATCTCGGATTCCAGACTGGGAAAATTAGGTGGCTGGTAACCTAGACTACATTCAAACGGAGATAGGCCCGTAGATGACACTGGCAACGAATTGTGTGCGTACTCCACCATAGAGAGATGTTGGCTCCAGGACGAAGGATTCTTGGAGGCCAAACATCGTAACACTCTTTCCACATCTTGGTTGGCTCGCTCGGTCTGACCATTGCTCTGGGGATGAAACCCGGAGGACAGACTAACAGTCGCTCCTAACAACTTACACAATTCTCTCCAAAATTTGGACACAAACTGGGGACCCCTGTCGGAGACCACGTCTGTCGGAAGGCCATGTAACCGGAAGACGTGGTCTACGACAGTGACCGCTGTCTCCTTGGCTGACGGTAATTTGGGCAAGGGGATGAAATGAGTCGCCTTCGAGAATCGGTCCACTACGGTTAAAATCACCGTATTACCCTGGGAGGGTGGGAGGGCGGTAATAAAATCTAGCGCAATGTGGGACCAGGGTCTCGAAGGGACTGGCAGCGGTAAAAGTAACCCATCAGGGGGGCGATTAGAAGTCTTACCAGTGGCACAAACCGAGCAAGCCAAAACAAAATCGTGAATGTCACGAGCCATACCCGGCCACCAGAATCGTTGTTTGACTAAAAACTTAGTGCGACTCACCCCTGGATGACAAGCTACCTTGGAACAATGACCCCACTGGATTACGTTGGACCGTAACTTCTCCGGCACAAATAAGCGGTTCGGTGGGCAACGAGACGGGGGCGTTACCCCTTCTAAGGCTGTCAAAACCTTCGATTCGACCTCCCATCTGAGCGCAGAGATGAATAGAGTCTCCGGTAAAATACGCTCGGGAGTAGAAGTGCGACCGGAACGCTCAAAAAGTCGAGACAAAGCATCGGGTTTGATGTTTTTGGAACCCGGACGGTATGAAAGAGTAAAATCGAAACGTCCGAAAAATAAAGCCCACCGAGCCTGCCTGGAGTTAAGTCTTTTGGCAGTTTTAATGTATTCGAGGTTCTTGTGGTCGGTCCAAACGATAAAAGGTACACCCGAACCTTCTAACCAGTGACGCCATTCCTCCAAAGCCAGTTTGACTGCCAATAACTCTCTGTTACCAATGTCATAATTATTTTCCGCCGGGGATAACCGATGAGACAAAAACGCGCAAAGGTGAACCTTTCCGTCTGAAGGTGTGCGCTGGGAAAGAACTGCTCCTACCCCCACCTCTGATGCATCGACCTCCACTATGAACTGGCGTGTGCGATCAGGGGACACGAGAATGGGAGCTGAAACGAAGCAGCTCTTGATTTTGGCACCTGAATGCAGTACTAGGGGAGGTCAAGGCAGTCAGAGGAGCGGCTAGTTGGCTGAAATTGCGAATGAAACGCCTATAAAAATTGGCGAACCCCAGAAATCTCTGCAGGGCCTTGCGAGAATCTGGGGATGGCCAATTCACCACAGCCTTAACCTTATCAGGATCCATGCGGACACCCTCAGTCGAAATGATGTGCCTTAAAAAAGAAACAGACTGTGCATGAAAAACGCATTTTTCCGCCTTGACAAAAAAAGCCCATTCACTAGCAACCGCAGAAGCACTCGTCGTACATGTTGCACATGTTCCTGGATAGACGACGAAAAAATCAATATGTCATCCAGGTAGACATATATGAACTGATCTATCATGTCTCGCAACACGTCATTAACGAGTGCTTGGAAGACCACTGGCGAGTTCGTCAATCCAAAAGGCATGACGCAGTACTCAAAATGGCCACGAGGGGTGTTAAAAGCAGTCTCCATTCATCCCCCTCCCTGATGCGGACCAAATGATAAGCATTACGTAAGTCCAATTTAGTGAAGACGGACGCTCCTTGCAACCTCTCGAAAGCTGAAGACATTAACGGCAAAGGATACGTATTCTTTACCGTTATGTTGTTCAACCCTCGGTAATCAATACAAGGTCGCAAGGATCCATCCTTCTTCCCCACAAAAAAGAGCCCCGCCCCCGCTGGAGAAGAGGAAGGACGAATGAACCCCGTTGCTAGAGAATCAGAAATGTATTTCTCCATGGCCTTCATCTCAGGAACAGATAAAGAGTATAACTTGCCTTTAGGCGGAAAAGTACCGGGAAGTAACTCTATAGCACAGTCATAGGGACGGTGAGGAGGTAGAGAATCAGCCCGCGACTTACTGAACACCTCCTTCAGGTCATGGTACTCTGCGGGCACGTTAGATAAATCCACTGCTTCCCCCTGAAACACAGACTCAGAAACAGTAAGACACGCAGACAAAAGACAAGACTTGTGACACCCCTCACTCCAGCTGATAACAGTCCCAAGACGCCAGTCGATCTTCGGGTTATGTTGGTGCAGCCAGGTGTGTCCAAGAACGATGGGTGAGAGAGGGGAGTCCGTGACGTAAAAAGAAATGTTCTCGTGATGATTGCCCGATGTGATGAGGGAGACAGGTTCCGTGATGTGGGTGATGGTAGGAAGCTTGTGTCCATTAAGTGCGAACGGGGCAATCTGGTGAGTAAGCTGTGTGAGTGGTATCTGAAGCTTACGTGCAGTGGTGTGATCGATGAAACTCCCCTCAGCTCCCGAATCCAACAGTGCGTGACAGTCGTGAGAATGAGTGGACCACCGTAGTTTCACCGGGAGGAGCGTAGATGTCGATGAGGTCTTCATGGAGGAGATCCCGCCCGATAGTAGCCTCAGATTTACTATCGGGCTTGGTCTTTTACCGGGCACTGATGGATCTGGTGCCCGGCTTTACCGCAGTATAAACACAATCCAAGGGACCTCCGCCGGAGCTTCTCCTCCCGGGAAAGCCGAGCTCGACCCACCTGCATGGACTCGAGATCGTTGGAGGGGCTGACCGCACCGCTGTGGCTGGTCTGGAGAGGATCCAGTCTTACGGGTAACGGTGTGGTAGCTCTCCGGCGTGCTGCTTGGCTGAGTCGGGCGTCGACCCTTATGGCCAGGTCGATGAGAGCATTCAGGGACGTGGGTAGATCCACCACATGGATTTCCTGTTGGATGCGGTCAGCCAGCCCATGCAGGAAATGATCCCACTGCGCTTCTTCGTTCCACCTACACTCCGCCGCCAGGGTGCGAAACTCGATCGCGTAGTCAGAGATGGTCTTGTCCTCCTGACGGAGCTCTGAGAGGCGTCTCGCGGCTTCCTTCCCGGCGACGGAGCGATCAAAAACCCTCTTCATTTCATCGGATAGGGCGGAGAACGAAGAACAGCAGTCGACACGGTTCTCCCACACCGCCGTCCCCCAGAGGGCAGCCTTCCCAGTCAGGAGAGAGAGCACGAACGCCACCTTGGTTTGCTCGTTGGAAAAAGTTCTGGGTTGTAAAGCAAAATGGAGAGAACAGTGAGACAAAAATGTGCGGCAAAAACTCGGCTCACCCGCGTATTTGTCCGGGATGGGAAGTCTGGGCTCCGACTGAGAGGCGCCCTCTGGTGAAGAAGATGTAGCTGTGGGTGTGGGAGGCGCAGTGGGTGGTAGTTGTTGTTGTTGTTGTTGTTGTTGTAGGGTCAGCTCGGACACCTTTGTCACCATTACTTGGACTGCTCGACCCATCTCCTCTAAAACTTTGTCCTGACGGTCCATCCTCTGAACCGCCCGCTGGAGAAATTCCTTGAGAGGAGATGGGGAGTGATTTCCCGCTGCTTCCATTTCTGGTCAGATCCTTCTGTAACGGTATAAACAGGCTGGAAACAGATGCAGGAAAAATAACACAGGTTTATTTTTAGAGGCAGATAAACACAGCAACATGGAACAACACAATGTCCAGATGATGGTAATGGTGCTCGAAGGACTACGGTGGTAAGCGGGTGACGGTGGTTGTAGTGATCGTTGGTGGATGGGTCTGTAGTGAAATATAATCCAGGAAACAGAGACCGGAACATCCAACACGAAGACGACACGAATACAATCCACACACGCTGTACAAACAATCCAGAGGAACACAGAGGCCAAACAAAGAGTGAGGATCTGACGGGGAACAGAGAGCAGAGTGAGTTTATATGGAGAGTCTGTAATGATGAGCAGCTGGAGTGAGACAATCAACACAGGTGAAGGGAATCGGGATAACGAGCACATGACATCACAGGTGAGTAAACACCATACACGAGACACAGAGAGAGCAGTGTATTTACCCACCGTGACACCCCATGGGTGCAAAAGGGGGCGCAAATGCATTTGCTATTTAAACAATGCGGCGCTAAACGTGAAAATTAGGGTGGAAACTAGCGGAAGACACTTGCGTCGCGCATTGCACTGCATTGCGCCAGGTGTAAGATAGAGCCCAGTATCTGTACTCTACTGAAGTATTATTTTTTTCTCCTACTTCCACTTTTACTTCAGTACATATTTTCAATGAGTTTAATACTTCTACTCCGATACATTTTTTATGTGCTGCATAGTTACTCGTTACACTCAAATGTTAGGAATCATTCCAAACCCACATTATCACTGCCGGAGCAGTGATACACATTAGAAACACACACAGATCGTGGTCTAAACCAATTGGAGAAAGTGAAGGGCGGACCCCTCCCTCCCTCTCACTCACAAATATGAGCCGTGGTTGTGGACAAATGTGAAGCGAAGAGAGAACCAAAGTGCGCGAGAGGGAGAATGCGCGAAAAAGGGCGAGTGCGCGCGAAAGAAGGAAACCTAAATAAATTGAAACACCTTTACCTATTACCATTATATTGACTAATATTTCATTAATTTTGAATTCTATATCTCCATATCAGTTAAATTAATCTGAATTATCTGAACATTCATGGCCTTGTACTCCTGCTACAGCCAAAGGAATTGTGAGTGTCCTTTAGCTTAAACATTTGAAATAATATAAACAATATTATATTCAAACTTTTGACTGTTTTCTTTAATAACTACATTACAATACTTGTAATTTTACTTTCAGTACTTGAGTAGTATATTTTTTAAAAAACTACTTGCAATACTTACAGAGGTGTAAAGAGTAGCTGAAAGCCATACTTGAGTAAAAGTACAAATTCCTTACTGTAAAAATTACTCCACTACAACTTACAAGTCACCAATTTAAATACGACTTGAGTAAAAGTATTAAGTAACCCAATTTAAAAGAACTTGAGTATTTTTACTCGTACTGAATGTTGGCTCAAAGATGCACTAGTCCTCAACACAAAGAGACATTGTAGGTCTGGGCAGTGAAAACAAAGAAAGATATATGAGGTTTTATTTCCTAATATAGAAAAGAAATCAAACACCTCAAAATTTTGACCTGGCAGAACAAACACAGATTAAACATAGTCATAGTCTTTTGACTAAAATTTAATTGTGTTTTAGTCATATTTTTGTCATCTGAATTGATTTAGTTTTAGTCTAATTTTATTCAACTAAATGCCATGAGATTTTAGTCTAGAAATCTACATTAAATTTAATTTAAACCCATTTAATTTTAGTCTAGTGTCATTGTGTACTTGAATGTGCCATGCTGAAAAATATATAGCCTTACTTTGTGATATAAATATATGGTAACACTTTACAATAAGGTTCATTAGTTAACATTAGTTAGCTACATTAGTTAACATGAACTAATAATGAACTGCACTTATACAGCATTTATTCATCTTTGTTAATGTTAATTTCAACAATTACTAATACTTTATTAAAATCTTGTTAACATTACCAAATATTCTTATACAGGCCTATCCTAAAAAAGATATAATTTTAATATTTAAAAAATTCCAGTAAACTAAAATTACACTAACAGAAATATGATAATGCTAGTGTCATTGTGTACTTGAATGTGCCATGCTGAAGAATATATAGCCTAACTTTGTGATATAAATATATGGTAACACTTTACAATAAGGTTCATTAGTTAACATTAGTTAGCTACATTAGTTAACATGAACTAATAATGAACTGCACTTATACAGCATTTATTCATCTTTGTTAATGTTAATTTCAACAATTACTAATACTTTATTAAAATCTTGTTAACATTACCAAATATTCTTATATAGGCCTATCCAAAAAAAGATATAATTTTAATATTTAAAAAATTCCAGTAAACTAAAATTACACTAACAGAAATATGATAATGCATATTAAAAACGTGAAGTTGTTCATTTGAAAGATTAATTGTAAACACATGTAGTACGTAACACCACTATCTCACATTGAGTGCACTACATTTCTTCCGTCATGCATCCCTCTTTACAGTAAATACATTACAGCACACTTGATTAAATGTGAGGACAGTGAAATCGTACACTTATTATCAATCTTATAATGTACTTAAGTTACTCGGGCAATCAGTACAGGACCTCGCTGGTTTATTTTGGCTTATATAGTAAGTTATTTCAAGTTATGTAACTTACCAGCTCAGGTTAGCAGATAAAGTAGCATCAGAGTATATAAACATTTGTGCTTGCCTTTGAGTTGCAGGATGACCCTCCTGCAATCGCGCTTCACTTTTGTTTTGATTGTAGCATCACATGTTTAACAAAGGGTCCCTTGACTGAAGCAAATGTATTATGCATCCATATGTTTGCTCTTTATCTCTTCTCTCAGACCAGACGCGAACTTTTCTCTACAGTTTATGACATACGCAGCACGCAGATGTCCCGCTACGGTGGCTCAACGCAAGTCATTCAGCATTTGACATCAAAGTACCGCGAGACCAGACTTCTCCATATGCATTTGATTCGCTCTCGCAGTACTTTGATTTCATACGATTGCTCTGCGCAGAGCCAAATGAAGTCCCTCAGTTGCGTGTGTGTGTGTAACCTTGCGACCACAGATTCTATCCATCATCACCCTCTGACACTTTCGTCTTGTTTTTATTTGACGAATTAACAATGTAGCGAGTAACGTTAAGTGTCATTTCAAATGTAGTGGAGTAAAGAGAACAAATACCCAATCAAAAATGTAATTGAGTAGAGAGTAAAAGTTGCCTATATTTTTGATACTCAGTACAAGTACAAAGTAGCCCAAAAAATACTTAAGTACAGTAACAAAGTACATTTACTCAAGTACTTTACACATCTGAATACTTAAGTACAAAACATGTTTAATACTTTAGTACTTCCACTCAAGTGCTGTGCTTAAAGAGCCCTTCAACTTCTACTCAAGTCACTTTTTTGATAGAGCACTTGTACTTTTACTCAAGTCTGGGTCCCTAGTACTTTATACATCTCTGCACCTGCACTAAAACTTTATTCGCAAAATATTGCGAAATGCATAATTTCAAAGTCTGTAGTAAATCTGAGCTGTATTTTCATAATTTTTTGAGGTAGTGGCTGTCCCAAGGGTCCTTGCAGCATGCAGAATCTATTTACACCCCATCAATAACAAACAGAAAGGGGACAAATTCACTGTCTCATCCTTATTCTTCTTGTGGCGCCAAGAAGCTGTATACAGGACACTGCAGATCAAAGCCTTAATTGAAAAAAAATTATAGGCACTTAATCATAGGAGGCGGTGGGCTAATTGAAGCAAAAACAAGGAAGAGAGTGGAGGCACTCTGAATCATAACAGAAAAAGGATATTGTGTAAGCTTCTGTCTTCAATAAAGCATTGTCTTCAATCTCCCATTGTTTCCCAGATTAAATTGGAGAGGGCTATTAGCAGAGCTAATTGGCTCTCTAATTTAGATCTGGCTAGTTTCAATGCATAACGGATGTGAGTCGCAACAGCCCGTGATGGGCTCACTCTGTCACACCATATTGCCAGACCTGATTGGTTAATTGCTCTGGAATGTGCAAAGTTAGTGGCCATCCTTCAATGCAGGGGGTCTTAGCTTTCCTAAAAAGATCTCAACCCACAGCTCCGTATTGGCAGGTGTTTTTTCCTGTGTGTGTTGGTATATGTGGTTAATTGCTTAAAAAATAAAATTCATAAATTAAAGACTGGCAACAGATTTTTGTGATGGTTGGGGTTAGGGACTGGGGTAGGGTAGGGTAAGGAAATAGAATATGCAGTTTGTATAGTATAAAAACATTGCATCTATGGAGTTGATCCCTACAAACAACATATGCCTGACAATGTGTGCCTGTGATTGAAAGCCCAAAACATTGTGATCGAGCCCAGGAAACACACATGCTGATTAAAAGTGTATCCCTTGTAATGGACTGTGTTAGTCGCTTTGGATAAAAGTGTATGCTAAATGCATAAATGTAAATGTAGAATAGTTTAAGAACATTTGTTTCCTGGCAGATATGAATAGCCACACAGTTTATATAAATTCAATCTGTGACCTTGTTATACACAAGGCTCTGACCTGCAGGCTCAGCTGTCAGTAATAGCGAAAAAAGCCTTCATTATCTACCTGCATCTTAAAGCCTTTTCTGAGAACTTAAGCCAGTTCCACATGATACACTGGTGGGACATTTGTCAGTTTATTGCATCTGTGTTAGAACAAAAACTGTATTTCAATGTAATTTAAATTGACTGTTTCCTATTCTTTCCACGAGAACTGCATTGAATGCTCTTTCATCTGCTCTGTTGTGCATTAGTGGATACCATGTATTGAAACCAGGCCCAAAATAATTTATCTTAGAGGATTTCAAATCCTCCATCTGTCAGCTGAAAGCAGCTGCACTGGCATTATGGAGCATCAGGATGGATGAAAGATAAAGAACAAGGCCACAGAAGAATGAAAGAAATTAAGAATAACTATGGATTGAGGGTTTCAACAGTTATTTCTAGTGTAAAATGGGGGGGATCCTAATTATTCTCTTCTTTACTGAATTTCCCACATTCAGTAAGAAATCCTTAAGGCCTGTTGAGAAGTACAAACAAATTCTTTCCACTTGGGGCATCAGAGAATGAAAAGAAACACTCTTCAAGCTCTGCAAATTTGTTTCCTGCTTTGATAGAAGCTGCTTACTCTGTTCACACTACGCCCTCCAGTGGCAACTGAATTGTAATACCTGCGTGTCATCAATCTATTGGTTGGTGATGAAAAGTTACTGAGGAAGTAAGCCGTGTAACCATAGGTAAAAGGCTGTAAATGGCACCCTTTTTGTCATCATTTTCCTTGAAAGGTCTTTCATCTTGGCCAACAGTGCACATCTTGGCTTCTTTTCTCTGAGACTTCACTAATGGAGGGCACACAATAATTGCAGCTGTTCAGGCTATCAGAGCTCACAGGCACAGACAGAATTTAAAGGGCAAAAACCTTTATGTCTCTTTGTAAGGATGCAAGCCATTTTAGGTCATGACACAAAATAGGACAAACAATTGCTGGGCACCTGCTAGTGGTAGGAAGGCAGGTTGTGCATTGCCATCGAGAAAATGGAGAAAGGTATAATTCAACATTTAATCTCATTTTGAGATTAATGTGTACTGATACAAATAGCAAGAAACCCAACTCTGTTGAGAGGGATAAGAACAGACAGCCTGAATATTGTGAGATTGCATCCTTTCTGTTTTTAGTCAGAATTTTCAGCCAACCTCAACATGAATTTGTAATATAATTATTAGTTTTTTTAGGTCCCTTAGTTTTTGCATCATGCTATCACCAGCGACTGTGTTTAACATTCTTCACCAAGGGCGGACTTAGTGATTTGGGGGCCCTAAGCATTTCCACATATGGGGCCCCAACAGTCAAACTTTGAACTTAAAACACTTTTTCTATATATGCATAGTTCAGATGCAAAAGCTGCTAAACACCACATTTGTTAAAAATGAGATAATGATTGTAATCAAATGCTCTTGACATGTACTATACTGTACATTTATGAAATACATTCACGTCAAATCCACTAAATCCCACCGTCAGGCAATTCAAAAATACTGGTTTGATGGCAGAATCCATTAAGTCTAATAAAAAATGCTAATTAACTAAAATTAATGCCACACACACTTAGCAGGTTTTGCATCTGAGGTTTTGCATTTGTAAACTAGAAAATGCATTTCAGGACGAACTGCAAAAGTGTGCTTGCTCTGGTGCCGCCGATTTAGTTTGTGCATCCTCACATTGGAGTCCCAAGTTCATGTACAAAGTTTGGTTTCAATACGTAAAAGCGCTCCTGAGATATAAACTACTTCCTGTTTGGCGACGTAAAATTTTAGGAAAAAAAATGTTCTTTTCATGTTGTGCATCCTCACATTGGAGACCCAAGTTCATGTACAAAGTTTGGTTTCAATACGTTAAAGCGTTCCTGAGATATAAACTACTTCCTGTTTGGCGGCGTAAAATTTTAGGAAAAAAATTGTTCTTTTGATGTTGTGTATCCTCACATTGGAGACCCAAATTCATGTACAAAGTTTGGTTTCAATACGTTAAAGCGTTCCTGAGATATAAACTACTTCCTGTTTTGGTGGCGTCGACGCACATTTAGTTTGGGCTGTGACGGGCAAACGCTTCCGAAAATCAAAAATCCTTCTAGTAACTTTTGTGAGCCTTGGTCCAAGGATCATGTACGTGGAATTTCGTGAAGTTTGGACAAAATTTGTGACCTGTGAAACTTTTTTAAGGTTTTCTGTTCTATCCAATATGGCGGACGAACGACATGGATCTGTGACTTCATCTTCTCAAGCAACTTACACCGGTACTGCCCGAACATTTTAAAGTTTGAACGGTGTCTCTGTGTCAAACGGTCTAGTCACTAGAGCTGACACAAAATCTACCCGGGAATAATAATAACTAGAAAATGCATTTCGGGACGAACTGCAAAAGTGTGCTTGCTCTGGTGCGGTCACTAACGTGATTTGTGAAATGTAAAATTTTAGAATATTTTTTATCTTGTGCATCCTTGTATTGGAAATCAAATCCTCGCATTGTGAAAGCATTGCTGAGACACACACACACACACACACACACACACACACACACACACACACACACACACACACACACACACACACACACACACACACACACACAAATGTACACAGGCTTGTAACCAGGGGTGTTTCCAGCATTGAAGGACATCCGGGGGTTAGCCCAGACCATTTTATGTAAATACAGGGATCACTAGCCTACATCACCTGCTCTAGCTAGCCTAGAACCAATTATAATGGCTGTGCTGCACATGTTCAGTGTTTTCTTATAAAAATAAATTAGAATTGTAATTTAAATAATTTTAATTTTGGGTGAACAATCCCTTTAAAGTGCCCGATTTTCACACACTAGTTTTGTACATAATATACCAAAAATTCTTCTTTAGTACTTAAGATAATCTTAAAAACATGAGACTTAATGTAGAGTTCACATCACCAAAAGCAGCAGATATAAGCTGCATTTTATTGATCATAAGCTCAGAGAGCGACAGCAGCACTGATAGCCTAATATAATTTCATTCATTCAGTTTTTTGTCAAAGCTAATTATTTCACTACCTCTATTTAAACTACAACTGCCATCTTAATAACTGGCAAACATTAGGCTAGCTTCTAATAAGATAAATTATACTTTTAGATTTCGTCATGGCAGTAAAATCAGGTGTATGTTTGTCAGCGCGATACACATACAGTGGTGCAGGTGCTGGGCTGTGAGCGATGGGCGATTAACTGTTACTCGTTTAAATTGCATTCTTGTGTGAGAACGATGACTCGCATAATATTTGAGCCTTTGCTGTATGAGCAAGCACAAAGAAAACATTAGTGTCTGGAGATAATTTTTATTTACAGGCGAGAGTAGACAAGTATGTGATGTTTGCAATCGCATCTTTTATAATGATACCACAAAGCGCGTCAAATATGAGGCATTGTGTGTTTGTGTGTGTGTTTGGACGTTGATCGTGTCACACTGTTTGATGAAGCACACACACTCGCGTCTGGAGATAACTTTAGTTACAGTCCCGAGTAAACAAGTAGATGTGATGTTTTCAGCACTCGGATTAAAACTCAACACTGATTGCCTGCAGAGACGGACTCTTCATAGACCTTTTGCGAGTCGACCTCACAGTTACGTCACACGCGCATGTGGTGGCAGAAAAACAGTGGAAATGAATGAGACAAGAGTGAAACGAACAATATAACTCACTAGAAAATGTTTTGTTGTGCTGTTGAGTGTCAGAATAGGAATGCCAAAATAGATGACCTTCATTTTTATAATATACCGTCGTCGAAGACACCATTTGAAGATAAACTTAGGTGTTTATGGTTGCAATAAAAGCCCTCAACCGGACAGACTGGAGTGATGAAATCATCTGAAAATCTTTTCATAATTTGAATAGAAAATAATTAGAGAAGATATCCGGTGTTCTTTTGAAGTCTGATCCCTCTATGTGTTTCTTATAGCGTTTTCATCACGTTACGTTTATAATTTATTAAGAAAGATTAAAGATTTGAATTAGTTCATAATACAGGGCTCTAGACTAACTTTTTGCACTGGTTGCACTTGTGCACATAACATTTTTTCATAGGTGCACCAGCACAAAAGTTAGGTGCACCCAAATTTTTGACTGCATCAGATTTATAGTTCACCCAAAAAAGAAAATTCTGTCATAATTTACTCACTCTCATGTTCTTACAAACCTGTATAAATGCCTTTGTTCTGGTGAACATGAATGAAAATATTTTGAGGAATGTTTGTAACCAAACCATTCATGAGCCCCATTCACTTCCATAGAATTATTTTTCCTACTATAGAAGTGAATGGGGCTCATGCTTGGTTTGGTTATTAACATTCCTCAAAATATCTTGCTTTGTGTTTATCAGAACAAAGAAATTTATACAGGTTTGTAACAAAATGAGGGAGAGTTAATGATGACAAAATTTTCATTTTTGGGTGAACTGTCCCTTTAACACCGCTAGTTTAGTGCCCATAGTGGTTTAAAACAGAATATAAACATGTAGGCTATTTTATAATTTTAATGTTGTCATTCCATTTTCCTTATACGAGTCATAAACAGTCCTGTTTGATAACCCGCATCCGCGCGATTAAAATAACACTTGACCCGTTATCCGACATCAGCATCGATTTATTTCATACCCGCTCGCTTGACATAAAGACTGCGACCGGCCGCACCGCAAATCGTGAAGTAAGTAGAAACCTTTAAAGATCTTCATGCAGAACATTGACATAAATAAGCACAGGACCATGACTGGACAAATATATTAACATTTAATGTGAAACTTTGTGAGGGCCGGCAGATTGACAGCTAAGCGGTCAGCAGTGTTTGAACACTTGCGCATAAACTAAAGCCTTGGGGGGAATTATGTATAAATGAATCAACAACGCAAATCAAGGAATTAACTTATTTCTCTATTTAAGACAGTCTGGCAGGGCGGTGATAGCGATACAGCAAACACCGAAAAGTTTATTAGATTTGGAAGTAAGATTATGAAGAAAACAGCGGTCCTGACTCCTGGCTTTTTTCTATAAATTAGGAGCACGCGACAATGCTGTTCGGGGTGACGTTCAAATAATTTTTTTCAAAAGAATTATGCGCTGGCTCTGACTCGATTGTAAGAGGCTCATTACCTAATTCCGTTATCAGGTTCGGACCAGGGCTGATTTGACGGGAGGTTGATTTCAGAGAGCATTGGTTATGATATTCGGACGGATGAGGCATTAACTTAACATTCTTAACGAAGAAGTTGTCAATCGTTCTTTTCCTCTTCTCTTATCATCCGCGGCTACATCCACTCTGTTTATCTGACGGACCAAGGCTACTCACCTCTCTCTCTCTCTCTCTCTCTCTCTCTCTCTCTCTCGCTGGGAGTGTGTGAATGAGAGTGTGTTTGTTGAGAGCGAGTGCGTCTTAACTGCGCTTTTTTCTATTTTTTCTAAATATCTTTTTTTCCCCTCGTTAGTGTTTCTTTTACACTGAGAAAAGGATATTTTTACGAAAAGTCGCGGTTTATTAACCGCGTGATTTTCTCGGGTAGCAGACGCCGGTATGGAGTCTGTTCCTGGGTCAGTTTTGTCACCCCGGCACGGGTGCAGGTGTGTGCCTGAGCCGGGAGTGACTGTGGAGGATCTGCTCTTAGTGGTCGGAGAGCAGGTCGGTTTTGACAACATTGTTTCCGCATCGCGTATGAATAAGGCGATTGTTGTGTTTTTAAAATCTGAGTTGCTGATAAATCAGTTAACTGTGAGTGGTATATGGGTTAAAGAGACTTTCGTTCCTGTTACACCTTTATCTGCTCCAGCTACAAAAATCACAATCTCTAATGTTCCACCGTTCGTCTCTAATGACGCGATTACTAAAGAGTTGCAGAGATGGGGCAAGTTTGCTAGTCCTATGAAGATAATCCCACTTGGATGCAAACATGCGTCTCTTAAACATGTGTTGTCTTTTAGAAGACAGATTTATATGTTCCTAACTTCACCCACGCGGACTCTGGAAGTTTCGTTTCGCGTTAATCACGGTGAAAGCTCGTATATGATTTACGCGAGCACTGAAAGTCTGAAATGTTTTGAGTGTGGAAGTGTAGGCCATAAACGCTACGCGTGTCCACATAGAGATGATCAGCAACCATCTACATCTCGCGGTGAAGGAGTTACTGTAGAGCTACACAGAAATGTTGGAGTTGAACAGAAAAGTCAGGAACAGGATGGAGTTACAGAAGAGGTGAATGAACAGGAAGAGGTGAGTGATAATGATGATGATAATGCTGGAAATGTTTCTAATAATGAACCTGTAAATGCTACTGACAATGAGCTTGGAATTGCTACTGATGTTAATGAAAATTTGGCTGAGGATATGAGTGAGGTGGTTGATGGAGCTCAGGCAGAGGGTTTAGAGGAGAACCTCACTGATGAATCAGAAGTGTTGTCACAGTTTACTGATGATGGTATGGGAGACGGTGAGCAATGGTCAGATGAGCACAGAGATATTGAAAATGATTTGTACACTGTAGAAGAGATTAACTCTTTTCTTGACACGACTAAAGGAAAAACAGGGGTGGAGATAAGTGATTATTTCCCTGATATTGAAAAGTTTGTTCTTTCTGTGATGCGTGCAAGAAAAAGGAGTAGCTATGATGAGTTGTCACAACAAAAGAGGTTTCGTCTAAAAAAGCATTTAACTACTATTAGACAGAATAAGAAAATAGGAAGGGAAAGACTACCGAGGGGAAAAACTAAAGCTTTATAATGACTCTCACTTTCAATCTTACTTTCTTCTGTTTTTTCTTTCTCCCTCTCTACCTTATGGCTTTTTTACGGGTGGGCTCCCTTAATATTAATGGTATGAGGGATGGGAGGAAGAATGGGTTATTGTTAGAAATGATTCATTTGAAAGATCTAGGTGTTATTTTTTTGCAAGAGACCCATAGTACTGAAAGTAATGAAAGTGAATGGGGCTTATGGTGGAAAGGAGAACATGTATTGAGTCATGGGACAAATCTAAGTGCTGGTGTAGCCATTCTTTTTTCCCCTATTATTAAAGCTAAAGTTTTAACAGTTAATGAAGTTGTCGCAGGAAGACTTTTATTTGTGAAAGCTGAAATCAATAATTTCATTTTTTTGTTTGTGAATGTTTATGCACCTAATGTTGGAGCAGAAAGAGTTACTTTTTTTAAAAAGTTAGAAAATCTAATTCAAGAACAAAAGGATGATGTTTTTATTGTTGTGGGAGGAGATTTCAACTGTACTCTTGATTTTACTTTGGATAGAAATGGTGAGGAACCTCATGCTTTGTCTGCCACTTGTTTAGCAGGAGTTATTAAAAAATTTAATTTTATTGATGTGTGGAGAGAACATAATCCCTCTATAAAGCAACCTACATGGGTGAAAGTTTACAATGAAAGAATTTCTGCTGCACGTTTAGACCGTTTGTATATATCTAACAACCTAAGAAATAGGGTTGTTAATACAAGTATTATTCCTACTTCTTTTTCTGATCATAAGTTTGTTTTGTTTGGTATTACTTTGGCTAAAAGTACATATAAGAGTTGCTATTGGCATTTTAATACTAAACTTTTAGGAGATAAACATTTTTGTGATGCGTTTAAATTGTTCTGGGAGACTTGGAAAAAAGAAAAAAGTTTTTTTGAAAGCATTGTACAGTGGTGGGAAGTTGGGAAAGTTCATATAAGAGGTTTTTGTCAAAAATATACGTCCCATTCTTCTTTATGTTTAAAAAAGACTGTGGAATGGCTAGAAAAAGAGATTGTTGATATTGAGAAGAATATGATATCCAGTGATGATGCCAATTTAAAGGAACTGTGGACTGAGAAAAAAAATAAATTAAGCTCAATTTTAAATGAAAGAGTTAAAGGGGCACTTATAAGAAGTCGTTTTTTAACTGTTCAGGACATGGATGCTCCAACTACTTACTTTTTTAACTTGGAGCGTAAAGCGGGTCAACAGAAACAGATGCATTCTCTGAAGGACATTAATGGACAAACTACTTCAGATCCAACAGAGATGCGCAGACTTGCTGTAGATTTTTATTCTGCTTTGTATGCCTCTGAAAACTCAGATGAAAATTGTAGAGACTTGCTGTTAAATGATCTCCCTGTTTTACCTGAAGAACATAAACAATTTTTAGAGTCTGAGATTACTTTTGCGGAAGTTACTTCAGCAGTAATGAGTCTCTCTGTAGGTCGTGCTCCAGGACTGGATGGACTACCCACTGAATTTTATAAGAGTTTTTGGTCTGTTATAGGAGATGATTATTTTAAAGTACTTCAAGAATGTTTTAGTGAAGAAACTCTCTCTACAAGTTGTCAGCGTGCAGTTTTATCTTTGCTCCCTAAGAAGGGTGATTTAACTTTATTAAAAAATTGGAGACCGGTTGCGGTTTTATGTACGGAATATAAAATCTTTTCGAAGTGTCTGTCCAATAGATTAAATAATGTATTAAAAGAAATTATACATGAAGACCAGTCATACTGT
Organism: Misgurnus mizolepis; assembly: GCA_025389145.1. NCBI lineage: Eukaryota > Metazoa > Chordata > Actinopteri > Cypriniformes > Cobitidae > Misgurnus > Misgurnus mizolepis. Next base: position 33,666,090 of record JAIFKI010000009.1, on the reverse strand, counting down.
ATAAAAAAATCGCTTAATTACAGATAATCTTCATTTAATGCGGGATGTTTTTGATTTTGCCTATTGTAATAATGTTAATATGGGTTTGTTATCCTTAGACTAGGAAAAGGCTTTTGATAGGGTTGATAATGCTTTTCTTTTTAACACGTTGAAAGCTTTTGGCTTTGGGGATAGTTTTATTTCCAAGGTTAAACTTCTGTATACTGAGGCAACTTGCATGATAAAAATGGCTGGTGGGTTAAGTTTACCCATAAAAATTAAAAGAGGCATTAGACAGGGTTGTCCCTTGTCAGGTCAACTATACAGTATAGTGATAGAGCCTTTGCTGTGTAGTTTAAGGAAGAAGCTAAGGGGTCTACAGATTAGCAATATAGATTCTCATATTAAACTTTCTGCCTATGCTGATGACATTACAGTAATAATAAGAGACCAAAATGATATTGATTCACTAAAGGAGGCTTTAGAATGTTACGGTAAAGCCTCCTCAGCCATTGTAAATTGGAGTAAAAGTGATGCACTGTGGTGTGGTAGAGTTTTTACAGATCTGACACTCCCAGGTGGCTTACAGTGGGGTAGAAGTGGGTTTAAATATTTAGGGGTGCATATAGGTACAGAAGAGTACAGAAAGAAAAACTGGGAGGGCCTTGTGGAAAAGGTGTGTGCTCGGTTGTCTTGCTGGCGTTGGTTGCTACCCCAACTATCCTACAGGGGGAGAGTTCTGATTTGTAATAATTTGATTGCATCTTCTTTGTGGCATAAGATGACCATACTTGAGCCTCCTGAAGATCTGGTAAAAACAATTCAACAACGACTAGTGGAGTTCTTTTGGTCAGGACAACACTGGTTGAAGGCGGCTGTACTGTATCTCCCTGTGCAGGAAGGAGGCCAGGGGCTGATTGATGTTAAATCAAGAATAAAAGCCTTTAGACTTCAGACTGTACAGAGACTGCTGTATGGAGAAGATGTGAGCTGGGCTGGAGTAGCCTGTGCTCTCCTGAGAAAAGCAGGAAATATGGAATTAGATCGTCACCTGTTCCTGATGGATATTAATAAACTGAACTTGTCTGGACTGAGCTCTTTTTACAGATCCATTTTTAGTTCATGGGCATCTTTTAAGTTTTCACGGAGCATAGACTGTTTACAGAAGTTATGGTTAAAAGAAGAACCTCTTTTTTTTAATTCTGCACTGGACTTGGACCTTTTAAAATCAGATGCTATCAGAAAGTCCATGTGGGCAGCAAAAATAACAAAAATTGGACATTTAATAGAAAACAGAAAATGGATTACTGCTGAGAATCTGGCTATGAAACTGGGTATGAAATCGGTCAGAGTGGCACAAAATTTGTTAAATCGAATAGTGGAACTTCTACCTCATGATCACGGAATGGTGCTGGAAACATCTGATGAACAAAACTGTGTTTTCCCAGAGCTGATTTTTTCAGCAGAGACTGTAACATGGCAAGAAAAAGAAGGTAGCCTTCTATCTTTTAAGACACCCCAGCTAGAACTTTTAAGTGATGCTGGAAAGAAAAATATCTATGTACTGTGTGTTAAAGTGGGGCATCTTAATGCATTGGAGACTGTTAAAGAGTCCAAATGGCAGGAGATGTTTGGGCCAGGTGGTTCCCCTAAAGGGAGTTGGAGGTCCCTGTACAAACCACCCATTGAAAAAAGGTCTGGAGACCTTCAGTGGAGAATTGTACATGGGATTATAGCTACAAACAGATACAGAGCACACATTGATCCACAGGTAGGGGTGGGTTGTCCTTTCTGTGGTGAAGATGAAACAGTTTTTCATCTGTTTTTAAAGTGTGCAAGGCTTCAACCAATGTTTGACGTTTTAGAAGAGTGGTGTCAGTCTCTTGGGGAAGTTTTTACTCCTGTGTTTTATATATATGGTCCAAAATACAGTAGAAGTAGGAGGGAAGCACATGTTTTGATAAATTTTATTCTTGGGCAAGCAAAAATGGCTGTATGGCTCTCACGGAAAAAACGAATGGTCTTGGGTCAACTGATGTTGTGTAAATTTTAAAGGGATTATTAAAATCTCGTATTAAAATTGAGTTTGTATATTACAAATTGGTCAATGATATTGAAATGTTTAATAATAATAATAATAATACATTTTATTTATAATGCACTTTACATCACAGATCTCAAAGTGCTACAGGATAAAAAATAATAAAAATTAAAGCTGCAAGCAGCGTTTACCGGGTTTCGAGCATTAAAGCACATACAACATGTCAGATGTCGTCGACCAGGCTGATACACCACATCGCATCCAGAAAAACGTAAGAGATGGTCAGAAACGGTTCAGACAGACTATGTAGCTTACACACAGGTGCACCTATAGGACAAACATGTCACATCCTTAATGTTAAGTCATTCTGATAATTTGTTAACGAGAATTAGTTTTTCAGATTTATACCGTAACATACAATTCAGAAATGGCCGTGTTTAGTTGAATTACAAGGCCATTGAGTCGGGTTCAAGCGATTTGGGACCTTAAGACCTTTAAGGGCATGCCTGTGTAGTTTTGCTGAATTGTACAAAATAAATTATAAAAAATAAGCTACCTCACACACCTGTTCAAAGTCATCAGCAAAAAAGGTGCTATCATTCAGTGAAATGTCTCCCTCTCTTCTCACGAAGCATTGACAAATAGAACACTGAAGGAAATGTTTGTGGTGCTTACAGTGCCAAACTTGGGTCACAAAATGTTAAAATAGTGTAAAAAAGTCAAACGAGCCGAACCCCATATCTCTACAATATTCTGATACAAAGATACAGCTCTTGCTAAATGGTTGCTAGGGTATTCTGATTGGTTGCTAGGGAGTGAATTGCAATCCACCAATGATTATACTCAAAGCCATGAAAGGCATAATCTACGATGACTCATGATTTTAGATATAAGGTTGCAGTATTTTTAAGTCAAAATAACAAATAACCACTAGGTGGCGCTATGAAAAACTTGTGCATGCAACGTCATGAATGTGTTACATCTAGCTAGTATCATGGCTATACACTTAAGTTTAGTGAAAAAACAGTTGTATGACCATTGTGCTAGCTCAACGTCAAAGGTTTTGTTCAATTGTGAGGCCAACTAGTGGTGCAGGCATACAATTTTTTTTGTATTGCCTCAGACTCTGCTCAGACATCAGCGTATCAAATCTGGTGAAAAAATGTCATTTTGTTGCAGAGTTATGACCATATATGTGTAAAAAACACAAAATTTGGAGTAAATTTTTCGTTTTTTGCAATTTACGGCCATTTCTGATGGAAATTTTAACATAACGCAATAGAACTTTTTGTTCAGAAGGTAATACAATATTCTTCCAATGGTTGTTTCAAGTCGATCGGATGAACCCTCGCGGAGTTATTCGCGGATGTTTTTTAAGTGCTATTTTCCTGTGCAGAACCAACCGTAAAGCAAAACATGGCATGCTTGGTATCATTGGACTCGGCAACAATTCAGGACTCCACGGAAAAACGTCACATGAAAATACGTTAAACTCAGCCTAAGTTATAAGCATTATTCGATTCGTATGACCACTAGGTGGCGCTGTGACGAAACGATGCATGAAACCTCAGGCCATGACTCTCATCACAAGTACCAAGTGTTGTGTTGATACTTCATTCCTGTCCCCAGTTATAGCCAATAATGTTCTAGTGCCTGCCCACAATTCAGACGTGTGGGCAGGCATGTTGACCGTGAGTCGAAAGTTCAACTTTTTTTGATAATTATTGATATTCAAACTCCAAGGAACATTTTAGCACTGGAATGATTCCGATCGGGCGAAAAACCTAGGACTAGTTCGTTTTTATTTTTTTCGACAAAATCGAAATAGCGGAAAATGTTTCATGACGGAAATGAAAACGGAGATATACATTTTTTAAGTTTGGAGCCAGGGATTACAATGATATCAAACACTTGAGTGTATGATGGCCGGTTTAGGAGTTATGAGCCCAAACGCGTCGGGCATTGCTATAGCGCCACCTATGGGCCGATTTGGCTGATTCACTGTATCTGAGTAGCCTGCTAATATACAACCAGTTGACCAAGTGGCAAGTTTCTACGACTTACGGTTTGGGCTCTGCGACACTTTTAAGGCGGAAAAATAATAATAAATATAGCTGCAAGCAGCGATTACCGGGGTTCAAGCCATTTAGATCACAAGACGTTTAAGGACATGGCCATATAGATATTCTGCATTGTATATTGTAGGAGAAACAAGACTCTTAAAGAACAAGACTTAAAGGTTAAAGGTCAAGTTCTTCCTGATACCATTTTTTAAACCCTAGTTTGCATGAAATGTTGCTATAATAGCATAAATAGTACCTGTAAAATGATAAAGCTAAAAGTTCACTGCAAGGCGATACATTTTCTTCAATAGAATTCCTCTTTAAAAGCCTACAACGAACTGCCGGTTTGGACTACAGCTCTCTATTTCCTGCTTTAATGACGTCAGTAAAACAGTTCGTTGACTAAACTCCGCCCACAGGAATACGTCAGTCACCTGCTTTGGCTCAAACGGCTCTGCTAAGCTTAGCTGCTATGGAATCACAGCACACTTAACAAACTACACAATCAAAACTCGATACGTATTTCTGAAGGAGGGACTTCATAGAACAAGGAAGACATCAGCCCGTTTTAAGGACAGTGAAAACAGCGCTATACAGATAAGTAAATTGTGTGAAAACTACCGCGTTTTTTACACGTGAAAAACATGAACACATGTTATATTGCCCACTATAAACACAATCAAAGCTTCAAAATCACAGACAGAACGGGAGCTTTAATATTGACATGGTTACACACTCATTTGGAATGTAGTTTTTTTATAAAAAACAAAAAAATATAATTCTTACTGCAAATGTTGTGTAAGTGCCTCCAAAATTCTGTTCACATTTCACAGCTATCATAAAGTGACATGAGTGTTAAAACTGATAATTCGGAACAATTAAAGTGTTAGTCTTTCACTAAATGTGATTTTAATATTATAACAGTAAAATCATGAAGTTAAAGGTGCAGTGTGTAAATTTTAGCGGCATCTAGTGGTGAGGTCACGAATTGTAACCAATGGCTTAGTCCACAAAAGGAACATATACACAAACATGCTCTGCACATTTTGTATGTTTCTCTCATCTTAAACAGTCATTTTAGTTCATAGAGATCTATTCTGTAGGTCTTACTAAATGGTTGCTTGTTTAAATCTTTTAGACATTTTTTTTAAACAAAAGTAATTGTTCTTATAGAACATATATATTCTTTGACATAGATATTATGTGCAAACATACAAGTATTTCAGATGACAGCCTCTGTCATATTATAGTAGGCATAAAAATCGTACTAAAGCTCTACATTGTTTTATATTTAACAACTGGCTATGTCCATACATAACTGATCCAGATGTGTTGTTTATATCAAATGGAGTTAATAACAAATATGATTTCATTAAAGGTGCAGTGTGTAAATTTTAGTGGCATCTAGTGTTGAGGTTGCGAATTGCAACCAACGGCTCAGTCAACTGCTCACCTCTGGCTTCTGAAACACATAAGAGAAGCTACAGTAGCCGCCACCGGTCAAACAGGTCATTGTTGGAGAAAACTTAATAAAAAAGTTTGTCCGTTAAGGGCTTCTGTAGAAACATGGCTGCACAAAATGGCGACATCCATGTAAGGGGACCCTCTGTGTATGTAGATAAAATGTCTCATTCTAAGGCAATAAACACATAACGGTTCATTATGAAAGGTCTTTATACACCCCTGATAATTTAGTTTTGTATATTATTTTGCATTTCTGTCAAGAGATCCTTCAAAAAATTACACACTGCACCTTTAAGCAAATGTCAGTCAGATTTCCTATTAAGCACTTATTTGTTTTCACACATGCGCTGTGCTAGTGTAAGTTTTCAGTAAATCATTTACATTTAAAATAACCAATTGCATCATAACATTACAATTTCATTGCAATAATTCTATAAACAATTATTAAAAACTTTATAAGACACATCATGACATGTTTATGTCATGGAAAATAGATTAGAATACTAAAGCTACTTATAACCAAATAAATATTCTCTTTATGTATGATTATTAGTTATTATTTCTAATGTTGGCCTGTTCTTTAAGAACCCACATATTTACAGCAATCTTTTTCATACCTTTAGGATTTGAAGAATTCTAAGACAACATTTGAAGCTTTATAACTTTATTGGGTTGTTTCCCACAGGTTAAATTGATGCATGACTAGCCATTAGTTATTTAAAAACATTTAGGTACTTTTTTACAAACAAACCTTTTAAAAAACATTAATGGTGTACATCTTAAGACAAAACTATAGCCCAGATATATATAAAGGTAGGCCAGTGTAAGCTATTTTCAAGTAAGACAACTAAAACTTACGCCTAAATTTTAGTCTGGAACTACCCTTAAACCAATGGTCAGTAACATTAATCTCTAAGACTAGTATTCAAAGTTAGTCATACATTTTTATCTTCACGATTGAACATAACTGTTTTAATTATCACGTGAAAAAATATTTTAATTATTTAAATTATATTTAAATCCAAATAGTAAGACTGATTAGCCCTAACTAACTACTAGTTCTTCAGACTAGTCCTTAAAACACAGTCTTAAATATGTTTTTTATATTATATAGTTTTTAAAATAACATTACTAAAATATTTAATGTATCATTTTTTATTACGAGTTGAATTTGAATCCCGAGCAGTTTTATCCTTACGGACATGTTACTATAACAACAACTCTAGGATGACCTTAGAAGAAACAAATAATTCAACATGAAGCTAAATCGTCAACAATGAAATCCAGCTAATTGAGTAATCTACGTATGAACGACGGACCCAGCAGTGAAAGCTTTTAACAACTATAGTGTATACAGCTCTTGCATTAGAAGTCCCACAATCAGTTATAAAAGAGTTGGATATTATTTTGTTTAATTTCATATGGAAGAACAGATCGCATTACATTAATAATTCAATTCTATGTAATCCAGTTGAGAAAGGAGGATACAATTTTTTTACTAGATTTTAATACTGCTAACTGTGTTTTTAAAAATAAGTGGATAAAAAGTTACTGAAGTTGCAAAGGAAGTATATGGAACATCATACCAGAAAAGATTTTAAAGAAATTGGGTTGTTTGGAATTGTTTTTGCGATACAATTTTGATATAAACAAGGGTTCCCATAAAACAGGTTTGTTTATCTTGGATGCTCATATATAAACATAACTTTTCTCCACATAGATATGTTATTTGGAATAACAAGAATATTCTATACAAGAAACAGATCCTTATTTTATAGAAATTGGTATGATAATAATATAATATTAGTGAGGCAGTTATTTAAAGATGATGGTTTGTAAAACTAATATATATAAATTGTTCATATTTTAATTTGATAACAGAAGTAGAGATAATTAGATTTTATTTCAAGTTAATAGACACATTCACTTGAATTCAAAATAAAATGTATAATACAGTGAAAAGTCTTGATGATGACAACTATAATTATTACTCGATTATTTGTCATTTAATACTATTGTTGTTTTTTAATAGAAAACAGTTTTAATACATTTTGATGATTTGATTATAAAATAAAATAGATATAGTACAGTAAATTCACAAAATTGTTTTTCATATAAACATAAACATCTAGAGCAGTACTTTCAAACTCAGTGAAAAGCAGTGGTTTCTCGAGACCCAATGCTCGGCACATTTTGTATGATTCTCTCATCTGACACAATCAGTTCAGTTCATAAAAATCTCTACTTATCATTAAAGTAGATTTGTTTAAAATAGAAGACTTTTGTATATGTGCAGAGCAGTGGGCCTCCAGGAATAATTTTGAGAACCACTGATCTAGGGTACAGTTAACGTAACACCTGTTGTTCTAGATGCAAATATTTCCGGAATGATGAGCCAAAAATCCTCACAGACACTTGAGAACATAAGACAAACAGGCCCATCAGTTTAGTTGTAATCGCACACCATTACACTGGACACGTACATGGTTAATGCTGGCTGGCTGTTGGTCGTATGTTTTCTAAGATATGTAATTATCCTAATAGACCCTTATAAGAATCTGAAAGCAGATGTTATGTGCAAAATAACAAATAGGTCGGACAAATATTTATGTGTCGTATACATATGCTTTAGTCATCATTCCTTGTTCTTATGTTATAGCGCCACCTAGTGGACAATCTCTGCAATTTTTTGTATATGACCTGGGCCTAGGTCTATGCATATGTGTACCAAGTTTCGTGTTGATATCTGATTCCTATCATAAATGATAGCCATTTAAGTATTTGTGGCACCACCTCTTCGTACTTTTAACCGTGGTGTTGCGACGACGAGTGCAAAGTTCAACTTTTTTTTGATAATTATTGATATTCAGTGTCTAAGGAATATTCCAGCACTGGATTGGTTCAGATCAGTCAAAAAACCTAGGACTAGTTCGCAAAAGTAGGTTTAAAAGAAAATGATGAATATCTAACAAACGATTCGACTGAGACAAGTGCTTCTTGAGGAAAAGTTGTTCATTGTAAGTACCTCTATTTAATGATATGAAGATCTTGTTGCTATCTGAAACACTGCATAATACACAATCACTTAAACACTGAAAAAACGTGATAGCGCCTCCCGGAGGCCGAATTTTTTCTTACTCTGCACAGACCTTCATGGCCAAGAGACAAACAGGACCACCGCGTTTCGTTTCGATCGGCCTCCGTTAACCCTGTCTAACAGCTGCTTTTCCTTGATTGGCCGATGGCGGCCATGTTTTTTGATCCAAGCGAAATTCCTTTTACACATAGATAGTACCGTAGACCAGGAGCACCGGTGCCAAATGTCAAGTTGATCGGTCGCACATTTCTGTAGTTACAGACCTTCAAAGTTGAGGTGGTCTTATAGCGCCAGCTAGTGGTCAAGCGGCGCAATTTTTGTTTCGTGACCCCAGAATAGTCCTTTGTATATGTGTACCAAATTTGGTGTTGATACCTCTTTCAAATCCCAAGTTATAGCCATTTAAGTCCAAGAGGCTCCGCCCATTGGGGGCGTTTGGGCGTGGCTTGACGACGGCGAGTCTAAAGTTCCACTTTTTTTTGATAACTTTTCATATTCACACTCCAAGGAATATTACAGCACTGGAACGGTTCCGATCGGACGAAAAACCTAGGACTAGTTCGTTTTTATTTTTTTCGACAAAATCGAAAATAGCGAAAAATTTTCCATGGCGGAAATGAAATCGGAGATATACGTTTTGTTCGACTTGACGCAATGATTCCAGTGATATAAGACACTTGACATTTGGACAAGATTTGTGGGAGTTATGATCATCAACGCGTTTGTTATTGCTATAGCGCCACCTATAGGCCAATCGGGTTGATACTCTATCAACCTCTCCCCAAATTGGGTCCTACCATTTGACCAAGTTTCAAGTCTCTAGGCCTTACGGTTTGGTCTGCACGTTCCGTTTTACGGCAAAATAATAATAATAAATAAAAATCTTAACAATTACAATAGGGTTTCAGCCCTACGGGCTTGAACCCCTAATAATAAATATAGCTGCAAGCAGCAATTGCCGGGTTTCGAGCTTTAAGGCAACGTCAAAAACCTCACACGTCGCTTACCAGGTGGAGCAGTTACACCCGAACACAGCCACAATGAATGATAGACCACCTCGCTCCAGAAAAATGAAAGAGATGGTCAAAAAAAGATCATACAGACTATGTATGCTTACACACAGGTGCACCTACAAGACAAACATGTGATGTCCTTAATGTGACGTTATGAGGATAATTTGTTAACTAGAATTAGTTTTTCAGATTTATAATGTAACATACAATTCAGAAATGGCCGTGTTTAGTTGAACTACAAGGCCATTGAGTCGTGGTATGGTGCAATGGTGCAAACAGACTGCACACGTGTACATAAGACACAAACACAGCAGCGCAGCAGACCGCAAGGACCTACACTGAACAGTAACCCCAGGACTAAGCATAAGGCAAAACTGGGCATGTTTGGTATCGTTGGACTCTACAACAATTCAGGACTCCTGTGAAAAAAGTCCCATGAAAATACGGTGACTGCAGCCAAAGTTGTAGGCGTGTAAAATATGCTTCCGAAACTGAAGGCTCCCTCAGGTCCTGACTGCCATCAGAATTACCAAGTACCATGTTATTATGCATACGTTTGGTGAAGATTCAACCTTAAATACATTAGTTATCAGCAAAAAACGGCTCTCATTCAGTGAAATCTCTCCATATAACCATTTATGTGTAAAAAACGACAAATTTTGAGGTAATTTTTCGTTTTTTGCAATTTTCGGCCATTTCTGATGGAAATTTTAACATAACGCCAATAGACTTTTTTGTTCAGAAGGTAATGCAATGTTCTTCCTGTGGTCGTTTCGAGACGATCGGAATAACCCTCGCGGAGTTATTCGCGCGTGTTTTTTAAGCGCTATTTTCCTGTGCAGAACTAACTGTAAGGCGAAATCTGGCATGCTTGGTATCGTAGGACTCGGAAACAATTCAGGATGCTAAAAAACTAACTCCCATGAAAATCTCTTGACCACAGATAAAGTTATAGGCGTGAAAGTTGCAACCATTGCATAATCACAGTATTTAATGCTATTTTCCCCGTTATAGCGCCATCTAGTGTCCAATCGGGGAGCTTTTTATATCACGACCTTAGACCGATGGCCTACACATATGATTCAAGCCCCATGATGATATCTCAAACGCCTCTCGAGTTATGGCCGTTTAAATGTTTTAAGCTCCACCCAGTTCGGTTTTTGGCCACTCCTTGCGTGTTTGAATAGAAATTTCAACTTTTTTTCGATAATTATTCATATTCCCACTCCACAGAATCAATCAGCTTTCGTTAGGTTCAGATCGGATGAAAAACCTGGGACTAGTTCGCAAAAGTAGGTTTGAACGTTATCGCCAATAACTAACGAACCGTTTGATTGACAGCAACGCTTCAAGAGGCAAAGTTTTTCGTCATGAACCGATCTATCATATGATGTCATGTTTGTGTGTGTATGTCAAACGTCACGTGATACAGGCACCGAAATACGGTATTACGCCCCCTAGTGGCCAAATGACACCATAATTCTTACAGACCTTCTGGAGCAGTACACGAACAAGCACAGTGAATGTCGTTCCGATCGACCTTCGTTAACCCTGTCAAATCAGCCCTCACACTTCATTGGCCGATGACGGCCATGTTTTAGCAGATACGCCAATGTCCTTCTAGACCCTCATGGTACATTGCACAAAGACACACCATACCAAATATGAAGTGTATCGGGCTTACGGTTGTGTAGTGATAGCCATTTTCGACCTCAAGCTTATTATAGCGCCACCTAGTGGCCAAAATCCGCGTATTTTTTCATGTGACCCGGGAGTGAGCTGATACACATGTGTACCAAACCGCGTTAAGATATCTCTAACCGTTCACGAGTTATAGCCATTTTCCTGGAGATAGTCTACTTCCGGGATTGAATTTTGGCGCCCCTTAGTGACACTGAAGCGAAATTACACATTCTGTTCGATAATTATTCACCTACTCACTCCACAGATTTCTCCTGCGTTGGAACGATTCCGATCGGGCGAAAAACCTAGGACTAGTTCATTTTGGCTTGAAATGCATATTATGCAAATTAGCGAAAAAATTTGCATACCGGAAATGAAATCGGAGATATACATTTTTTAAGTTTGGAGCCAGGGATTACAATGATACCAAACACTTGAGTGTAGGATGTCCGGTTTAGGAGTTATGAGCCCCAACGCGTCGGGCATTGCTATAGCGCCACCTATGGGCCGATTTGGCTGATTCACTGTATCTGAGTAGCCTGCTAATATACAACCAGTTGACCAAGTGGCAAGTTTCTACGACTTACGGTTTGTGCTGGGCGACGCGTTTTATGGCGGAAAAATAATAATAATAATAATAATAATAATAATAATAATAATAATAATTAAAGCTGCAAGCAGCATTTACCGGGTTTCGAGCATTAAAGCACGTCAGAGACGTCAGACGTCGTCGACCAGGCTGATACACCACATTGCATGCAGAAAAACGAAAGAGATGGTCAGAAACGGTTCATACAGAATATGTATGCTTACACACAGGTGCACCTATAGGACAAATATGTCACGTCCTTAATGTTAAGTCATTCAGATAATTTGTTAACGAGAATTAGTTTTTCAGATTTATACCGTAACATACAATTCAGAAATGGCCGTGTTTAGTTGAACTACAAGGCCATTGAGTCGTGGTATGGTGCAATGGTGTAAACAGACTGCAGACATGCACATAAGGCACACACACAGCAGCGCAGCAAACCGCAAGGACCTACAGTGGACAGCAAACACAGCTGGAAAGATAATGCTTGACTTATTTAATGTCCTCCTTAATTGTGTTCTGATAACTCCAGGACTAAGCATAAGGCAAAACCTGGCATGTTTGGTATCGTTGGACTCTGCAACAATTCAGGACTCCTGTGAAAAAAGTCCCATGAAAATACGGTGACTGCAGCCAAAGATTTAGGTTTCTAAAATATGCTTCCGACCACTAGGTGTTGGTGCAACAAAACTGTAGGCTCCCTCAGGTCCTGACTGCCATCAGAATTACCAAGTACTGTGTCATTACGCATACGTTTGGCGAAGATACAACCTTAAATACATTAGCTATCAGCAAAAAAACAGCTCTCATTCAGTGAAATTTCTCTGCTCTCTACTCACTTTTAAGTGAAAATAACAAATAACCACAGGGTGGCGCTACGACAAAATTGTGCATGCAACGTCAGTTCATGACTTTGTTACATCTAGCTAGTATCATGGCTGAACACTTTAGTTTAGTGAAAAAAACAGTTGTAAGACCATTGGGCTCGCTCAATGTCAAAGGTTTTGTTCAATTATGAGGCCAACGAGTGGTGCAGGCATATTATTTTTTGGGTATTGCCTCAGACTCTGCTCAGCCATCAGCGTATCAAATCTGGTGAAAAAATGTCATTTCGTTGCGGAGGTATAACCATTTATGAGTAAAAAACACAAAATTTTGAGGTAATTTTTCGTTTTTTGCAATTTTCTGCCATTTCTGATAGAAATTTTAACATAACGCCAATAGACTTTTTTGTTCAGAAGGTAATGCAATGTTCTTCCTATGGTCGTTTAAAGTCGATCGGAATAATCCTCGCAGAGTTATTCGCGCATGTTTTGTAAGTGCTATTTTTGCTGTGCAGAACTAACCGTAAGGCGAAACCTGGCATGCTTGGTATCGTAGGACTCGGAAACAATTCAGGATGCTAAAAAAATAACTCCCATGAAAATCTCTTGACCACAGATAAAGTTATAGGCGTGAAAGTTGCAACCATTGCATAATCACAGTATTTAGTGCCATTTTCCCCGTTATAGCGCCATCTAGTGTCCAATCGGCGAGCTTTTTATATCACGACCTTAGACCGATGGCCTACACATATGATTCAAGCCCCATCATGATATCTCAAACGCCTCTCGAGTTATGGCCGTTTAAATGTTTTAAGCTCCGCCCAGTTCGGTTTTTGGCCACTCCTTGCGTGTTTGAATACAAATTTCAACTTTTTTTCGATAATTATTCATATTCTCACTCCACAGAATCAATCAGCTTTCGTTAGGTTCAGATCGGATGAAAAACCTAGGACTAGTTCGCAAAAGTAGGTTTGAACGTTATCGCCAATAACTAACGAACCGTTTGATTGACAGCAACGCTTCAAGAGGCAAAGTTTTTCGTCATGAACCGATCTATCATATGATGTCATGTTTGTGTGTGTATGTCAAACGTCACGTGATACAGGCACCGAAATACGGTATTACGCCCCCTAGTGGCGAAATGACACCATAATTCTTACAGACCTTCTGGAGCAGTATACGAACAAGCACAGTGAGTGTCGTTCCGATCGACCTTCGTTAACCCTGTCAAATCAGCCCTCACAATTCATTGGCCTGAAGACGGCCATGTTTTTGCAGATACGCCAATGTCCTTCTAGACCCTCATGGTACATTGCACAAAGACACACCATACCAAATATGAAGTGTATCGGGCTTACGGTTGTGTAGTGATAGCCATTTTCGACCTCAAGCTTATTATAGCGCCACCTAGTGGCCAAAATCCGCGTTTTTTTTTCCTGTGACCCGGGAGTGAGCTGTTACACATGTGTACCAAACCGCGTTAAGATATCTCTAACCGTTCACGAGTTATAGCCATTTTCCTGGAGATAGTCTACTTCCGGTATTGAATTTTGGCGCCCCTTAGTGACACTGAAGCGAAATTACACATTCTGTTCGATAATTATTTACCTACTCACTCCACAGATTTCTCCTGCGTTGGAACGATTCCGATCGGGCGAAAAACCTAGGACTAGTTCATTTTGGCTTGAAATGCATATTATGCAAATTAGCGAAAAAATTTGCATACCGGAAATGAAATCGGAGATATACATTTTTTAAGTTTGGAGCCAGGGATTACAATGATACCAAACACTTGAGTGTAGGATGTCCAGTTTAGGAGTTATGAGCCCCAACGCGTCGGGCATTGCTATAGCGCCACCTATGGGCCGATTTGGCTGATTCACTGTATCTGAGTAGCCTGCTAATATACAACCAGTTGACCAAGTGGCAAGTTTCTACGACTTACGGTTTGTGCTGGGCGACGCGTTTTATGGCGGAAAAATAATAATAATAATAATAATAATAATAATAATAATAATAATAATAAAACAGACAAATACAATAGGTTTTCAGCACTTCGTGCTCGAAACCCTAATAAAACAGACAAATACAATAGGTTTTCAGCACTTCGTGCTCGAAACCCTAATAATAAAACAGACAAATACAATAGGTTTTCAGCACTTCGTGCTCGAAACCCTAATAATAATAATAATAATAATAATAATAATAAAACAGACAAATACAATAGGTTTTCAGCACTTCGTGCTCGAAACCCTAATTAAAGCTGCAAGCAGCATTTACCGGGTTTCGAGCATTAAACCACGTCAGAGACGTCAGACGTCGTCGACCAGGCTGATACACCACATCGCATGCAGAAAAATGAAAGAGATGGTCAGAAACGGTTCATACAGACTATGTATGCTTACTCACAGGTGCACCTATAGGACAAATATGTCACGTCCTTAATGTTAAGTCATTCAGATAATTTGTTAACGAGAATTAGTTTTTCAGATTTATACCGTAACATACAATTCAGAAATGGCCGTGTTTAGTTGAACTACAAGGCCATTGAGTCGTGGTATGGTGCAATGATGTAAACAGACTGCAGACGTGCACATAAGGCACACACACAGCAGCGCAGCAAACCGCAAGGACCTACAGTGGACAGCAAACACAGCTGGAAAGATAATGCTTGACTTATTTAATGTCCTCCTTAATTGTGTTCTGATAACTCCAGGACTAAGCATAAGGCAAAACCTGGCATGTTTGGTATCGTTGGACTCTGCAACAATTCAGGACTCTTGTGAAAAAAGTCCCATGAAAATACGGTGACTGCAGCCAAAGATTTAGGTTTCTAAAATATGCTTCCGACCACTAGGTGTTGGTGCAACAAAACTGCAGGCTCCCTCAGGACCAGACTGCAATCAGAATTACCAAGTACTGTGTCATTACGCATACGTTTGGCGAAGATACAACCTTAAATACATTAGCTATCAGCAAAAAACAGCTCTCATTCAGTGAAATTTCTCTGCTCTCTACTTACTTTTAAGTGAAAATAACAAATAACCACAGGGTGGCGCTACGACAAAATTGTGCATGCAACGTCAGGTCATGACTTTGTTACATCTAGCTAGTATCATGGCTGAACACTTTAGTTTAGTGAAAAAAACAGTTGTAAGACCATTGGGCTCGCTCAATGTCAAAGGTTTTGTTCAATTATGAGGCCAACGAGTGGTGCAGGCATATTATTTTTTGGGTATTGCCTCAGACTCTGCTCAGCCATCAGCGTATCAAATCTGGTGAAAAAATGTCATTTCGTTGCGGAGGTATAACCATTTATGTGTAAAAAACACAAAATTTTGAGGTAATTTTTCTTTTTTTGCAATTTTCTGCCATTTCTGATAGAAATTTTAACATAACGCCAATAGACTTTTTTGTTCAGAAGGTAATGCAATGTTCTTCCTATGGTCGTTTAAAGTCGATCGGAATAATCCTCGCAGAGTTATTCGCGCATGTTTTGTAAGTGCTATTTTTGCTGTGCAGAACTAACCGTAAGGCGAAACCTGGCATGCTTGGTATCGTAGGACTCATTCAGGATGCTAAAAAAATAACTCCCATGAAAATCTCTTGACCACAGATAAAGTTATAGGCGTGAAAGTTGCAACCATTGCATAATCACAGTATTTAGTGCTATTTTCCCCGTTATAGCGCCATCTAGTGTCCAATCGGCGGGCTTTTTATATCACGACCTTAGACCGATGGCCTACACATATGATTCAAGCCCCATGATGATATCTCAAACGCCTCTCGAGTTATGGCCGTTTAAATGTTTTAAGCTCCGCCCAGTTCGGTTTTTGGCCACTCCTTGCGTGTTTGAATACAAATTTCAACTTTTTTTCGATAATTATTCATTTTCCCACTCCACAGAATCAATCAGCTTTCGTTAGGTTCAGATCGGATGAAAAACCTAGGACTAGTTTGCAAAAGTAGGTTTGAACGTTATCGCCAATAACTAACGAACCGTTTGATTGACAGCAACGCTTCAAGTGGCAAAGTTTTTCGTCATGAACCGATCTATCATATGATGTCATGTTTGTGTGTGTATGTCAAACGTCACGTGATACAGGCACCGAAATACGGTATTACGCCCCCTAGTGGCCAAATGACACCATAATTCTTACAGACCTTCTGGAGCAGTACACGAACAAGCACAGTGAGTGTCGTTCCGATCGACCTTCGTTAACCCTGTCAAATCAGCCCTCACACTTCATTGGCCGATGACGGCCATGTTTTTGGAGATACGCCAATGTCCTTCTATAGCCTCATGGTACATTGCACAAAGACACACCATACCAAATATGAAGTGTATCGGGCTTACGGTTGTGTAGTGATAGCCATTTTCGACCTCAAGCTTATTATAGCGCCACCTAGTGGCCAAAATCCGCGTATTTTTTCCTGTGACCCCGGAGTGAGCTGATACACATGTGTACCAAACCGCGTTAAGATATCTCTAACCGTTCACGAGTTATAGCCATTTTCCTGGAGATAGTCTACTTCCGGTATTGAATTTTGGCGCCCCTTAGTGACAATGAAGCGAAATTACACATTCTGTTCGATAATTATTTACCTACTCACTCCACAGATTTCTCCTGCGTTGGAACGATTCCGATCGGGCGAAAAACCTAGGACTAGTTCATTTTGGCTTGAAATGCATATTATGCAAATTAGCGAAAAAATTTGCATACCGGAAATGAAATCGGAGATATACATTTTTTAAGTTTGGAGCCAGGGATTACAATGATACCAAACACTTGAGTGTAGGATGTCCGGTTTAGGAGTTATGAGCCCCAACGCGTCGGGCATTGCTATAGCGCCACCTATGGGCCGATTTGGCTGATTCACTGTATCTGAGTAGCCTGCTAATATACAACCAGTTGACCAAGTGGCAAGTTTCTACGACTTACGGTTTGTGCTGGGCGACGCGTTTTATGGCGGAAAAATAATAATAATAATAATAATAATAATAAATATAGCTGCAAGCAGCGATTAGCGGGGTTCAAGCGATCTGGGACCTTAAAGGGGTCATAGCGTGAAAATCTGACTTTTTCCAAGTGTAAGTGCTATAATTGGGTCCCCAGTGCTTATATCAACCTAGAAAACATGAAAAAGATAAAAAATAAAATAATCGAGAGCACAATTGAATTTCAATTACAACAAACCACCATCATTGTGATCAGTGTTTGCATTTCATCCACTCATTTGCATTTTAAAGGAAACACCCAAAAACTGCACAATTTTGCTCAGGCCTACAAAGTGTCAATTTTAACATGCTATAATAAATGATCTGTGGAGTATTTTGAGATAACACTTCACATACACACTCTGGGTACACAAACAATTTATTTTACATCTTTAAAAAATCTCATTATATGAACCTTTAAGACCTTTAAGGGCATGCCTGTTTAGATTTGCTGCATTGTTATCAAATATACTTAGAATATGAAATACTAACATGTTACCAATTAGGTAAATTTTCTGAAGAGAAAATTATGTGGTGCATGCTGTTGCAAGATTTGTCACACAAAATGTTTCAAAAATTGTTAACATGAGACAAAACAGCCCACCACAATTTCTCTACGATGTTCTGATATAGAGATATAGGTCTCATATGGCTAATCTATAACACAGCAATGATGAAGAATAAGCTAAAACACATACATGCATTTACACACAGAAGCAGAAATGGCAGGGTTAGGAAATAAGACTTTGAAATAAATGACCAATCTCCATATGCTTGGTGTCCTTTAAGAGTTCATCAACCTATTTAAATGTTTATCCTATGTTCGAATGTCACATGACTGTTAAAACGGATACCGTCAGAATGATTGACGAAATGTTATTTTAACATAATAATACTGACTTCATAAAGTTAAATCATGCATCCATTGATGAAACCTGTGAACACAATTTCATTGAGTATACATTTTAAATACTAAATAATAATTTTAGCCAGCAGATGGCAGAAGATGACCTTCTGCCATCTGTTGGCTAAAATTATTGTTTTCCTTTTACAATTAATTTAACATAAAATTAGTATTGAATATTTAAAAGTAAATAAAGGTAGACACATTTTTAACTCAAATCCTGATAAGCATGCTCTTAAGTATATTAATGAGGGTCTGTGTTTCACACAGAGAGTATATATTTTTCATATAATCCTTTTATTGTGTTATTGTAAGAGAATACTAATTTATGGATTTGGAAACAATAAAGCAAAGTTACATATTTTAATAGAAACATTTTTAGGCTCTGTCATGTTAAATTGTCAAATAGTGGTATAGCTCTGCAATTATTTTCATGTGATTTTAGGCTGGGCCAATAAATAACTGATCCAGATATGTTTTCAATATCAAATTATGTCAATAACAAATGTCATGTTATTTAGTAGATTTGCAGCAGATTTGCTGGTGAGCATTTGTCTGTGTTACTTTCATAAAGTGCTGCTTTTTAGTTGGGTTCTAGCAGGTCATTTATGTGAATAATAACCAATTGCATTATCACATGAAGTTTTTGGTGCAATATTTGAAAAATAACATATAAAAATGTAACAACTTTGTATTATACATCATGTCAGGACACGTTTATGTCATGGAAGGTAGAATAGAATCCTAATGCTACTGATGTAAATAAATGGAGATAATGAAAAACTTTAATCCATATCTTTATGAGTTCCTTTAAACACACATGCTGCAATTCAGTCGTACAAATGGCACCTACACCAATGTGTGACATCACATGAAATCTATGCTTACAAAAGCAGGTATTCAAATTCATTACATTTTGTATTTGATATACCTTTACACACAGAGGACAGAAAAATGTACTGCGCTGATTTTATTGTTGTTGACTGAAAAAATTCTAGTAGTTTTGAAAAGTTGTTTTTGTAATTCAAAGCTAAACAACTAAAGGAATAAGACGTACAATTGGTGATAACAATTTGGCATTCATATTTGCTCACAGACTACAGGAAATTGTATTGCATTGGCTTTAGTGGTGTTGAGTGAAAAACCAAGTATTAGTTCACAAAATAGTTTTTTCATATAAACATAAACATATAGAGCAGTGGTTCTCTACTCCGTTTCTGGAGAACCACTGCTCTGCACATTTTGTATGTTTCTCTCATCTGACACAATCAGTTTAGTTAATAGAGATCTCTACTATTGTGCTGATTATGTGAAGCAGGTGTGTTGAGAACCACTGATCTAGAGAACTGTTTACTTTGCACACATTGTGTTAGATGCAAAGATTTTCAGAAAGATGAACTAAAAATCCTCACAGACACTTGGAAACATAAGACCAACAGTCCCATGAGTTTAGTTGTAATCACACACCATTAGGCTTGACTCGTACATGGTTAATACTGGTTGGCTGTTGAGTGGCATGTTTTCAAAGATAAATAATTATCCTCATAGACCATTATAAGAACCTGAAAGTAGATGTAATGTGCAAAATAACAAGTAGGTCAGACAAATATTTATGTGTCATATACATATGCTATAGTTATGGTTATTTGTTCTTAAGTTATAGCGCCACCTAATGGACAATCTCTGCAATTTTTTGCATGTGACCTCAGCTTGGGTCTATACATATGTGTACCAAGTTTCATGTTGATATCTCATTCCTATCATAAATGATAGCAATTTAAGTATTTGTGGCCCCGCCTCTTCGTACTTTTGACCGTAGTGTTGCGACGACGAGTGCAAAGTTCAACTTTTTTTTGATAATTATTGATATTCAGTGTCTAAGGAATATTCCAGCACTGGATTGGTTCAGATCGGTCAAAAAACCTAGGACTAGTTCGCAAAAGTAGGTTTAAGAGAAAATTATGAATATCTAACAAACGATTCGACTGAGACAAGTGCTTCTTGAGGAAAAGTTGTTCATTAAATGTAGCTCTATTAAATGATATAAAGATCTTGTTGATATCTGAAACACTGCATAATACACAATCACTTAAACATTGAAAAAACGTGATAGCGCCTCCCGGAGGCCGAATTTTTTCTTACTCTGCACAGACCTTCATGGCCAAGAGACAAACAGGTCCACCACGTTTCGTTTCGATCGGCCTCCGTTAACCCTGCCCAATAGCTGCTTTTTCTTGATTGGCCGATGGCGGCCATGTTTTTTGAGCTACGCGAAATTCCTTTCCCACACAGATAGTACCCTAGACCAAGAGCACCCGTGCCAAATCTCAAGTTGATCGGTCCCATATTTCTCTAGTTACAGCTCTTCAAAGTTGAAGTAGTGTTATAGCGCCAACTAGTGGTCAAGCGATGCAATTTTTTGCACGTGACCCCAGAATAGTCCGCTGTATATGTGTACCAAATTTGGTTTCGATACCTCTTTCCAATCCCAAGTTACAGCCATTGAAGTCCAAGAGGCTCCGCCCATTGGGGGCGTTTGGGCGTGGCTTGACGACGACGAGTATAAAGTTCAACTTTTTTTTGATAACTTTTCATATTCACACTCCAAGGAATATTACAGCACTGGAACGGTTCCGATCGGACAAAAAACCTAGGACTAGTTCGTTTTTATTTTTTTCGACAAAATCGAAAATAGCGAAAAAATTTTCATGACGGAAATGAAATCGGAGATATACGTTTTGTTCGTCTTGACGCAAGGAATCCAGGGATATAAGACACTTGACATTTGGACAAGAATTCTGGGAGTTATGAGCATCAACGCGTTTGTTATCGCTATAGCGCCACCTATAGGCCAATCGGGTTGAAACTCTATCAACCTCTCCCCAAATTGGGTCCTACCATTTGGCCAAGTCTCAAGTCTCTAGGCCTTACGGTTTGGTCTGCACGATCCGTTTTACGGCAGAAGAAAAATAATAAAAATAATAAAAATCCATACAAATACAATAGGGTTTCAGCCCTTCGGGCTTGAACCCCTAATAATAATAATAATAATAAAACAGACAAATACAATAGGTTTTCAGCACTTCGTGCTCGAAACCCTAATAATAATAATAATTAAAGCTGCAAGCAGCATTTACCGGGTTTCGAGCATTAAAGCACGTCAGAGACGTCAGACGTCGTCGACCAGGCTGATACATCACATCGCATGCAGAAAAACGAAAGAGATGGTCAGAAACGGTTCATACAGACTATGTATGCTTACACACAGGTGCACCTATAGGACAAATATGTCACGTCCTTAATGTTAAGTCATTCAGATAATTTGTTAACGAGAATTAGTTTTTCAGATTTATACCGTAACATACAATTCAGAAATGGCCGTGTTTAGTTGAACTACAAGGCCTTTGAGTCGTGGTATGGTGCAATGGTGTAAACAGACTGCAGACGTGCACATAAAACACACACACAGCAGCGCAGCAAACCGCAAGGACCTACAGTGGACAGCAAACACAGCTGGAAAGATAATACTTGACTTATTTAATGTCCTCCTTAATTGTGTTCTGATAACTCCAGGACTAAGCATAAGGCAAAACCTGGCATGTTTGGTATCGTTGGACTCTGCAACAATTCAGGACTCCTGTGAAAAAAGTCCCATGAAAATACGGTGACTGCAGCCAAAGATTTACGTTTCTAAAATATGCTTCCGACCACTAGGTGTTGGTGCAACAAAACTGCAGGCTCCCTCAGGTCCTGACTGCCATCAGAATAACCAAGTACTGTGTCATTACGCATACGTTTGGCGAAGATACACCTTAAATACATTAGCTATCAGCAAAAAAACAGCTCTCATTCGGTGAAATTTCTCTGCTCTCTACTCACTTTTAAGTGAAAATAACAAATAACCACAGGGTGGCGCTACGACAAAATTGTGCATGCAACGTCAGGTCATGACTTTGTTACATCTAGCTAGTATCATGGCTGAACACTTTAGTTTAGTGAAAAAAACAGTTGTAAGACCATTGGGCTCGCTCAATGTCAAAGGTTTTGTTCAATTATGAGGCCAACGAGTGGTGCAGGCATATTATTTTTTGGGTATTGCCTCAGACTCTGCTCAGCCATCAGCGTATCAAATCTGGTGAAAAAATGTCATTTCGTTGCGGAGGTATAACCATCTATGTGTAAAAAACACAAAATTTTGAGGTAATTTTTCGTTTTTTGCAATTTTCTGCCATTTCTGATAGAAATTTTAACATAACGCCAATAGACTTTTTTGTTCAGAAGGTAATGCAATGTTCTTCCTATGGTCGTTTAAAGTCGATCGGAATAATCCTCGCAGAGTTATTCGCGCATGTTTTGTAAGTGCTATTTTTGCTGTGCAGAACTAACCGTAAGGCGAAACCTGGCATGCTTGGTATCGTAGGACTCGGAAACAATTCAGGATGCTAAAAAAATAACTCCCATGAAAATCTCTTGACCACAGATAAAGTTATAGGCGTGAAAGTTGCAACCATTGCATAATCACAGTATTTAGTGCCATTTTCCCCGTTATAGCGCCATCTAGTGTCCAATCGGCGAGCTTTTTATATCACGACCTTAGACCGATGGCCTACACATATGATTCAAGCCCCATCATGATATCTCAAACGCCTCTCGAGTTATGGCCGTTTAAATGTTTTAAGCTCCGCCCAGTTCGGTTTTTGGCCACTCCTTGCGTGTTTGAATACAAATTTCAACTTTTTTTCGATAATTATTCATATTCTCACTCCACAGAATCAATCAGCTTTCGTTAGGTTCAGATCGGATGAAAAACCTAGGACTAGTTCGCAAAAGTAGGTTTGAACGTTATCGCCAATAACTAACGAACCGTTTGATTGACAGCAACGCTTCAAGAGGCAAAGTTTTTCGTCATGAACCGATCTATCATATGATGTCATGTTTGTGTGTGTATGTCAAACGTCACGTGATACAGGCACCGAAATACGGTATTACGCCCCCTAGTGGCGAAATGACACCATAATTCTTACAGACCTTCTGGAGCAGTATACGAACAAGCACAGTGAGTGTCGTTCCGATCGACCTTCGTTAACCCTGTCAAATCAGCCCTCACAATTCATTGGCCTGAAGACGGCCATGTTTTTGCAGATACGCCAATGTCCTTCTAGACCCTCATGGTACATTGCACAAAGACACACCATACCAAATATGAAGTGTATCGGGCTTACGGTTGTGTAGTGATAGCCATTTTCGACCTCAAGCTTATTATAGCGCCACCTAGTGGCCAAAATCCGCGTTTTTTTTTCCTGTGACCCGGGAGTGAGCTGTTACACATGTGTACCAAACCGCGTTAAGATATCTCTAACCGTTCACGAGTTATAGCCATTTTCCTGGAGATAGTCTACTTCCGGTATTGAATTTTGGCGCCCCTTAGTGACACTGAAGCGAAATTACACATTCTGTTCGATAATTATTTACCTACTCACTCCACAGATTTCTCCTGCGTTGGAACGATTCCGATCGGGCGAAAAACCTAGGACTAGTTCATTTTGGCTTGAAATGCATATTATGCAAATTAGCGAAAAAATTTGCATACCGGAAATGAAATCGGAGATATACATTTTTTAAGTTTGGAGCCAGGGATTACAATGATACCAAACACTTGAGTGTAGGATGTCCAGTTTAGGAGTTATGAGCCCCAACGCGTCGGGCATTGCTATAGCGCCACCTATGGGCCGATTTGGCTGATTCACTGTATCTGAGTAGCCTGCTAATATACAACCAGTTGACCAAGTGGCAAGTTTCTACGACTTACGGTTTGTGCTGGGCGACGCGTTTTATGGCGGAAAAATAATAATAATAATAATAATAATAATAATAATAATAATAAAACAGACAAATACAATAGGTTTTCAGCACTTCGTGCTCGAAACCCTAATAAAACAGACAAATACAATAGGTTTTCAGCACTTCGTGCTCGAAACCCTAATAATAAAACAGACAAATACAATAGGTTTTCAGCACTTCGTGCTCGAAACCCTAATAATAATAATAATAATAATAATAATAATAAAACAGACAAATACAATAGGTTTTCAGCACTTCGTGCTCGAAACCCTAATTAAAGCTGCAAGCAGCATTTACCGGGTTTCGAGCATTAAACCACGTCAGAGACGTCAGACGTCGTCGACCAGGCTGATACACCACATCGCATGCAGAAAAATGAAAGAGATGGTCAGAAACGGTTCATACAGACTATGTATGCTTACTCACAGGTGCACCTATAGGACAAATATGTCACGTCCTTAATGTTAAGTCATTCAGATAATTTGTTAACGAGAATTAGTTTTTCAGATTTATACCGTAACATACAATTCAGAAATGGCCGTGTTTAGTTGAACTACAAGGCCATTGAGTCGTGGTATGGTGCAATGATGTAAACAGACTGCAGACGTGCACATAAGGCACACACACAGCAGCGCAGCAAACCGCAAGGACCTACAGTGGACAGCAAACACAGCTGGAAAGATAATGCTTGACTTATTTAATGTCCTCCTTAATTGTGTTCTGATAACTCCAGGACTAAGCATAAGGCAAAACCTGGCATGTTTGGTATCGTTGGACTCTGCAACAATTCAGGACTCTTGTGAAAAAAGTCCCATGAAAATACGGTGACTGCAGCCAAAGATTTAGGTTTCTAAAATATGCTTCCGACCACTAGGTGTTGGTGCAACAAAACTGCAGGCTCCCTCAGGACCAGACTGCAATCAGAATTACCAAGTACTGTGTCATTACGCATACGTTTGGCGAAGATACAACCTTAAATACATTAGCTATCAGCAAAAAACAGCTCTCATTCAGTGAAATTTCTCTGCT
This sequence comes from Misgurnus mizolepis, assembly GCA_025389145.1. Classification (NCBI taxonomy): domain Eukaryota; kingdom Metazoa; phylum Chordata; class Actinopteri; order Cypriniformes; family Cobitidae; genus Misgurnus; species Misgurnus mizolepis. The sequence continues at coordinate 33,640,561 of JAIFKI010000009.1, read as the reverse complement.
CTCTACTCACTTTTAAGTGAAAATAACAAATAACCACAGGGTGGCGCTACGACAAAATTGTGCATGCAACGTCAGGTCATGACTTTGTTACATCTAGCTAGTATCATGGCTGAACACTTTAGTTTAGTGAAAAAAACAGTTGTAAGACCATTGGGCTCGCTCAATGTCAAAGGTTTTGTTCAATTATGAGGCCAACGAGTGGTGCAGGCATATTATTTTTTGGGTATTGCCTCAGACTCTGCTCAGCCATCAGCGTATCAAATCTGGTGAAAAAATGTCATTTCGTTGCGGAGGTATAACCATTTATGTGTAAAAAACACAAAATTTTGAGGTAATTTTTCTTTTTTTGCAATTTTCTGCCATTTCTGATAGAAATTTTAACATAACGCCAATAGACTTTTTTGTTCAGAAGGTAATGCAATGTTCTTCCTATGGTCGTTTAAAGTCGATCGGAATAATCCTCGCAGAGTTATTTGCGCATGTTTTGTAAGTGCTATTTTTGCTGTGCAGAACTAACCGTAAGGCGAAACCTGGCATGCTTGGTATCGTAGGACTCATTCAGGATGCTAAAAAAATAACTCCCATGAAAATCTCTTGACCACAGATAAAGTTATAGGCGTGAAAGTTGCAACCATTGCATAATCACAGTATTTAGTGCTATTTTCCCCGTTATAGCGCCATCTAGTGTCCAATCGGCGGGCTTTTTATATCACGACCTTAGACCGATGGCCTACACATATGATTCAAGCCCCATGATGATATCTCAAACGCCTCTCGAGTTATGGCCGTTTAAATGTTTTAAGCTCCGCCCAGTTCGGTTTTTGGCCACTCCTTGCGTGTTTGAATACAAATTTCAACTTTTTTTCGATAATTATTCATTTTCCCACTCCACAGAATCAATCAGCTTTCGTTAGGTTCAGATCGGATGAAAAACCTAGGACTAGTTTGCAAAAGTAGGTTTGAACGTTATCGCCAATAACTAACGAACCGTTTGATTGACAGCAACGCTTCAAGTGGCAAAGTTTTTCGTCATGAACCGATCTATCATATGATGTCATGTTTGTGTGTGTATGTCAAACGTCACGTGATACAGGCACCGAAATACGGTATTACGCCCCCTAGTGGCCAAATGACACCATAATTCTTACAGACCTTCTGGAGCAGTACACGAACAAGCACAGTGAGTGTCGTTCCGATCGACCTTCGTTAACCCTGTCAAATCAGCCCTCACACTTCATTGGCCGATGACGGCCATGTTTTTGGAGATACGCCAATGTCCTTCTATAGCCTCATGGTACATTGCACAAAGACACACCATACCAAATATGAAGTGTATCGGGCTTACGGTTGTGTAGTGATAGCCATTTTCGACCTCAAGCTTATTATAGCGCCACCTAGTGGCCAAAATCCGCGTATTTTTTCCTGTGACCCCGGAGTGAGCTGATACACATGTGTACCAAACCGCGTTAAGATATCTCTAACCGTTCACGAGTTATAGCCATTTTCCTGGAGATAGTCTACTTCCGGTATTGAATTTTGGCGCCCCTTAGTGACAATGAAGCGAAATTACACATTCTGTTCGATAATTATTTACCTACTCACTCCACAGATTTCTCCTGCGTTGGAACGATTCCGATCGGGCGAAAAACCTAGGACTAGTTCATTTTGGCTTGAAATGCATATTATGCAAATTAGCGAAAAAATTTGCATACCGGAAATGAAATCGGAGATATACATTTTTTAAGTTTGGAGCCAGGGATTACAATGATACCAAACACTTGAGTGTAGGATGTCCGGTTTAGGAGTTATGAGCCCCAACGCGTCGGGCATTGCTATAGCGCCACCTATGGGCCGATTTGGCTGATTCACTGTATCTGAGTAGCCTGCTAATATACAACCAGTTGACCAAGTGGCAAGTTTCTACGACTTACGGTTTGTGCTGGGCGACGCGTTTTATGGCGGAAAAATAATAATAATAATAATAAATATAGCTGCAAGCAGCGATTAGCGGGGTTCAAGCGATCTGGGACCTTAAAGGGGTCATAGCGTGAAAATCTGACTTTTTCCAAGTGTAAGTGCTATAATTGGGTCCCCAGTGCTTATATCAACCTAGAAAACATGAAAAAGATAAAAAATAAAATAATCGAGAGCACAATTGAATTTCAATTACAACAAACCACCATCATTGTGATCAGTGTTTGCATTTCATCCACTCATTTGCATTTTAAAGGAAACACCCAAAAACTGCACAATTTTGCTCAGGCCTACAAAGTGTCAATTTTAACATGCTATAATAAATGATCTGTGGAGTATTTTGAGATAACACTTCACATACACACTCTGGGTACACAAACAATTTATTTTACATCTTTAAAAAATCTCATTATATGAACCTTTAAGACCTTTAAGGGCATGCCTGTTTAGATTTGCTGCATTGTTATCAAATATACTTAGAATATGAAATACTAACATGTTACCAATTAGGTAAATTTTCTGAAGAGAAAATTATGTGGTGCATGCTGTTGCAAGATTTGTCACACAAAATGTTTCAAAAATTGTTAACATGAGACAAAACAGCCCACCACAATTTCTCTACGATGTTCTGATATAGAGATATAGGTCTCATATGGCTAATCTATAACACAGCAATGATGAAGAATAAGCTAAAACACATACATGCATTTACACACAGAAGCAGAAATGGCAGGGTTAGGAAATAAGACTTTGAAATAAATGACCAATCTCCATATGCTTGGTGTCCTTTAAGAGTTCATCAACCTATTTAAATGTTTATCCTATGTTCGAATGTCACATGACTGTTAAAACGGATACCGTCAGAATGATTGACGAAATGTTATTTTAACATAATAATACTGACTTCATAAAGTTAAATCATGCATCCATTGATGAAACCTGTGAACACAATTTCATTGAGTATACATTTTAAATACTAAATAATAATTTTAGCCAGCAGATGGCAGAAGATGACCTTCTGCCATCTGTTGGCTAAAATTATTGTTTTCCTTTTACAATTAATTTAACATAAAATTAGTATTGAATATTTAAAAGTAAATAAAGGTAGACACATTTTTAACTCAAATCCTGATAAGCATGCTCTTAAGTATATTAATGAGGGTCTGTGTTTCACACAGAGAGTATATATTTTTCATATAATCCTTTTATTGTGTTATTGTAAGAGAATACTAATTTATGGATTTGGAAACAATAAAGCAAAGTTACATATTTTAATAGAAACATTTTTAGGCTCTGTCATGTTAAATTGTCAAATAGTGGTATAGCTCTGCAATTATTTTCATGTGATTTTAGGCTGGGCCAATAAATAACTGATCCAGATATGTTTTCAATATCAAATTATGTCAATAACAAATGTCATGTTATTTAGTAGATTTGCAGCAGATTTGCTGGTGAGCATTTGTCTGTGTTACTTTCATAAAGTGCTGCTTTTTAGTTGGGTTCTAGCAGGTCATTTATGTGAATAATAACCAATTGCATTATCACATGAAGTTTTTGGTGCAATATTTGAAAAATAACATATAAAAATGTAACAACTTTGTATTATACATCATGTCAGGACACGTTTATGTCATGGAAGGTAGAATAGAATCCTAATGCTACTGATGTAAATAAATGGAGATAATGAAAAACTTTAATCCATATCTTTATGAGTTCCTTTAAACACACATGCTGCAATTCAGTCGTACAAATGGCACCTACACCAATGTGTGACATCACATGAAATCTATGCTTACAAAAGCAGGTATTCAAATTCATTACATTTTGTATTTGATATACCTTTACACACAGAGGACAGAAAAATGTACTGCGCTGATTTTATTGTTGTTGACTGAAAAAATTCTAGTAGTTTTGAAAAGTTGTTTTTGTAATTCAAAGCTAAACAACTAAAGGAATAAGACGTACAATTGGTGATAACAATTTGGCATTCATATTTGCTCACAGACTACAGGAAATTGTATTGCATTGGCTTTAGTGGTGTTGAGTGAAAAACCAAGTATTAGTTCACAAAATAGTTTTTTCATATAAACATAAACATATAGAGCAGTGGTTCTCTACTCCGTTTCTGGAGAACCACTGCTCTGCACATTTTGTATGTTTCTCTCATCTGACACAATCAGTTTAGTTAATAGAGATCTCTACTATTGTGCTGATTATGTGAAGCAGGTGTGTTGAGAACCACTGATCTAGAGAACTGTTTACTTTGCACACATTGTGTTAGATGCAAAGATTTTCAGAAAGATGAACTAAAAATCCTCACAGACACTTGGAAACATAAGACCAACAGTCCCATGAGTTTAGTTGTAATCACACACCATTAGGCTTGACTCGTACATGGTTAATACTGGTTGGCTGTTGAGTGGCATGTTTTCAAAGATAAATAATTATCCTCATAGACCATTATAAGAACCTGAAAGTAGATGTAATGTGCAAAATAACAAGTAGGTCAGACAAATATTTATGTGTCATATACATATGCTATAGTTATGGTTATTTGTTCTTAAGTTATAGCGCCACCTAATGGACAATCTCTGCAATTTTTTGCATGTGACCTCAGCTTGGGTCTATACATATGTGTACCAAGTTTCATGTTGATATCTCATTCCTATCATAAATGATAGCAATTTAAGTATTTGTGGCCCCGCCTCTTCGTACTTTTGACCGTAGTGTTGCGACGACGAGTGCAAAGTTCAACTTTTTTTTGATAATTATTGATATTCAGTGTCTAAGGAATATTCCAGCACTGGATTGGTTCAGATCGGTCAAAAAACCTAGGACTAGTTCGCAAAAGTAGGTTTAAGAGAAAATTATGAATATCTAACAAACGATTCGACTGAGACAAGTGCTTCTTGAGGAAAAGTTGTTCATTAAATGTAGCTCTATTAAATGATATAAAGATCTTGTTGATATCTGAAACACTGCATAATACACAATCACTTAAACATTGAAAAAACGTGATAGCGCCTCCCGGAGGCCGAATTTTTTCTTACTCTGCACAGACCTTCATGGCCAAGAGACAAACAGGTCCACCACGTTTCGTTTCGATCGGCCTCCGTTAACCCTGCCCAATAGCTGCTTTTTCTTGATTGGCCGATGGCGGCCATGTTTTTTGAGCTACGCGAAATTCCTTTCCCACACAGATAGTACCCTAGACCAAGAGCACCCGTGCCAAATCTCAAGTTGATCGGTCCCATATTTCTCTAGTTACAGCTCTTCAAAGTTGAAGTAGTGTTATAGCGCCAACTAGTGGTCAAGCGATGCAATTTTTTGCACGTGACCCCAGAATAGTCCGCTGTATATGTGTACCAAATTTGGTTTCGATACCTCTTTCCAATCCCAAGTTACAGCCATTGAAGTCCAAGAGGCTCCGCCCATTGGGGGCGTTTGGGCGTGGCTTGACGACGACGAGTATAAAGTTCAACTTTTTTTTGATAACTTTTCATATTCACACTCCAAGGAATATTACAGCACTGGAACGGTTCCGATCGGACAAAAAACCTAGGACTAGTTCGTTTTTATTTTTTTCGACAAAATCGAAAATAGCGAAAAAATTTTCATGACGGAAATGAAATCGGAGATATACGTTTTGTTCGTCTTGACGCAAGGAATCCAGGGATATAAGACACTTGACATTTGGACAAGAATTCTGGGAGTTATGAGCATCAACGCGTTTGTTATCGCTATAGCGCCACCTATAGGCCAATCGGGTTGAAACTCTATCAACCTCTCCCCAAATTGGGTCCTACCATTTGGCCAAGTCTCAAGTCTCTAGGCCTTACGGTTTGGTCTGCACGATCCGTTTTACGGCAGAAGAAAAATAATAAAAAGAATAAAAATCCATACAAATACAATAGGGTTTCAGCCCTTCGGGCTTGAACCCCTAATAATAATAATAATAATAAAACAGACAAATACAATAGGTTTTCAGCACTTCGTGCTCGAAACCCTAATAATAATAATAATTAAAGCTGCAAGCAGCATTTACCGGGTTTCGAGCATTAAAGCACGTCAGAGACGTCAGACGTCGTCGACCAGGCTGATACATCACATCGCATGCAGAAAAACGAAAGAGATGGTCAGAAACGGTTCATACAGACTATGTATGCTTACACACAGGTGCACCTATAGGACAAATATGTCACGTCCTTAATGTTAAGTCATTCAGATAATTTGTTAACGAGAATTAGTTTTTCAGATTTATACCGTAACATACAATTCAGAAATGGCCGTGTTTAGTTGAACTACAAGGCCTTTGAGTCGTGGTATGGTGCAATGGTGTAAACAGACTGCAGACGTGCACATAAAACACACACACAGCAGCGCAGCAAACCGCAAGGACCTACAGTGGACAGCAAACACAGCTGGAAAGATAATACTTGACTTATTTAATGTCCTCCTTAATTGTGTTCTGATAACTCCAGGACTAAGCATAAGGCAAAACCTGGCATGTTTGGTATCGTTGGACTCTGCAACAATTCAGGACTCCTGTGAAAAAAGTCCCATGAAAATACGGTGACTGCAGCCAAAGATTTACGTTTCTAAAATATGCTTCCGACCACTAGGTGTTGGTGCAACAAAACTGCAGGCTCCCTCAGGTCCTGACTGCCATCAGAATAACCAAGTACTGTGTCATTACGCATACGTTTGGCGAAGATACACCTTAAATACATTAGCTATCAGCAAAAAAACAGCTCTCATTCGGTGAAATTTCTCTGCTCTCTACTCACTTTTAAGTGAAAATAACAAATAACCACAGGGTGGCGCTACGACAAAATTGTGCATGCAACGTCAGGTCATGACTTTGTTACATCTAGCTAGTATCATGGCTGAACACTTTAGTTTAGTGAAAAAAACAGTTGTAAGACCATTGGGCTCGCTCAATGTCAAAGGTTTTGTTCAATTATGAGGCCAACGAGTGGTGCAGGCATATTATTTTTTGGGTATTGCCTCAGACTCTGCTCAGCCATCAGCGTATCAAATCTGGTGAAAAAATGTCATTTCGTTGCGGAGGTATAACCATCTATGTGTAAAAAACACAAAATTTTGAGGTAATTTTTCGTTTTTTGCAATTTTCTGCCATTTCTGATAGAAATTTTAACATAACGCCAATAGACTTTTTTGTTCAGAAGGTAATGCAATGTTCTTCCTATGGTCGTTTCGAGTCGATCGGAATAACCCTCGCGGAGTTATTCGCGCGTATTTTTTAAGCGCTATTTTCCTGTGCAGAACTAACTGTAAGGCGAAATCTGGCATGCTTGGTATCGTAGGACTCGGAAACAATTCAGGATGCTAAAAAAATAACTCCCATGAAAATCTCTTGACCACAGATAAAGTTATAGGCGTGAAAGTTGCAACCATTGCATAATCACAGTATTTAGTGCTATTTTACCCGTTATAGCGCCATCTAGTGTCCAATCGGGGAGCTTTTTATATCACGACCTTAGACCGATGGCCTACACATATGATTCAAGCCCCATGATGATATCTCAAACGCCTCTCGAGTTATGGCCGTTTAAATGTTTTAAGCTCCGCCCAGTTCGATTTTTGGCCACTCCTTGCGTGTTTGAATACAAATTTCAACTTTTTTTCGATAATTATTCATATTCCCACTCCACAGAATCAATCAGCTTTCGTTAGGTTCAGATCGGATGAAAAACCTAGGACTAGTTCGCAAAAGTAGGTTTGAACGTTATCGCCAATAACTAACGAACCGTTTGATTGACAACAACGCTTTAAGAGGCAAAGTTTTTCGTCATGAACCGATCTATCATATGATGTCATGTTTGTGTATGTATGTCAAACGTCACGTGATACAGGCACCGACATACGGTATTACGCCCCCTAGTGGCCAAATGACACCATAATTCTTACAGACCTTCTAGAGCAGTACACAAACAAGCACAGTGAGTGTCATTCCGATCGACCTTCGTTAACCCTGTCAAATCAGCCCTCACACTTCATTGGCCGATGACGGCCATGTTTTTGCAGATACGCCAATGTCCTTCTAGACCCTCATGGTACATTGCACAAAGACACACCATAAAAAATATGAAGTGTATCGGGCTTACGGTTGTGTAGTGATAGCCATTTTCGACCCTCAAGCTTATTATAGCGCCACCTAGTGGCCAAAATCCGCGTATTTTTTCCTGTGACCCCGGAGTGAGCTGATACACATGTGTACCAAACCGCGTTAAGATATCTCTAACCGTTCACGAGTTATAGCCATTTTCCTGGAGATAGTCTACTTCCGGTATTGAATTTTGGCGCCCCTTAGTGACACTGAAGCGAAATTACACATTCTGTTCGATAATTATTTACCTACTCACTCCACAGATTTCACCTGCGTTGGAACGATTCCGATCGGGCGAAAAACCTAGGACTAGTTCAGTTTGGCTTGAAAAGCATATTATGCAAATTAGCGAAAAAATGTGCATACCGGAAATGAAATCGGAGATAAAAAATTTTTAAGTTTGGAGCCAAGGATTACAATGATACCAAACACTTGAGTGTAGGATGTCCGGTTTAGGAGTTATGAGCCCCAACGCGTCGGGCATTGCTATAGCGCCACCTATGGGCCGATTTGGCTGATTCACTGTATCTGAGTAGCCTGCTAATATACAACCAGTTGACCAAGTGGCAAGTTTCTACGACTTACGGTTTGTGCTGGGCGACGCGTTTTATGGCGGAAAAATAATAATAAATATAGCTGCAAGCAGCAATTGCCGGGTTTCGAGCTTTAAGGCAACGTCAAAAACCTCACACGTCGCTTACCAGGCGGAGCAGTTACACCCGAACACAGCCACAATGAATGATAGACCACCTCGCTCCAGAAAAATGAAAGAGATGGTCAAAAAAAGATCATACAGACTATGTATGCTTACACACAGGTGCACCTACAAGACAAACATGTGATGTCCTTAATGTGACGTTATGAGGATAATTTGTTAACTAGAATTAGTTTTTCAGATTTATAATGTAACATACAATTCAGAAATGGCCGTGTTTAGTTGAACTACAAGGCCATTGAGTCGTGGTATGGTGCAATGGTGCAAACAGACTGCACACGTGTACATAAGACACAAACACAGCAGCGCAGCAGACCGCAAGGACCTACAGTGAACAGTAACCCCAGGACTAAGCATAAGGCAAAACTGGGCATGTTTGGTATCGTTGGACTCTACAACAATTCAGGACTCCTGTGAAAAAAGTCCCATGAAAATACGGTGACTGCAGCCAAAGTTGTAGGCGTGTAAAATATGCTTCCGAAACTGAAGGCTCCCTCAGGTCCTGACTGCCATCAGAATTACCAAGTACCATGTCATTATGCATACGTTTGGTGAAGATACAACCTGAAATACATTAGTTATCAGCAAAAAACGGCTCTCATTCAGTGAAATCTCTCCATATAACCATTTATGTGTAAAAAACAACAAATTTTGAGGTAATTTTTCGTTTTTTGCAATTTTCGGCCATTTCTGATGGAAATTTTAACATAACGCCAATAGACTTTTTTGTTCAGAAGGTAATGCAATGTTCTTCCTATGGTCGTTTCGAGTCGATCGGAATAACCCTCGCGGAGTTATTCGCGCGTGTTTTTTAAGCGCTATTTTCCTGTGCAGAACTAACTGTAAGGCGAAATCTGGCATGCTTGGTATCGTAGGACTCGGAAACAATTCAGGATGCTAAAAAACTAACTCCCATGAAAATCTCTTGACCACAGATAAAGTTATAGGCGTGAAAGTTGCAACCATTGCATAATCACAGTATTTAGTGCTATTTTCCCAGTTATAGCGCCATCTAGTGTCCAATCGGCGAGCTTTTTATATCACGACCTTAGACCGATGGCCTACACATATGATTCAAGCCCCATGATGATATCTCAAACGCCTCTCGAGTTATGGCCATTTAAATGTTTTAAGCTCCGCCCAGTTCGGTTTTTGGCCACTCCTTGCGTGTTTGAATACAAATTTAAACTTTTTTTCGATAATTATTCATATTCTCACTCCACAGAATCAATCAGCTTTCGTTAGGTTCAGATCGGATGAAAAACCTAGGACTAGTTCGCAAAAGTAGGTTTGAACGTTATCGCCAATAACTAACGAACCGTTTGATTGACAGCAATGCTTCAAGAGGCAAAGTTTTTCGTCATGAACCGATCTATCATATGATGTCATGTTTGTGTGTGTATGTCAAACGTCACGTGATACAGGCACCGAAATACGGTATTACACCCCCTAGTGGCGAAATGACACCATAATTCTTACAGACCTTCTGGAGCAGTACACGAACAAGCACAGTGAATGTCGTTCCGATCGACCTTCGTTAACCCTGTCAAATCAGCCCTCACACTTCATTGGCCGATGACGGCCATGTTTTTGCAGATACGCCAATGTCCTTCTAGACCCTCATGGTACATTGCACAAAGACACAACATACCAAATATGAAGTGTATCGGGCTTACGGTTGTGTAGTGATAGCCATTTTCGACCTCAAGCTTATTATAGCGCCACCTAGTGGCCAAAATCCGCGTATTTTTTCCTGTGACCCGGGAGTGAACTGATACACATGTGTACCAAACCGCGTTAAGATATCTCTAACCGTTCACGAGTTATAGCCATTTTCCTGGAGATAGTCTACTTCCGGTATTGAATTTTGGCGCCCCTTAGTGACACTGAAGCGAAATTACACATTCTGTTCGATAATTATTTACCTACTCACTCCACAGATTTCTCCTGCATTGGAACGATTCCGATCGGGCGAAAAACCTAGGACTAGTTCATTTTGGCTTGAAATGCATATTATGCAAATTAGCGAAAAAAATTGCATACCGGAAATGAAATCGGAGATATACATTTTTTAAGTTTGGAGCCAGGGATTACAATGATACCAAACACTTGAGTGTAGGATGTCCGGTTTAGGAGTTATGAGCCCCAACGCGTCGGGCATTGCTATAGCGCCACCTATGGGCCGATTTGGCTGATTCACTGTATCTGAGTAGCCTGCTAATATACAACCAGTTGACCAAGTGGCAAGTTTCTACGACTTACGGTTTGTGCTGGGCGACGCGTTTTATGGCGGAAAAATAATAATAATAATAATAATAATAATAATAATAATAAAACAGACAAATACAATAGGTTTTCAGCACTTCGTGCTCGAAACCCTAATAATAATAATAATAAATATAGCTGCTAGCAGCGATTATCGGGGTTCAAGCCATTTAGATCACAAGACGTTTAAGGACATGGCCATATAGATATTCTGCATTGTATATTGTACACACACACGTTTACCTGAGAAAGGAGAAACAAGACTGTTAAAGAACAAGACTTAATATTGACATGGTTATACACTCATTTGGTATGTAGTTTTTTTTTATAAAAAACAAAAAATATATAATTCTTACTGCAAATGTCGTGTAAGTGCCTCCAAAATTATGTTCACGTTTCACAGCTATCATAAAATGACATGAGTGTTAAAACTGATAACTCAGAACAATTGAAGTGGTAGTCTTTCACTAAATGTGATTTTAATATTATAACAGTAAAATCATGAAGTTAAAGGTGCAGTGTGTACATTTTAGCGGCACCTAGTGGTGAGGTCACGAATTGCAACCAATGGCTTAGTCCACTGCTCACCCCTCGCTTTTGAAACACATAGAGAAGCTACAGTAGCCGCCACCAGACAAACATGTCATCGTCGGAAACAACTTAGTAAAAAAATTTGTCCGTTAAGGGCTTCTGTAGAAAAATGGCGGCACAAAATGGTGACTTCTATGTAAGGGGACCCTCAGTGTATGTAGATAAAAAGGTCTCGTTCTAAGGTAATAAACACATACCGGTTCATTATGAAAGGTCTTTATACACCCCTGATAATATAGTTTTGTATATAATTTTGCATTTTCGTCAAGAGATCCTTCTAAAAATTACACACTGCACCTTTAAATGTGTACAGAGTTCTATTAATAGTAGACTTAGTTAAAGAGTAATCATCTTCTGGGTTTTCTGTGAGTGCAAATGTCAGCCAGTGATTGATCCTCTACAGCCATCTAGTGGACATAACGGAAAATTGCACCTAAAAACCACAATAAGGAATTTGAGTATATTGCCAGATCTCAATAATACTTGTATGCTTTGTCATAAGCTTTAGGGGCCGTTCGTCAGGGCCGTCTTCAAAATGACTGTGTGATAGCTATACTTCTGCAAAGTTGTTTTTGTATTTGTATTATACAGTGTAGAGAAAATTGTACTGCACTGGCTTTACTGTTGTTGAGTGTAAGAACTGAAACAATTTAATAAAACAAAACCAGATACGTTATCTGAATGGTGGATGGTGTTATTAAATCGTGTCAATAACAAATATCATTTCATTTAGCAGATTCATGTTCATGTCCTTTAATCGAGTACCATGAAGGCTTTCTGTTTTCATTAGGTAAATAAAGTGAGGTATGCAAGTTATTAAACCGAATAAATCTTTATGGACAAAAGGAACATATACACAAACATGCTCTGCACATTTTGTATGTTTCTCTCATCTGAAACAGTCATTTTAATTCATAGAGATCTAGGTCTTACTAAATGGTTGCTTGTTTAAATCTTTTAGACTATTTTTTTAAACAAAAGTAATTGTTCTTATAGAACATATATATTCTTTGACATAGATATGATGTGCAAACATACAAGTTTTTCAGATGACAGCCTCTGTCATATTATAGTAGGCCTAAAAATAGTACTAAAGCTGTACATTTTTTATATTTAACAACTGGCTATGTCCATACATAACTGATCCAGATGTGTTGTTTATATCAAATGGAGTTAATAACAAATATGATGTCATTAAGCAAATGTCAGTCAGATTTGCTATTAAGCACTTATTTGTAAATAGAAAATAGAAAATAGATTAGAATACTAACTTTTAAATCTAGATTAAAAACACATCTGTTTAACTCTGCATTTACTGAATGAGCACTGTGCTGCTTTACACTGACTGCACCTTTAACTCAAGCCACTATTACTCCTGTTTTATTCTGTTTAACATTTTAAACTGTTTTTATTAAAATCACATTCATTTTCTTTAATTGTTATTCAAAATTCTCATGTATCTTTTTTTATTGTGATTTTATTGTGTATCTATTATTTTTAAATTTTCTTTTTTCTCTTTTACATATTGTTTTCTCATTTCTATGTAAAGCACTTTGAATGACCTCTGTGTATGAAATGTGCTATACAAATAAACTTGCCTTGCCTTGCCTTGTGTTCACACACGTGCTGTGCTAGAGTAAGTTTTCAGTAAACATTTATATTTAAAATAACCAAGTGTATCATAACATTACAATTTCATTGCAATAATTCTATAAACAATTATTGAAAACTTTATAAGACACAGCATGACGTGTTTATGTTATGGAAAATAGATTAGAATACTAAAGCTACTGATAACCAAATATTTATTCTCTTTATGTGTGATTATTAGTTATTATTTCTAATGTTGGCCTATTATTGTTCTTTAAGGATCCACATATTTACAGCAATCTTTTTCATACCTTTAAGGCCAGTTCACACTGGTCAGACAACTACCAACTCCAACAGACACCAACAGACAACCACATTCTAAAGTCTCATTTACTTTGATCCAACAACTTCCAACAGGGGTTTCACACTGGTCAGACAGACTCCAACAGACGCGTCTGTTGGAGTCTGTCTGACCAGTGTGAAGTGACCTTTAGGATTTGAAGAATTCTAAGACAACATTTGAAGCTTTATAACTTCATAGGGTTGTTTCCCACATGTTTAAATTGATGCATGACTAGCCATTAGTTATGTAAAAACATTTAGGTACTTTTTACAAACAAACCTTATAAAAAACATTACTGGTGTACATCTTAAGACAAAACTATGGCCCAGATATATTTAAAGGTAGGCCAGTGTAAGCTATTTTCAAGTAAGATAACTAAAACTTAAGCCTTAATTTTAGTCTGTAACTACACATAAACCAATGGTCAGTAACATGAATCTCTAAGACTAGTATTCAAAGTTAGTCATACATTTTTGTCTTCATGATTAAACATAACTGCTTTAAGTATCATATGAAAAAAATATTTAAATTATTTAAATTATATTTAAATCCAAATAGTAAGACTGATTAGCTCTAACTAACTACTAGTTCTTCAGACTAGTCCTTAAAACACAGTCTTTACTTAATGGCTACTGTATGTTTATTCAACCAGCCCTAGTCTTGGAAAGACATATATTGTCTGATCTTAATAAAACTGTTAATATTTTGTCATAAGCTTCACATTACTAGTTAATTAGTTAGATATACTTAGTCTGGCCCATTTTGAAAATGTCACATTTCAAAATGCTTGAATTGATTACCTCAAGTCTTTTAGTTTTAATGAGGTAAATGACTGCAAATCATTAAATCTTATAATAATTTTCATGCAGATGCAAACCCATGGACAAAAGGAACATAACAGCAGCTACAAATGAAATAAAGAATACAGGTTACAAATGGTGCCCACCTCACTATGTGACATCACATCAAATCCAGTAATACAACGACAAAATTTTATTTTATGTTTCATATTGATATTTGCCCAGATAGTACAGCAAATTCATAAAATTGTTTTTCATATAAACATAAACATCTAGAGCAGTACTTTCAACTCAGTGAACCGCATTGGTTTCTCAAGACCCAATGCTCGGAACATTTTGTATGTTTCTCTCATCTGACACAATCAGTTCAGTTCATACAAATCTCTACTGATGATTAAAGTAGATTTGTTTAAAATAGAAGACTTTCGTATATGTGCAGAGCAGTGGGCCTCCAGGAATAATTTTGAGAACCATTGATCTAGGGCACAGTTAACGTAACTCCCGTTGTTCTAGATGCAAATATTTCCGGAATGATGAGCCAAAAATCATCAAAGACACTTGAGAACATAAGACAAACAGGCCCATCAGTTTAGTTGTAATGGCACACCATTACGCTGGACTCGTACATGGTTAATGCTGGCTGGCTGTTGGTCGGCATGTTTTCTAAGATATGTAATTATCCTAAAAGACCCTTATAAGAATCTGAAAGCAGATGTTATGTGCAAAATAAAAAGTAGGTCAGACAAATATTTATGTGTTGTATACATATGCTATAGTTATCGTTATTTTTTCTTAGGTTATAGCGCCACCTAGTGGACAATCTCTGCAATTTTTTGCATGTGACCTTGGCCTGGGTCTATACATATGTGTACCAAGTTTCGTGTTGATATCTCATTCCTATCATAAATGATAGCCATTGTAGTATTTGTGGCACCGCCTCTTCGTACTTTTGACCGTGGTGTTGCGACAATGAGTGCAAAGTTCAACTTTTTTTTGATAGTTATTGATAATCAGTGTCTAAGGACTATTCCAGCACTGGATCGGTTCAGATCGGTCAAAAAACCTAGGACTAGTTCGCAAAAGTAGGTTTCAAAGAAAATGATGAATATCTAACAAACGATTCGACTGAGACAAGTGCTGCTTGAGGAAAAGTTGTTCATTTTAAGTACCTCTATTAAATGATATGAGGATCTTGTTGATATCTGAAACACTGCATAATACACAATCACTTAAACACTGAAAAAACGTGATAGCGCCCTCCGGAGTCCGAATTTTTTCTTACTCTGCACAGACCTTCATGGCCAAGAGACAAACAGGCCCACCGCGTTTCATTTCGATCGGCCTCCGTTAACCCTGTCTAATAGCTGCTTTTTCTTGATTGGCCGATGGCGGCCATGTTTTTTGAGTTACGCAAAATTCCTTTTAAACATAGATAGTACCCCAGACCAGGAGCACACCTGTCAAATGTCAAGTTGATCGGTCCCATATTTCCGTAGTTACAGCCCTTCAAAGTTGAGGTGGTGTTATAGCGACAACTAGTGGTCAAGCGGCGCAATTTTTTGCACCTGACCTCAGAATAGTCCCCTGTATATGTGTACCAAATTTGGTGTCGATACCTCCTTCCCTTCCTAAGTTATAGCCGTTTAAGGTCAAGAGGCTCCGCTCATTGGGGGCGTTTGGGCGTGGCTTGACGACGGCGAGTCGAAAGTTCAACTTTTTTTTGATAACTTTTGATATTCACACTCCAAGGAATATTACGGCACTGGAACGGTTCCGATCGGACGAAAAACCTAGGACGAGTTCGTTTTTATTTTTTTTGACAAAATCGAAAATAGCGAAAAAAATTTCATGACGGAAATGAAATCGGAGATATACGTTTTGTTCGCCTTGACGCAAGGAATCCAGGGATATAAGACACTTGACATTTGGATAAGATTTGTGGAAGTTATGACCATCAACGCGTTTGTTATCGCTATAGCGCCACCTATGGGCCAATCGGGTTGATACTCTATCAACCTCTCCCCAAATTGGGTCCTACCATTTGGCCAAGTTTCAAGTCTCTAGGCCTTACGGTTTGGTCTGCACGTTCCGTTTTACGGCAGAATAATAATAACTAATAATAATAATAATAATAATAATAAAAACCTTGGCAATTACAATAGGGTTTCAGCACTTCGTGCTTGAACCCCTAAATAATAAAACAGACAAATACAATAGGTTTTCAGCACTTCGTGCTCGAAACCCTAATAATAATAAATATAGCTGCAAGCAGCAATTGCCGGGTTTCGAGCTTTAAGGCAACGTCAAAAACCTCACACGTCGCTTACCAGGCGGAGCAGTTACACCAGAACACAGCCACAATGAATGATAGACCACCTCGCTCCAGAAAAATGAAAGAGATGGTCAAAAAAAGATCATACAGACTATGTATGCTTACACACAGGTGCACCTACAAGACAAACATGTGATGTCCTTAATGTGACGTTATGAGGATAATTTGTTAACTAGAATTAGTTTTTCAGATTTATAATGTAACATACAATTCAGAAATGGCCGTGTTTAGTTGAACTACAAGGCCATTGAGTCGTGGTATGGTGCAATGGTGCAAACAGACTGCACACGTGTACATAAGACAGAAACACAGCAGCGCAGCAGACCGCAAGGACCTACAGTGAACAGTAACCCCAGGACTAAGCATAAGGCAAAACTGGGCATGTTTGGTATCGTTGGACTCTACAACAATTCAGGACTCCTGTGAAAAAAGTCCCATAAAAATATGGTGACTGCAGCCAAAGTTGTAGGCGTGTAAAATATGCTTCCGAAACTGAAGGCTCCCTCAGGTCCTGACTGCCATCAGAATTACCAAGTACCATGTAATTATGCATACGTTTGGTGAAGATACAACCTTAAATACATTAGTTATCAGCAAAAAAACGGCTCTCATTCAGTGAAATCTCTCCATATAACCATTTATGTGTAAAAAACGACAAATTTTGAGGTAATTTTTCGTTTTTTGCAATTTTCGGCCATTTCTATTGGAAATTTTAACATAACGTCAATAGACTTTTTTGTTCAGAAGGTAATGCAATGTTCTTCCTATGGTCGTTTCGAGTCGATCGGAATAACCCTCGCGGAGTTATTCGCGTGTGTTTTTTAAGCGCTATTTTCCTGTGCAGAACTAACTGTAAGGCGAAATCTGGCATGCTTGGTATCGTAGGACTCGGAAACAATTCAGGATGCTAAAAAACTAACTCCCATGAAAATCTCTTGACCACAGATAAAGTTATAGGCGTGAAAGTTGCAACCATTGCATAATCACAGTATTTAGTGCTATTTTCCCCGTTATAGCGCCATCTAGTGTCCAATCGGGAAGCTTTTTATATCACGACCTTAGACCGATGGCCTACACATATGATTCAAGCCCCATGATGATATCTCAAACGCCTCTCGAGTTATGGCCGTTTAAATGTTTTAAGCTCCGCCCAGTTCGGTTTTTGGCCACTCCTTGCGTGTTTGAATACAAATTTCAACTTTTTTTCGATAATTATTCATATTCCCACTCCACAGAATCAATCAGCTTTCGTTAGGTTCAGATCGGATGAAAAACCTAGGACTAGTTCGCAAAAGTAGGTTTGAACGTTATCGCCAATAACTAACGAACCGTTTGATTGACAGCAACGCTTCAAGAGGCAAAGTTTTTCGTCATGAACCGATCTATCATATGATGTCATGTTTGTGTGTGTATGTCAAACGTCACGTGATACAGGCACCGAAATACGGTATTACGCCCCCTAGTGGCCAAATGACACCATAATTCTTACAGACCTTCTGGAGCAGTACACGAACAAGCACAGTGAATGTCGTTCCGATCGACCTTCGTTAACCCTGTCAAATCAGCCCTCACACTTCATTGGCCGATGACGGCCATGTTTTAGCAGATACGCCAATGTCCTTCTAGACCCTCATGGTACATTGCACAAAGACACACCATACCAAATATGAAGTGTATCGGGCTTACGGTTGTGTAGTGATAGCCATTTTCGACCTCAAGCTTATTATAGCGCCACCTAGTGGCCAAAATCCGCGTATTTTTTCATGTGACCCGGGAGTGAGCTGATACACATGTGTACCAAACCGCGTTAAGATATCTCTAACCGTTCACGAGTTATAGCCATTTTCCTGGAGATAGTCTACTTCCGGGATTGAATTTAGGCGCCCCTTAGTGACACTGAAGCGAAATTACACATTCTGTTCGATAATTATTCACCTACTCACTCCACAGATTTCTCCTGCGTTGGAACGATTCCGATCGGGCGAAAAACCTAGGACTAGTTCATTTTGGCTCAAAATCCATATTATGCAAATTAGCGAAAAAATTTGCATACCGGAAATGAAATCGGAGATATACATTTTTTAAGTTTGGAGCCAGGGATTACAATGATACCAAACACTTGAGTGTAGGATGTCCGGTTTAGGAGTTATGAGCCCCAACGCGTCGGGCATTGCTATAGCGCCACCTATGGGCCGATTTGGCTGATTCACTGTATCTGAGTAGCCTGCTAATATACAACCAGTTGACCAAGTGGCAAGTTTCTACGACTTACGGTTTGTGCTGGGCGACGCGTTTTATGGCGGAAAAATAATAATAATAATAATAATTAAAGCTGCAAGCAGCGTTTACCGGGTTTCGAGCATTAAAGCACATACAACATGTCAGATGTCGTCGACCAGGCTGATACACCACATCGCATCCAGAAAAACGTAAGAGATGGTCAGAAACGGTTCAGACAGACTATGTAGCTTACACACAGGTGCACCTATAGGACAAACATGTCACATCCTTAATGTTAAGTCATTCTGATAATTTGTTAACGAGAATTAGTTTTTCAGATTTATACCGTAAAATACAATTCAGAAATGGCCGTGTTTAGTTGAATTACAAGGCCATTGAGTCGGGTTCAAGCGATTTGGGACCTTAAGACCTTTAAGGGCATGCCTGTGTAGTTTTGCTGAATTGTACAAAATGAATTATAAAAAATAAGCTACCTCACACACCTGTTCAAAGTCATCAGCAAAAAAGGTGCTATCATTCAGTGAAATGTCTCCCTCTCTTCTCACGAAGCATTGACAAATAGAACACTGAAGGAAATGTTTGTGGTGCTTACAGTGGCAAAACTTGGGTCACAAAATGTTAAAATAGTGTAAAAAAGTCAAACGAGCCGAACCCCATATCTCTACGATGTTCTGATACAAAGAAACAGCTCTTGCTAAATGGTTGCTAGGGTATTCTGATTGGTTGGGAGTGAATTGCAATCCACCAATGATTATACTCAAAGCCATGAAAGGCATAATCCACGATGACTCATGATTTTAGATATAAGGTTGCAGTATTTTTAAGTCAAAATAACAAATAACCACTAGGTGGCGCTATGAAAAACGTGTGCATGCAACGTCATGAATGTGTTACATCTAGCTAGTATCATGGCTATACACTTAAGTTTAGTGAAAAAAACTGTTGTATGACCATTGTGCTAGCTCAACGTCAAAGGTTTTGTTCAATTATGAGGCCAACTAGTGGTGCAGGCATACCATTTTTTTTGTATTGCCTCAGACTCTGCTCAGACATCAGCGTATCAAATCTGGTAAAAAAAATATCATTTCGTTGCGGAGTTATAACCATTTATGTGTAAAAAACACAAAATTTGGAGTAAATTTTTCGTTTTTTGCAATTTTCGGCCATTTCTGATGGAAATTTTAACATAATGCCAATAAAACTTTTTGTTCAGAAGGTAATACAATATTCTTCCTATGGTTGTTTCGAGTCGATCGGATGAACCCTCGCGGAGTTATTCGCGCATGTTTTTTAAGTGCTATTTTCCTGTGCAGAACCAACCGTAAAGCAAAACCTGGCATGCTTGGTATCGTTGGACTCGGCAACAATTCAGGAGTCCACGGAAAAACGTCGCATGAAAATACGTTAAACTCAGCCTAAGTTATAAGCATTATTCGATTCGTATGACCACTAGGTGGCGCTGTGACGAAACGATGCATGAAACCTCAGGCCATGACTCTCATCACAAGTACCAAGTGTCGTGTTGATACTTCATTCCTGTCCCCAGTTATAGCCAATAATGTTCTAGTGCCTGCCCACAATTCAGACGTGTGGGCGTGGCATGTTGACCGTGAGTCGAAAGTTCAACTTTTTTTTGATAATTATTGATATTCAAACTCCAAGGAACATTTTAGCACTGGAATGATTCCGATCGGGCGAAAAACCTAGGACTAGTTCGTTTTTATTTTTTTCGACAAAATCGAAAATAGCGGAAAATTTTTCATGACGGAAATGAAATCGGAGATATACATTTTTTAAGTTTGGAGCCAGGGATTACAATGATACCAAACACTTGAGTGTAGGATGTCCGGTTTAGGAGTTATGAGCCCCAACGCGTCGGGCATTGCTATAGCGCCACCTATGGGCCGATTTGGCTGATTCACTGTATCTGAGTAGCCTGCTAATATACAACCAGTTGACCAAGTGGCAAGTTTCTACGACTTACGGTTTGTGCTGGGCGACGCGTTTTATGGCGGAAAAATAATAATAATAAATATAGCTGCTAGCAGCGATTATCGGGGTTCAAGCCATTTAGATCACAAGACGTATAAGGACATGGCCATATAGATATTCTGCATTGTATATTGTACACACACACGTTTATCTGAGAAAGGAGAAACAAGACTGTTAAAGAACAAGACTTAATATTGACATGGTTATACACTCATTTGGTATGTAGTTTTTTTTATAAAAAACAAAAAATATATAATTCTTACTGCAAATGTCGTGTAAGTGCCTCCAAAATTATGTTCACGTTTCACAGCTTTCATAAAATGACATGAGTGTTAAAACTGATAACTCAGAACAATTGAAGTGGTAGTCTTTCACTAAATGTGATTTTAATATTATAACAGTAAAATCATGAAGTTAAAGGTGCAGTGTGTACATTTTAGCGGCACCTAGTGGTGAGGTCACGAATTGCAACCAATGGCTTAGTCCACTGCTCACCCCTCGCTTTTGAAACACATAGAGAAGCTACAGTAGCCGCCACCAGACAAACATGTCATCGTCGGAGACAACTTAGTAAAAAAATTTGTCCGTTAAGGGCTTCTGTAGAAAAATGGCGGCACAAAATGGTGACTTCTATGTAAGGGGACCCTCAGTGTATGTAGATAAAAAGGTCTCGTTCTAAGGTAATAAACACATACCGGTTCATTATGAAAGGTCTTTATACACCCCTGATAATATAGTTTTGTATATCATTTTGCATTTTCGTCAAGAGATCCTTTTTAAAATTACACACTGCACCTTTAAATGTGTACAGAGTTCTATTAATAGTAGACTTAGTTAAAGAGTAATCATCTTCTGTGTTTTCTGTGAGTGCAAATGTCAGCCAGTGATTGATCCTCTACAGCCATCTAGTGGACATAACGGAAAATTGCACCTAAAAACCACAATAAGGAATTTGAGTATATTGCCTGATCTCAATAATACTTGTATGCTTTGTCATAAGCTTTAGGGGCCGTTCGTCAGGGCCGTTTTCAAAATGACTGTGTGATAGCTATACTTCTGCAAAGTTGTTTTTGCATTTGTATTATACAGTGTAGAGAAAATTGTACTGCACTGGCTTTACTGTTGTTGAGTGTAAGAACTGAAACAATTTAATAAAACAAAACCAGATACGTTATCTGAATGGTGGATGGTGTTATTAAATTGTGTCAATAACAAATATCATTTCATTTAGCAGATTCATGTTCATGTCCTTTAATCGAGTACAATGAAGGCTTTCTGTTTTAATTAGGTAAATAAAGTGAGGTATGCAAGTTATTAAACCGTATATATTTTTATGGACAAAAGGAACATATACACAAACATGCTCTGCACATTTTGTATGTTTCTCTCATCTGAAACAGTCATTTTAATTCATAGAGATCTAGGTCTTACTAAATGGTTGCTTGTTTAAATCTTTTAGACTATTTTTTTAAACAAAAGTAATTGTTCTTATAGAACATATATATTCTTTGACATAGATATTATGTGCAAACATAAAAGTATTTCAGATGACAGCCTCTGTCATATTATAGTAGGCCTAAAAATAGTACTAAAGCTGTACATTTTTTATATTTAACAACTGGCTATGTCCATACATAACTGATCCAGATGTGTTGTTTATATCAAATGGAGTTAATAACAAATATGATGTCATTAAGCAAATGTCAGTCAGATTTGCTATTAAGCACTTATTTGTAAATAGAAAATAGAAAATAGATTAGAATACTAATTTTAAATCTAGATTAAAAACACATCTGTTTAACTCTGCATTTACTGAATGATCACTGTGCTGCTTTACACTGACTACATCTTTAACTCAAGCCACTTTTACTCCTGTTTTATTCTTTTTAACATTTTAAACTGTTTTTATTAAAATCACATTCATTTTCTTTAATTGTTATTCTAAATTCTCATGTATCTTTTTTTATTGTGATTTTATTGTGTATCTATTATTTTTACATTTACATTTTCTTTTTCTCTTTTATATATTATTTTCTCATTTCTATGTAAAGCACTTTGAATGACCTCTGTGTATGAAATGTGCTATACAAATAAATTTGCCTTG
Source organism: Misgurnus mizolepis (assembly GCA_025389145.1). Classification (NCBI taxonomy): domain Eukaryota; kingdom Metazoa; phylum Chordata; class Actinopteri; order Cypriniformes; family Cobitidae; genus Misgurnus; species Misgurnus mizolepis. The sequence goes on along the minus strand of JAIFKI010000009.1, from coordinate 33,617,484 downwards.
CCTTGCCTTGTGTTCACACACGTGCTGTGCTAGAGTAAGTTTTCAGTAAATCATTTATATTTAAAATTACCAATTGTATCATAACATTACAATTTCATTGCAATAATTCTATAAACAATTATTGAAAACTTTATAAGACACAGCATGACGTGTTTATGTTATGGAAAATAGATTAGAATACTAAAGCTACTGATAACCAAATATATATTCTCTTTATGTGTGATTATTAGTTATTATTTCTAATGTTGGCCTATTATTGTTCTTTAAGGATCCACATATTTACAGCAATCTTTTTCATACCTTTAAGGCCAGTTCACACTGGTCAGACAACTACCAACTCCAACAGACACCAACAGACAAATACATTCTAAAGACTCATTTACTTTGATCCAACAACTTCCAACAGGGGTTTCACACTGGTCAGACAGACTCCAACAGACGCGTCTGTTGGAGTCTGTCTGACCAGTGTGACGTGGCCTTTAGGATTTGAAGAATTCTAAGACAACATTTGAAGCTTTATAACTTCATAGGGTTGTTTCCCACAGGTTTAAATTGATGCATGACTAGCCATTAGTTATGTAAAAACATTTAGGTACTTTTTACAAACAAACCTTATAAAAAACATTACTGGTGTACATCTTAAGACAAAACTATGGCCCAGATATATTTAAAGGTAGGCCAGTGTAAGCTATTTTCAAGTAAGATAACTAAAACTTAAGCCTTAATTTTAGTCTGTAACTACACTTAAACCAATGGTCAGTAACATTAATCTCTAAGACTAGTATTCAAAGTTAGTCATACATTTTTGTCTTCATGATTGAACATAACTGCTTTAAGTATCATGTGAAAAAATATTTAAATTATTTAAATTATATTTAAATCCAAATAGTAAGACTGATTAGCCCTAACTAACTACTAGTTCTTCAGACTAGTCCTTAAAACACAGTCTTTACTTAATGGCTACTGTATGTTTATTCAACCAGCCCTAGTCTTGGAAAGACATATATTGTCTGATCTTAATAAAACTGTTAATATTTTGTCATAAGCTTCACATTACTAGTTAATTAGTTAGATATACTTAGTCTGGCCCATTTTGAAAATGTCACATTTCAAAATGCTTGAATTGATTACCTCAAGTCTTTTAGTTTTAATGAGGTAAATGACTGCAAATCATTAAATCTTATAATAATTTTCATGCAGATGCAAACCCATGGACAAAAGGAACATAACAGCAGCTACAAATGAAATAAAGAATACAGGTTACAAATGGTGCCCACCTCACTATGTGACATCACATCAAATCCAGTAATACAACGGCAAAATTTTATTTTATGTTTCATATTGATATTTGCCCAGATAGTACAGCAAATTCATAAAATTGTTTTTCATATAAACATAAACATCTAGAGCAGTACTTTCAACTCAGTGAACCGCAGTGGTTTCTCGAGACCCAATGCTCGGCACATTTTGTATGTTTCTCTCATCTGACACAATCAGTTCAGTTCATACAAATCTCTACTGATGATTAAAGTAGATTTGTTTAAAATAGAAGACTTTCGTATATGTGCAGAGCAGTGGGCCTCCAGGAATAATTTTGAGAACCATTGATCTAGGGCACAGTTAACGTAACTCCCGTTGTTCTAGATGCAAATATTTCCGGAATGATGAGCCAAAAATCATCAAAGACACTTGAGAACATAAGACAAACAGGCCCATCAGTTTAGTTGTAATGGCACACCATTACGCTGGACTCGTACATGGTTAATGCTGGCTGGCTGTTGGTCGGCATGTTTTCTAAGATATGTAATTATCCTAAAAGACCCTTATAAGAATCTGAAAGCAGATGTTATGTGCAAAATAAAAAGTAGGTCAGACAAATATTTATGTGTTGTATACATATGCTATAGTTATCGTTATTTTTTCTTAGGTTATAGCGCCACCTAGTGGACAATCTCTGCAATTTTTTGCATGTGACCTTGGCCTGGGTCTATACATATGTGTACCAAGTTTCGTGTTGATATCTCATTCCTATCATAAATGATAGCCATTGTAGTATTTGTGGCACCGCCTCTTCGTACTTTTGACCGTGGTGTTGCGACAATGAGTGCAAAGTTCAACTTTTTTTTGATAGTTATTGATAATCAGTGTCTAAGGACTATTCCAGCACTGGATCGGTTCAGATCGGTCAAAAAACCTAGGACTAGTTCGCAAAAGTAGGTTTCAAAGAAAATGATGAATATCTAACAAACGATTCGACTGAGACAAGTGCTGCTTGAGGAAAAGTTGTTCATTTTAAGTACCTCTATTAAATGATATGAGGATCTTGTTGATATCTGAAACACTGCATAATACACAATCACTTAAACACTGAAAAAACGTGATAGCGCCCTCCGGAGGCCGAATTTTTTCTTACTCTGCACAGACCTTCATGGCCAAGAGACAAACAGGCCCACCGCGTTTCATTTCGATCGGCCTCCGTTAACCCTGTCTAATAGCTGCTTTTTCTTGATTGGCCGATGGCGGCCATGTTTTTTGAGTTACGCAAAATTCCTTTTAAACATAGATAGTACCCCAGACCAGGAGCACACCTGTCAAATGTCAAGTTGATCGGTCCCATATTTCCGTAGTTACAGCCCTTCAAAGTTGAGGTGGTGTTATAGCGACAACTAGTGGTCAAGCGGCGCAATTTTTTGCACCTGACCTCAGAATAGTCCCCTGTATATGTGTACCAAATTTGGTGTCGATACCTCCTTCCCTTCCTAAGTTATAGCCAGTTTAAGATCAAGAGGCTCCGCTCATTGGGGGCGTTTGGGCGTGGCTTGACGACGGCGAGTCGAAAGTTCAACTTTTTTTTGATAACTTTTGATATTCACACTCCAAGGAATATTACGGCACTGGAACGGTTCCGATCGGACGAAAAACCTAGGACGAGTTCGTTTTTATTTTTTTTGACAAAATCGAAAATAGCGAAAAAAAATTCATGACGGAAATGAAATCGGAGATATACGTTTTGTTCGCCTTGACGCAAGGAATCCAGGGATATAAGACACTTGACATTTGGATAAGATTTGTGGAAGTTATGACCATCAACGCGTTTGTTATCGCTATAGCGCCACCTATGGGCCAATCGGGTTGATACTCTATCAACCTCTCCCCAAATTGGGTCCTACCATTTGGCCAAGTTTCAAGTCTCTAGGCCTTACGGTTTGGTCTGCACGTTCCGTTTTACGGCAGAATAATAATAACTAATAATAATAATAATAATAATAATATAGCTGCTAGCAGCGATTATCGGGGTTCAAGCCATTTAGATCACAAGACGTTTAAGGACATGGCCATATAGATATTCTGCATTGTATATTGTACACACACACGTTTACCTGAGAAAGGAGAAACAAGACTGTTAAAGAACAAGACTTAATATTGACATGGTTATACACTCATTTGGTATGTAGTTTTTTTTTTATAAAAAACAAAAAATATATAATTCTTACTGCAAATGTCGTGTAAGTGCCTCCAAAATTATGTTCACGTTTCACAGCTATCATAAAATGACATGAGTGTTAAAACTGATAACTCAGAACAATTGAAGTGGTAGTCTTTCACTAAATGTGATTTTAATATTATAACAGTAAAATCATGAAGTTAAAGGTGCAGTGTGTACATTTTAGCGGCACCTAGTGGTGAGGTCACGAATTGCAACCAATGGCTTAGTCCACTGCTCACCCCTCGCTTTTGAAACACATAGAGAAGCTACAGTAGCCGCCACCAGACAAACATGTCATCGTCGGAGACAACTTAGTAAAAAAATTTGTCCGTTAAGGGCTTCTGAAGAAAAATGGCAGCACAAAATGGTGACTTCTATGTAAGGGGACCCTCAGTGTATGTAGATAAAAAGGTCTCGTTCTAAGGTAATAAACACATACCGGTTCATTATGAAAGGTCTTTATACACCCCTGATAATATAGTTTTGTATATCATTTTGCATTTCTGTCAAGAGATCCTTCTAAAAATTACACACTGCACCTTTAAATGTGAACGGATTTCTATTAATAGTAGAATTAGTTAAAGAGTAATCATCTTCTGTGTTTTCTGTGAGTGCAAATGTCAGCCAGTGATTGATCCTCTACAGCCATCTAGTGGACATAACGGAAAATTGCACCTAAAAACCACAATAAGGAATTTGAGTATATTGCCTGATCTCAATAATACTTTTATGCTTTGTCATAAGCTTTAGGGGCCGTTCGTCAGGGCCGTTTTCAAAATGACTGTGTGATAGCTATACTTCTGCAAAGTTGTTTTTGTATTTGTATTATACAGTGTAGAGAAAATTGTACTGCACTGGCTTTACTGTTGTTGAGTGTAAGAACTGAAACAATTTAATAAAACAAAACCAGATACGTTATCTGAATGGTGGATGGTGTTATTAAATTGTGTCAATAACAAATATCATTTCATTTAGCAGATTCATGTTCATGTCCTTTAATCGAGTACCATGAAGGCTTTCTGTTTTAATTAGGTAAATAAAGTGAGGTATGCAAGTTATTAAACCGTATAAATCTTTATGGACAAAAGGAACATATACACAAACATGCTCTGCACATTTTTGTATGTTTCTCTCATCTGAAACAGTCATTTTAATTCATAGAGATCTAGGTTTTACTAAATGGTTGCTTGTTTAAATCTTTTAGACTATTTTTTAAACAAAAGTAATTGTTCTTATAGAACATATATATTCTTTGACATAGATATGATGTGCAAACATTCAAGTATTTCAGATGACAGCCTCTGTCATATTATAGTAGGCCTAAAAATAGTACTAAAGCTGTACATTTTTTATATTTAACAACTGGCTATGTCCATACATAACTGATCCAGATGTGTTGTTTATATCAAATGGAGTTAATAACAAATATGATGTCATTAAGCAAATTTCAGTCAGATTTGCTATTAAGCACTTATTTGTAAATAGAAAATAGAAAATAGATTAGAATACTAACTTTTAAATCTAGATTAAAAACACATCTGTTTAACTCTGCATTTACTGAATGAGCACTGTGCTGCTTTACACTGACTGCACCTTTAACTCAAGCCACTTTTACTCCTGTTTTATTCTTTTTAACGTTTTTATTAAAATCACATTCATTTTCTTTAATTGTTATTCAAAATTCTAATGTATCTTTTTTTATTGTGATTTTATTGTGTATCTATTATTTTTACATTTTCTTTTTTCTCTTTTATATATTGTTTTCTCATTTCTATGTAAAGCACTTTGAATGACCTCTGTGTATGAAATGTGCTATACAAATAAACTTGCCTTGCCTTGCCTTGCCTTGTGTTCACACACGCAGGGCCGGCCCTGGGCATAGGCGGAATAGGCAAATGCTAAGGGCGCCGCCGACCCCTTGGGGCGTCCGTGCGCCCAAATTATTATTTTTTTAATATATGTATATAAACATTTTACTATAAATATTTAATTCTGCACAAGAAAACAGCAGTTATTAATGAATTATTAGTAGCACAGTATCTCGGAAGATCGTGCTTGTTAAATGTCCATTGTCCTACTAATCATCCCTCATACTAATTGGCTATATTACTCTATCTCCTCTCCACTAATAAGCTGGTGTGTGGTGAGCGTTCTGGCGCAATATGGCTGCCGTCGCATCATCCAGGTGGATGCTGCACATTGGTGGTGGTTGAGGAGATTCCCCCGTTCATATGTAAAGCGCTTTGAGTACTGAGAAAAAGCGCTATATAAATGTAAGGAATTAAAATTAATTAAATAGCTCTATACTGCACTGAAGCCAGTTTAAAATATAAACCCAGAATTCAGCGAACGTCAAGACAAAGATAACGGAAACAACAATCAGACCGAGATGCAGAATTTACATAATGTTACACAGACCATGTTTAAATTTCAATGTTTCTAGACAGAAATATACAGAAAAATTTTTGTGTTTGTTTCCAAAATATTTTCAAAATAAAGAAAAAAGACAAAGCTGAGCAGTTTGTGTTTCTGTATAAGTTTATGAGTAAAATGATTGGAACACAATTGTGATTCTGTGATTCTAAAGGGCACCAGGTGAAATCTTGCCTAGGGCAGCAAATTGGCCAGGGCCGGCCCTGCACACACGTGCTGTGCAAGAGTAAGTTTTCAGTAAACATTTATATTTAAAATAACCAATTGTATCATAACATTACAATTTCATTGCAATAATTCTATAAACAATTATTGAAAACTTTATAAGACACAGCATGACGTGTTTATGTTATGGAAAATAGATTAGAATACTAAAGCTTCTGATAACCAAATATTTATTCTCTTTATGTGTGATTATTAGTTGTTATTTCTAAAGTTGGCCTATTATTGTTCTTTAAGGATCCACATATTTACAGCAATCTTTTTCATACCTTTAAGGCCAGTTCACACTGGTCAGACAACTACCAACTCCAACAGACACCAACAGACACCAACAGACAACCACATTCTAAAGTCTCATTTACTTTGATCCAACAACTTCCAACAGGGGTTTCACACTGGTCAGACAGACTCCAACAGACGCGTCTGTTGGAGTCTGTCTGACCAGTGTGAAGTGGCCTTTAGGATTTGAAGAATTCTAAGACAACATTTGAAGCTTTATAACTTCATAGGGTTGTTTCCCACAGGTTTAAATTGATGCATGACTAGCCATTAGTTATGTAAAAACATTTAGGTACTTTTTACAAACAAACCTTATAAAAAACATTACTGGTGTACATCTTAAGACAAAACTATGGCCCAGATATATTTAAAGGTAGGCCAGTGTAAGCTATTTTCAAGTAAGATAACTAAAACTTAAGCCTTAATTTTAGTCTGTAACTACACTGAAACCAATGGTCAGTAACATTAATCTCTAAGACTAGTATTCAAAGTTAGTCATACATTTTTGTCTTCATGATTGAACATAACTGCTTTAAGTATCATGTGAAAAAATATTTAAATTATTTTAATTATATTTAAATCCAAATAGTAAGACTGATTAGCCCTAACTAACTACTAGTTCTTCAGACTAGTCCTTAAAACACAGTCTTTACTTAATGGCTACTGTATGTTTATTCAACCAGCCCTAGTCTTGGAAAGACATATATTGTCTGATCTTAATAAAACTGTTAATATTTTGTCATAAGCTTCACATTACTAGTTAATTAGTTAGATATACTTAGTCTGGCCCATTTTGAAAATGTCACATTTCAAAATGCTTGAATTGATTACCTCAAGTCTTTTAGTTTTAATGAGGTAAATGACTGCAAATCATTAAATCTTATAATAATTTTCTTGCAGATGCAAACCCATGGACAAAAGGAACATAACAGCAGCTACAAATAAAAAAAAGAATACAGGTTACAAATGGTGCCCACCTCACTATGTGACATCACATCAAATCCAGTAATACAACGGCAAAATTTTATTTTATGTTTCATATTGAAATTTGCCCAGATAGTACAGCAAATTCATAAAATTGTTTTTCATATAAACATAAACATCTAGAGCAGTACTTTCAACTCAGTGAACCGCAGTGGTTTCTCGAGACCCAATGCTCGGCACATTTTGTATGTTTCTCTCATCTGACACAATCAGTTCAGTTCATACAAATCTCTACTGATGATTAAAGTAGATTTGTTTAAAATAGAAGACTTTCGTATATGTGCAGAGCAGTGGGCCTCCAGGAATAATTTTGAGAACCATTGATCTAGGGCACAGTTAACGTAACTCCCGTTGTTCTAGATGCAAATATTTCCGGAATGATGAGCCAAAAATCAATAAAAGACACTTGAGAACATAAGACAAACAGGCCCATCAGTTTAGTTGTAATGGCACACCATTACGCTGGACTCGTACATGGTTAATGCTGGCTGGCTGTTGGTCGGCATGTTTTCTAAGATATGTAATTATCCTAAAAGACCCTTATAAGAATCTGAAAGCAGATGTTATGTGCAAAATAAAAAGTAGGTCAGACAAATATTTATGTGTTGTATACATATGCTATAGTTATCGTTATTTTTTCTTAGGTTATAGCGCCACCTAGTGGACAATCTCTGCAATTTTTTGCATGTGACCTTGGCCTGGGTCTATACATATGTGTAGCAAGTTTCGTGTTGATATCTCATTCCTATCATAAATGATAGCCATTGTAATATTTGTGGCACCGCCTCTTCGTACTTTTGACCGTGGTGTTGCGACAATGAGTGCAAAGTTCAACTTTTTTTTGATAGTTATTGATAATCAGTATCTAAGGAGTATTCCAGCACTGGATCGGTTCAGATCGGTCAAAAAACCTAGGACTAGTTCGCAAAAGTAGGTTTCAAAGAAAATTATGAATATCTAACAAACGATTCGACTGAGACAAGTGCTGCTTGAGGAAAAGTTGTTCATTTTAAGTACCTCTATTAAATGATATGAGGATCTTGTTGATATCTGAAACACTGCATAATACACAATCACTTAAACACTGAAAAAACGTGATAGCGCCCTCCGGAGTCCGAATTTTTTCTTACTCTGCACAGACCTTCATGGCCAAGAGACAAACAGGCCCACCGCGTTTCATTTCGATCGGCCTCCGTTAACCCTGTCTAATAGCTGCTTTTTCTTGATTGGCCGATGGCGGCCATGTTTTTTGAGTTACGCAAAATTCCTTTTAAACATAGATAGTACCCCAGACCAGGAGCACACCTGTCAAATGTCAAGTTGATCGGTCCCATATTTCCGTAGTTACAGCCCTTCAAAGTTGAGGTGGTGTTATAGCGACAACTAGTGGTCAAGCGGCGCAATTTTTTGCACCTGACCTCAGAATAGTCCCCTGTATATGTGTACCAAATTTGGTGTCGATACCTCCTTCCCTTCCTAAGTTATAGCCGTTTAAGGTCAAGAGGCTCCGCTCATTGGGGGCGTTTGGGCGTGGCTTGACGAAGGCGAGTCGAAAGTTCAACTTTTTTTTGATAACTTTTGATATTCACACTCCAAGGAATATTACGGCACTGGAACGGTTCCGATCGGACGAAAAACCTAGGACGAGTTCGTTTTTATTTTTTTTTACAAAATCGAAAATAGCGAAAAAAAATTCATGACGGAAATGAAATCGGAGATATACGTTTTGTTCGCCTTGACGCAAGGAATCCAGGGATATAAGACACTTGAGATTTGGATAAGATTTGTGGAAGTTATGACCATCAACGCGTTTGTTATCGCTATAGCGCCACCTATGGGCCAATCGGGTTGATACTCTATCAACCTCTCCCCAAATTGGGTCCTACCATTTGGCCAAGTTTCAAGTCTCTAGGCCTTACGGTTTGGTCTGCACGTTCCGTTTTACGGCAGAATAATAATAACTAATAATAATAATAATAATAATAATAACTAGCAGCGATTATCGGGGTTCAAGCCATTTAGATCACAAGACGTTTAAGGACATGGCCATATAGATATTCTGCATTGTATATTGTACACACACACGTTTACCTGAGAAAGGAGAAACAAGACTGTTAAAGAACAAGACTTAATATTGACATGGTTATACACTCATTTGGTATGTAGTTTTTTTTTATAAAAAACAAAAAATATATAATTCTTACTGCAAATGTCGTGTAAGTGCCTCCAAAATTATGTTCACGTTTCACAGCTATCATAAAATGACATGAGTGTTAAAACTGATAACTCAGAACAATTGAAGTGGTAGTCTTTCACTAAATGTGATTTTAATATTATAACAGTAAAATCATGAAGTTAAAGGTGCAGTGTGTACATTTTAGCGGCACCTAGTGGTGAGGTCACTGAATTGCAACCAATGGCTTAGTCCACTGCTCACCCCTCGCTTTTGAAACACATAGAGAAGCTACAGTAGCCGCCACCAGACAAACATGTCATCGTCGGAGACAACTTAGTAAAAAAATTTGTCCGTTAAGGGCTTCTGTAGAAAAATGGCGGCAGAAAATGGTGACTTCTATGTAAGGGGACCCTCAGTGTATGTAGATAAAAAGGTCTCGTTCTAAGGTAATAAACACATACCGGTTCATTATGAAAGGTCTTTATACACCCCTGATAATATAGTTTTGTATATCATTTTGCATTTTCGTCAAGAGATCCTTCTAAAAATTACACACTGCACCTTTAAATGTGTACAGAGTTCTATTAATAGTAGACTTAGTTAAAGAGTAATCATCTTCTGGGTTTTCTGTGAGTGCAAATGTCAGCCAGTGATTGATCCTCTACAGCCATCTAGTGGACATAACGGAAAATTGCACCTAAAAATCACAATAAGGAATTTGAGTATATTGCCAGATCTCAATAATACTTGTATGCTTTGTCATAAGCTTTAGGGGCCGTTCGTCAGGGCCGTTTTCAAAATGACTGTGTGATAGCTATACTTCTGCAAAGTTGTTTTTGTATTTGTATTATACAGTGTAGAGAAAATTGTACTGCACTGGCTTTACTGTTGTTGAGTGTAAGAACTGAAACAATTTATTAAAACAAAACCAGATACGTTATCTGAATGGTGGATGGTGTTATTAAATTGTGTCAATAACAAATATCATTTCATTTAGCAGATTCATGTTCATGTCCTTTAATCGAGTACCATGAAGGCTTTCTGTTTTAGTTAGGTAAATAAAGTGAGGTATGCAAGTTATTAAACCGTATATATCTTTATGGACAAAAGGAACATACACAAACATGCTCTGCACATTTTGTATGTTTCTCTCATCTGAAACAGTCATTTTAATTCATAGAGATCTAGGTCTTACTAAATGGTTGCTTGTTTAAATCTTTTAGACTATTTTTTAAACAAAAGTAATTGTTCTTATAGAACATATATATTCTTTGACATAGATATGATGTGCAAACATACAAGTATTTCAGATGACAGCCTCTGTCATATTATAGTAGGCCTAAAAATAGTACTAAAGCTGTACATTTTTTATATTTAACAACTGGCTATGTCCATACATAACTGATCCAGATGTGTTGTTTATATCAAATGGAGTTAATAACAAATATGATGTCATTAAGCAAATGTCAGTCAGATTTGCTATTAAGCACTTATTTGTAAATAGAAAATAGAAAATAGATTAGAATACTAACTTTTAAATCTAGATTAAAAACACATCTGTTTAACTCTGCATTTACTGAATGAGCACTGTGCTGCTTTACACTGACTGCACCTTTAACTCAAGCCACTATTACTCCTGTTTTATTCTGTTTAACATTTTAAACTGTTTTTATTAAAATCACATTCATTTTCTTTAATTGTTATTCAAAATTCTCATGTATCTTTTTTTATTGTGATTTTATTGTGTATCTATTATTTTTAAATTTTCTTTTTTCTCTTTTATATATTGTTTTCTCATTTCTATGTAAAGCACTTTGAATGACCTCTGTGTATGAAATGTGCTATACAAATAAACTTGCCTTGCCTTGCCTTGCCTTGTGTTCACACACGTGCTGTGCTAGAGTAAGTTTTCAGTAAACATTTATATTTAAAATAACCAAGTGTATCATAACATTACAATTTCATTGCAATAATTCTATAAACAATTATTGAAAACTTTATAAGACACAGCATGACGTGTTTATGTTATGGAAAATAGATTAGAATACTAAAGCTACTGATAACCAAATATTTATTCTCTTTATGTGTGATTATTAGTTATTATTTCTAATGTTGGCCTATTATTGTTCTTTAAGGATCCACATATTTACAGCAATCTTTTTCATACCTTTAAGGCCAGTTCACACTGGTCAGACAGACTCCAACAGACGCGTCTGTCTCTGATCGTGTTGTCGACAGACTCCAACAGACGCGTCGTTTGGAGTCTGTCTGACCAGTGTGAAACCCCTGTTGGAAGTTGTTGGATCAAAGTAAATGAGACTTTAGAATGTGGTTGTCTGTTGGTGTCTGTGTCTGTTGGAGTTGGTAGTTGTCTGACCAGTGTGAACTGGCCTTAAAGGTATGAAAAAGATTGCTGTAAATATGTGGATCCTTAAAGAACAATAATAGGCCAACATTAGAAATAATAACTAATAATCACACATAAAGAGAATAAATATTTGGTTATCAGTAGCTTTAGTATTCTAATCTATTTTCCATAACATAAACACGTCATGCTGTGTCTTATAAAGTTTTCAATAATTGTTTATAGAATTATTGCAATGAAATTGTAATGTTATGATACACTTGGTTATTTTAAATATAAATGTTTACTGAAAACTTACTCTAGCACAGCACGTGTGTGAACACAAGGCAAGGCAAGGCAAGGCAAGTTTATTTGTATAGCACATTTCATACACAGAGGTCATTCAAAGTGCTTTACATAGAAATGAGAAAACAATATATAAAAGAGAAAAAAGAAAATTTAAAAATAATAGATACACAATAAAATCACAATAAAAAAAGATACATGAGAATTTTGAATAACAATTAAAGAAAATGAATGTGATTTTAATAAAAACAGTTTAAAATGTTAAACAGAATAAAACAGGAGTAATAGTGGCTTGAGTTAAAGGTGCAGTCAGTGTAAAGCAGCACAGTGCTCATTCAGTAAATGCAGAGTTAAACAGATGTGTTTTTAATCTAGATTTAAAAGTTAGTATTCTAATCTATTTTCTATTTTCTATTTACAAATAAGTGCTTAATAGCAAATCTGACTGACATTTGCTTAATGACATCATATTTGTTATTAACTCCATTTGATATAAACAACACATCTGGATCAGTTATGTATGGACATAGCCAGTTGTTAAATATAAAAAATGTACAGCTTTAGTACTATTTTTAGGCCTACTATAATATGACAGAGGCTGTCATCTGAAAATACTTGTATGTTTGCACATCATATCTATGTCAAAGAATATATATGTTCTATAAGAACAATTACTTTTGTTTAAAAAATAGTCTAAAAGATTTAAACAAGCAACCATTTAGTAAGACCTAGATCTCTATGAATTAAAATGACTGTTTCAGATGAGAGAAACATACAAAATGTGCAGAGCATGTTTGTGTATATGTTCCTTTTGTCCATAAAGATATATACGGTTTAATAACTTGCATACCTCACTTTATTTACCTAATTAAAACAGAAAGCCTTCATGGTACTCGATTAAAGGACATGAACATGAATCTGCTAAATGAAATGATATTTGTTATTGACACAATTTAATAACACCATCCACCATTCAGATAACGTATCTGGTTTTGTTTTATTAAATTGTTTCAGTTCTTACACTCAACAACAGTAAAGCCAGTGCAGTACAATTTTCTCTACACTGTATAATACAAATACAAAAACAACTTTGCAGAAGTATAGCTATCACACAGTCATTTTGAAAACGGCCCTGACGAACGGCCCCTAAAGCTTATGACAAAGCATACAAGTATTATTGAGATCTGGCAATATACTCAAATTCCTTATTGTGGATTTTTAGGTGCAATTTTCCGTTATGTCCACTAGATGGCTGTAGAGGATCAATCACTGGCTGACATTTGCACTCACAGAAAACCCAGAAGATGATTACTCTTTAACTAAGTCTACTATTAATAGAACTCTGTACACATTTAAAGGTGCAGTGTGTAATTTTTAGAAGGATCTCTTGACGAAAATGCAAAATGATATACAAAACTATATTATCAGGGGTGTATAAAGACCTTTCATAATGAACCGGTATGTGTTTATTACCTTAGAACGAGACCTTTTTATCTACATACACTGAGGGTCCCCTTACATAGAAGTCACCATTTTGTGCCGCCATTTTTCTACAGAAGCCCTTAACGGACAAATTTTTTTACTAAGTTGTCTCCGACGATGACATGTTTGTCTGGTGGCGGCTACTGTAGCTTCTCTATGTGTTTCAAAAGCGAGGGGTGAGCAGTGGACTAAGCCATTGGTTGCAATTCGTGACCTCACCACTAGGTGCCGCTAAAATGTACACACTGCACCTTTAACTTCATGATTTTACTGTTATAATATTAAAATCACATTTAGTGAAAGACTACCACTTCAATTGTTCTGAGTTATCAGTTTTAACACTCATGTCATTTTATGATAGCTGTGAAACGTGAACATAATTTTGGAGGCACTTACACGACATTTGCAGTAAGAATTATATATTTTTTGTTTTTTATAAAAAAAAACTACATACCAAATGAGTGTATAACCATGTCAATATTAAGTCTTGTTCTTTAACAGTCTTGTTTCTCCTTTCTCAGGTAAACGTGTGTGTGTACAATATACAATGCAGAATATCTATATGGCCATGTCCTTAAACGTCTTGTGATCTAAATGGCTTGAACCCCGATAATCGCTGCTAGCAGCTATATTTATTATTATTATTAGTTATTATTATTCTGCCGTAAAACGGAACGTGCAGACCAAACCGTAAGGCCTAGAGACTTGAAACTTGGCCAAATGGTAGGACCCAATTTGGGGAGAGGTTGATAGAGTATCAACCCGATTGGCCCATAGGTGGCGCTATAGCGATAACAAACGCGTTGATGGTCATAACTTCCACAAATCTTATCCAAATGTCAAGTGTCTTATATCCCTGGATTCCTTGCGTCAAGGCGAACAAAACGTATATCTCCGATTTCATTTCCGTCATGAAATTTTTTTCGCTATTTTCGATTTTGTCAAAAAAAATAAAAACGAACTCGTCCTAGGTTTTTCGTCCGATCGGAACCGTTCCAGTGCCGTAATATTCCTTGGAGTGTGAATATCAAAAGTTATCAAAAAAAAGTTGAACTTTCGACTCGCCGTCGTCAAGCCACGCCCAAACGCCCCCAATGAGCGGAGCCTCTTGATCTTAAACTGGCTATAACTTAGGAAGGGAAGGAGGTATCGACACCAAATTTGGTACACATATACAGGGGACTATTCTGAGGTCAGGTGCAAAAAATTGCGCCGCTTGACCACTAGTTGTCGCTATAACACCACCTCAACTTTGAAGGGCTGTAACTACGGAAATATGGGACCGATCAACTTGACATTTGACAGGTGTGCTCCTGGTCTGGGGTACTATCTATGTTTAAAAGGAATTTTGCGTAACTCAAAAAACATGGCCGCCATCGGCCAATCAAGAAAAAGCAGCTATTAGACAGGGTTAACGGAGGCCGATCGAAATGAAACGCGGTGGGCCTGTTTGTCTCTTGGCCATGAAGGTCTGTGCAGAGTAAGAAAAAATTCGGACTCCGGAGGGCGCTATCACGTTTTTTCAGTGTTTAAGTGATTGTGTATTATGCAGTGTTTCAGATATCAACAAGATCCTCATATCATTTAATAGAGGTACTTAAAATGAACAACTTTTCCTCAAGCAGCACTTGTCTCAGTCGAATCGTTTGTTAGATATTCATCATTTTCTTTGAAACCTACTTTTGCGAACTAGTCCTAGGTTTTTTGACCGATCTGAACCGATCCAGTGCTGGAATAGTCCTTAGACACTGATTATCAATAACTATCAAAAAAAAGTTGAACTTTGCACTCATTGTCGCAACACCACGGTCAAAAGTACGAAGAGGCGGTGCCACAAATACTACAATGGCTATCATTTATGATAGGAATGAGATATCAACACGAAACTTGGTACACATATGTATAGACCCAGGCCAAGGTCACATGCAAAAAATTGCAGAGATTGTCCACTAGGTGGCGCTATAACCTAAGAAAAAATAACGATAACTATAGCATATGTATACAACACATAAATATTTGTCTGACCTACTTTTTTTTTGCACATAACATCTGCTTTCAGATTCTTATAAGGGTCTTTTAGGATAATTACATATCTTAGAAAACATGCCGACCAACAGCCAGCCAGCATTAACCATGTACGAGTCCAGCGTAATGGTGTGCCATTACAACTAAACTGATGGGCCTGTTTGTCTTATGTTCTCAAGTGTCTTTGATGATTTTTGGCTCATCATTCCGGAAATATTTGCATCTAGAACAACGGGAGTTACGTTAACTGTGCCCTAGATCAATGGTTCTCAAAATTATTCCTGGAGGCCCACTGCTCTGCACATATACGAAAGTCTTCTATTTTAAACAAATCTACTTTAATCATCAGTAGAGATTTGTATGAACTGAACTGATTGTGTCAGATGAGAGAAACATACAAAATGTGCCGAGCATTGGGTCTCGAGAAACCACTGCGGTTCACTGAGTTGAAAGTACTGCTCTAGATGTTTATGTTTATATGAAAAACAATTTTATGAATTTGCTGTACTATCTGGGCAAATATCAATATGAAACATAAAATAAAATTTTGCCGTTGTATTACTGGATTTGATGTGATGTCACATAGTGAGGTGGGCACCATTTGTAACCTGTATTCTTTATTTCATTTGTAGCTGCTGTTATGTTCCTTTTGTCCATGGGTTTGCATCTGCATGAAAATTATTATAAGATTTAATGATTTGCAGTCATTTACCTCATTAAAACTAAAAGACTTGAGGTAATCAATTCAAGCATTTTGAAATGTGACATTTTCAAAATGGGCCAGACTAAGTATATCTAACTAATTAACTAGTAATGTGAAGCTTATGACAAAATATTAACAGTTTTATTAAGATCAGACAATATATGTCTTTCCAAGACTAGGGCTGGTTGAATAAACATACAGTAGCCATTAAGTAAAGACTGTGTTTTAAGGACTAGTCTGAAGAACTAGTAGTTAGTTAGGGCTAATCAGTCTTACTATTTGGATTTAAATATAATTTAAATAATTTAAATATTTTTTCACATGATACTTAAAGCAGTTATGTTTAATCATGAAGACAAAAATGTATGACTAACTTTGAATACTAGTCTTAGAGATTCATGTTACTGACCATTGGTTTAAGTGTAGTTACAGACTAAAATTAAGGCTTAAGTTTTAGTTATCTTACTTGAAAATAGCTTACACTGGCCTACCTTTAAATATATCTGGGCCATAGTTTTGTCTTAAGATGTACACCAGTAATGTTTTTTATAAGGTTTGTTTGTAAAAAGTACCTAAATGTTTTTACATAACTAATGGCTAGTCATGCATCAATTTAAACCTGTGGGAAACAACCCTATGAAGTTATAAAGCTTCAAATGTTGTCTTAGAATTCTTCAAATCCTAAAGGCCACTTCACACTGGTCAGACAGACTCCAACAGACGCGTCTGTTGGAGTCTGTCTGACCAGTGTGAAACCCCTGTTGGAAGTTGTTGGATCAAAGTAAATGAGACTTTAGAATGTGGTTGTCTGTTGGTGTCTGTTGGAGTTGGTAGTTGTCTGACCAGTGTGAACTGGCCTTAAAGGTATGAAAAAGATTGCTGTAAATATGTGGATCCTTAAAGAACAATAATAGGCCAACATTAGAAATAATAACTAATAATCACACATAAAGAGAATAAATATTTGGTTATCAGTAGCTTTAGTATTCTAATCTATTTTCCATAACATAAACACGTCATGCTGTGTCTTATAAAGTTTTCAATAATTGTTTATAGAATTATTGCAATGAAATTGTAATGTTATGATACAATTGGTTATTTTAAATATAAATGTTTACTGAAAACTTACTCTAGCACAGCACGTGTGTGCAGGGCCGGCCCTGGCCAATTTGCTGCCCTAGGCAAGATTTCACCCTGGTGCCCTTTAGAATCACAGAATCACAATTGTGTTCCAATCATTTTACTCATAAACTTATACAGAAACACAAACTGCTCAGCTTTGTCTTTTTTCTTTATTTTGAAAATATTTTGGAAACAAACACAAAAATTTTTCTGTATATTCTGTCTAGAAACATTGAAATTTAAACATGGTCTGTGTAACATTATGTAAATTCTGCATCTCGGTCTGATTGTTGTTTCCGTTATCTTTGTCTTGACGTTCGCTGAATTCTGGGTTTATTTTTAAACTGGCTTCAGTGCAGTATAGAG